>CM041199.1:8020558-8636212 GCA_023078555.1 Ulva prolifera
AGGCAATGGGCATTTAAATCATTCCAACTTGCCAGCAAAATAAGCATAGCATCTAAGGTAGTAATAGTGAGCACAATGCAACGTCTGCGAGTTATCTTGGAGGTGTATCACAAGGATATCACAAGGTGTATCACTGTAGGAGATCTGACCAGTCTAGACTGGTCGTTCGGGCATGTTATTTGTTCTGTGTACATGCACGGGAGCAGCCAAGTGCATACGAAATAAGTGTAGGATCACCTCTTGTTAAAAGAATCTGTTCCTTTGAGTTTGGATTGGCAGTTAAGGCGCCGCCACGTTGTGCTGCAGCTGGAAGGGGATGCTTCACCAATGCAGCATCGGACTCCAACTCGGCCGATTGGCTGCGGAGCCGATGCATGTCATCAGTCACAAGCACACGTCGTAGAGCCGCGAGATCAGGCTCGCCTTTCGATCTAAACCACATCTCTGCAGCCACCCATTTCTGCACATGCACCAGACTACTCGCTTCGGGCAGGGAATATCACGACGCCAGCCACCCTGCACCACACAGACTATGATAGGGGTTACCTTGGATGAATTTAACAACACCACAGGGCACTTGGAGATGTATCCAAGAAATGATGTCGAACTCAACGCGATGCCGTCTGATGTAAATTTTACGCCTCTGATACCACATTTGTCACAACCACTACAACCTGTATGTCCAATGGTCAAAGCCCATGAGCGCCTGGCCGGTGTGTCAGCAAACGCAAACACGAGAATGGGGAAGACGTGACGGAATCGTTTCCGAAAGCTATCCCAAACCCTGATCGGCTTCCCTGTGATCTTGATGGAGCCTGCACATGTCTTGCACAAAGGTGCCCGGGTGCAAAAGTCAGGACAACAAACATGCTGCAACTACATACCTTCGAAATTGTCACACATATGTGCAGTTGTCACAGAAAATACATGTTCATGCTCAATTCAGTGCATACATATCAATCACGATTCTCACCTTGCTCATCTCTACACCCGAATGCTTCGTGGTCCTTGAACTGTTGTAGCAGCAGCGTCATGAATTGGCTGAGGTTAGTGGGCTCTTTCTTCCCCCCGATGTATGCCAGTGGAAAACACGAGAGATCAGAATTGCACATGAATCCCGGTAGATCCAGACATTTCAGCCCCACCACAGTTGTGGTGGCCTGGCCATGATCATGCAATTGAACACTGTCTACAAACAACGCAAAGAACAAGGCAATGGTGTCATTGTCTCCTGTCATGATCTTTTCGGTTGGATCTGGCGTCACATTGTCATCTTCTGCAACATCACTATGAGCATGCAACTGAGTGTGGTGCGATGGACCGCCTACCTCGTCCACGTCTTCACGCCCGTTTGATGTTGCTGCATCTACAGTCACACTGTCATGTGACGACGACAAGGCTGTCAAAGCGCCGCCATGAGCCCTATCTAGGCGCTCGTACAGCGGTGAGTCCATCATGCTCAGGCTGCGAGTCCCTGCGAATCTAGCAAACATTGGCTCGCCGAACAAATGATTGATAGCATCCTCCAACTTCTACACGTATGCACTGCATTCGCAGAGCACTTGTTAAACGCCTGCTGCACAAACACCTAGCTGTTCAAAGACACTGCACATGCGGGAACATGCCTTCGCACGGGATGAATCTGGCGCTTCCTCATATGGTACCGATGATTTCCACAGATGGGGCAGCGCTCTCTAGAACGGAGTAACCTTCGTTTCATCTTCACTTGCTTCCCGTACACATGAGGACACTGGCCGTTGTCACACAAATCAATCTTCCCCGGGCTGGGGGTTGTTGCGGTCTCGCTGTTTGTTTGCTGGGCGGCCTTGGCTGCTTGTGCTTCCGGGGCTCGTGCGCCTTGCTGTTGGGCGGGGTTCGGGTGGGGATGGGCATGTTGGCGTGGGCGTGTGTGTGGTTGTGTGGCCGTGTCGCTGTGTCCGGCGCGGGTGCTGCCGTTGCGTGGGTGTTTTGGTGTGCGCTTCGTGTGGCTTGCTGCGTGGTGTGCGTTTCCCCTGCTTTTTGCTTGCGGTGCTACCTGCCTCGCTTGCTTTGTCCTTGTAACACACAAATCAATCTCGTAATCATGGGGGCCTTGCATGCACAAGATACCCCTCACCAAGTATTCAGACCTGCAGTTCATCGATGCTCAACGAAATGTGAGTCGAAGCTACTCAAAACACACACGCATATACACAAGTACATACACGCAGTGTAGGTGGATGAGCATGAAGGCGTACCGAGGCATGATATTGTTGCTGCCTTGAACAAAGCCGCCCGAGGCAAGCATACGGCACAAATAATTCAGCGCTTGCGTCGTCATACCACCTTTCAATTTCAACCATGCAAGACAGTAAGATGCTTGTAGCACTGTGACTGTGCTCTTATCTGCAATTGGCTCGTTCAAATTGTCTTGGTACCACCGAATTGTCTTAGCACGAGGCGGAGGCGCGTCCACATTCTGACAATTGGCTTTCATCTGTGCCATCTTGTCGGCTAGCTCGGCTGATAGACTAGCGAGTGATATGCTGTTGTCCAGCATGAAGCCTTGTTGCAATGCACTCCGAACAAGAGCAGATGCATTTGGAACAACACCCCCACGCAGGCGGCCTTCCTCTTCTACAAATGTCAACATGTCATGTAGTCCCTGCAGCATGGGTAACTATAGCACTCACGGATAATATGTTGGGCAGCTCGTTTCAATCCCTTGCACATATGGTGGACACACCAGCACTTCATATACCCAATCAAAGTCTGTGAAAATTTTTGCATGTACATCTGACGCATTGATTGCCGGATTCTCAGGTTGGTGGTCCTCCTCTGGTATCGCTCCGAAGGGAATTCCAGAATTGGAGGTTGCTAAACCTCCACGGGCCGCACCAAATCGTCTGGCGGTTTCCGAAGCACCGATGGTGACTCAACGGGATCGCCGTCCTCTGTATGAGAGTCACATGCTGGGCTAATTCGCGAAGGGCTTGGTGGTGGAACATGTAGAGACGGAGATGAGCAATGGCGGGCTTCAGCATCCTCTCTGATATCATCCTCACTGTCAGAAGAATCCAACACCCGCGGACGGACGATGGGTGGGATATGACACTCGGCTTCATTGTTCCGAATCTTCAGCTCATTATCAATGTGAACGTCCGTGTCCAAATGGCTCGCCAGATTATCACCCGAAGAGAACGGCTTACCACCGCACTTCTTACACCACCACTGACCATTTGCGAGCTGAATAAATGAATCTTTGACTTCAAAAGATCGTTTAGGCATCTGGACAGAGACACTGAAACCCGAATGCAAGCCGAAGCTCAACACACAATTGGCCGCCGCGATGGCGCCAAACATCGTTCATAGGCAATTTCAGTTCTGGAAGAGGATACACAAGGCAGCTGCTTGATGTAGCCGGTGCATCCACCTGCTGCGGGCGCAGCTCGAGCACCAAACACATGCGCAGAGAACACGCGACTATTCAAATGCACTCAAAGCCATAGTACGATGGCACTACACCGCAGAACATGCCACGTTTCCATTCACTCGATCAATGCAGCTCTCTGCCTCCCACCAGAATGATAGTTGACGATGTGAGCGTGAACGTGCATGGATGGGTCGTACCGGCACAGACATGCTGCATCCGTGGAGTTAACATGACACGACGCGCGAACAACACATGGATATGTACGCCAATACATGTAAACATACTTATTGTGGATTGGGGGACCGCATATAATATGCAAGCAGTATAGTCAGGCGCAGTAATTGTTTTAGCTGGCCTACGCTACAAACAAACATCTCTATGCAAGGCAATGCGACTTCGATGGGCTCCAAGGCCATCATCAAATTACTTTGAGTTGCATGAGCATATGTAACTACATTGTCCATGGTGGTGTTCCAAAGACAGCGTACCCATGGGTGCACAATCTAGGTGCGCTCATAAGGTGTGCCAGAACCCGGGCCCACAAAGTTCTTTGCCGATATGTGACCTTGAAAACGTGATGCATAGTAAACGAGGGCATAAAGAGGTGTTTCCAAACGACTGGTCTTTCCAGTTCCCTCGTTTTGGACAACGTACAAAACAGACTCACCAATACCTGGTGCACCCAGTTAATTGGTGCACCCGTAAGGTGAACATGTTTGGGCCACCCACAACAAGAATGGCATGTTTGGGGCTAGGAATAACCATGAGAAATTCCAGAAACAATTCTTGGCAGTTGTGCAGCATGTAGGCACCTGTTGCATGACAAAACAAGCAAAGCCCAATGAATTACACAATAGCACACCCTCTACCGGTGCACCCACGTGAGTGGCGCACCAGGGTAGGCAGCTCTGGCATTTTCCATGTGATGGGGTGCAGCTCTCACCGTCGTGGCAGCACCCGCGGCCACTGTGCTCACAACATGTTATTTGAACCAAAATGGGCATTTGGAAACTGTACTTGGGTGTGGGTCACCTCTGCAATGGTGTGCGTTACCTCAAACAGCCACGGTGGTGAGCAGCTGTGACCATCATGGTACATCATTGAGGCCAAGCCACGGCATGGGTTCAGCTCTCACCATCGTGGCAGCACCAGTGGATGGAAAGACATAGCTGTGTGCAGCTGTCATGATCATGTCACCTAGGCTTTCGGAAAGCTTTCGGATGCCTCCCTGTGCAAAGGGGGTAGGTGTGGCTGCACGTGTCAAAACACATGCACTACCAGAATGTAGCAAGTCTCTACAGCTACTACATATTCTGATGCTCTATCCCTTCATGTTACTTCAATACACTGCAAACACAAACATAAAACAGCTGCAATATTATGGCCAAATGGTCAAAGACAACTCATTCAAAGCATTCACTTGGACAGCAACACCTAATTTGTGAACCTAAAGATGGACTCGTTAGCTGCACGACATACCGCCCCTGCTCATGCCTGCACCTACATAGTTGCACACTGAAAGTGCACTGCTGCCCTGAAATTCTATGTCAACTGCATGTGTTTAGACGACAGCATTGCAATGTTAGTTGCCCAGACGTCTGCGAAAGAGTCAGCCTATGATGATCGACTTACCGGGCAGCAAGCCGGTGTACAGGTGAAGGTGAAGGTGACGTAACTACAGGTGACATAACTACAGGTGACGTAGCCGCAGCTGTGTAGCACCACCCACTACAGTATTGCTTGCCTATGCAAAACACTCATAGACACTGCAATGTATTGTTTTCTGCAAGCCAAACAAACTCAAACAACACGAAGTGTCTTCCTCGTGCACACGCACAAACAAGCGGTAGTGTTGGGTGCCTTCAAAAGGCAGCTATGCAGTCCCAAACCTGACTGGTGAGCCGCAAACAACAAGCAACTGACCAGTTATCACCAATGTACAGAATGTCGCCAGATATTGCTTTTACTGATATACATTCGCTTGGGCTCGCACAGCACAACTCAGGGCTGCATGGGCCTGGTGTATCTAAGACATCTGTCGACAGATGATAAGACGGCCGTATGACCACATATGGACGCCCCACAAATAGGCGCGACCTTCTACATCACGCAGAACTTCATACTAAGCTTAGCTTGGTAGAGGCGGTGTGGGGAGGATTGGGCAAGCGGGCGAGCCGTTGGGCAGGTTTGGAGAGCAGCGACCACGAAAAGCGATTCTCCTCAACACGGGAGGCCTATTTGGCGATTTAGGGCCATTATCCCCCCCAACAATCGAAAGTGAAACACTACGATTGTTCAGTCGACTGAGACAATACTGAAAACCTTCCCCAATGTGTCAAATTCGCTGTGAATTTTGCGCGCCCGCAATGGTCCCACCCTTCATCGGGAGCGCATGACCAGGGGGGTCTGCACTCGGGCCATGCACACGTCCACCGGGAACGCGAGCCACTCAGACATCGCCCAAAGCCCTGGGCGGTTCCCATAGACCCACAAAATTATACTGAATGCACACAGGCGGTCGTCTCACGTCGCTGGGCGAAAGCAGCCTTTTCGTCGAAAAGCTTATGCATGCTTGGGATTAATGACCCATTTCGCCCAGGGAGCGCCTACAGCGCCTAGCGCGTGCCCAGCGCACGCCCAGTGAGCCTAGGACACCCTTATTATGTTTATATATATCCACTGGTGGGACGTTATCTTTGATGTTACCGATTGCTGTGGAAGGCGTCCTCTAGCCGTTGTGGGGTCATGTACTGTCACATGTAGGCAGCTGCTCTGCGCGATTGGAGCGCTATGAAGAATCAATACAAAATTAAATGTTGTTCACTCTTGGGGATGGGTTGTCGCTCTGCGGTTGATTGCTTCAGCGGCTCTGTCCCCATTTTGTTTTGGCTTGTCCAGTACATGGCATCAGTATAAAGCAACAGGCTTCGATAGGCGTGCATGCTTAAATATAAGGTACAGTCGGGACACCTTCAAAGATACCGACAGCTGTGATCGAGGCTGATCAAGCGGCTGTCAACATGATGAAGGTCATTGTATTGACAACACATGGATGCAGCTGGCCTGGTTGATACATCTGGCAGGTTTGTCATAAATGACAGGATCATTTAGTTGCATCTAGATTGTGTTGCAAGCGATGTCACATCTGAATGCCAATCGGGTCATATGCTGATTGCATGGTAGCATTGTGCAGGTCGCAGAAAACCGATGCAGTTGACTGTATACTGCTGTGAAGAAGAGTGCAACAGAGTATGTACGCGAGAAGAACTCAGCATGCACTCTGCATCACTGTCATGGGACTCTGAACTGCATCAGAGGTGTAGGAAAGCAAGAATGCCTTACAAACAGCATCTTTGTGTGCTTGCATCTGTGACCTGCCACATTACGCCCACTGATGACATCATGAGTGGCCACGAATCACTCACGGGAATCGGTGCTGGTTGAACAGCGATAAGTTATTGCGTGGTCGGCAGTGCTGAATACATTTGTGTGAATGAAAATGCTGTGGCAGGGGGTCATCCACTCCCGCTAAAAGGTGGTCCCCCCCCGGGCGCGCAAAATCCGCTGCGAAACAGCCAAATTGGGGAAGGTTTCCACTATGGTCTATGTTGAATGAACAATCCTAGTGTTTTAGTTCGGAGTCTTGGGGAGAGTTGGCCATATTCGCCGAAATGGCCGGTCTGGTTGGGGAGAACTGTCTGTGGCTTCCCAACGCTGCCCAAAGCTGCCCAATCACTCAATTCCTTCCCCAATCTTTCCCAAATTGCATCTTTCAAGTTAATAGGTGTCTTCGGTTGCCTATGGACGGCCGCGCCGGATTATTCCGTAGCCCGGTGACGTCCTTTTGTGGCAATTGACTTGCTACTGCTCCGAATCACCTCCTGAGGACGTGCAACAGCTGGGGGACGGTTGTGTCACGACCTATAATCCATTGCTAACTAGTACTTGATCTCCGCATTCTGTGAATGTCCCCTTAGTGGCCTGATGCTACAGTGTAACGACTGCAGATTGCCCTTGCTGGTTCAAACCTGCTATATATCTGCCTGCTGCTTCTCTGTGCAACAGAGTCCATGCTTGGTATTCAGTCACCTGCAAGTTGTGTACTGCTAGGCAGCAAAGTATTTCTGCTATGTTTTGTGCATTGCGCTATGTGAATGTGAAATGCGGGTATTTCGTCAGGTGTCCTAGCCTTTCGAAAACCTCCATGATGGCGGCCATTGCCTCTTGCTCCGGTCGTTTATTTGATGCATTTCGTGCAGACCACGTAATTGACGGTATTGTCGCACAAGCTTTGTCGCCGGGGATCAGTCCAGACTATATACACTGTACAATTTTATATCTGTGCCCGATCATATCTCAGGACTCAACATACAAACAAGCGACACTGTCCAGCCACTCAATCATGACATGGTAGATGGCTACATGTGTGTACACACATCAAGCATGTGCTTCACATAAATGCCAATCTCCATAAATTGTCCAGCTTACAAAACATATGCAGTCTCAATGGCAGTTAGCACCACATCCGGCTCTGTCAATACACATTGCCATGCCTTCACATGTAAGATCACAAAGTTGGAAAGAAAGCGTACCCGCCAGCTACGTGACTGTGCATAATGCGCCAACCATTCCCTAGCGCCACTGTCGAGCATGGGTTCCACATAGCTGTTACCACCACTGCCTTTCGTAGACTCGAGGTCAGCTAACTTGAAACAAAACTGGAATATTTCGGCGTCCCTGATCTCATTTGGCACGAGCCTAGCTCGTGCAATGGCGGGCAACACAGCGTCTTGTAGCTGCCTCGCCGTCACAGGCTTGCGATTGACGTAATAACAAGCAGAAACGTTTTCGACAGCATCATCTAACTCTTGTTGCGCCGGTCTCGCGCGAGACACCATTGTCTGATGGACACAACACAGCCGACAAATGTAGTACTCTCGAACTTCTACCGATCAGGCGTCGAGAGTCACAAACATGTCATGTAACAACAGTGCAACAAATTATAGCTCATTTTCGTTGTGTTCCTCGGTCTGGAAGCAATGGCGGTTGATTGGGGATGATCTCGCATCGTTCCCGCGGTATTGGGGAAAACGGCGACATTTCGCCGAAAAGGGCACTCTGCTTGGGGACTTTCCCCAAGACTGAGATCGTACACTACGAGTTCCCAATCAACATAGACAATAGTGGAAACCTTCCCCAATTTGGCTGTTTCGCAGCGGATTTTGCGCGCCCGGGGGGGGACCACCTTTTAGCGGGAGTGGATGACCCCCTGCTGTGGCGACCTTCACAGCCAGATTCGCAGCGCCTCCGTGCCCTCCAAGACGAAGTAACTGATATACACAGACGAAAAGAATGACTGCAATTTGCAGATCGCGCAGGGATCATTCTTGCCGTGACTTTGATGAGCTGGTGTACGGCAGCGTACTTTCAATCAATGTGACGGAAGAACAATGATGCCTTCCCCACCGAGATTAGTGATCCTGAGCGATCTGGGGCTGGTGACGTTTGGTATGTGTACGTATATGCCGTGGTCAATTGGAATGCTGTGTTGCGTAGGGGGTCATGCACTCCCGCTAAAGGGTGGGACCAGTAAGGGCGCGCAAATTCGACAGCGAATTTGCCAATTTGGGGAAGCATTTGAGCATTGTCAATGTTGTTTGGGCACTCTGGGAGGTCGATCCCAGCGTTGGGGAGCCTCCCCAACGCGATGACCCATTTCAGCGAGAACGGGCGATTCTCCCCAATCGCGCTTATTTGTTCCCCAATCGCGCGGCATCGTGTCCCGTGCACGGAGAACATAAAAAAAGACATACAGCACACAATTTTGTTGCTTCTGTTGGTGCTTGGTACATTTTCGTTGTGTGTGTGGGTGACCTCACCATGTGTAACGACGTTGGGCTGCCGTGAACCTGTCTGACCATCGCCGGCTAGCGATTATCTGGCCGTCAATTGTTAAATTATAGTGCAATGAATGTATGTGCGTGTATAGGAATTCCTAGGCAATTTTTCTACGTTTCGCCTGTGTGCATTCAGTATGTTATTGTGAGGCTGTAGACACCGCCCAGGCACTACAAGGATGGTAAACATGTGATGCTGTACATTATCAGTGACCCATTGCCGGCTGAACAGTAGGCAAACAGTGTCCAGATGTGTATGAACTGTATGGCGATCGACGAAGGATTGGCCGAGTGCTGTACAGCTAACGTGCTGTCTGACAGGGATGTGAACGGTGTTGTTGCACGGTCGACGCGCTGCGATTGTAGAGAATGTACACTTCTGTGCGACGAGTGCGCGAGCTGTCCATTCAATCCTGTGAAATGTGCACGAGTACCTGGTGTCACAATGCATGAGCCTGCGGGCAGCAGCGTGGCGACAGGTGCACCCATGCACGGACGATCCGCGGATCCAGCGTAGGGGTAAGCCGCCAGTTAGGATTGTCTCGATGTAGTGAGAGAGATCGTGCGAGGGTTTCCCGCCGTAACCTTGAGTGTTCAGTGTGCATATAAGCATGTGCACACTGAGGTCTGTAACCATTCTCTTTACTGTTTCCCGGTACTAGCACTTCTCCTCAGCATCTCTCGGTTCTACCTCTGTGCGCAGCAGGTATGAGATGCTGGCTGTCCTGACCTGACCTGAACAAGGACTGCGCGTCCTGACCTGCACAAATGATAGCTTTTCTAACATGGTATCGATGATGTAAGCGTTATGTCTGTTTATGGTCTTGTTCAGGAAGCCGTCGTGTCATTATCTTACAAAGGCCCTGAACCAGGATGGTTCCAAGGCAGCTAGGCATGTGAGTGGCCTAGACAACAAAAGCTTATGAGTTCAAGTAATAGGGAGTAAGCTGAACTAACTGTCACCATGCGAATTGATGCAGTCTTAAGTGCTAATACAATGCCCTAAAGTACCTATGAGACCGCCAGTCTTGCTTGATCTTGACTTGGTACTGCTTGACTTGAACTTGAATCTTGTATCTTGATATCTTTATTACTTTAAATGCACCATCTTACACTCCCTTTCAACACCGCACCGCACCGACGCCTTTGCTTCTCCTTACATGCTCATAACACAGAGCACTGCCTATTCTTCACTGTCAGCTCGGCACGTCACAACATAGAGGCCGTTCATCCCGATGTAATTGATAGTATTTTAATTTCGTTCTCAGCCCCAATCGGCCGAGCTTCCTCAAGGATGAGAAGGCTTATGAGCACTGCAACTACATCAAGCAGAGCAGAGACAAGCGTGCGTCAGAGCTGATGGCACGGCTGAGCGCACAGTCGCGCATGCATGCATGTGCAGACGGATGCACGCAGCGTGAGTGCATTTGCGCGCAGCTGCGCTGGCTCGAGCAATGCTAGCAACGAGCATGGCTCAGTTACATAGCTAGGCCACGACATTCATGTCATGATCTTACAAAGGCGCCGATGGGGCCAGCGTGCGCTAGCTCGTGAGCTGCGCCGCCGCGTGATCGGGCGGTGGCCGCATCGACATGCCTGCGGCGTGCAAGAGCTTCTCTAACACGTCCGTCACAGTCGTGCATCGGGCCACACGTTCTAAGTGTATTGGAAAGTGGCGCACTTCCTGACCTGGCACTTGGCGCGTTGTACGCAGGAAAGCCTGATTTTCAGATATGCTTTCGACAACAAATGGGCCTGTGACCGCATTTTTCTTGCCCAGTCCGCGTTCTAGGACATAAGCAAGGTCTCCAGCTTGCAATTTCCTCCCCCTCCTAGGCTTGCGAATGGCCAGAAGGTGGGCTTGCCTGTCAGCATTACGTTGCTGCGAACGGAGGATGCGATCGTATACGCGCGCAGCCACACGCTCTGCGCGGGCGTCGCGCTCTCGCACATAATCGTCCTCGGGCATGGCCGAAATCTCGACGGCTGCCATGCGGGGGTGCGCATCGCGCGCGCCCACCGGAGGTGGCAGCCGGAGGCGGTGTGCCATCACCAACTCATTCGGCGCATAACCGGTCACTGTATGCCGGCGTTGCATGTATTCCATGCGTGTCTGCGGAAGCAGCGCGGGCCAATCATGGATGGCGCCGGCAACTCTTGCCGCCAACATGGTCTTCATTGTGCGCACGAGTCGCTCGACGGCGCCGTTGGACTGGGGATGGTACGCAGAGGTCTGGACGTGGTCAATGCCAAACCGTTCTAGCTGGTGCCGGAAGGCTCCAGCAAACTCTGTCCCGTTATCCGTGGTCACCCATTCCGGGATGCCGTAGCGCATGAACCAGAAGTCATGCACGGCACGAGCGACTGTGTCGGCACTCTTGTCTCGCAGCGGTGCGAATTCCGCTGCCTTTGTGAAATAATCCACCATTAGGCACACATACCCGTGGCCGGTCTGTGCCGTGGACAAGGTGGCTTTGGTGCGCCCTGCCTTACCACGCACTGGCGCCGCTTTCACCGCACGGAGGGGAAACGGGCCAGCCAGGTCAATGTGCACATGGCAGAACGGCTTGCTCATGCGGGGTAGCTGCACATCTGCCACATGTTGCAATTCCAACCGCTTGACTTGGCAAGCATGGCACTGTTCAACATAAGCTGCTACATCTAGCTTGATGCCTTGCCAGTGGTAGTGCTGATGCAGTACGGCCAGTGTTTGGCTCACGCCGGCATGTCCCATGCGATCATGATACGCTCCAATCAGTCCCCAGCGGAATTCCACAGGGGGCACTGCTAGCCACAAACGGTCGCCTGTGCGCAATTGCGTATGCTCGAGCAGCCATTCTGGGCGAGTCGGATGCAATCGCAAGGTGGCAGCCTTTTTACGGACTTTGCGTTTCAGCGCTTTGGGCATATCGGGGTGGAACACTGCTTCCGCCGCAGCACGCGCGTGCTGCGACGCTGCTTCCGGGTCGCGGTCACCGCTTGATGCATTGCAGTTCAAGGA
Source organism: Ulva prolifera (assembly GCA_023078555.1). Lineage (NCBI taxonomy): Eukaryota > Viridiplantae > Chlorophyta > Ulvophyceae > Ulvales > Ulvaceae > Ulva > Ulva prolifera. The sequence continues at coordinate 8,032,869 of CM041199.1, forward strand.
CTCGACCACTGCCCGCTCCTGTCGCTCAACATACGCACGTACCAAATCCACTAGATCTGGGTGGTGCGGATCTCCACGCCGCGCAAACAAGATAGGGTCGTTGCGGCGGAGTTCGTCGACGTTGGAATACGCTTCATCGCATTGATGGCAGTGCCACGCTCCATCGGGTACCACAGACCGTCGGGGGTGCATACACTGCAGGTGGTATGGCCGGTTGCAGGTATCGCATAACACCATGTGAGCGTAACCCTCTGCAGCACCGCAAATGGTGCAGGGTTGCTTGTTCTTTGCTTGCGTGTCGCCCGATGACCACAGCTCCTGCAGGCTATGCATGCACCATGACTGGGGATCGAACACATCACGGCCCTCGTCTTCAATATCAAGAACGCGGCCCTCGGTGGCAAAGGCCAGGTGACCAGCAACTGCGGTCACGCTGCCCGCTTCCATGTGGGAGTAGTGTCGCGACAGGTGGTCGGCCACAACATTTTGATCTCCCGGCAGGTATTCAACTTCATAGTCGAATTCTTGCAGGCGCATCGCCCATCGCTCTAGCTTAGAATTTTCGAAGCGAGCCGTGGACAACCATTTCAAGGCCGCGTGGTCAGTGCGAACACGAAATTTGTAGCCGTGTAAATACGGTCTGAATTTTCTGGTGGCCCATACAAGGGCCAGGCACTCCCCTTCCGTGGGAGCATAATGGCTCTCAGCTTGGTTCAGAGATCTGCTAGAGTACGCTATGACATACTCTTTCTCTGCAGAGTCCGGATCTGTTGGATCCTCTGGCTGGATCTGGCTCAAAACCGCACCAACAGCTAGTTTGGACCAGTCTGTGGTGAGAATGAACGGTCGTTCTGGGTCTGGCATGCGTAAGCACGCCGGAGACACCAGGTCAGCTTTTAGCTGCTCAAAGGCGCGCTGGCATTCCTCAGACCAGATGAACTGCACGTTCTTTTTCAGCAGCGCCCTCAAAGGTGCTGACTTGTCCGCATACGCTTGTATGTGCTCGTGGAAATATCCAGTGGCACCCAAGAAGCTGCGAACGTCCGCAACATTTCGAGGCACCGGCAGCTTGTTTACCGCAGCCACTTTGTCAGGATCGGGCGCAATGCCGGCCTCACTGACAATAGAGCCCAGTACTCGGCACTCCGCAGCTGCCCAGACGCATTTGGCATGTTTAACCTTCAGACCTGACTTGCGCAGTCTCTCAAACACCCTGGCAAGAATGCTGAGGTGCTCCTGCCATGTCTTGGAGAAGATTGTGATGTCGTCTATGTAGACTGACACGCCTTTGATATCTCTCAGCACATGTGCCATGAGACGTTGGAAGGCAGCAGGCGAGTTGGAGAGACCCATAGGAGCCTTCGTCCAGACATAAACTTCTCCATCGGGGCCCGTAAAGGCCGTTTTGTGCTGATCATGTTCGACCACTGGAAGGGCCCAGAATCCCCAGGTCAAATCTAGGGCTGTGAAGTATTTACAGCCGGACATGGATTGAAGCAGGTCACGGATATGCGGGAGGGCATGGTAGTCGCGCTTCGACACAGCATTCAATCTGCGGAAGTCTACGCACATACGCAGCTCGTCCGGCTTACGTGGCTTCGGCACAAATAGCACCGGAGAGAGAAAGTCGGTTGGACCGTCAGCTTTCTTTATAACTTCCTGTTGCAAGAGCAGGGAAACTTGCGTTCTGAAAGCTTCCAATTCTTTGTATGAGAGCCTGTAAGGCCTCTGCTTACATTTGGCACCTTCCTCCGTGGGAATCTGGAGGTAGAACTCCTTGTAATCCTCAGATAGGCACCCAATGTCATTAGGGTCCCAAGAGATCTGGTCCTTGTGCTTTTCAATCAGAGCTTGTAGCTCTTGAGTCTGCTCGTCTGTGAGCTGGTCGCTCGTGACTTGAGCTACCTCCGCTGTGGCACTGGCGAGTTGTGCTTTCTCGACCGCGGCTCTGCGGATAGACTCTTCTGTGCGCAATTGCCTTTGCCTAAGGTGATACTGAGTACGCCTACAGAATGTGCGGGGCACGCCTGAATGCTCCGCGCATGAAGCTGCTGCAGATTTCGGCAGTTCCGTGAAATTATTTCCGGGAGGTGCAGCCTCGATCAGGATGCGGTGCTCCTCCGGAATTGCGCCAGGGTCAAAACCTAGCGCCTGGTCGTGTGAAGGGTCAGGCACACGTAACGAAGATTGTGTCGCAGTGTCCTCCCCCTCCTCAGGCATGTCACACATCGTGTGCGACCTGCAACACGAGTTGACGTGGGCGAACTCGTCACCCACTAAATCACCACCGTCGATGACTGGTGTAATAATAAAGGGCAAGCGCGGCTTGCAGAAAGCTTTGCTGCCTAAGGCCATATCCACAAGGGCACAACCCTGAGAGTCTATGGAACAGTTATATGTCCCCTTCGAAATGCTATCGAAAACACCCGCCAATGCAGCATTTGTGGGGGACGGGTCTTTAAACGAGCGGACCCAGCGCCGTGCAGACACTCTCAACTCAGTCATTGAGATGCATCGGTGACGGCTCCACTGAGTTGCGTGGGCGTGAGGCGTTTGCCGGTAACATTCCATGTCATCCAGGGGGTCTGGAGATGGAGAATCTGGCAGAACCCAGCATCAGCGGGGTCGCGGCCCCGAAACAGATTTTGAAGCCCTTTAGGGAAATACAGCCCATATCCTTTTGGCACGCCCAGGCAGATGGAAGTCACTCCCATTGACTGCGACAAAGGGTATGCCGGCGGATAGGGGGCATTGAATTTCCTGCGGAACCCAAGTCCGAGGACAACATCTGCCGGGGCGACGTCGACGAGCGTACAATACACTGGATAGCACGCACAACCAAGGCGCAAGTGAATTAGAACCATATGGTCATGCCGCGTCGCGTCCCCATGGAAACCAGTGAGGGTGACAGGCTGTTGCATTTTAACACCATGAGGTTTGCCAATGTCATGGTTGTCATTGAATGCAGGGTGACCCTTTTCCCAATCCGCTTTGTGCTTCTGCCAGGCAGATTTGGTGATGGTATTGAGTTCTGCGCCCTCATCGAAAGCGACTTTCAACCCCTGAGGGTGATTTGGCGCGCCGGCGCGGGGAACCTGAGATGTCAAGAACCCCGTGCACTTCCGCATGCCAGCGAACGGAACTTTAAAGTTTGTAGTCTTGCCCGGCACTTTTGTCCATTCTGCGCTGGAACAGAGTATCTTGGACCACCGAGCGCTGACACCGCTAGGGTCTGCGCACGTGGAAATGGCAGTAGCCAACACTTTCATCGTGTCCGGAGTGGCGCCGGCATGGGCAGTCACGACTCGACGGAGCGCGGCAGCCAGGACAGCATCAACGCGTTTGCGTGGGCCGTCGAGCGCATGAGCATCGTCCGCTTCACGCAGCGTCTCGGCAAGTTGCACAAGGAGCGTCACAAGTCGGTCATGCACAGCGAGCGCAGCCAACTCTGCCAGAGAAAGGGTGACCGTGGACTGCAGAATTGCGCGGTACACACGCGTGGGCACTTTACGATCTGCCATTTCGCGATGGAACTCATCGAGGTGCGCTCGGCGCGCAGCGACTGTGTCGGAGTCTTGCTCATCACACACATCCCCGCGGTCCGCTTGCAAATTGGGCCGGCATGCCGACGGCTTCCGCGCTAGGCGGGCTGGGTGCACTTCCTTGGCACCCACGGGAGGGGCAATGACCCCATCTTGAGAATTCTGAGCAAGAGCATCAGTAGTGCCGCCGTGCGAGCTGCTGGCGCTAGCAGGGGAGGGCGTCTTTGTGCGCTTGTTACGTCTGCCTTTGCGCCCCCCCGCCGTAGCTGCGCGGTCATCCGCGCCAGAGCGGGCAGCGGACTCCACCTTATTCGCAACAATCGGGAGTGCCGAAGGCGCGTCCTGGACAGGCGTGGGAGCCGTGGCGTCCAGACTCTTCAACGGCACTTCCACTGGGGGCTGCGCTGATATGGTACGAGGTTGCTCCTCAGGATCATATGAGCGTTCGCGGGCAGTAGGACTGAACTCAACTGTACTGCGGGAGCGCGTGGCAGCAGCGACCGAAGCATGGCTCGGCTTTGCTGCCGGCTCCACGCTCGCTGCCAACATTTCCCAATGGTCTTTAAGCGGCCACACGGTGGGCCCAACGGCTGGGGAGCGGCCGTGCTGGAGGGCATGCGAATTCACCGCTGCCACGACTGCGGTGGACATGTGCGCGCTCAGAGCATTGGTGTTGACTGACATATGTGGATCAGACGCCATCAGCATGTCAGGGGAGAAATCTCGCTGGACCGGTTGGTTCGCGTTTGGCTGGTCCCAAACCGGGCCAGGGGCGCGATCACCACGACCACCGCCACGGCCACGGCCGCGACCTCTGCCGCGCCCGGTGGGAGTGCCCCGCTCTGTCGGAGCTGAACCACTCGCGGCGACAGCCGCAGACGCAGCTACCGAAGGAGCACGCCGGGGCTGTGCTGAATGCTCGGCTTGCTCACGATCAAGCATATGGCACAACGCGCGAATGGGTTCTAGATCCCCCAAGTTATACTCGTCGGATGTCTCCGTGATGCCCTGCTCAAGCAAGTGTTTGCGAGCCACAGTATGGAAGACGCGACCGAGCGTGTCGGCGCGATGTGTACCCCCAAATAACGTTATGTACAGCGCCGGGGTAAGTTTGGCGCGCACGTTGTGCAATCTATACACACGCACATTATCGTCTATGTGACGCGTGAACAGCTTGTCCGGCTGTTGCATGTGCCGGTCTGGAAGCACAGTGAGGCTTGTCGCCAACTCCGAATGTTTGTCTTGGAAGTTGGACCGCACTAAACGCAGCAAGGTGTCCGGGGTGCGATTCGCATCGCTGGACGCGCTCAGGCGCACGTGGAATTCCACCGGGAACATGGCCAACAAGCGGTCATGTATCCACCTGTCCGAAATCACCCCCGGCAACCGTGCAGCAAATGCGCGAAACTTCACAGAAGTCTCGTGGGCGCGTGCCAGCCAGTCACCAACGTCCGTGACGCCGTGCACAAATTGCAACGGCTTGTCCACTAAAGTTTTCCCCCAAAACTCAGCCAAAGCTAGGCGTTTGGTAGGATTTTTCTCATCGTCTGCGGAATCAAGCATGGTCATGAGTTCTGTAACAGCGGCGTCCGAGGTGATACCAGCAGCAAGCAACGAAGCTTTAGCCTCTGCCCGTGTGCCTGTGTCTTCCGCGTGGACGATCGCAGCTGCACCTGGTGCCGGTGGTTTTGATGCCGCGACAGGCACCGGAGACGCACACGAGGCCTGCGAAGGCACACGCGGCGGCATCACCGCCGACACCGGAAGGTGGTGCGCTGGCAAGCCGGACGATGCACGTGGCAACCCACTAGTGAAGTCGAGCAGATCAATGTCTGTGACCAAAGGGGGCAGGCTGGTGCCGGATGCATATGGTGCGGACGTCGACGAGGACGAACCAGTGCTGACGTTGGCCAGTGCCTGAACTCGCGCGGACACCGCTGCCAGTACAGACCGGGACTCTGCTTGAGCGGTCGTTTCTGCCGCCGCAGCTCGTGAAAGAGTAGTGATGTCGTTTCGGAGAGCACGAATCTCCTCGAGCAATTCATTGTGCAAGTCACGGTGCCTATCCTCACTCTGCTGAAGGGCAATCCTGATGCTGGCTTGCTGCTCACTCACACGAGAAATAATGCCAGTATGCGTGGTGGCCTGCGCCAACAGTGTCTGAATGGACTGCGTTAACTCAGCGCGTGCAGCTTGTGAGTCCTGTACAATCGCACGCAGGAGCTCTTGCTGCGACATCTGATGTAGGGCAGCCATGACAATTAATAGCCGTGTCTGGAGTAAGTGATGTTACACTTAGGACTAGCAGGCCGACTCGCCTGACCCTTCACCACTAGTTGGTTTCAGAGGGTGGTCCTTATAGACTATGAAGTAGTCGCGCTGGGCAGACCTGCCCCAATCACCGAAACCGATAGGCAACTCCGTTACTCGATCGAACAACTCAGGGCGGCTGCTCCGGATGGACTGCTGCCAATCCTCTGAGAGGCGCACGAAGTTGCGAGGTAGCGCGGTCCACGTCGCCCAGTCAAATATGCCGTCGGCGTTGACACGGGCGAAAGTTCCCGTCGCTGGAGCCGGGTGTTCGTCGCCTAACGTGGCCGGAGACGGCGACTGCCCCACACTCACGCGCGCTGGCGCCGGGGTTGAAGGCGGCTGCTGCGGCTGCGTAGAGCGCAAGTACCGCGGCGCCGACCGCGAACGCTCCTGCCGCTGAGGCTGAGGCTGCCGACGCTGCTGCGGCGACGGCCGAGAACGCTGCGAGCGCGGCGGCGGCTCCCGCTGCGAGTGCGGCTGCGCAAGCGGCGGCGAACGCCGACCAGCGAGCTCCCGTGATGGCGGGACCGGTCCAGAGCGCGTGTAATTGCCGCGCCTGTGCGATGACCGAGGGAGTACGCCCACGCTGCGGAGGTAGCCTCTGTAGTGGTCCAGCTGCTGCTCTGTGGTGGTGCCCCGCTGATCCCAGAGTTGATACTGCGCGAGCTGGGCGTGGAGGAAACGCTGTGCTTGATCCGGGTGCTGCTGAAGCAGACGGCTGAGCGCGTTCTCCGCGAGATTCTCGCGCGCTGCACAGCACGCGGCTAGGTCAGCGCGGGGCGCGACGCAAGGGGCCAACGCACGCGGTAATCAATAGCTACGGCGAGGCCGCGAGTTAACTGTGTAGCTACAAACGCTCAACAGCCGGTGGCTGGAGCTCGCTAGCACAGACGCTATGATAGAAACACGGAGCACAGCTCAACGCGGCACGGAGCACAGCTCGACGCGAGGCACAATGCAAGGTTAGTTTGTGCGTGTTGTGATGCAAGTGTAGTATGATACCTTGATGCTCGTGTGCACAGGTACCGATGTCAGGGTGCCACCGTGACGCTGCTATCACAAGTAATAGGGTTCAATGATGACCCCTATGCGATGACACCTAGATTACGGTGCGAGTGAGCGTGCGGTAATGCACAGCAGTGCGGCAAGCACAATGATGCACAACAAAGGCTGCAACAATCACAGATGTTTGCAGTGTCAATGCGTTTGTATGATTCGTGACAAATCGAGGCAGGTGAGGCTAACGGGGCTCGATGAGAGAGCACGTCGAGCGCCCGGGCCAGCCGTACACACTGCACTCGAGGACTCTAGGAACAAGTGAACACGCAGGGCAGCTGCTAAATCGACAGATCTATGCAGTGCGTGCAGCGGTTCACGGCGCGGCGATGCTAGCGGACGCGGGTGCGTGCACAAGAAGGTCGGGTGTGCGGCTCGATCGACTCTCGCTCGCTACTCAGCAACGCATACCTGGACGAGCAGCATCTGATTGTTTGAAAGGTCCTGGCATGTTGTAATTTTCTCTTGTAGCTCCACCAAACCTGCTCAGAGACTACTCAAAAATTCAGAAGGAATCGACCTCCGGTCACACAAACAGCGATCGCATACGCACTTTCAAGTTCCAGCCACCAAAAAGCCGAGCTTCCTCAAGGATGAGAAGGCTTATGAGCACTGCAACTACATCAAGCAGAGCAGAGACAAGCGTGCGTCAGAGCTGATGGCACGGCTGAGCGCACAGTCGCGCATGCATGCATGTGCAGACGGATGCACGCAGCGTGAGTGCATTTGCGCGCAGCTGCGCTGGCTCGAGCAATGCTAGCAACGAGCATGGCTCAGTTACATAGCTAGGCCACGACAGTCGGCCAATGTCTGTGCGCAGACACGGCGGGCATTCCACTGTTCTGCCGGCGCTCAGACTGCGGTCAAAGCGCAGGCATCATTTAGCTCTCTCGTAGTATATTGTTGTTAGAAACAATTCGAGAAGCTTGTTTTAATGATCAGCGCTGAGAAAAGCGAACGTGTTCGCTTATTTTCTCAACCTGTTTGCTTGCGAGCAATCCCACCGGTTAGTTGCTGCGCGCGACAAACAACCATCTGTCCTGATGCATGATGTCTCTCTCGAACGCCAACTCCAACGCCAACTCTCCTCGCGAGGAGAGGCGTGACGACGCTGGCCAGCAGCCTCTCGTCGACAGGGACGCTGACCAGCAACTCCCTGACGGAGAACAGCCTGCGGGTATGTTGCTCCGGGGCGGCCGAATTGTCCGGCCACGACCCTCTTCCCACACTGGGCAGAGCAGCCAGCAGGTGACTCTTTCCTCTCATGTTGTGAACGATCCTGGTCACACTGAGTCACTCATATCACTCGAAACGTTAACCGAGGCGCTGCGTGCATCTCGGGGGCGTAGCGAACCTGATTTGACTAAAGGGAAATTGCCTGAGTGGACTCACAAGACTGAAAGCTTCGTTGCGTACGAACAGAAAGTCTTTTTGTGGTTAGGTCAGTTCGAGTTAGATCATCTGTTGCAGCACGCACCGTCTGCGGACGAACAGCGTGTTCACGCTAGGGCGAGGACACATGTCCTAATGTCTTTGCCTGACGCGGATAGGACGACTGTCTATCGCATGTCGCACTTGTGTGAAGCATGGTCTTAATTGACTGCCAAGTACAGACCTAGCACTGAAGCCGAAATCCACAGACTGTGGAGTCGGTTTAATTCTTTGTCACAAAACAATAAAGATGTCGCGACATATTGTGGTGATGTGATGAGTGTTTACACTCAACTGGAGGCACTAGGTGCCGATGTGGGCCAGCGATGGCTAAGATTGAAACTGTTAGAGGTGGGGGAGGAGTTCAATGCTGTGCGCGGCGAAGTACAACACTCCTCCCCTCATGTGATAATATCGCGTTTGACTGAGCATGCTGATTTGCTCAAACAACAGCGGTCGCTGCAGGCTAGGTCTGGGGCGCCTGCGGGCAAACCAGGCCATGGCTGGCGCAAGCAGCACCGTGGTGATGGCCCTGTGGTCGCTGCTCTCGCAGCTGGCCAGGCTCCTCGCGAGGAGACCAGGACCTGTTTTTTCTGCAAGAAGAAGGGACATTTGCGTGCGAACTGCCCCCAACGCAAACAGGCTGCGGCCAAAGATGTTTGCACTGTAGAAATGCCTGACAAGTATCCACAGCCGGACGCGTCCATGCCGTGGAACATCATTGTTGATAGTGGGTCGGACATGCATATAGTAGGAAATCGGGAAATGTTCACTGAGTACGGCCCATGTCAGAAAGTTGCCAATCTCGCGGGACCAGGGCAGCTTTCTATCATGGGCAGGGGAACCATTCAGGTGAACCTGGGTGCTTATGTGGACAAGCATGGGAACATGCATCCACTGGATGTGGAAATCCCTGGTGTTTACTATGCTCCTGAATGTCCGTACAACCTGCTCAGCACGATGGGTCTTAGACACGAGCAGATGTTCTTAGACACGCGTAGGAATGTGTTGTATGTCCCTGGTCTGGGTGATATGGCTACCGACGTAGAAGATAGCGTCAAATATCAAGAACTAGTTGTAGACGGTCATCCTGTCTTTGCTTTTAAAATGGCAGTAGATACAAAACCTATTCTCGTCGGTGCGCCTGTCAATAGGGGGGTAGTCTGGTCTAACCAGAGCAGTCCGACCTGAGTTATTGAGGATCAACAGCAGTGGCATCATGTGGCGGTCGCGGCCATTGACCTGAAGCGACCCAATGCTGGGGGAGCTGAGGTCCCGCATGATGCATACTTGCTGGAACCTGCTTTTCTAGCACACTTGTCCTTTCATCAGTCCAATTGGGTTCTTAAACGCATGCAATCTAACAGTGAATTTTATGGTCATTTGAATTTGGATGTCGATTCCGAGCCATTGGGGAATCGGTGTCACGGCTGCAGAATTGGCAAAGTGCCTGCGGGTAACTTCTCTGCCAATGATCGTGAGCTCATGGGTCAGGCCAAGTGGCCTGGTGAGCAACTGCATGCCGATTTAGCTGGTCCTGTCTCTCCAGTAGGAATTGGTGGTGTGAAATATGTTTTGTTTGTGATGTGTGCCTTTACCCGTTATACTTTCGTGGTCGGTCTGCGCAAAAATAGTGAGGCTGCGGCCATGATCTCTTACATTATTGAACGCATTCGGGTGAATGTGGTGAAGCCAGGTGAATGTGGTGAACCGGGTGTGCGCATCCTACACACCGACAAAGGGGGGGAGTTTATGGTCGCGGCCTTAAAACTCTACCTCTAGCGTCGTGGCATTACTCACCGCTTGACCCCCACAGCCGCTCATCGCTGTAATGGCATGATCGAGGGGAGGATCGGAGTGGCCTTTGAGTCACTCCGTGCTGTGCTGCTCGCGAGCGGCCTGCCTCTGTTCCTGTGGATAGAATGCCTCGCCAGCGTTGTCCATGGTCACAATCTCACGCCGTCGTCGGCATTGTACCATGACAAACTGGCGAGCATCCTCAAGGGCCTGAAAGCTCAGCATGCTGTCAATGCGTCTGCGGACGTTGACGAAGCTGAGAAGAGCCTGGGGAAGGGAAAGCGCATGAAAAAGGCCGAGCGCGATAAGTTGAGGGATGAGGAGAAACGCAAGTACAAGTTGCTTGCGACGACAGAATTAGATGAGTTTTTAGTGCGGTCTTGTGATAAGGATATCATTCCTTACATGGCCTTTTTCAGAGACACCTCCGTTGAGGTGTTCCAAGATCTGCTGCGGCAGCAGCGTCCGTGGGGGGTTGAGGTGTATGCATACCCCAGGGATGACAAGCTGCGGAAGTTGTCCCCCCGGGGTGTGCCTGCATACTGGATCGGGGCTGGGTTAGGCCCCGGCATGCAGCGTGTGTACGCCCAGGATGTTCCTGGGGGTAGTGTTTTTGTTGTGCGTCAAGTGATGTGCACTGCGGATCAGATGATCCGGCACGTACGCAAGTACGATGCGTCCGCCGTTGTGGACAAGAGAGAACCTGAGGAGTTTGCGAACTCCTACACGGTTGCTTTCGAGGGGGACAATGAGGGTGAGCGTGTGACTGATGCCGATGTCCCTCCTTTCGCGGCAGAGCACACGTATGATGGGGGAGTGTTGCGCCGTCTGCGTGACCAGCTTCACACCCCCCCTGGTCATGGCAGGGTTCCTGTCATGGAAATGACTTTCCGGCAGGACAACCCTGAGCCCAGTCCTGCTGTGTACTCCCCGCGATTTGGACCTGGCTCCTCTGCGGAGATTATCCGGCGTGACCCTGCTAGGGCAACGCCGGAGATAGCCAGAGCAGCTTTGCATCGCACGCGTGCAATGTCCAGAGCTGCTGCTCACCCTGACGTCCTTGTCCCCCATCGTGTGCGCGGCGAAGTGCATCACTCTGTCGCCACGCCCTCCCGCACTGCGCAGTATGTTGTGACGCGCAACGCTGTGTTGCACGACCCTGGTGTAGAAGTTGCGTTCCCTGTTCAAGTGTCTGTCAGTGCGTCTGATGATGACATGGATGAGGACGACGACGGTCCTGGCATCTATGATGATGACGACGAACAGCGCATGGACTACACCGTCTCAGATGATGAAACAGCTGCCGCTCATCAGAATCTGGAGGCTCAGCGGGTCCGTTCTGGGTGTAATTCGGCAGCGGCCTCAGCATCTGGCGCGGGGGCAGTTGCTCAGCCCTTGCGAGGAGCTGAGGCGCCGAGGCCCTTTTGGGAGGATGAGCCAGATGAGGTGGAGACCGGATCCGAATTAGGGGGAGAGGATCCGGACCCCTCAGCCGCAGTTGGGGTTGATTTGCTTGACGAGGTGAGGGCCATTCCAGCCGCCTTGCCTCGTATTAAAATCAATCCTCTTGTACGCAGACGCCTTGTTCCATTGGCTGCGGATGTAGCAGCTGTACAAATGCATGAGCCTGCGGGCTCTGACATTGCTAGTAGTGAAACAGTTGTAGCTGCTATTGATGTTTCAGCTTGCGATCAGGACACATCAGCCGCGGCTGACTGTGGAGTGTCCTGTGCAGGCCTGAAGCCTCAGCATGTGGAGTCTGGTGAGCAGCAGAATGCTCAGCGTCGTGGGTCGCGCAGAGCAGCTGCCGCCAGGAAGCAGAAGGCCTCCGACCCTGATATGCCTTCTTTGAAGGAAGCGCTCGCGAGTGCTGACAGGGATGCATGGCTGCGTGCCATGCAGGAGGAGGTAGATGCACTGGGTGAGCACGGAACCTTCGGGTTGTGCTATCTGCCTGCGGGCAAACGGGCTATCTCGGGCAAATGGGTGCTTAAGATTAAGCGTGGGCCTGCGGGGGAGATTCAGCGCTATAAGGCACGTTATGTAGCGCGTGGTTTTTCTCAGGTAGAAGGAATTGACTTTTTTGAGACTTGGTCTCCTGTTGGTAGTTATGCGACACTGCGTGTGTTGCTGTCAGTTGCTGCTCAGGAAGATTTGGAGATTAGACATATAGACATTCAGTGCGCTTTTCTGAATGGTGAGTTAGAAGAAGAAGTGTTCGTTGAACAGCCCCCGTTCTTCACTGACGGGACATCACATGTATGGCGATTGCATAAAACCTTGTATGGCCTGAAGCAAGCCGCTCGCGAGTGGCATAAAGCTTTAATAAAGGTCTTAGCTGAGATGGGATTTGTGTGCGCACAAAGTGATCCCGGACTGTATGTTAGAACATCTGGTCGCTGCTTTATTTTCTTGTGGGTCGATGACTTGTTCATTCGCACTAGCTCTGCGGGGCTGCAGGAACTTGTCGATGTCATTCTCACGAAATTCGAAGGCAGAGACCTCGGTGAACTCGCATGGGCACTTGGCACAGAGATCATGCGTGATCGCAAGGCCAAAACAATCATCATGACACAACGAAATAAAATTCGAAACTTGCTTGAAAAGTACAGTATGTCTGACCGTCGCAATCTCCCACTCCCTTAGTGCCGCGGCAACAACTAAGGAGTGCGAAAGAGCATCCTGACCTGGAGAAAGCCAGTGCTGCTGAGCATTCCAGGTTCATGAGTGCTGTAGGAAGTATCCAGTATATTGCAGGAGTGACACGACCTGACCTGAGCTATGTGGCACATGCCCTGGCCCGGCACATGTCTAGTAGTCTGAAGGAACATTGGTCTGCCGTGCAACATGTTCTGAGATACCTGCAGTCGACAAAGAATTTAGGAATAAAATTTATAGGCTCTGAGGGACACGGGTGTTTGTTAGAGGCTTATTCAGATGCAGATTTCGCGAACTCTGCTGATCTGAAAAGCGTGTCTGGTATGGTTATTCGGGTGCATGGGAACTGTGTTCTCTGGCGTTCGAAGAAGCAGAGTATAGTGGCTGGGGATACAACAGAGGCTGAACTCATCGCGATGAGTGCAACAGCCAACGAGTTAATGTGGGTGAAGCAGTTGCTTCTCGATTTGAAACTCGTCCCACATAAGCCGACTCTGTGGGGTGACAATAAGAGTGCCAACATCTTGGCTGTGAATGCTGTGTCCACTGACAGATCCAAGCACATTCGTGTGCGGCACTTGCGGGTGCGGGAATATGTCCAGATGGATAAACTTAAGGTAGCATGGGTAGGCACTGTTGATCAGTTAGCGGATGTGTTTACTAAAGTGCTGCCCGGACCTGCTTTGCTAGAAGTTCGTAATAAACTCCAGCTAGTGGAGACGTAGCAGGGTTTATGGGGGAGTGTCACAATGCATGAGCCTGCGGGCAGCAGCGTGGTGACAGGTGCACCCATGCACGGACGATCCGCGGATCCAGCGTAGGGGTAAGCCGCCAGTTAGGATTGTCTCGATGTAGTGAGAGAGATCGTGCGAGGGTTTCCCGCCGTAACCTTGAGTGTTCAGTGTGCATATAAGCATGTGCACACTGAGGTCTGTAACCATTCTCTTTACTGTTTCCCGGTACTAGCACTTCTCCTCAGCATCTCTCGGTTCTACCTCTGTGCGCAGCAGGTATGAGATGCTGGCTGTCCTGACCTGACCTGAACAAGGACTGCGCGTCCTGACCTGCACAAATGATAGCTTTTCTAACACCTGGGTGATGTGCACTTCGGCCTGCATCATGCAGTGCACGTGGACCGGCAAGATGCGCTCGTCGTGTACATTCCTCGCGTGGCGTGTTCACGTCCTTGAAAATCGGCACATTACTGACACTCTTTCACCAATGATGTACTCGTCAGGCGTAGGCTACAAGTGCTGTTATACCACAATGATGTACAGTTGGTGCACACGACATGCGATAGCAGCTACCCGGTCATGCGGTCCGTGTGTAGGCTGCAGCTGCTTAACATGATCTTCTATTGTACGGACAATAGTTATTGCCGATCATATCAGGCCACTCTGGCACTAGTGTCCGTGCAGTCGCACTGGTATCCGCTGAGGTACCCGGCTCTCCGGAACATGGCACAGTCAACACAGGTATACATTATGTGCACTTACTAACGCTGAACATGCGGAGCAGCTATGCAGAGTGTTTGACACGTTGCGCAGCCAGCTGCACTGCGCGTGCCAACACGGCATCAGAGTTGTTGACCACGGCACGACGAAACAGCAGCGACACCGACAAATAACCAGACAAATTGCTGCTGAATACAGCCTGTTGTGCTTAATGATGTTCTTGAGCAGGGCTGAGCATGACGATGTGTACACTGCGGACAAGACGGAACGTACAGCTGCAAATACAATGTCTGCATATGCACGATCGTGCATCCCCAGTCACAGTCAGCAAAGTATTGCTTTTTTTTAGCTGCTACCAGTGCAGCACATATGTGCATCGTGCCTTCACAGCACAACCGACGGCGTGTAGCCGTACGTCGCAGATCGACACTGCACGATCACAAGCATTCGACATTATGCTATGCCTACCGCAAGAGGACTAGCTGTAGATGAGAGAAATGCAATCGACATAACAGTGCCTTGAGCGGACTTTCTCATGTCTGCCGACGTTCACCTGCCACTTGTCGTCAGCGTTGACCGTCAAATCAATTACTATCGTTGATTGAAACACTGGCTCAATCTTTGATCTGTCCTTTGATGTATACTCTGCGCAACAGTGACGAGCACAACCAGAAGGTCACACTTCCGCGAGCAAACCAGTATTGGCGTAACAAAACCACAATGGAGCGCAGTGAGCGCCTCGTTCAGCAAACAGTAATATGCAGGTAGCAATGTGACGCGATTTCACCTTCGTTGAGTGTCATGCTTCTGTTATCGAGTTGACATTTCAGACGACGCCGCGACTCTGCTGCGCACTTGTCGTGCTTGTGCAGAATGGTATGCAGCGAAAGCTGTAGAGGCCTGATAGCATAGTACTCTACAACAATCACAGACGTATAGAGTTGTACATTGCCGTCGCGGATCAGGCGAAAATGAGTCTGGTTTCCGCGAACGTGAACGTCTACCGCGCCATTTGTAACACGCTGACAGCATCACCTCGAGTACATCGTGTTCGCGGATCTCGGAATCGAACAACTGATAGATGCCGTATGCTTGAAGAATGTGTTGATATCGCAATCAGTCCTAGCGTACAGCAACGGCTCGACGAAATTGCGCTGCCAACAGCAGGCTACTGATGGCAGGCAACCCGAAACGAGCAAACTAAAACTGAAAACTGAAAAAGGGGCACATTAGCTGAAATGTGCTGTTCGTGTACACTTGCTAGCAGCTTGCGCGGTCGTGGCGTGGGTCAAAAATGTGCTCGACAAGTACACCAGCCACGGAACTGTACACTTCGGTGGATCCACCGAAGTGTACAGTTCCGCGCTCCGACGCTCGAGCGTCGGAGCGCGTTTGTGAAATACACATCATCGGAAGCTGCCGAGTGCTGGACGAGTACATGACGAGCACACGCAGCCTACCAGCTGATGTGCTGTTCGTAGGAGTATGAAAGCGCGTTTGCGGCATCTGCATTTCACACGGTGAGATGCGCTGCATGCGCAGGTGCGCACCGCCACGCCACGTCGGCAACACATCCCATGTACACGTTTGAAACGCAGTTCACCCAATCATGGAATGTGCCTAAAGAGTGTGTGAAATGTGCACGAATGTGCCGGCGAGCAAAACGAGTGTCACTAATGTACATACTGGCGTGCCTACGTAGGTACAATCCTTGTAGTGAGGGCCCTGGGCGATGTCTGAGTGGCTCGCGTTCAAAATCTTACAAAAGAGTGAACGGGAGAAAACAAACGCTGAAACCGAGTGGCTCGCGTTCCCGGTGGACGTTTGCATGGCCCGAGTGCAGAGTCTGCAGAGTCAGTGCAGACCCCCCTGCATGACCAACCTCATGAATATGCTCGTCGCTTAGCAGGAGCTCCAACGCGCTCCGCCTCGACAAGCGTCGACGTGTGTTGAAGTGATTACGGAAGCCAAAAGCAGGCATTACAGAAGAGCGAACGGGAACACACGCCATGTCGAAGAATTCGCAGCACCGAGTCGTGCCACCGACCTCGCAGTCACTGCATGCCATCGATCAAGCTGAGCGCGTCCAGCACAGTCGGCAATTCTTGACTAGAATGCCCTTCAAGCGTTGCTGTACGGTGACAGGCTGACACGGTGGGCGCGTATGGAGCTTGCGATAGCTCTTGCGGTACAGATCTAGACCACGCCTGAACACAGGACACTAGCGTTGGAAGACTGTAGGAGGGAGGCAGCCCAAAATCCGCAAGGTAAATATATGCCTCTCATGATGTCTTGTTTATGTGTTGCTGGGCATCAAAGCTCACGCATGAGGCGTGCAGCTCTGGTGCTTGAAGCGGCTGTCGCGCAATTGGCGCATGTAGGTCTTCCGCATTCGGCCTCTACTAATCTCGGAAACCTGAACATCCGAAGCAATTGCCAGGTGGATTACGTTTTGGTTCAGGGCACTCGTCGCGCACGGTTGTGCCACCACGGCAGCTCCACCAAGGCCAGATATCGATTGCGTTTACTTGCAATGCTTCCCGATTATTGTTCGTCTATTGTATGAGCCTGGTCTGTTGAAGCCTGTGTAGTATACAGTATAATCATGCAAGTGCACACTCTGTGTCGCTGCTTTCGCGGTGCTGTGCGCAACGCTGCCTGTGTCGTCGACAGTCGCGGGGCGCAACACACCCCCGCCCATGCCGACGGCTAGTCGCAGTTCCCGTCGCTCATGGTGTGAAGAAGAGCTACTCCTAAACTTCTAGCATGCGTCGGTTGGGCCGCCTCCAGCGAGCTGCGCAACTGACCGCTGTCGATGTCGGGCATGTCGCCGTCGCGATGGCGATGCACGATCATGAGTGCCCGTGAATGCCGTGAAGGGTCGCGACCGGTCGCTTATGTGTGTTGCAGAAGAGCTGACGTAACTACCCGGGCGCACTTGAAGCCACCGATCGAGGCATCTCTTTGGCAAGCTTGCGTGGTCATGTCTAGAATTTGGACTGCCTTCCAAACGATGTCCAAACGATAACGTTCTCGCAAAGCATGCGCATGCATGCACTTGTCAATTCGGACGAGACCAAGGCGCCACCGGAGCTGCAGGCCCGGCCTTGTCCACAGTGTTTGGGTAGCACACTTCGCCCCAGGTCGCCGATACGCCCACCAGGCTCTACCGATGTACATGGACGCCACAGGGTGGCATGGCGGATACAGATATGCTGCGTGCAGGCTGCCATCACGATCCGGACCTTCAGCACCTGCAGCGCCGGCCCCCGCTCCTAGCACCGGCCCCCGTTCAACCTCCCCTCCTAGCGCCGGCCCCCGCGCGCCGGCCCCCGCCGGCCCCCGCTCACCCACCATGCGCTGCGCGATCATCGCGCTCTGCACGCTGGCATTGCACAGCACACACCGCGCGAGCAGCGTTGACGCAGTGGCGGCGACAGCTACCGCGTGGCTGGCGGGGAAGCACAGAGAAGCCTTCGGTGATTGTCCCATCAGTTCGGACGCATCTGGGCAATGGAAGCATACAGAGGCGGTTTGTCTCATCGGTGAGGCTGATTTGCCTGGGACATTTCGTTGGCACATCCTGCAGCGTCGCGACTGCTCGCGTAGGCAAACGCTGTACGCCCGGCCTCTGTTGCAATACTGATTGACAGAAGCCACACACAACGTTTTTCCAGGATTGTTGAATACTTCGGCTTGTAATAGGATATGTGTGAGCCGCGGCTTGGTATTGCTTGGGAAGCATGGCATTGCAAGGTACCATAGATGTGCAATTTGCCTCACCCTGGCCTGGACACCGCAGTGGCCTGGATCCTGTGTGGGAGGAAACATCCCCCCCATATCTCCTAGATACTGTGCTATTTCCATGACCGCGATGACCTATGCATGTACGCTAGCTGCGCAATCAACTAGGCAGTCCATTGCACAGTTCTATGTCTGCTGCCACACATATATAGACCCATGGACATGTGGCCAGCATGTACGGCATTGTGACTGTGACGACAAGATATGTGCAGGATGTGTCCCAGCAATTTGTGGAGGTGCCCGCGTTGCAAGTTCCTGAGCAGCACATCCGAGTGGGGCTGCTGCAAGAGGAAAAGAAAGAAATTCGCTTGCCGCCGCACTCCGGTGAAGCGGGACGAGAAAGGCAATGACGGAATTGTGGGAAATGAGAGTAACGAGGGTAACGAGGGAAGGAGGCATCGAGGATGACGGAGGCTTAGACGGCGACCTGGAGGATTCAAGCGCACCGCAGGCTGGGCCCCCAAGACGAAACAGTCAGCACTGAGGGGGTTGAACGGGCTGAGGTAGGGCCAAGAAGTAAGCAGAGATTACGAGGGGTAAGTGCCAGGCCTTGCCTGAAGTTGGGAAACGCCGGGCCGCTGGCAATGGGTCGCACAAGTCTAGGGAGTTGAAGGTGAAACACCTGCAGCAGTCAGGCATGTGGCATGAGCAGCGTCTGTTGTGATGAGCTGTGTCGGGTCACTGCGTCCAGAAACATATATAGCCTTACATTGTTGGAGGTTTATTTAATACTTCGAAGTACTGCCCCCCGTCAACTTGAGCATGCGGGCCTCCACACGTGATTCACACCCCAGCGCTGTTCACCGCACCTGCTCAGATACGCTACTTTGTTGTTGCCACGCCCTTGAAAACAGGAGACTGCATGCGGGAATGCCATGGCCCGTATTTCTGGGCCGCCGGCTAGCTGTGCGGCTGCAGCTCAGGAGTGCCCCAAGCGTAACCGCGGCGCAAGACGCGGTTTGTAGCACTTCCGGCCTCAGCAGCATGCACATGCATCAGCGGTGCACGTCTTCTCTTGAGAACTGCCGTAGACATACCGGGACATGCCTGGACGTCCCAGCCTCTGCAGCTGAAGCACCGCCATTGACGCATCTTTCACCACAGCATCTTTCACCACAGCACGCACAAGGGTTTCACCACCCATGCAACGTGTGCGATAGCCGCCGAGGGGGTCGAACGGCGATAAGCGGCAGGCCCGAGCGAGAATTTCACAGGGCCGACCGCCTGCAGGCTGTCGGAGTATGTGGAGCTTGAGGCAGACTTCATCGGGGAGGCGGATCTGCCCAGCACACTGCGGTATCTCCTGCACGGGTGCTATGTCCAGAAGTTCAGTCATCTTCGCAGTTGGAGGCTGCAGAATAGTTTGAGCGGTTGTGTATTTCGAGTGACTTGGGACTGGGCACGTGCCATAGGTATGCCCATGCATGCAGCCTCGCTCTGATTGTGCGTGCACCAGAGAAGGCGTGTGGATCTGAAATGGCTGCCAGTGCTGCGCTGTTGGAGCACCTGGGCATGCTGGGTGCATCTAGGCACGTGCTAGCTCGGAAGCAGGCAGTCCGATGGACCGCATCATGTCTCGCCCACATGGACCGAATCGGCCAGAACCTGTGGCTTCCCCAGCATGTACAGATTGTGACGAGCTGAGTGCTGTGAAACTTGAGGTGGGCCATTGACATGTCCGCGGTGCAAGTTCCCATGGAGCGGCAAGTTCGGCCACTGCAAGTAGTTCGCTCTGATGGTCCCGTGCCTCCGGTTTTCGAACAATGACGGAATCGAGGATGATGCTGGCGACGGGGGCAACAAGGGTGACGAGGGGACTGCAGTATGATCTCTATCTTCAATTGTGGTGAGATCTCCCGTGAGCCCTTGTACGTCGGGCTCCACCGCCTCTCCAGATGGAAAGGCTGGCAATGAGGGTGGTGAGGCGGTCTGAGTCCAAGATGGTGGTACAGATGAGGGAGGCGAATGCGACGGAGAGATGATGGCAATGAAGGGGACAGAGGAGATGCCGGCGATAAAGGCGATGCAGGGGTTGCGGGCAAAAAGGGGTTGAAGTGCACAAGAGCATCGACGGCGATGAGGGCGAGGAGGGATATGAAGTCATGAGGATGACGAAGGATGTGGAGGACAACGAGGACGATGAGGGCTTCCTCGATAGGCTGCGCAGCAGAACTAACAAGGCCAAAGAGGAATCCGAGGGGGAACAGTGCGACAAGGGGGCTCAGGGGCACGAGGTGGGGCGAGGGGGAGGAAAGTAATGATGGGGATCAGGCGGAACAATATATACGGTGGTGTCGGCTGTCGAGGAAAGAGCGGGGATGATCTTGGTGTCACGATTCAGTTCGGCAACGGCATCCGCTATGAGGACTGCAGGCCATTCGAGTATGATTAAGTGCATTATTACTAGCGCGCATGCTGTTCTCACTACCGCTGAGCGGTGCCTGGGCCGCAGAGCCGGGGGCGTCGGTGGGCACAGCAGGTCCTGGAGAGGGGCCCTGTGTGCTGCGGGGGGCCCGGTTGACCATGCACAAGGTGGGATGGCGAACTCGTGTACAATCTTTCAACGTGGGGTGAGCACGGCCGGCATAGGTGCAGCAGGATCATGTGGGATGACACATTGGACGTTTTGATCCTTCTGGTATGCCATCTTCAAGCGGGTTGATGCCGCTGTTGTATAGCAGCAGGTGGCACAGGTGGTGTAGCGGAAGTGCTCAATTCAGATCGTTAGGTCCAGAATCTGGAAGTCGCTTATCACTCCAGGCAAGTAGAATCCAACACGTGGCGCAGGGGGGAAGCTCAGAGAGTCAGCGAAGAGGCCCGTGTCGAATGGCTGGCGGTGGCGCAACCGTGCATGCGCACCATGCATGGACATCACGCGGATAACGCTGTGGCCATAAGAGCCATGCAACACGGGGCTGGCGACCGCCGGCCCACGCATGCGCTTAGGAATTTGATATATGCGTGGGAAGCATGCATGAATATGTATGCCTGGCTGCCCCATTTTTCAAGCGGAAGGTTGCACTGGAATATTCTGTGGTCACATGTGTTCGGGCCATGTAGTATTCGTGGGCCCCACCGCCTGAGATTGCCAGGGGCTCTCCGCACCATGCTTGTCAAAGCCATGCATATGACTCCGTATGTGGCCAGGCTGTGCCCGGGAACTTTCGGCACTCATCTGAGAGACAGAAGATGCAGTGCAATTGCAAGTCCAGAGCCCATATTGCCACATGCATGCAGCTGCATACGTTGCATACGTGCCCATGGGCACAGAAGTATTTAATTAATGCATGTGGCACTGGTGGCCACTTGCGGCAGCGGTGAACGCGATGAGAGATCTCACTTGGATGGTCATGGCAAACGTCAGCGGTGCTCGGCGATGGGTGATTCGCACATGTGCTAGTCTTGGCACCCTGTTGATATTCGATATACATTGATGGCATCAGTAGAGTGCGTATGTGGTCGTGTTTGGCAGGTGCTGCGGCACTTTCCAGTTCAGGGGCCAAGACATCCAAGCATGTGCATCGACAGTGCAGCCGACGGCGCCGGGACGCGCACAGCTGTGCTTCCAGAGCTCAGCCGAGGTGGACACACGGGCACAAAATTCACATCTGACGTTGTGAATCAGATCAACAGTTGTTCCTGCAAACCAGCCATGTACATGCACACAGCAAGCCCGATGTCTGGGCCCAGACAACATGTGCTACCGTCCACGCAGACACGATGACCACCTCCACAGCTGTGCGCAAGCAGGGGTCAGCATGCGAGGCAGGAGAGCACTCTGGCAGCTTGCGGAGAGGCCAACATGAAGTGGCCAGCAGTGGCACGGCACGTTGCGAGAATGCATGCACGCCATGCATGGTCATCATGGCACCAACCGAGCCCTGCAGAGCCGCCGTGAGAGTGCACAGCACAGCACCAGAACTGCATGGCCGGAGAATGCATGCACGCCATGCATGGTCACAATAGGGACAACAGAGCTCTCCAGAGTCGCCGTGAGAGTGCACAGCACATTACCGCACAGCATGGTGGTGCTGGGAGGCCCACGCTACTCCCTTACCATGCTGCATGCACCCGGGAAGCATGCATACAGGCGCGTGTGTGGGAAGCAGAGCTCCCCCGGTGCAAGCGTGTCGTAGCTGTGATAACGCGAGTGCAGCAGATCACATGCATTTGGCTGTGAGTCTGCGGGCAGACCGTAGGTCGGCTGTCCAGTGCACAGAATATAGGACGTAGCTGTCAATTCCAGGTCATCTTTGACTGGCAATTGACAGGTGAGAATGCTTTGCTGTCTGTGTGTGTCTGTCGTCTGACAATAGCAGAGATCAGTGTGCTGAGCGTACTACGTGGTGCAGGAGTCTGTACTGTATGACTAGTGATCATAGCAGCTAACAGAGCTCATATTGCCACAGGTGAGACACACAGCATAGTTATTCTGTAAGATCTTTGACTGGCAATTGACAGGAGTCTGTACTGTATGACTAGTGATCATAGCAGCTAACAGAGCTCATATTGCCACAGGTTATGGGCCCATCGGCGTGAGAAGACTGCGCACACACCCGTCATCGAGCCGTCACTGGTCGATACTATTTACAAAAGAGTGAACGGGAGAAAACAAACACTGGTCACTGGTCGATGATCTCTGAGCCGTGATTGGTCAGGGAAAAGCCAACACAGGACGTAACTGTCTGTGGAACAATCGCAGGACGTAATTGTCTGTGGATTTGGTGACTCACTTTGGTTACCACTGCTTACACTTTGGTTACCATGGCTGACGGGATATCGACGAAAGTCGAGGTGCTAACACGCGAAGGAAACTTCCGCCACTGGTTCGGGCAGATGGAGTCAATCTTGGTCCTGAAAAATCTGGACGACGTGCTGTATGAGGAACCAGGACAAGCAGCTGATGAAGCTGAACAAGCAGCCGTGGAGGCTGCGCTCACCCGTGATAGGAAGGTGAGGGCATACCTGAAGATGCACACTAAGGGTGCATTACAGGCGATCGTGACGCGTGCGCGGACTGCGAAGGCAGCATGGGACGCGCTACACGATGACTACAGACGAGGACTAGCTGTCCGAAGGCCGCAGATGCTGGCGTAAGGCGACTGAGCTGCAGCAAGGCGACGACTCTGTACAGCGGTACATAGACCGTGTGAAGGAAATCAGAGATGATTTTGTTGAGACAGACATGGAGACATCAATGCCAGTGTTGATCAGCCAGTTTGTGAAGGGGCTCAGGCCTGCCCTGGCGAATGTTGCGGGAGTACAACTGGGGGTGGCGATGAGTCAAGGCGCGGGTCTGGACCAGCTGTGTAATCAGCTGAGTGACCTGGCGGCGATCCTGCCCGACAGGGGTGCAGCTGCGCGAGCGGCTGCAGCAGTGGCGAAGAGGGAGCGGAACAAGGCTCGCGGGCCACTGAAGTGCCATTACTGCGGCAAGGAGGGGCACAAACATTTTGAGTGCACCAAGAAGCAGGACGATATGGCTGCTGGCAAGAAGCTGCAGTGGGCCAACCGGAGGGATGGCGGCGGTGATGGCAGCAAGGAGGGTGCAGGTCGCGCGCTGTGCGTCAGGACCGCGCGAGTGGCCATGGCGACGGTGAAGGTTCCGTCAGACCGATCGAACTATGTGCACTTCGACACAGGGGCGACGCATAATTACGTCTCAGACCTCAGTATGCTTCATGACAAGCGTTCCACGCCAGTGGAGGTCGTGAAGATGGGAGGAAATGAAGAGCACGTGGTGGCATGTGCGGGTACAGTGGTGCTCAGCGCTCCTGGCGGGCAGGTGAAGCTGCTGGAGGCTCTGTGCGTGCCCACCATGCATATGAACCTGATGTCTTGCGCTTACGTGACAGACCAGGGGGGGTCATATCACGGGAAGGGACAGACGCTGGAGGTGAAGGCCGCTGATGACACAGTGCTGCTGAGGGGTACCAAGCAAGATGGCCTGTACCTCATGGACTGTCAGGTGATTCCCACAGACGTGCCGATGCCGACTGCTTTTGCAAACGTGGCAGTAGATGCTGAGGTGTGGCACAGACGGTTCGGGCATGTCGGGATGGACAATCTCTACAAGGTGGAGAAGGCGGTAGATGGCATGGGCCGGGTGAACTGGACAGAGAAGCATGCGCCGTTATGTGAGATCTGTCCAAGAGCTAAACAGTGCGAGGAACACTATGCACGGTCCTCGTCCAGGGCTGAGAAGCCGATGGAGCTGGTCCACAGTGATGTGATGGGACCGTTTCCCGTTGCGGGGTTCCGTGATGAGCGGTATGCAGTCACGCTCCTGGACGACTACAGCAGCTACGCAGAAGCTTTTGTGGCAATCCAGTGATATGGCCGCTATACCACTGGATTGCCACAGCGTGTCTCGCCGAATCATCCTGTAACAGCAGAAAGCTTTCGCAGGGCCGCACTACCGCGGCCACAGGTGGCAACCATCAGCAGTTGTATGTATTGACAAAGGACACAGGCTGGGCATGAAGCTGGTTCTCGGAGTCCACTAGCAAACCCACTCACTCATTCATGGCACTAGCTATAGGCCGGGCACGAGCGTGTACCACAGCCCTGCCTGTGATACCTTCCAGGTATGTATGTATGTAGTTACAAAGGATAGAGGCCAGGCATCGAGCTGCTTCCCGGAATCCACTCGCAAATAAACTCAGCCGTTTATAGCACTAGGCCGGGCCGGGCAAATGTATGCAGTGACAAAGGACAGAGGCCGGGCATCGAGCCGTTGCTAGGAATTCGCACAAATGTATGTATGTATACCGTATACGTGACGTGTGTGACTACATGGCCAGCCAGATTCATTGTCTGTGACGCATCGACACCTCCTCTTTCAGGACCAATGGCAGGGGCTATGACCTATGCCGTCTGGAAGTGATGTTTCTAAGCTCCTCGAAAGCCTATTGCACATCCAGGATGCGGTGTGGCAATCCAGTGATATGGCCGCTGTACCACTGGATCCTCGCACGTCCAATGATCCAGTGGTATAGCGGCCATATCACTGAGGTTGCCCCATGTGGCCTGGCTGTGAAATAGGTGGCGTTGCGTGGCGGTGCTTCCCGGCCGCAGCTTTACGTGTACTCAGCGAAGGAAGTCCATCACCGGGAACGTTTGCAGAGAATGCATGGGAGCGCCATGCGGCTGTATCATAAATAATCCTGATCGAAGCGGGCGGTACTGTGGAGTTGTCCCTCGGATCTCATAGGTATTATTAGGCACTGTAGCGTGCACCACAGAGAACCGCCACGGTTGCAGCCGCACAGCCCTTGCTTAGCACAAGATCTTAAGAGGAAGCCCTGTCAATTGCATACAGTTGCCTCATGGGGGTTCCTTGGTAGATCATCCCCTTGACAGGTGGTCCTGTCTACTGATCTGTCAATTTCCTCTTCGTGATATGGCTAAGTAGTTTCAGACGTGCACAACTGCACTGTACTAACAAGGGAACAAGCTGTGCTGCATGTAGGCAGCAGATCCCAAGGCAAGTACAGAACAAAATCCCATCCCCAAGACAGGTGCACAATCATGAACAATGTAAACGTTCTGCAACATGTTCTTGTGCCGCGTTTGTTCACACATGTTCACTCTGGTATCATTGTGTATCACAACCATGATCATGGTGTATCACAACCGGGTATGTGGTCCCGTTAATTCGGAGTTGTCAATGTCCAATAGGATACGGCTCAGTAAATTTAGATTTACTTTACTTTTACAACCGACACGTGCTGTTAGACGCGCACCCGCATGCAGTTCTCAGAATGCCCGCTTCTCATTTGGCTGTTGCTCTAGAAGTGTGTCAATGACCACCGCAGTGCTCGGGGCAGGGCCACAAGATCCGGTGTGCATCGCCTCAAAGTCTGTTGCTTAGATGGGCTGAGCGCTCCGTCAAGCTGATCTGCCCACGCTGGCAAGAACAACTTGGCCCGGCGCTGTGCATTATGCCGCTGCTTCAACGACACCTGTACCAGAAGCGACGAGCAGCCGCAGCGTGAGCCCCGGCCATCAGAATGATAAGGTTTGACTTCTTGGAAGCAGAGGATCTTCGCGGTTGGAGGTAGTCCAGGCTTCAAGCACTGGGCATGAGGTTTACCTGAGGTCGGCGCTACTTGCTCGCAGTTGGCGTGTGCCGGGCTTCTGCGACAATCAGCATAAGTGATATTCCTAGGACAGCTGACGAACACCAGTCCAAATTGGGAGGGCACGCGGATTTGGAGTCGTCGCAAGGCACGTCGCGCTCTGTTTCGCCAACACCACAGGTCCGGCTCCCAACTGTAACGCTTCGTCACGACAGTTTATGTAGACATGTACAACTCACTCGTCACATCTAGCGAAAAGGAAGCGCCAGCCTGCGACAATCAAGGAGCATCTAGCTTGCTGCGCAACTGAACGTACGTATGTTAATTAACATGGTCGCCGTGGGGCATGTTCATGAACATCAAGTCAACTATAGACATGTCCACAACAGCACAGGCACAATGAAACAGGTCCAGTGCAGACGATCTGCTTTACTTCGTAGCTCCAAACAAGCAGCCAACTCGTGTAAGAAGGGGGAGGGGGGGGGGGGGGGGGGGGGGGGGGGGCAATCCAGTGATATGGCCGCTAAACCACTGGATCCTTCTGTGTCGCGACGTGCAAGGATCCAGTGGTATAGCGGCCATATCACTGGATTGCCACAGGGGGGGGGGGGGAGGTTGGGATCCACTGTGGACACTGGCGGATACAGCCACATGAAGAGGGCAGTGGTGATGGCCATATCGATACGGCGCAACAGTGCATGTGCACCATGCTGAACATCACGGCGAAGATGTGGCACCCTCACTGTGGCCATACAGGCGATGCGTGCGGGGCATAGGGCTGGAACGCAGACGCTGATGCTAGCTATGCATCCTGCTTGTGCCGTGTACACATGGTAAGCATGCATGCTGTGTTGGGCCTGCCGGTTGACACTAGCCAGGACATCTGGCCGCAGCACCGCCCCTGAAGGATGAGGTGGCACCGCATTGCGCTGTGATGAACACATGTCACAGTGGTTGCCACGCAGAGGTCACGGCCTTGAACCTTATAATTATTGACCGGAACTGGTTTGGAAAAGGCTCAGACAGGCGCACACATGCATGTGTCGGGCGGCCCAGACGGGAGGCCTTGGGCGGCACCGACACGGTGTCGGGCGCCGGTATACCTATAGCACCATCAGGACACCGAGGAAGCACACGAACAGCCCACAGCACGCGCGCAAGGAAAGCGACAGCCACCTCCAATCCGCCTGAACTCAGGGCCATGTCACAGCAAGCACACAGCACACAGCACGTGCACCCCGCCACATCCGGACAGGAGCCCACTGCAAACGCACCCACACACCCCCACACCAGACCCACGCACCCGCCCCCGCGCGACTGCCGTGACCCTAGCAGTGACCCTGAGGCCCGCAGTATGCTGCAGACACCACATGTACAATGCTGTACCCTTACTGTGGCCATGAGGGGCACACGGCACGGGCCTAGCACGCGGAGGCCCATGCTGGCCCTGCCCGTGCTGTGTATATTGGGGCAGCATGCATGCACAGGCATTGTGGTGTAGGGTGCCGTGTCGGCGCTTCTGATGCAGTGGTTGTGGGTATGGGTGTGTGGCTGTATCGGAGTGTGTGTGATTTTTTGGATGCGTTTTGGGTTTCATGTGCGTTGCATGGTTGCTCGGCACGGGAGCGAAGGCGGAGGTGCGTTGGGCCGTGTTTCTGACTGTGTTCCTGACCTGCTCGCTGGTGTCGCGGTGCTACCCGCCGCGCCACCTGTGACCGTGTAATTTAGCTCGGCACAACATTCCATGCATGCCATAAATGATCATACCGGAGACAACGCAGAACTTCCAGAGTGGTCATAAGAGGAACACGATCAGCAGCATGCGATGGCCCCCGCTGCCCCCTGTCCATGCTGCGTACACATGGGAACCATGCATACATGTGTGTGTATGGCAGATTCGTCCTAGAATCAAGGGACAGAATTCCGGGTGCAGACTCTGCCTCTGCCACAGCCGAAGGTGGCAACCATCTGCAGTGATTTGTATGTTCTTACAAAGGACACAGGCCGGGCGTGCACATGCTATCGGTTCTCAGAATTCCTTCTCTAACCCATGCATGCATTCATGGCACTAGGCTGGGCATGGCCATGCGGAGCAGCTCATGCGCATGAGCTTAAACCACACATCACCTGCCACAGATTGAAGCCCCATGCGGAGCACATGAGCGTTTCCTTTGCACAATGCCACATGTGCATATATTGTATACAATTGTCGCAAAGCATTCGCCACAAATATACCATGGCCATCTCGGTGTGTCGTGGACTGGTCCACTTCAACACACGAAGATGACATCTCAGCCGGTTGATTCAGAAGTGCCATAGCAGGCCGCCCCAACCATGTTTCTCATGTTAAAAACATGTTTGTACGTACCAGTACGCATGGCTACATAGCCAGAATCTTTGTCAGTGTGACTTTGAAAACTCAAATCTGGAGACCGATGGTCATGGCCATGGCCTCGTCAGGGGTCAGGGGTAATGTTTCCGGCGTGGGGTCATGTTTCCGTGCTGCTCAGGCTGCTGCATTACTCCACAGTTGGGGGATGGGGGGGGGGGGGGGGGGGGGGGGGGGGGGGGGGGGGGGGGGAGGGTGCTCACTGGCCTCACTCATCAGATGACTTCAGAAGTGTACATGATCGGATCCTGATCCGATCCTGACTCAGGAGCATGTACAGAGTGCTATACGGCCGCATTGAATATGGTGCACCCTGTGGAGGTATACTGGTGACACTGAGTTACTGGAGCATGCAATGCAGATCACAGCCACGTCTGCAGCCACAGGTCCCCAGCACTGGAACTGCTGCATGGCATGCAGGTTCAGCATGCCTCTCTAAGTGTGTTGAGAAGCATCCGTGTGCTCTGCAGAGCTCTGTTCAAAACCGTTCACTCTCTTGTAGTAAACTAGGACAACTGACACGCGGTGATAGCCACGCTTTTTTTTCTCCGCATTCCCATATCGGATCCCGGACATCAAAGATATCCTTTAAATCGTTTGATCTAATTGCGCCACAGCTCCGGGCAAGTAGAGGCCAACGCGTGAGGCTGGGGGCGCTGTGGCCACCGGCGGAGGCCCGCATGTAGTGGCCAGCAATGACGACACGGCACAACAATGCATGCATGGAATTTGTCGGCTCATGTGCACCATGCATGGAAACTGCTGCCACGATGCTGCACCTTCACTCAGGCTGTGAGACGTGTGCAGCACGGAGCACGCAGGAGCAGAAGCCCACGCTCGCTGCTGCTGCTCGTGCTGCGTACTCATGCGAATCATGCATGCAGTGTTGTGTCCAGCCACCCAACGCCCACCCCCGCCGGGAGGGGTTGCACTGGGATGCACTTCCTTGGTCACATGCGACGACTGGCCCAACATGTAGCAACGCCCCCCCCCTCCCCCCCCCAGGTAGGACAGGCTGTATACCTGTGCAGCTCAAGTTGTGCTTCACTGATGTGGCCTCACAGGAGTTTAGCGGCTGAGCTTGCTGGCTTCACTCAGCAGGTGCAATTCATGATGAAGCGCAGAGGCCATGCATGCAAAAGCGCTGGATCTCCAGATGTCCATGTTCTATGTGGCCATGTTTTGTACGTTGGCTGCGGAGGAAGTACCAGAGCAGGTAGTGGAGGCAGCACTGGTGGCCACTTGTGGACTGGCTAGCCTTAACTCTGCATATTTTGGCGTTGGGCTACCTTTAGTGATGGTTCGCGCGTGAGGCACATGACATGCGAATCCCGTTTCTGGAATGAGTTGCATCTTGGTAGTGCTGTTCGACCGAAGGTGGCATGGTCGTGGCATACAACCAGCTCTGGTTGTAGCGATTTAGCTGATAAGTTTGCATCAAGTGACTTGCATTCCTCACAACTTCACCTGTCCGACACCTCAGCACGAATTGTATCGCGCTGTGCTACGAAGCACCTTCACAGAACTCGCAGCAACAGCTTCGCAGTGCCGTCCGCCACGCTGCCCGTGCACAACGCTTGGAACTTCACGACCGGACGATCTTCCAAGCATTGGCGTACGGTGGCAGGGTGACACGATGCGCGCATGGAGCTTGAGATATCTGAGACATCGATGCAGAGCAAAACCACGTCTACAGCCACAGAAGACACTAGTAGCATTGACAAATGTGGCGCTGTCAGTGGCTGTGGTGGTGGAGGGTTGTAGCAGGGTGGCGACTTCCACGGAAGCGCGGTTCGCCGAAGCAACTATGTACAGAGATTAGAAGAGCTACTCTTATTGTTTTGCCGCTAGCCGGACCTTCTTCTGATTTGTGTACGAGCGACAGATGTATTTCCCCGACCCGGGTGTTGTAGCGTCACACGACGCATTGCCATGACATGGAACCACGGACGCGGCGATAGCGTCATGTGAGACATCTCACGCCCAAACTTGGCTGTGCCACGCACTGCGCTATGCATGCTCTGGAGTCAAGGCCACCGTCCACGACCACTGGGCCACCCTCCATCACCCCAGGCAACTTATCGCAGTGCAATCGTGCGCAAGTGAGAGCACTGACGACCGGAACTATTTGATGTCAGCAGCAATAGATACTAGGCTGAATATATTGTCCCATTGACATTGACTCGCTGTCCTGGAGGCGTTGGCTGTCCGCCAGGTTGACACCGCTTCGCGCGTCAGCCCCGCGTCACGTATGTTAACCAGCCAAGCATGCATGATGATTGCCACATTGTGGCGATTAGTTTTGCGGAACGCCGGCACACAGCTGCAGGAATGTTACACGGCCTCGCCCAAGTGAAGCGTTGATCATGTAAGCAGAGTATGTGATACAAGAGAGAGCACCAACGGCGTACATATTTTTTTTACCATAGGTTCCGTTGAAACGTCGCGAACTTGATCCCTCCTTGCGGCAGCTTTTCGCGTGGGCATGCACAGCTGCATACAGCTTCACACTGCAGCAAATGATTGAACTGTAATGATGCTGTTGTTTGTCAGCTTTATCCGCTACAAGCGCCAACGTGGGGCTGGCCGAGCGTTCAGTGTCAGATCTGCGCAACCAAACTGCGTTGAAGGCAGGTCTATACACTGCACGGCGAGTCGTTTCATCAGCTCTGTGAGATAGCACTGATATATTTCTCGTTGTTGACGTCTTCCGAGGCGCATGCCTTGGTCTACGATCGCGAGCTGGCTGGTCAGCTGAACTCAGGTGCTGGCCCAGAAACTCAGGCCATCCACCACAACGCATGCAACCACCCAATCTCTGTTGCTGTTTTCGATGGCCTTTTCTCTTGCACTGCGATTGTGTCCTCTTGCGACTGATGAGGCAGATGCTGTGGCTGATTCCTCATTATGCCACAATACGTTAACGAAGCCTTGTGCCACCTCTATGATGTTGTGTCTTTATACAAGGTCACTGAATTTATCTTACCTATGTACACTTGTGAGGAACCCGTGGACAGTGTGATGCGTCGGCTCAGTCCATTTAACAATAAGTCACTTGCACAGTAGAACTGTCTTGCGAAGCAGCCTTGCTGCCTTACTGTACAGCACCAAGCTACTGCTGAGGTGCCTCATAGAGGCGTAAACGGGCGTATGTGTTGCCTTGGCAGCTCTGTCACGAAACCATTCAGCATTACCTTTGTAGACATGCTGCACTGGGATGCGTTCTGAGACCTGATTGCAAACACCACTCCTGTGATGCTGGCAGGGCACTGCTGTGTGCAACCCCGACCTTGCATGTGCTCCACTGTGCTGTGGCATGCCCCTTCTGTCACACATGGTGTGCAGTCACGTTTGTTGCCCGGTGCCTTTGACGCATTCAGCTGCACAAGGCCTGCATTAGGCCTCGAGATGATCCAGCTGCAATGATCAGCTCGGACTTCGCAAGGGCACATGCATATGTGATGACGGAGTTAGTAACGTCGACGAGGCCAGTGGCAAGGGTGGCCAGTGTGGTGATGGCATGTGGCAGCGAGGTGAGAACCCGGAACGCGACTGCACCTATCTCGCCGCACACGCGACCGCTGAAGACGAAACTTATGCATTCACCGTCTTACTATCTTATCTATCAATACATTGCTATTGCAGAGCAAATGGATCAGTATGCTATGAGTTCGTTCTGCCACATGCCCGCGTGACCGGGATGTGTCGAGGCACCGCCGACTGCGTTGTCTGTGTGGAAACATTGCACGGGGGGGTGTCCGAGGGTGGTACGCAGCACGACTGGTGTACCACCCACATGCACATACCCACCACCCACCACCACCACCGCCACCGACAGCGCCACATTTGTCAATGCTGCTAGTGAGACTAGCACTGGAAGTGCTGCAGGTCTCGAAGCCATCCTAGCGAAACTACACATATAAGGCTTATTTACACAGGCACTGATAATCGCACCAGGGCACACCAGACAGTCCTGCTCAGAATCCGCATGCTGTTCGTTGCAGCTCTGAATCGGCCACTGCAGTGCTCAGGGCACCGCTGCCCGGTACGCTGTGTATCGCTTTGAAGTGTGTTTCTTGTTCACGCCGAGAGCTCTGTTGCTGCGATCTGCGCACGGTGGCACACCCGGTGCTGTTCGAGTAGGGAGTGTATGACTCGCTGCTTCGGCTGCAGCTCTGCCAGAAGCGACGAACAACAGCAGCGTGCCAAGATTGAGCAGTTCTCAGCAGAGGGCCTTCGCGTGTGGACGCAGTCTTGACTTCTAGCGCTGGGCATCACGTCAAACGTAGCTCCCTGGATCCACTCGGCTCGACTCTGCCAGTTAGCAGCTTACGCACGCAGGTCAAGTCCGGTAGGCATCAGGTGCACACTCAAATCTGATAAGCTTCTTGCGAAATCGAAAGGCAGTTGGATTTGAAGCCGTCGCAAGGCTCGTCGCGCTCGGTTGCGCCACCACGGCAGGTTCGGATCCAATTTGCAAGGCTCATCATCATGTAGCGTATACACACTCAGTGCCGACAGCCCATGACAACTCCACAAGGAACATTCAGCCTTTATCAGTTCGAACACAACACAGAAAGCTGCCTAGTTTTGCGCACTGGCATCAGTGCAGCAGCATGCGCAGGGCAGGCTCTTGTTCCAGCTCTTGGCGTCGCCTTTGTCAGCCTCATTTCGACAAACCATCATGACGCAGTTCAGCGTGTGCAGTGGCCCAGGCTCACTTCGTGGCACAGCCGATCATAATATTGTATCCGCTTTACAGTTTCAGCAAAAGCGTGTGCGTGTTCGTGCGATCCAGCTGGGATCTAGAGTCTACCTGCAGTAATAGGCATCAGCAACGCGCGATGGCACGATGTGCTTTTCAGTACGCAGCACTGTGAACTATGTGCACTACTGTACTATCCCGAATGTTCTCCCTGCGTTCGAACGCATGCATGCACCTGCCACAGCGGACGAGAGCATCCCGAGCCTGCAGCTCCCGCCCATTTGACATACATACCCCACCCGCCAAAGCACCCCCCCCCCCACATGCCGCAGCGAGTAACGATTGCTACTGCAAGTGCAGGCAGTATGGCAGTCCGGACATCTAACACCTGGGCCTACACCCGCAGCGCCGACCTGCACGCGCCGACCATGCGTAGCACAATCGCTGCGCTGTCCATGCTGCTGCTCCGCAGCACACACAGCGCGGTTGGCGTTCACGCAGCGGCCGCCGTAGATGCCGCGTGGCACACAGGGGGACATAGCGCAAGCCTGGGCCATGCTTCCACGGGGCTGGCCGTGTCCGGGCGTTGGGAGTATGCGGAGGCGGACTTCATTGGGGAGGCGGAGCTGCCCGGCACATCTCTGCGGCACCTCCTGCATGGCTGCCACTTCAAGCGGTACGGCCTGCTCCCATGAAGGAGGGTAGTGGCGAGTGAAAGGTGTTCTGCTATTCGAGTGGCCTAGGGGTTGCGATCCAGCATGGCGCTGATGTTTGGAGGTTGCCAGATGTACATGCATGCCTGCCCTGGATGCACCACTCCGTCAAGCCCGTTATGACATGGTAGAGCCCCCCCCCCCCCCCCCCCGCACGGCTACGGTGTGCCGCTGGGGCTAGCTTAAGTATTGATGCAGGCATGCGGTGGCTGAGCCATGAGAGAGGCACACTGTTGGAGTGTGTCGTGTCTACCCGCGCATGTCTGTGGATGTGCTCAGCCGGTATTGCCCCGGCATGTACAACAGTGTGACGACGGGAGTGCAGGTGTGCCCACAGGTTGTTTGTGTGCCCGCGGTGCAAGTTCCCACGCAGCGGCAACTTTGGCCACTGCAAGAAGAACGGCCGGATCTTTCCTTGCCGTCGCAACATGAACAATGACGGAAATGAGGGCAACGAGGGCAATGAAGGAAATGAGGGTAACGAGGGCAACGAGGGCAATGAGGGTGCTGCAAGGACCCCTGAAGCCGCACCCGACTCGGCGTCTCCGGACGACAGCCCCGCCCCTGACGTCGCATCTCCGGACGACAGCCCCGCCCCTGACGTCGCATCTCCGGACGACAGCCCCGCCCCTGATGTCGGAAACGACGGCAATGAGGGGGATGAGGGGGATGAAGGCAATGAAGGGGACGAGGGGGATGAGGGGACTGAAGGGGATGAGGGCAATGAAGGTAATGAAGGTGACGAGGGAAATGAGGGGGACGAGGGCAATGAGGGAACCGAGGGAAATGAGGGCAACGAAGGGGATGAGGGGAATGAGGGGAATGAGGGTGACGAGGGTTTCTTTGCGAGGCTGCGCAGTAGAAACAACGAGGGTAATGAGGGTGACGAGGGGAACGAGGGGAACGAGGGAGATGAGGGGGTCGAGGGGGACGAGGGCAACGAGGGCACTGAAGGGGACGAGGGGAATGAGGGCGACGAGGGCGATGAGGGGAACGAGGGGGATGAGGGCAATGAAGGGGAAGAAGGAGATGAGGGGGACGAGGGGGATGTTGACTACAACGAGCAGGATTTTGACGAATTGAACGCGGATGACAATGCCGGCGTAAGTGTCGAGTATGAGAACGGCCTCGCCTATTGAGATGCGTATTGATATGGACTGCGTGTTGTCACTTGCCTAGCAATTACTAAAAGTAGTACTACAACCATCAGCTATGACGATCTTGACTACAGAGTATTAGGAGCACCGAGCCTAGAAGCTAAACGACTACCACCTGTAAAATCTGGTAATTTTTTTTCATTTGCTTTCTCTAAAATGTTTCAAAATATATGTAAATATGACTACTCAGCGAGCAAGTGTATGGCCACCCAGCGACTCTTGGTCCGAACAGTGCGGCCACCAGTAGCTTTTGAGTTGTGCCGAGAGTCGGAATGCAAGGACAGGTTGCAGCTGATTTGCAATTGTTAACCAGCCAAATCGAGCACTACTGCGCATGGCCTGAGTGTCCGTGCTGTGCATATGTGTGCCAGTCACACCCAGATTGAGTCTTGTGTAGAGTAGCACACAGGCGCGGAGGCAGGTAGTGCCTAGGACAACATCGAGCACCTCAAATCGTAGTCGGCGAACCAACATGACACACCCAAGCCACAGCCACTGGCAGCATTTCCGCGAGATCGAGAAGCGGCCGACACCGGCAGCAAGCACAGAAGTAAAGCAGCCCCTGGCCCCGCACAAGCACAGCCAAGTGCCCCCACACTGACGCAGATGAACACTGTAACACACTCGACGTTTGAAAATTTGAATTTTAGTTAACGCACAGGTGCAGAGACACCCCGTGCACCAATCCGGGGAGAACACCCTTACCAGCAACACAGCAGACTCACCGCTGTGTAGCCCTCCCTGACCGAAGCCTGCATCAAACTACACCAGAGCCGAGTTGGTCGTGGCACTATCACCACCGGCCATGCAGCCACCTCCCACGCCTTGCACTGAGCAGGATAATGCCAACAAGAGGTGGCACTGTTGCCTAGTGGGCTGAGATCTCGTGGTGCATCTCGCCGCGCAGGCTGACCGGCGGCGAGAGATTGCCAAACGAGGCTGTAAGTGTTGCTACTGGCTTGGCAACACTACCTTGGAGCGGCGGAATGGCAGCTCGGCGGACCTGGAAGCGACCGCACGGCAGAGTGTTGTGGAAGGATTGCACAAAGTGTTCTTGGGCAACAGCCGTATGCGTTTGCAGGCGGTTGGACCCTGCAGCCACGTCCGCAAGCTTAAGCTCGTTAAGGCTTGCAGATGCGGCGGCGAAGACTTGACCGTACAGTTCATCCGACGGTCGATCCAGGGTGAAGGTGCACGGGCAGTGACATACTTGCCGTGTTGGTGCTGGTCAGCTCAGGCGGCATCCTCTGCTCAGGCGCCATTGCGGACCGCAGCGCGCTGACTTTATTGCGGCGGCAACAGTGCTCCACAGCAAACTCAACCCACAGATAATTTTAAGGGAGTGGAGCCCCAGTTCATCGCCGCGACCAAAGAAAGGGCCTGTTGTATAACGATCCCTGTCGCTGAAGCGGGGCACCAGACGTTCCGCACCCCGCAGCATGTCATGCATGGAAGACGTCAAGAAGTTCGGACAGGCTCGAGCTCGTGAGCGGGCCTGGGCCCCGGGAGCGCCGTGAGCCACGCTGATGCAACGGCCCCACACACAGTTGTGCAGTGTTGCTGCTATCAAGCGGGCTGCCTCCGCAATCTGAGCCAGGCAGCCGTCTGTGCACAGCCTCCTGTGCTCCAACATCGCAAAAGCTGCACTGCAACGTGGTGCGCAAAGCGGAAGACCGCACTCAACATCCGATAGAGTCTGTAGCTGGTTGTGGCAGATGCAGGCAGCCCCGGCCTGCGGTATTTGCAGCGTCGACCCGCCCGAAAATATCATGTGCAGCGCGCTCGTTGCGCTATGCATGCTGCTGCTCCACAGCACACGCAGCACAGTCAGCGTGCACACAGCAGCCGCGGCAGCTACCGAATGCGCATGGCCAGCAGGGTGGCACGGAGCAGGCATCGCCGAGAGTCCCATGAGGTGGGATGCATCTGGGCAGCGGGTGCATCCAGAGGCAATACATATAATAATGCCAACGGCTCGGTGCCCGGCTTAAGCCTCGAGGGCGAAGGGGAAAGCGAAAAGAAAGAGCAAAGAGGGCAGCGTGGGTAGCGAGGGTGACGAGGGCAACGAGGGGAAAGCGAGTGATCTGGGAGTTTCGAAAGCACCAGTGTCTCCAGATGGCAGCCTGGCCCCACAGGACAAAAAATAAAAAGCACTCAGGGGATTTAAGTTGGTCAGGGGGGCGGCGGAAACAAGGGATTTGAAGGCGCCGGGCATGTACTCATGGTCTTCATATGTACGAGTCGGATATCCTCAAGGTTTGCCTATTTCTGGAGTTGTGCAGAATATGAGCGTGACAGTCACGGTGGTCGTCCGGACGATCTTAGGATCCTGAGATGGCGTTTAAATTTCCAGCTGCAGGCTGCCCGCCACACTGGAATCTGATCCGTCTCCATTGTGACACATGCAGGTCATTCATGGCCAAGGTGTCACCAGCATGATCACATACCCTCCGTGGACATGCACAGTCGCCACCAAATGCAGTCACACAGCTTTTCGTCATGCTCCGCTAAGACTGCCGACAGCGCGGCGACCTGTTGTCGTCGTTGTCAGCCGGCTGCAACATGGCGACATTGCTTGCAAGCAATTAACACATGCCACCGCCATGTTGGACACTCTCATGGTACAGGTGGCAGGGTCCCTGTGTGTGACGCATTGCATCAATGAATGTTCATGCGCGCGTGGCGTACCCTTTTGGCGCGCGGCACCAGCGCAGGGGCTTCCGGACGACCACAGCGTCACGCGCTAGGCTGTATTCTAGTTTCGCGGCATCTGCGCCGCTGCCCGCCAAGATGGCCGCGCCTCTGGGCCCCGGCTCTCCATGTAGCCAGTGCTGCGGTCAGCGCGCGAGCATGCGGTCATCTGGCGCGGGTGCGTGCGCAGGCGGCGGCAAGCGCAAGGTGGTGTAGGGACAACCCCATGCAGTGCGCGTGGCTGCTACGATGCAGCTGCTGCCTGGCGTGTGCCTCTTGTGCTGGGGTCTCTTGGCTTGCGGCCCTGAAGGCATGCCTTCAGGGCCGCAAACATGGGCCTATGCATAGGCCCATGTTTGCAAAGCACTGGCAGTCTTGAGTGCTCCACCTCCGAGACATGCAGGCGTGGGGGTGGGCTTGCATGTGTTACCTGGATGTGGGGCTTTGCCAGCAGCGCAGGTGCGCCAATCAGCTGGCTGACATGTACAGATCGTAGAGCGTCCCGTGCGCAGCTGTCCTATCTAGAGCACATGTGTGTACACACAAGATCAGTCCGTCGATGGATTCTGGACATGATCATGAGCTCAACTCCAGATGAAATCGCTCGATTCTGGCAGCTCGTGGCAGGTAGATAGACCGTGGCCGAGGCACATGTAAAAACATGTGTGCCCCATGCCAGTGGCCTGGTTTGAAGATGCTAGCATGTATCCACTAGCTGCGGCATGGCACATCGCAGCCATGCATGCGATACATGCATCATCAATGCAGCACCTTTGATGTGCACGCACGTGCGAGGTAGCTTTAGTTTTCAAGACTGTCTATAGATATCTGAGGCAGACAGCACGGCGCGGCATGGAAGTTGTGCTGTAGTTGACCGTTCTGAACACAGAAATCACATATATGAGATCCTCGACTAGCGGTTCAGGTTCAGCAACGTGGCATGGCCAGGTGGCTGGATGGGTGGCTTTGACCCCAGCTTCATAGAGTCGGTACATCTCAAGACTGTAGCAACCATGAGTGCCATGAATCTAAACAGCCATGCTGTGTACCACTGGCAGCTACATGTCTTGCCACACAGCCTCATGTTGCGCAGACACACCTTCACGGCTGTGTGTGTCTGCCCACCATGTAGCAGGAGCTCCGCCCCAAAATATCTCGTATTATCTCGAGATATCGCAGATAGTCGCAGCACCGACTTCGCAGTCCTGCGAGTTCCCATCGACCATGCTGTGCGTGAACTGCGCTGCCAACTCCGTACCGGAAAGCCCTTCAACCATTCGCGTACGTTGGCAGGAGGACAAGCCGTGCGCACGGAGCTCACGGTGCAGAGCGGCGCTCGAGCCATGACTGCAGCAACGCTAATAGGACAGTAGCACTGGAAATACTGCGACAGGCAACCCAGCGAAGGTGAAGACATGTATCTTATTACATGAGCCATATGATATCATCTATATATGTTGCCGGGCAACAAGTACACGCATGAGGCAAGCAGCTCCAGTGCTTGAAGCCGCTGCCTTGCAGGTGCAGGTGGCGCACGTCGGTGTAGCGCAGTCGGCCTTTGCTGATCTCGCTAACTTGGAGATCCAAAGGCTGGCGCAAGTGCCGGGCGGATTCGGGATCGGTTCAAGGCAGGTCGCGCACGCGTACGGTTTCGCCACCACGGCAGGTCCGGTCCGGACCTCAGTTGCAAGCGCTAGCGTACCTTCCGATTGTGATTATTTAAACAAAAGAGCGCACCTTACGATCATTCGGGTGTTGCTGTACATATCTGCAGCCATTGACGCTTCTGCAAGATCTTCGTGTTGTACATGTGGTCGTTTGGTCCGTTTACTATCTCGGACCAGAGATATGCAGCTTGATCATGCGTCCACACCGCCGACGCTGTGCGCTCTGCATGCAATGCGAGGTTTCTTCGAGTCCAAACGTTCTCGCAGAATCCAGACGCATGCATGCGCATGTCATCTCCGAGTCGGACGAGAGCAAGGCGCCGCCGGCGCCGCCGGAGCTGCAGACCCGACCCCACAGAGTTTCGTGCTGAGTAGACTCCACACTCAGCCCCAGATTGCCGAGACGCTCGCCAGCTCCTCCCGCTGTCACAAAGACGTCACAGCTGATCACACCGCAGTGTGCCATGGCGGCGATGGCAAGTGCTGTAGCTGTACACATACGTAGTGCAGGCAGCCGTCACCGTCCGGACCTCTAGCACCTGCAGCACTGGTCCCCGCACGTCCACCATGCACAGCGCGATCGTCGCGCTCTGCATGCTGGTACTCCACAGCACACACAGCCCCGTCAGCGTTCACATAGCGGCCGCTACAGCTGCCGCACGGCACCAAGAGCGGCAAAGATCAACAATCGGCGAGAGTTACACGGGGGTGGACGTATCCGGGCAATGTGAGAATACAGAGGCTTTGTATCTCGTTGGGGAGGCTGTGTTGCCTGGGACTCGGAGGTCCGGCCGGGACCTCATGCAGCGCCGCGTCTGCGCCTCCAAGAAGTACGGCCTGCCTCTCAGTTCAAGACTGTTGAATGCTTCGGCTTGTGCATTGACTTGCGTGGGCCACAGCTTGGAATGGCCTGTCCCGCATGGCACTGCGAGCCCGGTACCGCAGACGTGCATGCAGCCCGAGGCCTGTCCTGGACCCGGGAGCGAACGGCCTCCAATGCTATTGCCAGTGCCGTGATGATATATGCATACATGTGCTGGCTGAAGATCATGCGGCACTCCATTGCAGTGTGTCACACCTGCTCCCGCGTAAACAGACCGGTAGGGGGCCCCCTTGGTAGTGTGGCCAGCATGTACGCGGCATTGGGACGGTGACGAGAGGGGATGTGCAGGTTTGTCAAGATGCTGCCCGTGTGCCCAATATGCAAGTTCAGGAGCAGCACCGCCAAGCGCGGCCGCTGCAGGAAAAATGGGCGGGTGTTCTTTTGCCGCCGCAAGCTTCCTCTTAAGAGGAAGGGCAGAGGGAAGCATGAGGGCAATGATGGCAACGAGGGCAACGAGGGCAATGGTGGCAACGAGGGTAATGATCATGAGGGCAACGAGGGCAATGAGGGCAATGATGGCAATGAGGGCAACGATGGCAACAAGGGTAATGATCATGAGGGTAACGAGGGCAATGGGGGAGATGTATGCGCAACGATGTCTGCGGACGGCGGCCCGGACCCTGACGGTGACCAAGACAGCACTTTGGGGGATGACGGGGACGGAGGAGACAAGGGCAACGAAGGGAATATTAATGCCAGTGGGGGCAGAAGAGCGAGGTCGCGCAGGAGGAACTAGTCAGCTGAGGCCAGATGGCAATAACATGACAAGGGATTTGCAGGCAATGGTCCTGTGGTGTTCAGATTTGTGGCATACGCAGTGTCTGCACAATGTGTGAGGAACTGTATTGGGTCATTGCTGCCAGAGACAGATGCGTACAGATGAAGTTCTGGGTGCCACTGGCCCAGTGTGTGGCTGCCACAGCTGCAGCTTGACCGAGACGGGGTGCCCATAAAAGCCGTGCGTGCGACTGGCTGACAGCCAGAGTATTTACTCTTAGCGGCATTCACTCGTTGGAGAGCATGCCGCAGCAGCCCTGCGCTTGTCATGTATGCATGTAGGCGCACAAGGGGCCACACTGCCATACGTGATAGCGTTTCTTGATAATTGGGACGATTCCAAGACGATGGCTGGTAACGTAGAGACGGGATAAAGAAATTGCACATTCCATCAGATCTAAAGGCATCAACGCCAAAGCACCACTCGCAGTGCAACACACCTGCCGTCGCCGGCCTGCACAAATTTGCCCTTAAGGCTCACTACAACAGCAGGGGCTGGACTCCCCCCTATCGGATGCGTTAGTGTCGGAAGCACGTGCACCGACGGGGGGACCGGCAGAGGCGCCACCACGCCACAGTGCATTGGCCCTTTCATGGCGTGGTGCGCCGTACATGGCCATGTCGCTGTGAACGACTGCATCTGAAACTACCACGCCTCATACTATGAGCGCCTGTATACGTAGCGTACGGAGGGTGCATCTGAACGTCTAGATTTCTGCAGGAAACGGGCGCGCTTGTTGTCCCAAATTTGCATATGATCTCCAGAGATGAATCCGCCTCTGTTGCAACACATCCATCCCCACGCCCGACCATGGCCAGAGGAGCCCCTCTGCGGCATAGCAACATAACAGCGACATCATTTTCCAGCCCGCCTGCTCCAAATTTAAAGCACGCCCAACGCGCAGTGATCATGGGCTCAGCGTCCGGGCGTCGGAGCCTGCAGCTGCTGAGGAGCTGGCCGCACGTGAGTCGCCGCACGGCGATTGGCGCTTGTGTGTGCATATGTACTGGCGGGAGTGGTTGCTGGTGTGTGCGGAGCTCCTCGAGGTATGGGTGGGCTTGTCTGTGTTGCGTGGTAGTGGTTGCGTGGGTGTGGTTGTGCCCTGCGCGCAGTGCTACCTGCCTCTCTGGCCTTTTCCTTGTAACCCGCAGCCACCTTGCAGCATCGCACACACACCAGCGCTTCAGTCCAGCTGCAGCAGGGATGGGTCCTGCAGGGATCGCATCATACCGATATATGATCTCCCTGCAGCATGCTCCGAGTCAGTATCTCAGAGATACTATCGTCAGCAGTGCTCACGTTCGAGCTGATTTTGTTACAGAAGATTCAGGTTGCACGAGCTCTGCCTCGCTCTACTGCGGCACAGCTTCGAAGAGTTCGCACCAGCCTCGCACTGCCGTTCACCAAGCTCCTGTGCACGGAATGGGCGGTTCGGGCCCCCGAGCATTCGCGTGCGCGAGCAGGCTGAAGCGCCGTGCGCATGGATATAAATATTTACAGACGAGTTGTTACAGAAGAGTGAGCAGTTTCGAAAATTGAATTCAGATCGACATACACAGCACGGCGTGCCACGTACGCGCGCGTCGTGTGACAAAAAAAAGCACGTACGCGTTGTATAAAAAATTACAGAACAGTGAACGATATAAAGATATCTAGTTATATGGTGAAGCAGGCATCTGGTTTACTCGAAACTCTGAGAAGCAACAAGCTGTAGCTGAACCGCTGGTCACTGGAATTCCTTCGAAGGCGGCTTTGGTATAGCTGTTACAAAAGAGTGAACGGGCGGCTTTGGTATCATCTCAAGGCGAAGGTCGTGCACGGTTTCGTCACCACGGCGGGTACGCAACTGTTAATATTCACAAAAGAGTAAACGTGACAAGACACATACACAAACACCACGGCGGGTACGCAAATCATTTGCTGTGTTGGTCGGCCGTGGGTGTGGGGCTCTTGATTCGGATGAGATTTTTTTGCTGTGTTTGTCTGCATTCCGTTCACTCTTCGTTTGCAAACTCATGAGTTCACTCTTCTGTGCTCTCTTTTGTGTTTGTCTATGCCCTTGCACTCTTCTGTGACAACGATGGTCGCTGTCGGATCCATATATGTCCGGACATGCACACGTCACACGTCACATATGTTGATGTTGATTCGGATGAGATTCGGTTTCAGTGTTTGTTTTCTCCCGCTCACTCTTTTG
Organism: Ulva prolifera; assembly: GCA_023078555.1. Lineage (NCBI taxonomy): Eukaryota > Viridiplantae > Chlorophyta > Ulvophyceae > Ulvales > Ulvaceae > Ulva > Ulva prolifera. The sequence goes on from CM041199.1 coordinate 8,076,185, forward strand.
TAATTTGTGCGCATGCACTTGGCGCCATATGCATCGATCGCACCTACTCGTGAGCAAGGCCTAACGGCGCCGCGGCAATGTCTGGATCCGGAAGATTAAACAGATATTGGATGCGGCGAATAGTACGTAGTGCATTCGCACAGACTCGTGCGCGTTGGACCCAAAGCTCGCACACCCAAGCACCAGCACCCGCGTCGACGCGCGATGTGCGCTTCTCGGCTGCAGCACAGTGAACTCTCGGCGACTTCGAAAATTCTCGCGCCTCTCGGTCGCATGCATGCATATGTCAGTGCGCATCATCGAGGAGAGCGAGGCGCAGCCCGAGCCTGCAGCTTCACGCCCAGCCCCAAAAGCGCGGCTGTGCAGAGGGCGATGTGATGGTTTTTGTCTGGTTGTTGGGGCAGCGAGCTAACGCTGAGATGTACCGGATATATGCACTGAGTCATATCAGTGCAAGCGCAGGAAGCATGACCACCCCGACATCCGGCACTGGCAAAGCCGTCTCACACGCGTCCACTACATGCAGCGCGATCCTTGCGGTCCTTGCGCTATGCTTGCTGGCACCCCATGCATATGGCATACCCAGCGGGCCCGGGGGCAGCATTCGCGCAGTGGCTGCGGCAGCTCTCGCGCGGCTACAGGGGCCACAGGAGGCACACCAGGGCTCCTTGAGGTTGTACGCATCTGAGCAGTGGGAGCATGCGGAAGTAGACTTTACAGAGGACGCTGAGCTGCCCGGCACATCTCGCCGGCACCTCCTGCAGCGGTGCAACAAGCAGTACGGCCTGCCCCTGAGTTGAGGGTTGCTGAACACTTTGCTGAACACTTCGGCATGCACTTGAACATCAAATTAATTTGAACAGGCTGAGATCTGGAGGTCTAGCATGACACCAGGAGTCAGGATCCCTGAAGCTCAAGCTTTGACATATATATATATATATATATATATATATATATATATATATATATATATATATATATATATATATATATATATATATATATATATATATATATATATATATATATATATATATATATATATATATATATATATATATATATATATATATATATATGTACACGCTGCCCCGGACCACCAATCCCGTGGCCCCGTGTCACCGTGAAATGTCCCCAGCTGGGGAGTACTGCAGTACTGTGCTGTTGAAGCGATCATATGTGCCTGTGCTAGCTGAGTCATCAAGCAGGCAGCCCGTTTCCCGTATCATGTATGTCTTCAGATCAAGATACCCTCCACCTGCAGCTGTGGCTTCCCTAGCACAAACAAAAGTGGTGTGCAGGTGTTTGAAGAAGCTGCCGGTGTGCCCACGGTGCAAGTTCAAAAGCAGCAACCACAAGTATGGCCGCTGCAAGAAGAATGGTCAAGTGTTTCCCTGCCCCCGCAGGAAGAAAAGAAACAGAAATAAGGGAAATGAGGGCAATGAGGGCAATGAAGGCAATGAAGGCAATGAAGGCAATGAAGGCAATGAGGGCAATGAGGGTGATGAGGGCAACGAGGGCAATGAGGGTGATGAGGGCAACTTTAGAGCTTCAGGCCCAGCGGTGGCTGCAGAAAGCGGTCCTGCCCCCGAAGGCGGACATGACAGTCCCAGCGGGGATGAAGGGAATGAGGGCAACGAAGGGGCAAGGGGGGATGAGGGGAGTGAGGCTAACCAGGAGATGAGGCGAGAGCTGCGCAGACGAAACAGCAACGGCAAGTAGGGTGACGGGGGTTGAACGAGATGAGGGTAGTGGCCTTGCAGCAGCTAGGCATGTAGCATGAGCGGAGCCTTGAGAAATGCCACAAGCTTGTTGATGCTCTGGGTGCAGTGAAACTTCCGAGTAGCTCTCCGCACAACTCGAGACGCATCCCGGCTGTACATACGAAACGCGCCTCAGTGCCTGTATGTCGTTACAAAGGACAGAGGCCGGGCATCGAGCCGTTTCTCGAAATCCACTCGCAAATCCGCTCACTCATTCATGGTACTAGGCCTGGCACGAGCGCGTACACAGCCCTGCCGGTGATTCCAGCCAAAGATTGAAGCCCCGCAAGGAGCACAATAGCATTCCCTTTGCACAACGCCACACTCAACCGGCGCACAGCATTCGTCACAACCAAACCACCGTTCATAACACCACACCGAGACGCACCCTCCGCCAGTCGATTCATGTGATCCATAGCAGGCTGTCCCAAGCGACCATGCGTCTCACGCAACAACGGCACAAAGCTTTGTGCATCAGGGTCGTACAAACGATAAGCATCGCGTTTCTGCACGTCCCGCGTCACCGCAGCACCCTCGTCCTTCCGGGCCGCCCGGCCGCAACAGGTGTCTGTATGTCTGATGGTCACACTGGCACCTCTGAATTTGACTTCGTGATACATGCCGATCAGTGCTCTGCATGTGTTAATACATGTTCATGAATGTTTTGCTGCCACATCTGCAGCTTCGGAGACAATTGGCATGCCTGTAGCTATGCAATCAAACGTATAGAATCCGCGTGATTGTTGGTGACTTGAGGCGCTGCCGCATCCAAGCCACATCCACCCCTGGATGGCAGGCCATTCAACCCCAGATGGCAGGCCCTGCAAGCTGCCGCAGCAACCCCGCACCTTCAAAATGAAGCGCGCCGGGGTTCACACTGGATTGATAGCTACAGGTGTCGTTGCAAGGACATGGCTTACACCGAAGTTGCGGGATCATAAACCCGCACAGCCGCACGCATCATCAAGCATACAGGAAAGAATGCCGAAGCACCGCTCGCACAACTGAGGACAACCCAAGTGCAAACACAGCACGCCTACAGGCGCCCAGCCTGGGCCAGACCGCCGTCCAACTGACACAAACTCTATCCCTTGGCCTACTATGAACTATTGCCACTCCAGTCACGCATGTCATGCATTTGCACGCTGACATACAGTAAAGCAAAGCATGCCCGGGGGCCCTGCCACGCATGGTAGTACCAGTGTTGGGTGGCTTTGCAGCATTTTTAGGGCTGCCACCCAAAAAACAGACCTGGATGTTCGGAATTGTTCTATGTGATCGGGCCCAATGACCCAACACTGGTGGCTACCCCGGCGCCGTATGCGAGACCTCGCCCTGCTGGCGGTCCCCCCAGGCTGGTGACACCAGCGCCCAGCATGCAATATGCCTGTGGCTCCCACGCAACTGCCTATATATAGCATGTGCACCTGCCGGCGCAGGCCCACGCTGATCACAATCACTTGGACTCAGGCATGCCTGCAGGGCCCGCAGACGGAGGAGCCGACTCGGACTCGGCTTCGGAAGCAGTTGATGTCATATGGGGGACCGACAGCGGCGCCGCCACGCCACAAACCACTGCGCCGTACATGGCGTGAATAAATACCCTGTGGCATTCTACATCTGCACAGACACCGGGCAACCACGCCTTGGTCTAAGGGCCACGGCCCCCTCCACTTGCCGCCGCATGAGGGGGGGGGGGGGGGGGGGTGGCTGCAGGCTGCTTATGCAGATCTGTACGGACCATCTGGTGCTATCAGACGGCACATGTACGGTGGGGGGCAACAACCACATCGAACACCCTGCAATGTCGCCGATGGACGTGTTTGCAGCAGCGGTCCCGGTGGTTCACTGACAGGCACGGAGCAGCGGTCGCCGCGGCCACGAGATCGCTTCGCACCCTATAGCTACTCCCAACAGCCAAATCTTGCTTACGCACGTGCCCAGGCTATGCCAGTAGGCGACGCGATGGGCTTGCATCTGCAGCAGCCTCCGGTATCTCACCTGCTGCGAGCGATGTCTGTTCGGCGTCAGCGCCGGCCGCCGCATCGTCATCCCCACCCCCACCCCCACCTGCAGCTTCTCCCCCTACCTCCTCCTCTTTCTCCTCCGTGGGTGGAGGAGGAGGAGCAGGGGCTGGTTGGGGCGGTTGCGGGGGCGGAGGGGGCGGAGGTGGATCCCCCTCGCCACTCGCCCCGACGCCGTCGGTGTAGTCACCCACCGCAGGCACGTCGAACTCAATCTCGTGTTCGTAGTCCACGACAATGTCTGGATCGTTCACGACGTGGAATCCGTCATACTCGCGGTCGTACGAGCCGGCGTCGCTGGCGGCCGTCCGCTCCTGCGCGAGCGCATATCCGCGCCCCGTAGGCAGCCCCACCTGTCGCTGCCGCCGCTTGGCGGCCGCGCCGCGCTGGTTGCGCCAGTTTGCCCCCGTCGCGCCGCCCTCGTTGCCTTCGTTCCCCTCGTCCCCCTCGTCCCCCTCGTCACCCTCGTTGCCCTCGTTACCTTCATTGCCCTCGTTACCGTCGACGCCGTCGTTGCCGCCGCGGCGGCAGTTGAAGAGCTTGGCGGACGCCTTGCAGTGGCCGACGGCGGTGGCGGCGACGAACGTGCACACCGGGCACCGCCTGCTGCACCTGCACGTGCACATGCTGTACAACTTGTGTATCGAATCACCGCCACTGCATGCATGAGTACGTCACAGCGTCAACCACTTGCAGCGCACTGTGAATGTAGGCGAGGCTGGCACCAACGCGGTGTGTCCCATGGCACAAGGACGCATCCCCACCTCCTGTTTTCAGAAGCAAATGATTTTGCAAATGTTGAATCTTCAACAGCCCCGGGACACACGAGCGCAGCCCGGCCAAGCCGCATGCAGCCGATATCGATGTTCTCTGATGATGCTGATCGTGCTGTCTACAATGCTTCTTCATTGCCAAGTGACCGTGCGTTCTACTGTCGAGATCTCTATAGGCGACGGGGGCCCTGGGTCTCCCAAGTTTCAGGCAGGCTACCTGCCCCTTCGTCTTTGAATCACAAGTTGTCCGTGTAACATATGCAAACCATGCATGGCCACGGTAGCGCCAGCATGGACACACAGCCAAAGTGCAGATCCAGGCAGCCGCTGATCATGAGCCGAAAGCCACCAGGGCTGACGGAAGTATCTCGAGACACGCTGCCGTGGCGACCTGCTGTCGGCCAGAACGTGGAGCAGCGATGTGTAGTCAGCACGCATGGCCACATGCATCTGCAATGCCGGAAGCTCTGATGCTGTATCTGATAACGTCCCTCGCGGTGGTGTATTTATACGTGACTTCGCACTGACCAGGCATCGCAGCATCCATGAACTCGTGGCCAGGGTGCCGCCACAGTCGCCGAACAGCAAGCCCGCACAAGAGCAACGTTGCCCTGGCGGTGATACCGGCCTCTCTCGCCTTGTCATTTCAACTCATGGGCAACATGCCCACACGGTGTATTCTCCGCAACAACGCACTTAAACGGTTTCAGGAAAAACCTCGAGGTTTCAGATCATATCAAAAGAAGAACCTCCTTCAATCTTGAGAGAATTCAGAGAAAGATACATGAAGTCTCAGTGTTTGCAGAGGCTTATACGGTTTAGTGTACACAAACGTTCGTACCTTGGCGCGTGGCAGCCATGTAGAAGCGTCCGGAAGGTCGCGGAATCCCCCACTAGGCTGTACTCTAGCTCCGTGGCGTCTGTGCCGCTGCGCCCCGCGCCTCCAGGCCCTGGCTGCCCACGCAGCCCCTGCTCCGGTGAGCGCACAAGGACGGGCTGAGCTGCCGCTGCCGCGACGGAGGCGACGGCGAGTGTAAGAAGACGCAGTGACAGCCCCATGTGGTGGGTGCTGTGGTGCAGCCGCTGCCTGGCGTGTGCTGCGTGTGCTGCGTGTGCTGAGTATGCTGCGGTACAGCTGCTGCGTGGCAAGTGCTGCAGCTGCGGGTGCCGGGGTCCCGTGGCGCGCTCTCCTGCAGGCGTAGGCACATATTGGCACAGCAGGCTGGCGGGGCCCACATGATGAAGCCTTGCAGGTGGGTAGTGTCAAGAATTGGTGGGGGTGCTGGGAGGGACGGGGGCGCGATGGGTGACGGGGTGACGGGGTCATGGGTCGGGGTGATGGCCCTGGCTCCAGAGTGGTATGTGTTACAGGGACCAAGCCGGAGTGGCCGGTAGCACCGCCAGGGCACCGAACAAGCACGCCAACTCCCCAAAGTGGTATGTGTGTTCAGCAGGGTATCAGTCGACTGGCCGCTGGTGGACACGCTGTCCACCTTGCCATGGCCAACAGTCATTCTCCGCAGGTTCTTCTGTGAGGTGCAGATGAAGAACAGGTGATTGTGCTTGCTGAAGGCTACTGCGTGCCATTGCTCATTCTGCAGCCCCCGACGATGGCTGCGGCACAAATAGAACAGTGGCCAAATTTAAAGGTCAATATCCATGGCCATCTCAACCACATGGCCAGGTTACCAGTCCTGACCTCAGCCCTGAAAAGATATCTGCGCATGCTAGATGACAGCTTTGGCAGGTGCACGCATGTGTTGCAAGGACAAAGCAAGCAAGGCAGGTAGCACCGTGAGCAACAACCAGAGGAACCCACCCCACGCAACTAGCCACACGTAACAGCCACACTCAGCACACACCACACGTAACAGCCACACGCAGCGCACACCAACAACACACCCACGCAACGGCAGCACCCGCGCCGGCCACAGCCACACAGCCACACAGCCACACACCCACACACCCTCCGGCTTTTTCCTTTGTAACACACACCCACACACCCACACAACCACATACATCCCCAAGCACACAGAAGCCACCCAGGTGCTACCGGCCCCTCCGGCTTTTTCCTTTGTAACACAGAAGCCGCCCAGGTGTACACATGTGCGGGGCTGCTGGCGACCACCAGCAGGACAGGGCATGGAACAGGCATGATGTGCACTGTCAGGCAATCAGGCAGACAGCAATTGGGTGTGTCAGTGATGTTATGGACGTCAGTGGTGTGACAGCAATCGAGCATGGCTGTCAGCTTTGTGATGGCTGGCCAGGTGTGACGGGGCAGACGACGAGCTGGGCACCCTCCATGTGACAGGCTGACACCAACAGACTCTCAGACACAACACCAGATGCAACAACACATGTGCAAAACCACATCATGACAGGCAGCAAGCAGTGGTGTCCGATGATTGATGATTGTGACATGGTGCAATAGCTACCAGGCAAATGGATGGCATGGCCTTGAAAGCAGACAGATTTCTGTTGACTGCCAGACTTGAATGGGCAGGTGGAAGGATGAGGTCACTCGAGTGACCTTGCAGCACTGTACCAAACAGCAGAATCGACCTTGCGCCATCTGACCTGGACTTGCAGAGATTGGCCTGCACCTGACAGATGCAGGCAGGGCACACTGGAGTGACTGAACTGATGACACGTACACCAATTCGTCATACATCCTGGATACTACTGAATTCTGCCCATCACCTAGTTAGCATTGGGCTGTGGTGTTTGGCTGGCTGCAGGGTTTGGCCTGTTGCTGCAAACCAAAAAACGTACCTGCCTTGCATCTGATTTGCAACTCTGATTCCCATCAGATGTGTCAGGCAAGTTAATTCTGCGATCAATTTGCATGGCTGATAGTTTGTGCTCTGCCATACAAAGTCCTTGTAACCTAGTACTGAGACTGCAATTGATGGCCAGATGAGCCAGATGCTGAGCAGCCAAGGCCTAATGCATGAAAAGCAGATCTGCCCACAATGTACGCAGTGTCTGCTGCTCTACTCCTCTACTCGCGTGCGTGCATGATGAACGCACAGCACACGACCAACCTGCACTCGAGTTCAAGATTGCCTGACATCTGTGGGATCTGTTCACAGCTCTACATGAGATATCACTGTGGCAATCACTGTGGTGTGTCAGGCCAGTGATGAAAACACAGCTTTACATCTCGGTCCATACGTCGCTATCATCTTGTGGCTGTCACGGCTGTCGTATATTATATTATTATATTATATCTTGTTGCATTCACCCATGTTTTTGCCCTGTTGCATGTTGCTCCTGTGCTATCTGAGATTCACGTTGGATGATACCATATGCTGCATATGATATGCAGCATGCATGGAACATATATACACCCAAAACTCAAACAGGAGTCTGTGCTGTGCCTGTCATGTGTAATTACAAGGTCAAAGTTGGAGTGCTGTGCCTGTCATGTGTGAGGTCCAGTAGGGTTTCAGCCTCGCCCCTCCAGGCTGAAGAACCCTGCAGCACTCCTCTCCCCTGGGACCCTCTCCCCCTCTTCCTTTTGTCTGTGGCATATATTGACAGTTGTGCTGCCCACCAACAACAACTAGCTAGGACACCTGGTGCCAGGGTTTGGTTTGCAACAAAGTCTGGGGTGATTACTTACCACACCCTGTGTCCTCAGCATTGTGTACACAATGTCAAGTGACATGCAAGTGGATGCCTGTGACCAGCTGTAGCTATAGCATACCTACTGCCGATTTATTGAAGCTGAAGTCATGGCAGGGCATGCCTCAGGCATGCTGCAATCGAGTGGCAGATTCAGTAGTGGGATCTGCATTACAAGGACTGTGCGCATGCATGCACGGGCGCTGTACATGCGCCCGTGCACAAGCACCACCCCACCCCGACTGCCGCACTGCACAAGCACCACACCACCCCGACATCGCACTCCCACGTGCGCCGACACACCACCAACACACACCACCGACACACGCAGAAGTAGAGGGACCTGTGCACATGCATGCAGGGCATCGATATCTCCGGGAGCTCGAGGGGCAAGTGTAGCAAGTGTAGCCGTACATGTACATGCATGTAGATCTACGCGCCATCAAGGAACACGATCTGGCCCCCTCCCTGTCCCGGAATGGTAGCATATGCATTATGAAGTCAGTTGGCTGCACTGATATAACGCGGCGATGCTGGAATTCTCAGCCGCGTCCAGTCCGAATACCCTCCATCTGTGGAGGTGCCCCCGCAGCCACAACCATGCATGCATGCTGCTGAAAAGTAGAGTAAACTGAAGTAGCATTTGCTGAGTCGTACTGTTGACAACTCCGGGAGTCCGGAAGCACAAGCTGATGTGGTGTCTGCGTAGCTGTAGGTCATGCCGCAGCCCAGGCTATCATGATGATCATGCTCAGCGCAGGGCTCCCAGAGGCGGATGCGAGCATCTCCCAGAGGTGGAACATCTCCTCCGGGTGCACAGCATGCCGACCACGGACCACGGACCACGGACCACGGACCACGGACCACGGACCACGGACCACGGACCACGGACCGCGGACCACGGACCACGGACCACGGACCACGGACCACGGACCACGGACCACGGACCAGCCTGAGGGCCCGGGCCCCAACTCCATCTATGCGTGCGTCACGACGCAGAACAATCAAATCAATGCAGCAGGTCACCACCAGGCCGTGTTCGTTTGTGCATTGTACCAATACTGTGAGTCTGCCACAGCTAGAGCAGCAGCAGCAGCAGCTGCGGCCCCTTGTGGCAGCACAAATGACTGATCAACCCTTGTGCGCCATCGACTTAAGCTATAGCACGTGGCTGTGGGAGAGTCTTTGAGATGTCTGCAACATCGGAGCCGCAGCTCGTAGTAATGCCCGGCTTCAGCTTGCAAAGTGAGTCACACATCAGATGTCCAGCTCCACTGGCCCACGCACGCACACGCGCGAGCATACGTACTATACGCACGAGTAGATAACATCAGTATGCTTCGAATGAAGCCTTGCTCCGTGGCGCCCAGGCAGCTGGAAGTGCTCGTGAAACGCAGTCCAGAGGGACGTTGGTCCACGGCTCTCGAGAAGGGGGAGACGGACCTTCAGCTGGAGACCTCGAGGCGCGGTGTGTTTCTGCAGTGCAGCCGGCGAATAACACGCTGCCAGGTGCGACTGTACTGGTAGCAGTGGCGTGGCTCGGCTACGCAGTGCTGCTGTGCGGTCTCTCCCGTGCTCGTCTGACTCTGTCGCTGTCACACGTACTGATAGAGCCACGGCGGTTGGAGTCGCAACGCCTTGCCCTACCGCCCAAGACCGTGGAAAAGCAGTCTACACCCACTTAGAGCAGCTAAAATTGTGATGTACTGTGTGTGAGGGCGCCAGTCGTATTTGCGTCGCGTGCTGAGGAGCGTCGAGTCTATTGCGTGATGCAGGTACTGGAAGCTTAGGGAGAGATCTATCTCCACGCGTATACAGCTCACACCTTTTGTAGCGTATTTGAATTTCCCTTCACATCCTCAGGTTCTTGCAGATGAGGCGCATGGCCACGGTGGACGTCTGGCCGGTGGCAATGCTATATGCTCTTGCGTGTCTTAACGTGGCGATAGGGGGCTTGACTGTCAGCGGGCGCTGCCGCGGCCACGCAAGGAGCGCATGCTCATGCGCATGTACATCGTCGAACTCCGTAATACCCGCTTTTCGGCGCGAAGCATTGGTACGGCTGAAAGCAAACGCCATCACGTCATACGTGTGTTTTCAGGGGCAGCGCGTCAGAATTGAACGTTCAATACGTTAACGGGGTGGGCCCAGCCCGTTCAATTCGCTGGGTGCAGCTGGCGGAAGTGTATGGGGCCCCCATGGGGGAGTACGACGGGGCTTGTCAGCATGCCTGCGAACGGCATCATCACGCCTCATCGCATGATTATGATCAAGATGTGGCACCTGCGCCAGTAAGGTGCCATACGGTGAGAGGAGGCGCCGAACGTTACCGCAGAACGCAGGGCGAGATGCCATGCCGTGACACGGTGATCACATGATGTCGACACGTGACTCGTTGACGCGTCGACGGCCGGCTCCCCCAAGGTGCATGGCTACATGTACAGATGTTGTGCAGATATCAACATCTGAGGCGTTCACTTTTCTGTAAATACATGTTAGGCCCTGGCAGATCACCAACACACACTGCAACGCATTGGCATCACCAGCATCAACTGAAGAAGCAACCCACCGACGTTAGGTTACAAAGTATAAAACGGGATCCCCGGAGAGTTCGAAGACAAACACCAGAAAATAATCTCTTCACAGTCAACAGCCACATTGCACTGGCTACGGCTCCGGCAGTACCGGGTGACCCGGTCCGGGTCCTCCACACCCACAAACACGCACCCATGGCCAGGAGCCAGACTGTTGCACATTGCAAGCGAATGCACAGGGCAGACCATGGTGGTGGGTAGCTGGTGTTGGGTGGCTGGCTACCCAACATGCATGGGACTCGCAATTCGCAGGCGCAGCATACACATGAACAGCATATGCCAAACACTGCGACCATTGCGATGTAGTACAAGTGTAGCTGTGCATGCGAATGCTGATTCGGAAGAGTCTCTTTTGCTGTGTGGCTATGCCCGTCCACTCTTCTGTAACACTTCCCTCAACCATGATCATGTGAAACGGTGGGTGCTATTGCACATGTGGAGCTATAGCGCGCTGTCTCCGGTCGACCGGGTATGTGTACCCGGACCTTGCGCGCCAGAATACGCATGCGAGATCACGTTGCGCACGCACCAAAAAAACTTGAAAATCAGCCTCACGATGCTGACACTCCTGTCAGTTCCGGCTTCTGCGCTGGACGTTTCGGCCAGCGCGGGCGCCCTGCGCAACGTGAGCGTCCGGCACATATGCCGGAACAACACCGATCGAGCGCACACCACTAGCCACGTGGCGCTAATAAGCATTTCCTTCGGCAGTTTGCCGCCCACGATCGTGCACGACGCATCCAGCTGCTGTATATCCGAACCCTGTACCGCAACGAACTCCGTGGCGGATTTGAAGCTTGCCGCAGACCGCCCAGCAGATCTAGAGCACAGCCAAAGATGTCAGAGCACGCAGCAGACTCCTGGCCCGCCGGCGGACCCTTGGCGCGGCCGCACGCGGAGTCCAGGCGCCGGCCTGCAGACGTCGCGAACCGTGGCGGCGTGTTTTCCAGCCATGCACATGAACCGAGTGCTCTGCCGCACCCTTTCTTGCGCATGCTGACGCCTGAAAGCGTTGTCCAGGCGCCTGGGCGGTGTCTGAGCTGCTCGCGTCTCCGGGTGGACGTGTGCATGCATGCGCAGATGGCCCGCGCGTGCACTGCAGACCCCCGTGCCTGATCATCACGCCAGCCAGCCTCGCCGGCCGCGCCCTCTCGTGTCGCGCAGGGCTGTGACCAGGGGTGCAGATACATGCATGCTGAAGGAGAAAGTCCGGTCCGCGACGCGATATCGCAACACATCGAGGTCATGCATGATCATGCACATGCACATGTCGACGAGGCCGCATGGCAGACGTGTGGTCTCGGCCGTTCTCGGCCAAACGATCACTGTCGGGAGGCGCACTAACTACTACCTAATCCAAGTGACCAACAACGCCCAATCGGTCAACTTTACGGTCGGACCTCACAGCAGCAAGCATCCGCGTACCTACGCGTAGTGAAACGGCCGCCGCAGCAGAGGGACGCCCTCGAAAGGTCGTACATCGCCACATCCGCAACCCTATATACATGTCGGGTAGGCATCAATGCATGTACTCACATGCAGGTGTACCACATCTCACTGCGGCAGAGACTCGACTAGGACAACATGTTGCCATGGCCACGATATCTATCAAATAGATCTATTCGAGTTTATGAACTCTGATACTAATCATGAACTCTGATACTAATCGTGATACTGCCACATCCCAGGCGGCTGCATGCATGCTGCCTCACGCACATGCATGTGCTGGTGTCCGACATCGTTTGGGAGGGGGGGGAGGCTGTAGGTTGTGCACCATGGTACAGCGCAGCTTTGAGGATGTTACTTGGCTGCTGCCGCGTGGCTGTGGCTCAATAATATACCACAGGGCCACTGGCGTAGCATGGCGTCATGCGCAGCCTGCAGCCTACATGTCCACTGATCACGGCAGGTGGCAGCATGCATGCCGCCCCATCCCTATGTAGCTATAGGTAGCAGGCATTAGCTGTGTCAGCAACTTCCGCGTTCTCGTATCTCACGAAAGATCGTGTATGTGGCTGTTCCTGGCGTATGTGGCGCATTTTGCACGGCTCTGGGCATGTCACCCGAGGTGAGTATGACGTAGCAGTACTGCTACTAGTGTTGCGTGCAGGAGACCGCAGAGTCCCAGGAGCGGCATGCCCACACCGTCGTGTACAGGATGCTGTATATGCTGGACCGCATAGAGAACGGGGTGCTATGGCAATCCAGTGATATGGCCGCTGACTCTGGCCGACCTGAAGCGCGGCCGCCTCTCCTCGGCGATGTCTCAGTGGGACACAGAGGAAGACATCAACAAGGTCTTGCGATACTTTTCATACGAGCATTTTTACGTTGTGTAATGCAAGGTGCCGCCTCCAAACCACCGTGAATCTCCTGTGCCTATCGTGAGGGCCAGGCTGCCTGGCTCGTGTTCGGCGAGCTCCGGGCTGGCAGCAGTTCTGGTGGCACATCTGCCAGTGCACGTGCCCCGCCTGACCCTTGCCTAGTGCTCTGAGCGATGCGCGCCATCCTGACCAGTTGGCATGATTCAGATCTGACTCTAGAGTCAGCTGCTTCTGGAGCGCCAAATCATACTGTCAGTGGGCGTGCCAGTCAACCAGTGTGGCTGTGGGGGTGCGATGGCTTACTGATGCAGTCATGTGCACGGGCCGGTAGTCTGCATCTGCATGGTATGATCGGTATGGTGGGGGGTGACTGATGCATCAGGATGCATCACTGGTGCCTGCAGTGCAGCCTGCCGCTCACACATCCCCCACACTGCCCTTGTTACACCCTTACGCTCACCATCAACCAGAGCCCACCCGGCTGCAGCAACGTGATGTGGGGCGGGGGTGCACCGGACACATATGTATATGTATATGCATGTTGGCCCCGGCCTAGCTAGGGGACAACGGAGGCACACCCCAGACCCGGGCGGAAGCGCGCACGGAACGTTCCGTACGTCCATCCGGCCAAGCAGATGAAACGTTTCCACGTGTGAACGGGTCCAGCGCAGCCCCCTACAGAGATTTTGTCTGGCGGGAAATCCTATTGCTCGCGCCGCTCGCCGTCGGGATGCAGCCAATCGTTTCCAGATGTGGTGGGACTTCAACGGGTTTGTATGGGGCAGACCCCTCAAAATTCAATAACTGTGTACAAATGCAATATCTCTGTGGAGAAACTGTGGATGCTCTGCACTGGTGTGGTGGGGCATGCATGCGCCTCATGTGACGCCTCACTCAGGAATCTTTTCTGAGAAAGGAGCGTCTGGCAGCTACTGGTCAGAAGTCAGCTCCAAGCGCAGTCTTTCACAGCTTCCACTAAAGCTTATGGTGATGCCCACCGGCTGTCCCCAAGTTGAATTGCCCAGCCCTTGCCACAGCTGCCAGGATGCCGAAGCCGCGTCGGCCAACTTAGCTACATTAGCCTTACAGACTGCAGAGGGCTATAGCCACGCACATTCCAGAGAGCATGAGTCTGAGTCGGAAGCTGGCACAGTGATGCCTCTGCCAGGCGGGCCGAATGTACTCCTTACGCAGCGCTGAGGCTTTCTGCACGAAGGCTTTCTGCACCTCCCTCTAGCCCGATGCTGTATGCCAGCCATCCCCACATGCCTCCACGGCCCTCAGTCAGGCCTCACCCCTCGGCTAGCAGATGACAACAGGCAGCACGCAGTCGATCCACGGGCTGGGTGGAAGGTGGAGAGAACATTGTGGCATTCCGGTATTGCAGCCACTGGAATGCCATAGGCATTTGCAGCATCCATGCATGCCAGTGGCAGTGGCAGCTGGGCATTTGAGTGCCCAGGCACTGGCTGTGGTGCAAAGGTTACCAGTTGCATGCTCATGCTTGGGTTATCGTGGTACAGGGCATGTTGGTACGGCTGCCTGCTGCTTACGGCCCACCCATGTAGCAATCCAGCGGCCACATCACTGGATTGGCCATAGGGTTGCGCCATATCACTGGATTGCGACAGCTGCGTCACTGATTTTGAACCTCTCAAATCGTGCTGGTGCTGGTGCCGGTGCTGTGACTGGTGTTGGTGCTGCTGGGATTGGATGCTGTGGCAGCTGCCTGGGAAGATTACAGCAGCAGGCATCAGCTTTGGACCACCCATGCTGTTTTGGGCAAGCAGAGGTCTGAGGGATTACAGGTGAAGGCTCTGAGGAGAAGAGGTTCCAGGACTGCGGGCAGAGAGGAGGCACCTGGCTGCTGGCAGAGGCTGCATCACTGAATGATAGCAGGAATCATGGCCATGTCCAACAGACTGACCAATTCAGGCAAGGAAATGCAGTGGCCACTCACACGCAGCACACATGTACCGAAAGAAACAGACTGAAACAGACACGCGAAAATACAATACAGCCACGAGGGCAGGCACTGGTGGCTGTGAGGGAGGTCTGTGTGAATTTGTAATAACGATCATGTTGCTACCTGCCAATTGACTGCAGGAGAGCTGGTGCAGTCAGAGTGACCACGGCAGCATAGGTTCTGGACTGACAAGGATGATGCCACAATTGGCATGAGGGGACAACAGAGGTAATTTCCGGAGAGATTCAGCAGAGAGACTGTCAGCCCTGCCTCGAGTACGTGGACATATCTCGGCAAGACAACGGACTCAGAGTAGACAAGTAGACTCGTCCCCTGGTCAAAATTTAGCATGGTAGGCCTCCCGCTGCGATTTCCTGACACCACCGCATATGTAGGTTTCTGAGAGCATGGACTCACGCTGTCTCCATATGACAGCCTCAGGACGCCGGTGCGCATTGCGTGATACCTTAATCACATTGAATTCGACACAGCACCAGATCTGACGCAATGCCTGTCCACATTGGTGTTCGTGGCGAAATATGTCGCGACGTTTCCGGTGAACGGTAGATCCAACGGACTGAAGCTGGTCACCCGTCCAGCGCGTGTGAAGCTCACTAATATGGTTGCTACTGGTGCGTGCTACCGATTGCGCTCGTTGCAATAGGCTGTGCTCGATAGTCAGGTGTACCATTGACCGTATTCCACGCAGGGCAGTGTGGCAGACAGGGCCAGGCTCATGCTCACCTTGCGTAACATGCTCAGCTGACACTTACAGGAGCCTTTGTGAGGACTTTTCTCTCTTAGGCAACTATGCCATGGAGCGAGATGCCATTGACTCGTCCACCATGTGGTCTCCCGAGGCCTGATCTCTGCTTCGCTGACACTTCGGCTGCGTGATACCGCCGATGCGTGATGAATTGCTGTTGATAAAGTGTACAGGTCTGCGTGTGCGCAGGATTCTGCCTTTCGTCCAGGCGCGATCGTGCGCCAGAACCCGCGATGGTTGCGAACCTGCGGTGCGCAGACCGTCTTGCTGTGAGAGCTCCGCCGCATGCAAAACACATGACCTTCCGTCGTAAGATTTGATCTATCAAAGCTCAGAGTTTTCAGCGCTGACAGGGAACAGTTGTGCCAGCATGAATCGCATGTCGATATAGCCAACAACCTGCAGTGATGCAATTTAGTATCATATCTCTCGCCGTATGCACAAGTCTGCGAGCATCGCGAGCTGTTTGAACTCTCCTCGAAAATGTCGATGAGACAGTCCGGTAATTAGATATGCATACAGCGTGGCGAACCGGAGCGGGGACGGTGGCACTTTATCCACCTGCCCATAATGTTTGCCTCGGGCTACAGCTCTGCAGATGGTTTGCTGCATGTCTTCAACTTTGCCAGAGAACCGGAGGCCGCCCGCGCAGCCGACATCCACGATTATGCATGCAACCCATCACCACGTTGATGCAGCATGCAGGCATCCACAGAACCACATTTCGGATCCGGCGATGCCCGCCCGGTCCGCAATACTTCTTACACAGACATCTGCATAGCACGCAGGCGCCCCGATGCCACTGCACATGCTCCTCCCTAGCTTGGCCTGTAGGTGACCTCACTGCCCCACGACCTCACTGCCCCATGGCCCAGGAGGGCTGATGCAGGGGGGTCTGCACTCGGGCCATGCACACGTCCACCGGGAACGCGAGCAACTCAGACATCGCCCAGGGCCCTGGGCGGTGTCTATAGACTCACAGTAAGATACTGAATGCACACAGGCGGTCCCTGGGCCTAATGTAGAAAAGTTCCCAGGGAAAGGCCTGTTTTCGGCCAAAATGCCGTTTTCGCCCATGGACGCGGATTTGGCGCCCAGCGCACGCCCAGTGAGCACAGTGGGTCGAGAACACCCGGAAAACACTGTCATATGTCTCGTAGATGTTCAGCGACCTGTCAACCGGTGTCGTGCGGGTATCTCCGGCCTGTATGTGATGCAGCCATGGAGAGCGGACACCACGCCGGCCTAGACCGGCTTAGCTACCACAGATTTTAATCATTGATTGAAATTAAGTAACAGGCGGCATTGCTGTCTGTTTCTGCCGGAACTTGCGTGCAGTTTCTTCACCTCGTGAGCTTGCAAACAACGCAACACAGCATTCTAATGGGCCACAGCAGATACATACACATACCAGAAACACCAGCCTCACATCGCTCCAAATCAGTAATACACGTCGTTCGGGCAGTGGCGTTCTTCCGTCACAGAGACTGAAAGTACGCTGCCGTACACCGGCTCATCGAAGCCACGGCAAGAATGATCCCTGCGCGGTCTACAAATTACAGTCGACATGTTGTGGCATGATGAATATCTCATATCTTCTTCGTTTTGAAGGGCACGGAGGTGCTGCGAATCTGGCTGTGACGGCCGCGACAGCATTTTCGTTCACGCAAAAAAAAAACAAACAGCACTGCCGACTACGCAATGAATTATCGCTGTTCAACCAGCACCACTTGACGTGAGTGATCCGTGGACAATCAGGATGTCTTCAGTGGGCGTGATGTAGCAGATCACAGAGCCAAGCACACAAAGAGGCTGTGTGTGCAAGTCATTCTGGCTTTGCTACACCTCTGACGCAGTGCAGATTCCCATGACGGTGACGCAGAGCGCATGCTGAGTTCGTCTGGCGTACAAGTTTGTTGCATTGTTCTTCACAGAAGAATACAGTCAACTGCATCGGTTCTCTGTCTCTTGCACAATGCTACCAGGCAATCAGCATACAACCTGACTGGCAGTCAGTGTGCCATCGACTGCAATACAGTCTAGATGCAACTACATGATACTATAATTTACGACAAACATGTCAGCTTTATCAACCAGGCCAGCTGCATCCACATGGTGTTGATACAATGAGCTTCATCAACCGCCGTGTGATCAGCCTCGATCACAGTTGTCAGCATCATCAAAGGTATCCCAATTGTGCCATAATTTAAGCATTCATGCCTATTGGAGCCTGTTGTTTTATACTCATGCCATGTACTAGACAAGCCAGAATGCAATGGGGACAGAGCCGCTGGAGCATTCAACCACAGAGCGACAAGCCAACCCATCCCCAGGAGCGAACAACACTTGCATTGGTTCTTGATAGCGCTCTAATCGTGCAGAGTAGCTTCCCAACAGCCTACAGGTGACAGTACATGACCCCACAAGTCACAACGGCTAAGACGCCTGCCACAGCAATCGATGACATCAAAGTGAACGTCCAAACACTGAATATATACATAATAAGGGCGTCATAGGCTCACTGGGCGTGCAATGGGCACGCACTGGGCGCTGTAGGCGCTCCGTGGGCGAAATGGGTCATTCTGCCCAGGCATGCATACGTTTTTCGACAAAAGGGCCGCTTTCGCCCAGTGACTCAAGACGACCGCCTGTGTGCATTCAGTATGTTATTGTGAGTCTGTAGACACCGCCCAGGGCCCTGGGCGATGTCTGAGGTACTCGCGTTCCCGGTGGACGTGTGCATGGCCCGAGTGCAGACCCCCCTGCTGATGCATGCATATATGTAGTTACAAAGGACAGAGGCCGGGCAGGAGCCGTTGCCAGGAATACACACGCAAATCCACTCACGCAGTCATGGCACTAGGCCGGGCACGAGCACGTACCACAGCTCGGCCGGTGATGCCAGCCGGTGTATGGCCGGCCGGTGTATGCATATATGGATATGGATGCCTCGGGTCGAGACGTGTGCAACGCGGGCCACGTGTGCCGGCTCTACGCAGGGGTGGGGTCTTTTTGTGGTGATGCATTTCGGGGCACTGCTTCTGTCATGGGGTGTTGCGCAACACCGCAGCCATGAGGGAGTCGCTCGCCCGCGGACGATCATCGTGGGTGAGCTGAAGATTCAAACAGTAATAGACTCTCAAACTGGCTCATGAAGCTGTTCAGACCAGGGCTCTACAGGCCGGTTTTTTCTGGTCGGGAAAACCGAAGCCATACCCCTTTTTTGGTCGGGCTGGCCCCGGCAAGTAGCCTGTTGGATGTCGGGTTGCCCGCCGACCTCCTCAGGTTCTGTCGGGGGTGTCAAAAACAATTTTCGGGTGATTTGCATTAGGATTTAGTATTAGCTTTCTGCAGCCAATTTCTTCGAACAACTGGCTTCGTTGCTGCCATGGTCGGCTGATGCAGAAGTTTCGATCCTTGGCGTCAAGGATTCCGAACCGGTCGACCAATGAACCCGAACGGATGCAAGGTCATTTTCGCAATGCGCAAGCAGCAAGCAGCATTGTTGTGACTAAACTGGTGAATTCTCTTTCATTGCAATATGTATCCGGTGCCTTCAGGCCCGGGCCTGAAGGCCGACAAGCTGTCGGCGTTTGTCGGGGATCCCGAAATCACCATTGGCAGCCGGCGGGCACGCCCGCCGGCACCCCCCTGGCTTGCCGGGAAAACCGACGGCTCGCTTCGCTCACCGTCGGTCTTTTTGCCCTTTTTCATCTTTTTGTCGGGAAACCGATCGGGATGTAGAGCCCTGGTTCAGACGGGCATGGAAGGTATTACATTCATTGGCACTTCGCACAGGATACGCATTGTGCTATGTGATGCTTGCGGCACACCTGCCTCTACAGCTCCAACTGGGTCCTTAAGGATACAGTTGTAACAAAGTGCACTCGTGCGAGGGCAGCGTTCTCGGGCAGGGGCAGAGGCTCGCAGGGGGGGAGGGGGGGGGGGGGGGCATCTTGGCTTGCGTGCCAGGGACTATAGCCGCCTCAACCATCATGTGCGACAAGGACAATTAACCAGGAGGTTGGCGAGGCGGGCAGCACCGCAAAACCAGCAAGCAGTGCAAGAACACATCCACCAACCTGGTCCATTGCACCCACGCCACATTCGCAACCAGCGTTCTTAAGCATCATGTGTATGCCCATGTGGGGTGCCGTCTGCGCGGAAGCTTGTGCCTGGGCTGGTACACTGGAGTGTGCTGGCTACATGCCAGTCGCATACATGGTGAGCCTGCACGGGATCCATGCGGGATCCGTCGCGGCCACGCTCGGCATAACGCATGCCGCGGAGGGCACCGTCATCACCGGCACGCCCATCGGCACCCCGGCGATCGAGTCGGCACACGCGGAAGCGACGGCCGACAAGGTGTGCGCCACCATCGAGAAGATAATGAGCTTGCCCCTGAAAGCGCAAGACCAGTTCTTGCTGCTCACGATGTCCTGCCAACGCCGTATGCTGCACTACGCCAGGGCAGTGCCGTGTGCGCACATTTCCGATCACGTGCGCCGGACGGAGGCGTCTGTCCTGGCTGCGGTGAATGAAATCATGCGCGTCCCGCGGGGCGACCCTCGTGCGGCCGCACAAGCCGTCCTTCCAGCGCGCCTCGGAGGCCTGGGCGTCATGTTCACGCCGCTGGAGGTCGCGGACGGAGCGTACCTCGCTGCAGCTGCGGTGAGCCACAAGGCATTCGCCGGAGGCCCCGCGTGCATGCAGCCGTTCTGGGGGCCGCACGGGCAACACTTGCAGGAAACCTGGCAGGCCCTCAACGTCGCTCAGCAGCTCCATCCGGAGCTGCCCGGGCCGGCGAGCGGCGACACCATCGCCAAGGTGTTACCTGGTATGCAGCAGCGTATCACCAAGGTGGTTGCCCTGCGCCGCCGGGCGGCTCTGCTTGCCAGCCATGATGTCACCACGCTCGAGGGTGCATGCAACTTGGCAGGGCTTCGCAGCTGTGCTTGCCGTGCAGCCACCCTTTGGCTGAGCACCCTGCTGCTCTCCCAGGCGCTGCGCATGACTGACATTGAGTTCATGCTGAGCATCAGGTATCTCCTGGGTATGTCCCCAGCCCCTCCCAATGCAGTCGGCTCGCGCTGCGGATTTGGCACATTCATACAGCCGCATGATCTCGACCACGCGATGAATTGCACACACAATGCGGGACCTGGACTTCGCGCCACAATATCGTTGAAAAACAATGGCGCGAGATCGGGTCCCACGCATGTGTGGCATCCACGCACATCCCGCGCACAGCGCCGTTCGTCCGCGCGCGGCTCGCGGCCGCTCCGAGGCAGATCCAGGCTGGCCCGCCGTGTCCGCCCCCTGCTCCGCCCCGGCCCGCCTCCCACATTGCGGGCCCTTCGCGCGGGGCGACCTTGCCCGCGGAGCCGATGCCTGCAGCCCCGCCGCCGCCGCCGGTCGCGCGTGCGGACGCGGCGCCGGCACCTGCGACTGCTCCGGCCGCCGACGCCGATGCCGGACACAGCCCCCAGATGGGGCGCCACGCGCCAGATGCAGCACAGGCTGCGGCCCTGGCGGCGGCAGCGGCGCCGGGTGGCCAGGATCGGGCCGGGCCTGGGGAGCAGGCCGCTGCCGCGCAGGCGACGGCGCTGGAGCGGGTGTTCAGGGCGGTGGCCCAGGAGAAACTGGGGGACGTCATGTTTATGCCGCCGAGTGACCCTTTGTGCATAGGAGATGTGTCGGTTGTGAACCCCTGTGCTGATTCCTATTGCGGCCGTGCGGCCCGAGAGGGCGGGGGTGCTGCGGAGACGCGGGACGTGCAGAAACGCACTTCTTATCGTTTGTACGACCCTGATGCGTATAGTTTTGTGCCGTTATCGCATGAGACGCATGGTCGCTTGGGACGGCCTGCCATGAATCACTTGAATCGGCTGGCGGAGGTTGCGTCTCGGTGTGGTAAGGTGAACCGTGCTTCGTTTGTGACGGATGCTCTGCGCCGGTTGAGTGTGGCGTTGTGCAAGGGGAATGCTCTTGTGCTCCGTGCGGGGCTTCAATCTTTGGCTGGCATCACCAGCCGGGCTGTGGTACGTGCTCGTACCCCGCCTAGTGCCATAACTGCGTGAGTGGATTTGCGTGTGTATTCCTTGCAACGGCGCCGGCTCGCTGCCCGGCCTCTGTCCTTTGTAAATACATGGTGAGCATGCACGTGTAAATGCAGCCCAATCAGGTGGCAACGTTCATGCATAGTGTGCTGAGATGGCCTGGCTGGCCCAGGATTTGCATGGGGTACAGGGCTGTTCATGCATACCACAGGCACACCTGTATCTGCTTAAGTGTCTACCAGTGGCAGCCAGTGTGGTGCAGTGCTCTACAACCCGCCGGTTCTCCCGCTGAAATTGGCGTTTTTTTCCTGAAATGCCGCCAGGATTTGGAGAAACCGACGCTTCTTGCCGCTGAAACTGAGCCGTCAGAGCCAGTAAGACCTGGAGATGTCTCTGTTTATGCGAGATAGCGAGCGCATCCCGCTGGCAGCTGTCCCTTCGCGGTGTAGAACCGCTGTACTTGGAGCAAGTCCAGCGGGAGTACATCCGGAGAAAAGGGCCCTATAGAGCACTGATGCGGTGGCACAGTTGTGCATTTGCATGGGACTGAACCTCACAAATCCACGCTTGCAAGGAGCGCGAGGGCGTTAGGCGCTGCACCCGGCATCTGTCACCGCATGGGTCCAAACGCTGTGTGCTACTAGTGGACAGCTCACAGACTGCTCAGTCATAGTTCATACATGCACACTGGCTGCGACCGACTGCGTGGCGTGCTCCATCGATTCTCCGCTGAGGCAGCCCCCTCCCCAGGAAAGGCTCTCCCAGACCGGCTGCCGCGTACGCCGACGATACCGCTGGGGATGTCAGTCATCGTTCAAGGGGAGGGTACTTCACAATACTCCACATTATCCCAGAGGCTGCAAATGTGATTCATAGATAGATGGGAGGTCTCAAATCGCCAGCTACCGCACCGACGTCATGCCAGGCAGGCTGTTTCAGCCCGCCGCCGCGCACAGCACGTGTCGAGGGCTCAAGAATGCTTTCCAGGCCCGACGCAGTGCATGCACAACAAATCCAAGCTTGAACAGTGTAGGACCTGCGCTGCAGGGACCCAATACCACTGTAATTGTACGTGTGTCTGCCACTATGGTGTCAAGCTCTATAGAGTCAAGCAGCTCAATTCACTACGAGCACGGTGAGAGCATGCATGTGCTGCACAGCGCTGTGTAACATGACTGAGGCACCGGTTTCGTTCATGGACTTTACGCACGGACAGCAGTGCATGGGTGCGCTTTCTCACCCCAAGCGCAGGCGCATGCAGAATGGCAGCATTCTATTGTCACACCTACCCCGAGTTCCTGTGCGTGCACATTTTTAAACAGACACACTTGTTTCTAGCATTGTGAACGTGCTGTACACCCCCGCCAATAGGACTGGGTATGTGGGGCTGCAAGAGCAGGTACAAATTCTGATGTGCCCGGTCGGGATCTTGGTTGGGTGCGCTGGGCGGGCGGGGCGGCCGCCCGTGCGGGCATGCAGCCCACAACCCCGTGGCTTCCTCACGCATGCACCCACATACATGTGGTTCGACTCCGATTTGTTGGGGATGTCATCTCGAGGTTTGTATGCGGAAGCAAACGCATGGGCACATGAGACCGTGGCTGAGGGCAGCTGTTAATCAGGGGGCGGCCACTATGGTCACTATCACGCAACAGACCAAGGCGGGCAAAGGTGAAAAAAACATGGCCCCCACAATCTGAGTCAAGGGATGTCCCCGACTTGAGCTGTGAGTCTTACCTCCCTTTCGTGATTGTTCGCTGATCGCAGTAAATCCAATTCTTACATCTGAAGAGGCTAACATGAAAATTGTATTGCCCGGACGGCGTGTGCCACAGCACATGAGGTATAGCCCCACATGGAAAAAATCACAATGCATGTCATGTGTGCAATGGCAGCTGTGGCACCTGCATGCACACCTACATGCACAGCTTGCAAAGGTTGGGAGCAACAATGCGAAACCCATCCTGCAGAGTTGCACAAGCATTCCGGAAGAGGCAATAGCACAATTACCTAGATGTCGAGCCGGTTGTGCGACAGGGTTACCACTGCGCGATACTCCAGGTGTCACACCAGCCGCAACACACAGCACACAACACACGCATGCTTTGCAACATCTATCAACATCTATCAACAGCACGCGGCTCCAGACACAACTGCACACCCTAACCTCAAAAACTGTACCCTGACCTCAAAAACTGCTGTTTCGTTATGCGGCTGCATGCCCCACACACACACACACACACACACACACACACACACACACACACACACACACACACACACACACATCAAACCCCTCACCTGTGTCGGCATCAGACATGCCAAAGTGGCGGAGAGTCCTCGGCTGCAATGTTATACCACATGCTATCCGCACAGCCCCCCGCTGAGGACACGTGATTGGCAAGTTTTCACTAGTGCCGCGTGTGCAGAAACAGCTTGCCTTGCCTTGAGAAGACCCTGGCCACATATGGAAAACTCTCACACAGCTGCCGCGCATAGTACTCGGGCACAGTGGTGGCTTGAAGCCACCACATTTTTTAGGGAGCCCGCCACACTCACTGCTAGTTCACACACCACCCGACTGCGCCACGCTCCTGGTTGTGTAATAGCCCCTATGAACCGACGAAAAGAGGGGAGGGAAGCCTGAGAGGAAACGACATGCACAGGCCAACGCCATGGCGCAGTTTCCCCTCATGCTGTCTATGCATGCCCTTCATGGGCAGCTTTCGGGACCCTGGAGCAGAGTTTTCCTGCGACGGTGTGAGGTCCCACGCCGATGCACAAAACATCCGTCCATCTGGCAACGCACCAAGCTGCCGCATTGCTGGGCTGGGGCGGAGTGTCTGCAGGCCTGCCCGGACCGACGCGGCATGATGGCCAGGGTTCGCGCGCCGCTGCACAGCACGATGCCTCGCCGCAGCCGCATGCACTGGCGGCATTCAGCAGTCATGCTGCACGTATCGACGCGCAGCCCCGGGCCACTCACTCCTCCTTCTCCTCCTCGTCCCGCTCCTCCTCAAACTCCTGCCGCGATACCGGTGTGACCAGGGGGGTGATGCTCTTCACGGACGCGTCCGCCCACGCGGTCGTCCCCGTCGCCGTCGCATTAGCGACAGAGGGTCCCTCCGGCCCGTCCGCCACCGCTCGAACAGGCACCGGGGCGGGCGTCGGCGCAGGGGCCGGGGCTGGCGCGGGCGTCAGGGACCCATCAGAGGGGGTCTCCTCGTCATCCTCCTCCTCCTCTCCCATGTCGTGATCCGCCTGGAATGCGTACTCGGCTTCGTAGTGCACCTCGATCGCGTCTGGGTCCTGCTCCACGGTGTACTCGTCGTAACTTTGGAAGAATGTTGGCTGGAAGGGTTCGGCGTTGGTGGCGAGGGCGGCGCTGCGCTGCCTCTTGTTAGCCACGCTTGCCTGGGCGGCCTGGCCCCCCTCGTTGCCCTCATCACCCTCATCACCCTCGTTCCCCTCATCGCCGTCGTTTTCCCGCACACACACAAAGAAGCGCTTGTTCTTCTTGCAGTGCCCGCGGTCAGAGCCTTGCGGGAACTTGCACCGGGGGCAGAATGGGATGCACCTGCGGCCCCAGCACGTGCGTCAGAGGCTGCATGCATGTCGGCACACGCGCACATGGGGTCTACAATCGCCAAGGGAAGGCCAGCTGTGACACGGCCAAAGGGCGACCTGGCCATGGCAAATTGTCACTAGGTATCCCGTACTGGTCAGCCACAGCGGTGCATGTGATGCAACTCCGCTGAAGACAATTCATGAGCGCCCGTTCAGCAGGCAGTACAATCTCGACACCTCAGGGACTGACTCACATTGTGCTTGTGGCCACTTAGCATGCACTGGCTACATGTAATTGACATGCATGGAACTTTCAGTGCTTCGTTTTTTTTAAGCCTTGGGGGGGGGGGGGGGGGGGGCTCACCCACTCCTGTGACATCCATGGAGTAGCTTGCGAGAGCTGCCTATCATGTCCAGGAATGCGCTGCCATCAGCAGCTGCACTTCGTGCAATCGAGGGCGCAGCTCTTGCCTCAACTGGCGCTACTGAAGTCGTGGCCAGGAGTGCCGTGGTGGCTAGGAGGGCGCGCTCCACAATATGAACGACTGCCATCTTACAGGTGTTGCTGTGGGCTGGGTTGCACTGGATTCCTCCTGATCACTCTCCTGCACATTCCAGTACTGCTGAGCGCTGGGAGCAAGCGGCTGATGTCAGTGATGCTGCTTGGGTACACCTGGCATGCCATTCTTCTGCTACATCAGTTGCAACTGCCTGAGGTAGCAGGTGGACTTCCCCTGAAGGCCCCGTGAGGTGCTAGCTCCCTCACCTCTCATGCACAACAGCGCTGTGTGCTGTGTGCTATGTGCTGTGTGCAGAGCTGTGTGTTTACACAACAGAAGATGTCTGCAATTACACAGTCACGAGGACAGCTGAG
The DNA here is from genome assembly GCA_023078555.1 of Ulva prolifera. Classification (NCBI taxonomy): domain Eukaryota; kingdom Viridiplantae; phylum Chlorophyta; class Ulvophyceae; order Ulvales; family Ulvaceae; genus Ulva; species Ulva prolifera. Next base: position 8,102,525 of record CM041199.1, read on the forward strand.
GACAGCTGTGGCCGTGCAAAACTGTGCCTGAAGGTTCTGGTGGAGTTGGCTAATCTCTTGTAGTAAACAAGGAACCCCATTGTCATGCATGGAATGTAGGAAAAGACACTGTGAACAAAGTCCACGTCACATGTGAAGTTCCAGGAAGGGATGAAGACCTATTATTGGGGACTTGCAGATGCAGTGCAGCAAGATTGGACATGATACATAGCACTTGTTGGTACATACTCCACAGGCACAATGACACTGGCAGAGTCAGGGCCCCTCAGTGTGTCACCATAGATCACTGTGAAAAGCAGGCACTGGACCCAGATCACAGCAAGCAGCTGAGGATCAGCACAGGACAGCTTCCAGTCAGATGACTGCTATGCCAATGTGAAGGTGATCTTGAATCAGCAGGGAGTGGCACACATCCCTGCTCCTGTGGTTGGCAGTCATCCATGGAATGCAATGCCAAACTCAGTCAGCCAGCAAACATATCTTTCAAATCACAGCAGACAGATGTCCATTGGACACCTCGCAGCCACACAACTGTTCCATTGCAGTGGGGTGTGGTGTATGACTCATATGATCATGCTCTGTGTATCCTACAGTGCCTGCAGACACGTGCCACTCTGTAGGTAAAGTGGATAGAAGAGTATAAATTTCATGCACAGTGCCACCTCGTGCCTGCACTGATGCAGGCAGGAGCTGTATCGGCAGTGGCCAAAGCGTTCAGCACCATTCCATTCGCAGCAGAACACTCTCTGCACCGATGGAATGAAAGACAGTTGATACTGCTCTCCGTTTGACCGGAAAGATTGTGTTGGTGATGATGGATGTGCTGATTGGGATGGCTGTGTTCATCTACACTGTGTTCTTGACTTCTCATGGCAATGAGTTGATTGTAGCTGTTTGCATCAGCCGCAACTGCACAGGTGGCAACAGATGCATGCCACTGCTCGGCTTCAGGCAGATCTGCGACGCTATCATGGCCACCTGGGCATGGGAATAAAGGCACTTGTCCTGCCTGTGGGGCCCAGAGACTGCACTGCTAGTTCCGGGAGTGAGCACACACAGAGCGGGCAGCAGCAGAACGACATATTCAGCACTCGAATCGCATCGCTACTCTACGTGCTGATGATTGCTAAGTGGTGAGATGGTGTCTGCTGAAGCACGGTGTGACCCCACTGTGGTCTGTAAATCCCAGAGGCCATCAGGAGCTACACCGAAACCACAGCTGCTGCTATATGCTGCTAGACACACCCACCAGCGATTCTAAATGGTCCAAACCTAGCGCCCATGATGACTTGTTGTTGCAGCAACGATGCGGACTGTCCCAACTATGCACCAACGGCACTTGCAATGCTGCCGCGGTTTCACCGCGGCCCTGCTTTCCAGGGAATGGTGCAGCACCATACCATACCGTACAAGACACCACTGTAAGCAGTCTCTACGATGTTGTATCTGCAACAGTCGCTCCAGTGACCGGGTCACCGAGGCAATTCTGCTTTCCAGTAGCAACAAGGGGTCATTCAATACCCACGGCACGTCCTACGTTCCTTGTCCATGCACAAGACGATCAAAATTGACAGATAAATTTTGATTGAGATCATCGTGTTTAATGGTGAAGCATGTGCTCATCAGACAGCGTCAGGACAAGTGAGGATACACGACGACGTGGGCTATATGAGGCTCGTGTGGCTGCATCGCACGGCAGAGTAAGATAGACAACAAACGTTTGCCTCGAGACGAAATGCATATTGTGTCCGAACCAAGCTCAGTCTGGCTTGGAGTCTGGTCAGCGAAGCATGCACTGCAGTTGCGCGGAAGGAACACAGCATGGACCGTCCAGGTTCCAGCATGCTCGAGCTTGACATCAGCCGCGTTCGTGCGCACCGTTAATTCACCTCGAATCAAGCCATTTACTGGAAGACAGCAGATTCGGCAAGGTCCTGAGGATGAGCGACGGATTATCTACTATGAAGTCGCAGCTTGCCATGGCGAGGCATTGACCAGTGTTCAGGCACACGTGCCGCCCCCCTTTCCAATCTGGTTCGGCTGGTCATGCTAGCCTGACTGCGCTGCTTTGTGCGATACACGGCAGGTGCGTGCCCTTGGCCAGTGCACCGAGGGGGCCCATGAGCTAAGCGCGACCACGCCGTGACGTCGTGCCGTTCTGGCACATCGAAGCAGGCAAAGGGTGGACCGAGACGGGTCAGCTACGCATCGGAGTCCACGATAGCAATTTAGATGAACAAAAGCTGATGCATGATGCGGTAACAGGGGCCAAAGTCCGTACCAGAGTTCTTGGGGTGTCGCGATGATGACTGTACGCTGGATGCGCCCTTTGGCTTCCTGCTGAACTGCGTTTATCACTGCTGCACTTTCACTATCTCTAGAAGTGTCCGTGTTTATAAATGTCAGCTGAGCAGAAAGTGTCGATCCTGCTCCTCGTAGCTGTAAGAAGTTGAGCGGTCTTACGTTTGCGATCCGAATTGACAAAGGCACAAAGAGCCGCGAAAGTTCACCAATAAACTGTTTCACCCGACAGATGTTGAGACATTTGTATGTTGAATTTCGCCCTGTTGGTCCGAGCCATGTCCTGCAGAGCAATGTCCGCGCGTGAACTCGCGAAATATCGATGTGGAGGCCGCAGTATGCCTGCGCCATGTTTGTTCGATCGAGACAAGGCGGCGCCGAAATCGTTTTAAACTTGCCAAGTGGCTTGTGAAGTTCCATAGGGAGTTTTCTGTAGGGGCGGTAATTTGTTTGTCCTAGTCCAGGCGTAGTCACAGTCGAGCGTGCGGACCACGTGCACTGGCAGCTTGCGTGGAATCAGTGATGTCGCACAATTGCAATGCAGACCATGAACATCTGATGATGTCGCGAGGCTTGACACGGTCATGTTTTTGCAGCGTCACATGCGGTGAACACCCCGACGCACTCTTGCTTCGTAAGTGAAGCCTGTGTCGTGTGGCACGACTCATGTCCGTGCACTAGCTGTCTGTGATTACCGACGCAAGTCCGATACACATGCATACAGGTGTACACAGCAGTGACTACTGGTGGTACCCGCGTGCACCCAGCACTGCATCGATGTCGCGTGAGGTCAACATCACATCAGAGAACTATAGCGTTGTTAATCATAGCAGTTTCGAAGCTGTGAGGCCTCTTGATGGCAGGTGGACTCGAAGCATTGCACCACACATGTGCTGCAGCACCCGCGGCCCCGCTGCTGCCGCCGCGTGACCGGCACCGAAGCGCCACGAATTCACCACCGTCGCGATCGAACCATGCATGACGCCATCTCGGTGTCCTCGGAACTTCAGTACGGTGACAAATATGTGTCCTGAATGCACAAGTTCGTGACCGACACATCTTCCTGTTCACTTGTGCCAAAGTTCACTATGGTGCACCAGGCCGCGGCGGCGCAGTTGGCGCACGTCGGTCCCCGCGCCCCGCCGGTGGGAGGTCGCGTCCCCGACACGTGTCAAGGAGGGCTAGCTTGTGTGTCTCGACATATTTACACATGTGCACTTTCAGGTGCGACGTAATTCCTATATCGCTAGTCCGCGCGGACTGCGCACATGTGGGATCCCTGCCAGCCTAGGTAGGGACGCACAGTGCGTACGCGTGAACCGGTGCCCATGCATGGCGGAGCTACGGGGGGGGGGGGGGGGGGGGGGGGGGGGGGGGTCCCTCCCGCGCGAGGATCAGAATCTACAGGGCCTTCCATGCAGGGCCATTCACGCTGTCCGTGGCTTAGGAGGTCTGCCGAGCGCGTGTCTACACTTCATCCGGGGGTTGGCACGCTGTCGCGTCGCGACCTCCTTATCGAGACCCCCCGCGGATGGGTCACAGCGTCATGCTTCGTACTTGGCGAACCGAGCATGACGGTGTCTCCGTCGGGCCAACAGCGCGCAGGCAACAACCCCATGGGGGCGCCTTTGCCATGGCTGCAATCACAAGCAAGTAGTACGTTGCTCATAGCGGATGTGACGTTGCATAGTTGACAAAATGAAGGCTGTGTTGCCGTGCTATTTGCAGCGGCATGTGCTGTCTCATCTTCCAGGCTGCGTATGCTCTTCAACAGAGCTGTGAGATACTCTAGACACACTCAAGTATGATTGAATTATTGTCGGCCCAATGTTTAGCGAATAGCTGCGTACGAGCGGCAGTATCTCGATATAGTTGCGCTAGTGCTAACAGCAACGGTTGCCTTTCCTCAAGCCGGACAGCATCGGCAGATATACGACATCGAATTACGCCTTCATACATGTTATCCTTGCTGCATCACACGGGGCTTGTTGTATACCGATTGCCGCAGCCTGCGAGATACTCCAGCCGCGAGATTGTACATGCTTCATGTAACATGAGACCACATATACATGGCCTCTGAAACATCATGAACTTTGTTATCATTGCTGCTCTTTTAGTTGTTGATATCATGGGTGATGTCCGCTGGTGACCACGTCTTGTTCGAGGTACTTACACTTTGGGCAACAATGGCTCATGCCAACTATTCGCTGCAATAGCCGATGAGACTATGAAGTTGGCAAGCAAAATCTCTGCCATATCACGGCTGCATTAGCGCTTGCTGAGCTGCGTAGAAGCGAAAACAAGCCTTTGTCAAGCAATCAATCTTTGTCTTGCAGCCCACGCCGGCCAGAAAGTGCAACACAAGCATAGACGTAATGCTGCATGCCGCTTGGTTCAATGCCTCCAAAGATGAATCAAGCGAAAACGTAACAAGCAATCGTCTTGTGACGATAAGTTCAATGGATGGTAAGCATCGACTTTGACTACGCAAGGCTGCGTGGCTGCAATGTACATGTGCGACGGTCCCTGAAAAGCACACGCAACGCAGAAAATCATGCAAAGATAAGTAGCTGTCAAGATACCCCGAACTGGTTACAGGATATCATTGTGTTTGAAAGCGGGCCGTTCCAGGCTGCAGGCTCCGCCGCTGAGGGCTCGGGGTTGCATTTGCTCGACCAATGCAGTCGCACGGCGCTGAAAACACCCGGATAGCAGTACGGATCGTTTGCGTTGCGTGTGACTTTCATTGTTTCTGTAGCGCACATCCACGGCGCCAGAACACCGCGATGGCGAGTCGAAACTGCGCGCGAGGCCATGCCGTCATGCTCGGTTCGCCAAGTACGAAGGATGACGCCGTGACCCATCCGCGGGGGGTCTCGATAAGGAGGTCGGTCGCGTCGCCGTGGTCCTGGACATCCCCATGCATGGAGAGGATGACTGCACGCCATGCTGCCATGATTTTCCATGGCTGTCATGATCCTGAGCGGCTTTGACAAGCCAGGCGTCTACACCCACCTGTGCACGTGCAGTCACATGTCGATCGCACAGTCACCTGTCGACCATTCTAGGCACCGCGTACAACTGCTGTTCAACGAAATGCATGAACCACATGTGACTGCGCACTGGATGATCTGGCTTGATCGCACGAACCGAGTATGGACGCACATCAGCCTCGATCGGCTAAATTTTGGGTTGGAGTCGATACCTCGAAAGATTCTGGCCGAATTTGTTGGTCGCGATCTCGGATGCCCATCGACAACGCAGCATACTGAGCCACCGCGGTGTTTGGCAGTGGCCGATCCTCGAAGATTTGATTGTTTGAGGTCACAGTCATTTCCACAAACCCCATCTGGCGTACACCATCTGGAACCAAACTGCTGACATTGCCCGCATCATGAGCACATGGCCCTCAGAACCCGTGCCTGAATTTCGCCCTGCTGGCAGTGCACTCCACGTGGGTGTCATGAGTTGATCAACTCTCAGTATGTAGTGTACTAGTACACTGGGGACATTGCATGGAGGACAGGATGCTGCACAGCTGCTGTGAGCTCTCGAGAGACCCCAGTGTAACATCTGAACATCCCACCAGCTGTTCGGCTGCATGCAAGCCACATGTGCATTGAAGTCACAGCGTGAAGTACTTGCAACTTGTTGAACGGTTAAAAAAAACCGGTTGTGTATCGAAATCCTTTGCTCCATCATGATGTTATGTGCACATATGTGACCACATGCATATGGAGCAAAGGATTTCGATGCACAACTTCAATAAGTTCTGTGAAAGACTAAATTTAGTCTCTTGCAACTTAAGCTTAAACTTGTATATACCCTAGATCTAGTGCAGGATCCATGTCAGCCTGAGTACCCTACAGGCCTGGACTTGTGTTGGTCTGCAGATCACATGCATACTATAGTATGTGACAACATGCAGCACAGGATGCCGCATGCGGCACCTGTACAGCAAAACTGTAATAATATATATCCAATATAATCCCCCAAGCCCACCCCTCCACAAAGGTCCACTCTGCCAAAGTAGACCTATCGTTACCTTGACAGTGGAACTCACACTACAAGAAGCACTGCCCCGTGCGAGCCATTGGGGCAGAATTTTAATACACATTAACACATTAACACATTAATGGGCGCTTGGTGCTGATCAGAGTCCATTGAAGTCAGAGTCCCCACGTGGGCCAGTCACCGCCGGCCGGCAGCGCACCATATGCACAAAAGTGACAGTGCCTGCAGGCATGCCAGGCACAGTGCTACCGTAATGTGACAGACCGCCTAGCCTATTGCATACGCTCAACCAGGGATAGCCTGCCATATGCATGACCAGCTGCAGGGGCTCATGACCAGGGGCTCACTGAAGCTTCGCAAGCTTATAATTCCAAGGGGCCACTGGCCGCGGCAGATCCGGCGGGTCCAGGGGCGGACGCAGCTGTCGCCATGCAGTGGCGTCCCAGATGCGTCTCGGCACTGGCCGTGGCTCTGGGGGCAGCTAGCGCTGCCGTCGACGGACGTCCCTTCAGGTTGAAATTGGACCCCCAGCACAATCACCAGAGGGCAGATTTGTCCGCGTGCTATTTGTCCGCATGCAAACGATATCATATGTATTTCGTCCTATATATGTAGAAACAAAAAAGTACGATATATGCGGAAGCGCGGCGATATTGCAATGCGGCGCTGCAGTGTGCACCACATGGGGTGGGGTAATTGCAGACGGCACACTGGCAGAATCATGTGCACTCCGCCTGAGGTTCAAACTGCAAGCTTAAGCAGTGAATCGGGCCAGGGACCAGGGGCGGGGATTCTCTCATGCAATGGAGCTGTTCGAACACCAGTAACTCACACCACCCCATACAGATCTGTATGGGGTTATTGATATTAATATTGATAGGAATATTAACATTCCTGGCCCTGGCCCCGCATGAGGCAAACTCAGGATCTGCAGAGCCTGCACAAGCCTGAAGAAACTTCCTGACGCATGTCGTGAAGTCATTGAAGGTATTGCACCACATCATCCATCATCCATCTTGCAGCACCATGGCTGCAATGCTGAGACTGTGGCTGATTGCGGTGCCTGCTCAGCTGCGGACTTGCAGGGCTGGATTTGTGGCTGAGATGCAGGCTGACGTGGCGCACACATGTGTGATGCCTCTTACCTGCTTGTGATGATGCCTCCGTGCCAGCCTCATTCGACTACATGCAGGCGCACAATTGATAGATTAAGGGATTCAGGCGCCCGCTGGTGCTGAAGAGATTGTCCTCAAGGTCGCCGGCCGTGCTGGCCGTGCACGGCAGCATGCAATTGAAAGTGTACATGTGCGCGACGTCGGTACCGCGTGCTCACAACTCGAGTCTCGAGGAAGCAGTATACTTTATAAATGCACATTCGAACGAGATCATGCACGTTTGCAAACCAGATGGGTGAAAGTGAGCTCTAACAGCCTTAAGGCCTCACATGCGCTGAAATGGATATGTGCAGCTTGTACCTGAGCTCAGCTGAGGCCAACTGTGACGAGGACGTTAAAATTTTGGGCTTTGTCTCGGCTTCGACCGATTGAGGATTGATTTCCTCGAGATCCCCATGCATGCGGACACACTCTGAGCAGGAGCACTGGATGCATCACATATGCAACCTGACCGGCACCACTCCCTCCCTTCCTCCCGTTCTGTGACTAGATTCAAGGTTACTTCCCCAATCTTGCATGATCACCTATATAATCAGCTGAGCCAGCTTCAAGTTCAACTTGAAGCAACTTGAAGCAAGTTGCTTGCTTGCTTGAGCTGAATTCAACTCAAGCTTAAGTATAAGTTATCTCAGACCCACTGCCCAGACCTCCTCAAGCTCACAAAGTGTATACTTTACAGGTCGGCAGCACGGGGCACACAGCTGCAACTGTGTTGTGAGAGGCGCAGGTGTCACAAAGACAAAGGTGTTGCCAAGTGGACAAGCGGGCGTTCGTCGGCCGAGGCAGCTGGCGCGCTGGCTGGGACAGCAGCAGCCTCGCACATGCTCAGACCCCGACCCTTGTACATTGTACCACATTGGGCAGGAGAGGTGGGGGGGGGGGGGGGGGGGGGGGGGGGGGGGGGGGCATGTTTTTGATATGGACAATCGTCTAGCAGTGTGCTCGGTGTATCTGTCAACGCACGGGACAAGACAAAACATATTACAGGCGTGGCGTATTTGTCGCGTCGCGGCGGCGGCGAGGAGTACGCACGTGCGGTGCGGTGCATTGCTGGCTATGCATTGCTGGACAGGCAGTGTGTATGTCACGTACCCGCCCCTCAGGGTGTCCATGGGTGACTTTGGGTCACTGACTTGGTATGATTCACATCTGCCCGCAGGCACCCGGGCGTCTCAGAGGCGACGTGGACGTGCCGGATTTCATTTGTGCTTTCTTTTTCTTTTGTATGCAGGGCTCTGAGCCCAGCAATGTAAATCAGGCGTCAAATCTAGAGGCTGCTTCCGGAACACAGCATCCAGATCTGCTGGGTGCACGTCACTCAGCATGGAAATCAGGAACAGCCTTCACCTGTGCTGGATTTACGCCGGTACCAAACCTAGCACATGGTGCATTCTGCCTGGGAGATGGAAGATGGATGCCATCACCGCTTCCGAGGCTCCCATTCCCCATTCCATCATTGCATGATGTGAAGTCCAGATGCTCCCATGAGAGGGCATGCATGGGAAGCTGCACCCACACACAGACACACATGTGTGACGCTTCACACTGACACAAAAGAGTGTGACACAAAAAGACAAAGTCAGGGATACGGAAATTCTGGCTCTTTTGATTTGTCATGTGGGGGTGAACCCCAGGGCAAACCCTAGGTAAGGTGTGGACATTGTCAGTGCATCCCAGCTGTCCCTGAGCAATCAATAATCACCTTCTACCTACGAAAATCTCCAGCTATGAGCACTTTCCAGCTATGGTAACGTGCCCATGCACCCTCATGCAATGGACCAAGAGCTTGGCTGTGAGTGGCTGTGGTGCACATCCTGGCTTGAACTCGAATGCACTCTGCATGAACAGCATGACCCTGCAGCATGCAAGCCAATTGCATCAGCCACACCACAACAGCATTCATCAGCTTCCCCGGGCTGCCTAGGCCTGCAGCTGGGCAGCTGACACAAGCCTGCACCAAGCGCATCTTCACCAAACAACAGATCATGCATGCCTGATCTGATGCTCCCTTGGAAACTCCGAAGTCCGCTCTACGGTCTGGGCCAGCTGGGGCATGCAGGCAGCCCCATGCCCCAGGTCGTAGAGCCATGTTCATACTCCCATGGCAAAACCACTGACCACCATGTTGCACCCTCAAGCATTGGCTGGTGATCAGTGATGAAACTTACAACTTTCCCTGCAGGACTGCAGCATTGCTGGGATCCAGCATGCAGTTCCAGGTAGGTCAGCATGTTATGCACTGGAAGTTCACACTCTGCCATGAAACAATGCATGCATGCATGCATGCAGTCCTAGCAGGTGCCGCGTTTGAGCGATCTCTCGTGATGATATATCATGATATCTCTTTCTTTTTCCATGACATGGGGCTTGCACATGCATGATTCACATCCCTCGGCAGGGTGCTCACAGCTGATCTCCGCTGGCCATATTCTGACCCCGACAGGCCACAACCTGCACCCGGATTAATATGTATAAACTCGTCGAAAACAGATCTGTGGCCTGAGAGTGCTCCCCTGGACCAGACGTGTTCACACCTGCAGCTCTCAGAGAGGACATAGCGAACAAATCAGCATGAGCCATTGCACTTCACTGAATTCTTAACTTAAGTGGCTTTGGACATCATCATGCATGTATACGGTGCATGCTTGAATTCACCAGAAGGGTCGCGATCGTGAGAACTCAAACTCACGGCTGTGCCCCACCAGGAAGGCCCCATGCATGCTGGCTCCAGATCTGGAGAGGGTGTCCAGGGTGGCAGGTGTTCTAGAACTGTACAGTGATGGACCCATGGGGCTCAGATCCGCTCATCAGATCTGTTCAGAATAATTTGAGGCGGGTCCTCTCAGCACATGCATGGCATATGTGGACCCATTAACTCGCGAGTTGTTAATGTCCGACAGGATATGGCTCAGTAAATTCAGATTTACTTTACTTTACAGCCGCGCTAGTGTGCATGCTTGGAGTTGACTGCTGTTTGCCTTGATGCACTGGCATTTTTCCCCATACATGCAGGACGTCCAACACTGCCAGTTTAGTCGGCGTATGCATGCATGCACAACGACAGAGGCCAGAACAATGGGGGCGAGTGGGACTCTGTTGCGGGACTCTGTTGCAGCGGCAGAAACCAAAGAATATTCGAGTTTGACCAACAGAACAAGGCAGGCTGAGCATAAGCATTGCAGGGTGAAGTACTTGACGTCAGGTACTAGCGCGGACAACCTGAGCAGGCGCAATGAAGTTGGTGACTGTCAAGCGTACTATAGATCACCATCCAGCATTGCGAGTAGGTGCAGCCACAGGCGTGCCGCGTTGCCGGGGAAGGGGGTGGGGTGGATTCCAGGGGCCCGCCAGGCTGCCCAGGGCTACTAGTAGGCCGGGCCGCCTCGGGTGCGGTGGTGTGGGTGGGTGTGCGTTTGTGGTGTGCGCATGCGTTTGTGCGCGCGGGCAGGTGTCCACGGATGTTGCCACACGTCGCGGTTTGGTACGCGAGTGCAGGCGAGCGCCCAGCACCGCTGAATTCAGTAGTTCCTAGTCGACCCATGCCAGGAATCACAGCCCAGAATATCCATTCTCTCCTTGTACCTTCAACAAGCCCGCCGCGCGCCACCGTGTGACACTGCATGAGCAGCGCCGCGACACAGCCACTCCCCTGGCTTACAAAAGAGCCGCTCCCCTATCTCTGAGATAGGCCTGCGTCTCGCATGGCAAGTCTGCAGCCATGGGACCGGACGCACTGGCCAGCCGTTGGCGTCGAGCCCATGCATATGGGCCTGATTGCGCACGCTTGCAACGTGTTACATATCTCTAATTAGAGACTAGGCGGCGTCTTTATAAAGACGCCGGGGTGACCGGCCGCGGGCTCAACAGAATCGAATTGGTTCATTGCAGGCACGTTAACGTAGCGCCATCGAACGGTCGACATCGCCGCTTCGCCAGTGCCGTCATGCCCGAGGTCTCTGGAGTTCCGAAACGCATGCTGCAGCTGCGCGGAGCGGTCGCTCGAGTTGGCGGTGCGCGTATCGAACCTCCGGCGCGGGCGAGCTTCCCTGCCATGGGCGCGATCACTCGCGATCGCAGTGCCTGCGCGCATGGCACGTGCACAGATTCACACCGAGATCAAGATCGCGCAGGCACGGGCGCCCGTGCCGTGACGGGCAGCTGAAGCGTCCTCGCCGCCAACCATTCGTTGTTGCAAGTGCCTAGGCTGTTGCTGGCGTAACAATTCGGAGATGTCCGACATTCCCCACGAGCGTCCATGTTCGATGGATCCCTGTACCGGGTGTCGATTCGTGCCATTTATGCGCATGCATGTATAGTACGCGGCTGTGTTCTCCGGAGATCCGGCAGGCTTGATCTTGGACAATCTCCTCTGCACAACGTTACACCATGGTGTCTCGAGGTATGCGGGGCTCTGTGTATGCTAGCACTGCTAGTATCTATATGTTTTTTTTGAAGGACTGTATACGTATACATATACGTATACGTATAAATACGTAGCTGTAGCAGGATCTTTGCACTTGATCATCATCGCTACACCAGTCAGTGCATTAGCAATTGTCCGACATGTATGAACATTCAATGTTTGTGCTGGTCCTGGGGATGTGAATGCAGCTAGCACATTGCATGTGTAAACCTCTTCGCGAAGTTTGTTGTTATATGTGTGCCACAGCTGCGTGCTGGTTTTGCTTCATTAATATTTGACTTGAGCAGAAGTTTTAAATTCAAATTAAATTCAAATTTGCAGTCATTCAAGCCTGTCATTTACCCACTCTTACAATTAAATTACAGACCACATATGCTTGGAGCGCCAAGATTTTACTAGCACCTGGCCATGGTAAGCCTGACCAGCCTACTCATGGTCATGAATATTATTTAGCATGCAGACAGCATATGCTGTGCTGTTGACTGCTTGGCCTCGCAGGAGGCTCTCACCCAGATCAGACAAATGCTGCTGAGAACTGCAGGTGCTTGTGATCAAGAAACATTAGTGATTGTGACACATAGTTGCCAGCACACGTGTGTGTGCTCGTGAGCACCCAGTCAATGAAGTTCTGGGTCATGAACTGCAGCGAGCCTCTGCAGGTCTCTGCAGGTCTCATATGAGGCTGCATCGAGCCTCTGCAGGTCTCATATGAGACCATCCTTATCGCCCCGGGGCCGTTGCAATCGATGGAATGTTAACAATTCCGAACCTGAATGTCTATATCGATTGAACAATTCCAAATTAATTAATGTCTACTTTTCGAAAGCTAGGCTCAAATATGCTGCCAGGCATTCTAACATGTGCATGTGCTCTAACTTGCATGAACACTGATCACTGAGATGGCATGATGCTTATCAACACAGGCACCTGCAGCTGATCATGAGAAGGCCTCCCCGTGGTTGCTTAACCATACCTGACCTGCAGGTGACTGGCGCCATTGCAACGCATCTACAGCTGTAATACTATATATTGACTGTCACAGTATACGGTATCATATGATATGATCGTATGATACAGTCTAAATATATATATATATATATATATATATATATATATATATATATATATATATATATATATATATATATATATTTAGTACTATGATATGATGAGTACTATGTATATATATATATATATATATATATATATATATATATATATAGTACTCATCTGCGCCGATACTCATCTGGGCAAGAGGGCAAGAGGCGAATCACTTTCATAATCATGTAGCTAGCATAGGATGACTCTGTATCATTATTCAGCTATCACTTCCGCATTAGAGCTGCCAGAGAAGTTCTGCTAACGTCACAGGCAGTGCACATGCATGCACATGCATGCGGTGTATGTTGCAGGCTGTGATGTGGTGAATCCTAGGAATCTTCACACATGATGACCTCAAGTCTCTGCATGTGCCTATAGGGACCAACACAGTGAATTTAACTAAATTGGCAAGAATTGTCTGCATGTTCGAGCCAGGAGCCAGCCAGCCAAGAGGCCAAATACACACATGCATGCCATGGAGCAATCGTGTCCACGCCTTCTTTTGTGAGCACTGCCTTCCTCTGCCTTCCTCGGCACTCTCATCAATGGCGATTATGTTGCAACTTGGAGGTACCATGTGCAAACATGCAGTCCAGACTAGTGCATTGTGCACTCTCGCGATACAGATTTTGGCTAACACAGGCTTGAGAAACAAACATCCAGAATCTAAATAAGAAAACTGCGCAGCTGTACGCTGGCTGGGAGCGAGTCGCCACGGCCGGATCTACAGCTGCACACCTAAACTCCAAACGCCCCGATTGCGATGGCGCTAGATAGAGGCTCTACCAAGATGCCGCAGCAACCAGCGCCACATCCCAGCTGAGGGAAGAGGAGAACAGCCTGCTAGTATCCAACTCCGCCGTAACAGTCCAGCTTTGAAAAAGTTGGAACCTGTGAGCGTGAGCAGGTCGGGTACCCGTGGGTACACGTGGCGTCCCATCCCAGCCAGAGCCGTCCAAGAAATACATGCATCGTCATAATCGCAACCCGTGAGTGGGTTGTCATGAGACTGCAATCACCCCCCCCACCCGCAAACACCCCTCAGCCTCCGATGAGGGTGCCGATGAGCTATAGTCTAACTTCAAAGTACGCGCCAAGCATCTCCACGGCCGCACACGCGTCCCACCCTGGCACAAACCAGGGCCTGCAGATACTCTCGCCCCCGCAATCTCCACCGCCGCTTGCGTGCAACGGCCGCGTTGCGGCGCTCAGCAGCCCCGTTCAACAGCCACCCCACACCTGCTGCGCCCCGCGCACGGCTGAGTACCTCCTGCCTAGCACGCAGTGCAGCCACGCCGACGTAGAGCCCCCCAGCAAGCCACCTCCCATCCTGCACCCTTCCAGGTGCCGCTACCACTGGCCGCGGGCCAGCAAAGCACAAATGGGCACACAGAGCCACCCCCGTCTCTTGGGCACCCGCACAGAGATGAAGCTAGGCCTGAAGACGCGTACACCAAGCCGCCATTTGGCGAGGGTGAGTAGAGCTACCAGTGAAGGTGCCACACCGCCCCACTCCCGGGGCAAGTCGGCAGGGAGGCGGAGGCGCGCTGTTGGGGTCTACTTTGTGATCACCTTGGAGGAGGTGGTGGCCGTGGCGGTGCCGCTGGAGGTGCGGGTGGCGGCAGTGCTGCCACCAGGGGTGGTGGTGGTTGTCGTGGAGCTGCTGACAGAGTTACCTTTCTTGCCCTTCGTCTTCACACTGGTCTTCCCTTTGGTCTTGATCGTCACGGTGTCCTTGCCCTCGTTGCCCTCATCACCCTCATTGCCCTCGTTGCCTTCGTTGCCCTCGTTGCCTTCGTTCCCCTCATTGCCTTCGTTGCCCTCATTGCCCTCATCTCCCTCGTCACCCTCGTTCCCCTCATTCCCCTCGTTCCCTTCGTTGCCCTCATCACCCTCATCGCCCTCATCACCCTCATCCCCCTCGTCGCCCTCGTCATCGATCTTGTCCTGGACAGAGATCTTGAAGCACTTGGCGGCGCCACCGTTCCTGCGGCACTGGCCTTCGGTCTTGCCCTTCGCCACCCGGCACCTCGGGCACTTGGGCAGGCACCTGCAGCCACCGTATACGTCAGGTGGCCATGTGATGTACATCATCTCAGGAGGAACAACGATACATACACAAGCACTGGGTCTGTGGTGCAGAGGCAGCAAAGATATGTGAGTCTGAGGCAGCAGAGGAGGCCTGCATTGCCAACAGGGTGCACATAGACCAGGCGTCACATGTGCCTAGGCCTCGCCACACCCTGTGGAGGAGCAGCGAGCCATATGTGATCATCAGCACTGACAACGTCAGGCACTGTCAGCTCTGACTTCTTTCGGGTAGAAGCTCCCGGGCCAACTTGTACCCGCGCTGATGGCACAGCATGCAGACACAGCCATACAGACGCAGACAACCTATATATAGCTATATAGCTAGGGTCCCCGGTTCGGTCTGCACAGTAACCCCGGATCTGAGATGCTACGTACGTGCATCACGCAGCATGAAGCAGTACCACGAAACACATGCATGCACAGCAGTATAGTATGCACACGCGCAGGACTACGATCATGCCTTTCCGATTCGAATATGATAGAGCGGAAGTCTCACAACTGATCTGCGCGACAGGACAGCGTGGGCTGCATGACGGCACCATGACGGCACCCGGCACGTGCGCACAAACGCAACAGCAACGGTGCTCCGCGGTGTTGCGATTGTGTGCACATGCCGCGCGCCGTGATGCAGAGCACGCTGACCTGTCGCAACAGCAACGGTGCTCCGCGGTGTTGTTGTACGGCACGAGGCATAGGTTGTGCACAGGTGGTGCCGCACTGGATGCCCTTGCAGCCAGAGAGCAGCCGCCGGCTCAGCCCACCGAGGCCGCCGTCCGCCTCCACCTCTACAGCGTCCAGCTCACCGGTGACGATGCCGGGCACGACATCAAACGCCGAGGGCGCGCCGAGCGGCTCTGGCAGCAGGCTTGCGGCGGTGGCCCGGGGGGCGCTGAGGAGGAGCAGGCCTGCGGCGGCTCCGGCGGCGGCGCAGAGGGCCGACAGGAGGCTCGGGGCGCGGCTGGATGCGGGCATCATGACCTGCAGCACGGCCGGCGCCGAGTGAGCTGCTTGTGAGTGGCTCGCCTCTGCGGTGGCTACGGGGGGCGCATGCATATGGCGCTGTGATGCTGCTTGCAATTGGTGACGGGCTCAGCCGTGGCCGTCTGAGACTGCATGCAGATGCAGCCTTGGAAACGAATCCTGCGCATGTGAGGTAAGGAACTTACAATCGGTTGGCGATGAGGTCGGGGCCTGCGCAGCTGCAAACGTCTCGTGCATGTGGGCCGCGGGTGCTGCGTGGCCAGGCTGCCCCCGCCGCTGCACCGGCACATCCACGCATGCTCAAGATATCTAGTGAGGCCCTCCCAGAGGCTGCAGACTCTGGCAACGCTATGATATCTAGGCTGCAGGTGTCACTCAGGCTGCTGTCAATAGGCTACTGTCGATCGAGCTAGACATTGTAGAAGTCTAGGCAAGAAAGGGCGAGTGTGGACACGAATCTGCTGCACTGGGTCACCCAGTACGTACACGTGTAGTGCATGTAGTGCATGTTGTGCATGCACTACCAGGTGTTGCCTTGGATGCTGATGCATCAGCATGCTGTGTATATATATATATGGTTACAAAGGACAGAGGCCGGGCAGCGAGCCGTTGCCAGGAATACACACGCAAATCCACTCACACAGTCATGGCACTAGGCCGGGTACGAGCACGTGCCACAGCTCGGCCGGTGATGCCAGCCAAAGATTGAAGCCCTGCACGGAACACAAGAGCATTCCCCTTGCACAACGCCACACTCAACCGGCGCAGAGCATTCGTCACAAACAAAGCACGGTTCACCTTACCACACCGAGACGCAACCTCAACCTCAGGAGGCTCCGCCAGCCGATTCAAGTGATTCATGGCAGGCCGTCCCAAGCGACCATGCGTCTCATGCGATAACGGCACAAAACTATACGCTGTGTATGTGTGTGCATGTGTGTAGTGCCGCAGGGCACTGCCCTGCGCCCTGCCCTGCCGTGGTCGCGGCTCAGGTAGTTTTTAACAACAGTCTGTGACTTGTGCCTGCAGTGAAATGGCGCTGCCATATGCCATCATGATGCGGTCAGCACAGCGGATGGCATCATGGAAAATGTATGAGGTCCGGAGCCAGCAGGCTGCAGACATGTCACCACGTGACACCCAAGGTTCGCGAACATTTGCGAACAACCCTCATACGACACGAATTGAAATACATGATACAATGCTTTTTGTGTGAGTATGTCCAAAGTTCTGCAGAGATGGTACTGCGCCCGCGCGGCACCAAGGCCGGATCGACCATCTGCGTCAGTGCACACGTCACGGTGTTCCCGGCCATCAAGATTGACAGGCTAAGGATCCGGATAATGCCGCTCGCAGCGGGGTGATGCGGGGGTGCATCGGCAGCCAGGCCTCGTCGACGAGGCGATGTGAGCACATCGCGTGAGCAGGGGTTGCACTGTGACGCGGGTCGGTGACGCGGGCCGTGAAGTCCCAGCCGCGGTGATGGAGCAGGGTGGCCGGGATGGGCGAGGTACTGTGAACTTCAAGTTCACGTCACCTCGGCGATGTGACGCATTCGCAATCTTCATGATCAGCCGTGCCGTTGGAAACCCACAGGTGCCCGCAAAACATTTTGCTCACCATGAGATGGCGAAACGTACGTACGCGTCCACTACTAGCAATAATAACGACCACGCCTTGAGATTGAAGCCGTGGCCAGGCACATGTACACATCGTCCCCCAGCCCGCGTGGGAATAGCTATTCCCACGCATGCGGCCACGTGCACGCTGGTGGTTGCAGGTCCATGCACATCTCTGATCATCTCGAGCCATTCGCACGATGTCTGCATCTGAGATATGGGCATGAGGTGGCAAGATGGTGGCGATTGCGGTTGACATCGAACAGCAGGCAGGGTGGTCGATCCACGCGTACGGCTTCGAGTTCGCAGCGACGTATGTCGACGTCGGGATATCGATATCATATGGCCACGATTGCCGGACGTCAACGCGGCTGCGCATGTAGCACATGATGTGTGCCAAGGACAAATCTGGAGATGCAGCACGATGCTGTGCGGTTGCATTCTGGCATCCCGTACCTGTTCAAGCGCCAGCAGCATGCTGCAACATGCAGAATTCTCGAATGATTTTCGAATGAGCTCAACACACTGTTTAGGGCAGTTGTACACATGTGGTGCGTGCCAGAGGCCGAGGCATGCCTCAGGCATCGCGATCGCGATCGCACCTTTGACCTTTCTGTCCGAATGATGTGCTTGCACGCGTCTAGACAATCTGATGCGTTGCAGCAAACAGGCTAGTGCGCTGGGTTGTTGCTGTGACGATTGACGACGTTGAGTAGCGATAGCACTAACTATCTCAAGAGATAGTACGGTAGCGAATTAAACCTTGGTATCGGAAAAATACAAGCGAGATGATCTGCTTAGGACGATGCCCAACATGTTACAGGCGATCGTATTTATATGCACTGCGTGGGGCGTCTAGCCTGGCAAGGCCTTGACCATTGCGCTACACCCACTCGGTGCATCATGCCGTTACCGATTTCAATGGAAACAGCATGTACGCGGACGATGCGTCGAAGGTACTCTCTCATTTTCACGCATCGAAGTTGCCACGACACAAGCTTACAATGAGGGTACTGACCAGATGCCGTGTTTTCTGCGCGGCGGTGTGCACAGGCTGACGATCGACAGGCACAAGGGCGCAGCTGCTAGTGCTTGCCGCCGCGGCTACGGATCGATGGCCATGTTCGCTCGTCCCCGGTAGCTAGAGACAATTGATACCGGCTACGATTCGTGAGAAGATGCGCTCAGCCGGCCGAATTATGGCGGACTTGTGCCAGAATTAATTCGCTTCGAAGCGATTGCACCGCGCGCGCGTGCATGCTCCCAACAGTCACAAACGAAGTTCACCGGAGCACCCAGCACGATTGGGTTCCTTCTACGGGTGTAAGTGCGTGGCGTCAGGGGTCTGAGACATAGCTTTGAAGGGAACTAAAACGCATGGCGGTCACTGTTAAACAAGCGCCCGTACCTCACAGCAGCAGTGTATTGTGCAGCTAGCAGTGTTCTACAAAATTTCGCTTTGGATTAGGCTCTGCCAGCAGGCAAGCCAGTGGCCAGGCTACAAGTGCTTGAGAATCTCAGTCAGGCAAGCTTCTCAGTAGCAGCAAGCTTCAGACCATGTCCATCCAGATCACAGTCTCTGGATCAGATGCCCAGGAAGCAGTGACTAACAGGCCAAGTTATATAAGTACATATGTAAGCATTTTCAGTTCAATTTGTTCATCTATCACTATCACGATCTCGAGATATGTTCTATGAATCTATCACATGTTCGTGGTGCGCCTGGCCACCACACGCCCAGGCATCCTCAGGCAAGCCAGCTAAGGGGGACATGCACAACGTTGCAAAGGTCAAGCAGTCCAGACCACCTCATTCCCAACAACACTCCCTTCAGTGAACATCAAACCACAGAGAATTCACAGCACAGGTGCCAGCTGGCATGTGATGTGCAGATGCAAATGGCCACTCATGCACACATGGCCCCAGAATCTGCCACAGCCTGACACCAGATTCGACTTCAGGGTCAAAGCTCCCCCTTGCAGTGCATGAGCTGTGTGTGAAGTGATTGATAACGGCGAATCCATTATAATTTCCCTGCAGCTCTGTCCCAACATCCAAGGTCAGGCCTAGCAGCACTGCTTGGCAAACACACAGGAGCCACCTCCCAGAGAGTCCACTGCGCACTGCGCCATACCATTACAAAACCTCATCCTGCTTTGAAATTGGGCTGAGAATAACTTCATGCTGAGAGTGGTGAGCACTGCAGGGTGAGGCATGCATGGGCAACTTCTGGCAGGGCTGCCTGCTGCACCTCGCACCTCAGTAGCCAGGCACTCACAGTGGCAAGGAAAAAGTGCACCCAGGGCTGCATGGCAGCAACAACCAAGCATGCAGGATCAGTGACACACAATTTGATTTTTCTGTTCAAAACAGGGAACTTTGCCAACTGCAGCCAGAAGTGCGCATGTCAGCTTTGCAGAGGGAGCCGCATGCAGCCTGCTGCATGAAGCCAGTGTTGTGTCATCAGGCCCAATCACATAGAACAATTCCGAATATTCACATCTAATTTCGGGGTGACAGCCCTGGAAATGCTGCAAAGCGACGAAACACTGCATGAGGCATGGAGGTGTATTCTACAAAGACCAGATCGGAGAGGCGGGTAGCGAGTAGCAGGCATTGCAGAGCAACACGGCAAGAAACCCCCACAATCACACCCATGCTCCCAGACATAAAGGCCAGAAGGCACATGCCGCATGGAAGGGAAGCGGTCACACAAGCCTGAGCAGGCACACACAGGTACACTGCATCTGACAGGAAGTAAAACCATGACGTTGACATCATGCTAGCATATTCTTGTGAATCCTGGCTGTTCCCTGGCTGGTCAACAATTCGCAATCCGTATGGTGTGAGGCAAACCAGGTGTCCAGGCCCACCTGGGAATGCATGGGTGGATGCTCTGGAGCGAACCACAAATGTGCTGCACAATCAGGTGGACAGGGCCCTGAGTCAAGTGTAGAGGTCGGATCGCAAGCAAGCTGGCAAGCAGATGATGAAGACAGCATGGTCGATGACGAGAGCAGAGCATGATTACAACGCCACTTCTGCAGAGGCCCACGAGAGACTCACTTCGCTGAGTCATGCAGTGGCAGTTTCGGAACAGCTGCTGAGGCTCCGCTCGCCCAAGCAACATGGGCATCAGGAAGATAAGAATGGCAACCGGTAACATGCGCTGAATAACTGAGGACCCCCATTTCCATGGGTCGGGGACCACACATTCCCTACATAGTTTCTGGCTCTGGTGGCGTCAATGCCTAAAAACCACTGCGAAAGTAATTTTGACTGATTCAAATCCATCCTTGACTCACTTCATCTCACACCTGACGCACACATAATGTAGTAAAACACTGCTATCATGCGACCGCACCAGCTGCAGCAGGTGCACCAGCTCGGTGCACACCATCGACAACACAGGCACAGCGCAGCGCGGCAGCCATGCAAGCAGCAGCAGCGGATCAGTGGCACGGACCTGCCACAGGAACCTGAAAATCCCCCCTGGCAACCCCTCTGGCATCATCGCGGGGTGCCTCGAGGCGTCCCCCGCGGCGTGCCCCGCTGTGACCCATTCTCGCGCCCATACGCCGCCAGCAGCCCGACGCGCTCCCCGGCCTCCGCGCCGGCGCCGCCGCTGCTGCCGCCGTCGCTCGCGGCCGGGGAGGTCCCCCCCGACGCCTCGCTCGCCTGCCGCAGCGACGCCATCGACTCGACGCTCACGACCGCGTCACGCAGGAACGCCTGCATCAGCGGCGCCTCGACGTTCGCCACCGACTCGGGGATGCTCGACAGCCGCGAGGCCGTCGCGGCCGGTGTCGTCTCGGCGGCGGCCGCCGCCGC
Organism: Ulva prolifera; assembly: GCA_023078555.1. Lineage (NCBI taxonomy): Eukaryota > Viridiplantae > Chlorophyta > Ulvophyceae > Ulvales > Ulvaceae > Ulva > Ulva prolifera. Next base: position 8,124,061 of record CM041199.1, read on the forward strand.
GGCGGCCCCCGCCGTGACGGCCGTGTTGACGTGCGTCTCACGGCGCAGCGCGACAACGACGACAAAGGTGACGCCCCCCGCGGCAAACAGGCCGACCGCGGCCGCGACGGCGGCCGCAAGGACGCCGTCGAGAGGTGTGAACGCGTCCAGCGCGAGCCCCGCGCCGAACGTCGGGAACGCGACGAGTGCGGCCGCGAGGGCCTCCGGGCGCCAGCGGTCCGCCGCGAGCGCCTCGGACGGCTCAAAGCGCACGACGCGGCAGCGGCGCATGAGCTGCAGCGCAGCATGCATGGAGATGCCGAGGAGCGCGACGCCGAGCGTGTAGAGCACAACGTGGCGCTGGCCGGTGATGAAGGGCAGCAGGATGACGGTCAGCAGGAGGGCGCTCGCGGGGAGGAGCATCAGCGCGAGCGCCCACGTCGGCAGCGGAACCCTGCGGGACTGCCGGCAGTCAGCACTGGTTCACTCGCCGAGGACGGCACCGCGGAATGTGCAAGTGGCGTTAAGGATCTGACACACTCAGCGCCGCCGATGTGCACGAGTATACACCGCGGCCAGAGCATGTTACCCAAGGGAAATCCCATAGGCGCTGCTGTTGCACATATCTGCGATGGTCAATGTGGTCGGCACGGTGCCGTCAGAGCCACCCTGGGCGGTGACAGATGCGGCCCGGGTTGCGACCCCGAACCGACAACACGGCCCATCGACAACAACGCTCAGCAGGCTGGCCATTCGTGACGAATGACAGTGACATCGTGGTGCCGGCATCATATGTGTGAAGTGCGCTGCCGAAATGTTTTGTTCTTTTTCATAACATTGCGAGCACGAGCGAGAGCAGCAGCATTTCACAAGCAGAAGAGACGACCAGATGGCTGCGGACACCAGGCTGTAATCTGCTCATCTCATCTTTCACCTTGCTCGCAGCAGACTCACGGGGCCGCCCAGGGGGGGGGGGGGGGGTCGCACTTGAAGGGGCGCTTGAGGTCGGGATGCTTGACGCGGAGCCACACGAAGGCCGCAAACTCGAGCAGCTCGGCCATGCTGTACACCACGTTCAGCATCTCGACGATCTCGAGGAACGAGAACGCAAGCATGCCGAAGATGCCGAGGCTCGAGAGCAGGATGCCGATGGCCGGCGTGCCGAAGCGGCTGCGGCGCGCAAACGCCGCGGGCAGGTACCCGCGCTCCGACATCCCCAGAACCTGAACGCCCGGCGCGCAGTCAGCATGCCCGCATGAGGGAGCCGCAGATTTCGAGGAGTCAAACGCTTGCTTCGTGATATATATTATGTCGGCCCTCGCCGCCCCAAAAGGCGGGCCGGGGGCGTGCCCGCTAGCCACGAGGGGGGGAGGGCGTGCCTGGTAGCTGTCAGACGACATCTCAGCCTCAAACATGCCAACCTGCGACACCGCGGCGGCGGCAGTGACCGCGGCGGCAAGCAGCGGCCCGCCGACCTTCTCCGCGACGCGGCCGTAGTATCCGACGCTCCAGTTGCTGTACACGTCGTCGGTGACGGCGACGCCGATGAGCAGCGGCAGCACGTACATCGCCACAACCTACAGCACAGCCAGGGCAGTGTGAATATGCATGTACTGCATGCACTGTTATTGCATGCATGTGGACCACATTGCCACTCCCAGCCAAGGCGACAGCGGAGGCGTGGCTGTGCACAGACGTACGCGTGGGTATGTGGCCGCATCGACAGATGTGTTGCCCACCACCTGCAGAGGTGGCGCAGGCGTAGCGGTTTGGAGGTGTGGAGGCGAACAAGCATGCACCGCGGGCACAGCAGGTGGCGGTGGCGGGGGGCCTTTTCACGCGCATGTGCAAGGCGGCGGGCAATTCGACTCGAGCAACCACAGACCCGCTCACGTAGATCCGGTCTGCCCGTTGTATGGCAGAGAACCAAAGCAGACTACAAATTGCAGAAACCGAAAATACTCAATCCAGACGCATGCACACTACCAAATCCGCTGCACGCCAAACCAGGGTCACAGCTCAGCGTCGCGCACCAGCTGCACGGCGAAGAAGAGCGCCCGCGGGAACAGCCGCGTCGGGTTCCGGACCTCCCCCGCGAGCGTGCTCACGCAGTCCCACGAGTTGAGGTTCCAGAACATGACGTTGAGGTAGTCGACCCAGCGTATGTCGCGCGCCGGCATCGTGCCGCCCCAACGCGACACGTCCATCTGCGGCACTGCGAGGACCGCGAGCGCGACGAACGGCAGCACGACGGCGACGACGATGACGGCGGAGGCGCGGCCGACGATGTCGAGGCCGCTGTAGTTGAGAGCCGTCATCACGAGCGCGATCGAGAGGGAGGCGAGCCTGTAGCAAGGCCGGGGGAGGGGTGAGAGTTTGGGGGGGGGGGGGGGGGGGGGGGGGGGGGGGGGGGGGTGAGAGGAGTAGGGCGTGATTATGAGCGGGCGCCAGGCTGTGGTGAGGCCGGGGGAGGGGCCAGCGGAGTGGAGTGTGTGAGGGAAAGAGGGCGCAATCGGGGGGACGCCTACCTGCCTGCGGAGAGGTCAAGGGTGGACGGGGGGGGGGGGGGGGGGGGGGGGGGGGGGTCTGCGCTGTGATCATGTATGTGGGGGTTTGTTGGAACTGGGTCTGCGGTGCGTAAAAGTGTGGGGTGGAGGGGCCGAGATACATAGAAGCAGACCTGGAGCACGGCACTTGGTGAATTGGAGTGTAAGGGCAATATCTTCACCGAGCAGGCAGCAGTACAACGGCACAGGCTGTAGCTTGACAGGACGATGCAGCAGGTCAATCATGATTGGACGTCACCGTCGCCTTCAAGACTGCAGGGTGGCTACACGACCACTAACGATGCAGCCTAGCCCTGGCATGCAACACGGTGGGACCCTGCCACGAGCTAAGTTGATGATAGTGAGGTGGTGAAAGGTGGTCACTTTGGTGACCCACCTCACGCCAAGACCGACCAAAACACGCCGCCGCCCGACTGAGTGACCTGGCACACAGCTGTCACCTCAGACGACATCGAGGTGCCTCATGAACAAGCTGGCCTGTCTCCGAGAACAGCGAGTTGTCCCGGATAAGGCCGTGTTGGGCACAACATCATGCATGCAAGGCCCTGTTGGGCACAACGTCGATGCGTCCTCTTGCACGGTTGGCAGCATTTGGTGCCCGGAGACGACATCAACTGCGCAGAGTGCAGGCCGGGGGCAAGGATCAGCCGTCATGCTTCATGGGTGACAGAGCAGAGGGTGGGACCATGGAGTTGGCCGCTCGTGACCCGTGCATGACTCGTGCAAGGAGTGCTTGGGGATGCAGTGGACATGCTTGGGGAGTGCTCGGGGATGCAGTGGACATGCTTGGGGAGTGCTTGGGGAGTGCTTGGGGATGCTTGGGGATGCTTGGGGATGCAGTGGACATGCCGACTGCACAACGCCATTTCGAGCTGTTGGATGTCCTGGGAGCTGCAGGTTCATGGACGAGGACACTATGGATTGACACCCCTGCCGCTGTGTGGCTCTACACAGTCATCAGCTGGAGTCACAGCTTGCGCCCACAAATGGTATCGGTGCGAGAGCTTTGGCTCGAATGGGCGGCTGTGCAGGCAGCACCGCGGTGTGGTGCACCGGGGGTTTGAGTTGCGAGGCAGCCACGTCATGCACGGGGAGCCTGTGCATCTGATTCATTCGTGCGAGACCATGTGAACCGCAACAGCGTGCGCTGCTCGGCCACGCTGCTGATGGTTGCCGGGAGTGAGCTGAGTCATTTTGACATCCACTTGTTAAAGCACACATGGCTGGCAGAAGCGTGTGATCAAAGTGACCTGATGGACAGGGTCGCATGAATCTTGCCGACAGTAGGGAAAGCATGGAGGACGTGGCATGATGCGGTAATGTTGGCAAGGTCATTGCGACCCTGATTTGTGTGTGGGCTGATACAGAGCACGTGCTGGCGTGATGGTGAACAATTCACGGGCACGACTGGGACTGAAGAGGCATGCTTTGACATGGGAGCGCACTTTGAAGTCCAAGCCACTGTAAGCCCAGGCACAAAGATCTCCAGGTACTTCACAAACATGATCGGATACAAGGCGTTGTCAGTCACCCCGCTGACCCACGAAAACAGCCCCTCCAGAAATCCGAAGAATGGCCCAAATGCGGACTCTACCCACACCACATACCCCGAATTTTCCGGAAACGCTGTGGCGAGCTCGGCACAGATGAGCGCCTCAGGTATGCTCCATATGAAGGGCAGGAACACGAAACCCAGGATGGCCAGCAGCGGCCCTGCCGCCTTGACTGCATCCTGTAGACAAGCGGGCCATTGCATCGTAACATCAAAGGCAAACTATGATGGCCTTCTGACAGCTGCCGTACAGCGTTTTGAGGAGGATGCATAGGCGACTGAGCAGTGGATGCCATACCTCAGTCCCGAAAGGGCCTCCTGCCACCTCCAGGAAAATCAAGCTGATGAGACCGCAGAGTCCTAGGTGCTGCTTATGTGTCATATGCCGTGCAGAAGCTGCAGCAGAGTATTGGCTGCTCGTGCCGAGTAGTTGCCCGCTCATGACGACTGCACAGTGATCTCCACTACTTCCAACACCTGTGTCGCCCCTGGAGCCACGATTTGCAACCACAGGAGCTAGTAGACGTCATCGAGTTTGTGTGCGCCTCTCGGGAGTTGCATCAATACAGCCTGGCCACGCCGGTTGCGTAGACATGGCCGCACGAGAAAACAGCTGGATTCGGTCCAACCTATACGTCACTGAGACTAAGCCTTGATCAACTCAGAGAAATGCGGCATTAACGCATCGTTTACTGCTATCTCCGACTTTTCAGAAGCTGCTGCGAACGATGTGCTCGAGCCACGGACATGCATGCCCGCGATGCTCCCACGCAGAGTCGTGCGTCGGGCCAACTGAGTCTTTCAGCCATCAGTTGACGTCCTTTGACAACGACAGTCTACATTTGTGATCTGCCTTCTGGCAGAAATTTGGCTGTCTGTTTGTTGTGCCCAACACTTGTGGAACACTCGTGTCGCCCAGCACTCGTGAAACATTGAAACGAGGTCTCCAACGCAAACACACCGGTAGGGAAGATACGCACTAATTTGACATACGGCATTACGCTCGAACTGCAAAAGGATGGCGGAAGAGGGCGATGTGCCGGTGTGACATATCGCCCGCTCCACTAAATGTTTCAGGATTATACTCTACAAGTTTCCAGGTTGACAGTTTTGGCAACGTATGACTCGAGATGTAGGTATGGAATGACGCAGAAAATGAGAATCCTGGCCCCTTCAGTGAGCAAGGAAAGCCAAACGGGGCGGTACGGTTGTTCCGTGCACGCTGTGACGGTCAATGATGGCAGTGATATGCTTCCCGAATATCACATACGTGCCTCTCAGCTCTCGATGACATGCAGGGTGTCCTTACGTATCCAGCACCTCCTCAGGAGGACGATGATAGTGAAGAGAAGCAACCTGAGACTTACGCTGGCACCATGGTCGAGGGTGTCCGCATGGGAAAAGGCAAGTACACATGGCCTGATAGCTCTTCCTATGAGGGAGAGTATCAAGGCGGCAGTAGGCATGGGAAAGGCACCATGAAGTTCGCCAATGGCACCAGCATCACTGGAGACTTTGTCAATGGAACACTCAATGGAACTGCCCTGGTGAAGTTTCCAAACGGTGATGTGTACAAGGGTGGCTATGAAAAGGGGCTAAAACATGGTCAAGGCTGCTACCACTTTGCCAAGTTCCAGTGTCAGTTCGTGGGTACGTTCGAAGCAGGTGCTTTCAGGCAAGGCCGCTGGATCCATCGGGATGGATCATATGTCAAGGGGGCTTTCGAACCGTCTGAGGGACAGCCTGAAAACTGTGTTCCGGTCGGCCCTGCCACACAATTTTTTGCCCGACCAAAGCTAATGCAGGCAGGGGAGTTTTCGAAGGCCGAGTGGGCTGGGGGCGAGATCACTGCAGCTTGAAACCGACGCATATCTTTGGATCCAGGATTAGATCTTGGTGACTCCAGAATTGAATACACTTTGGTGTGCGAGCTTGGAATGCATCAGATGCAGCTGCCTGAGGGTGCTGCAAGTTGTTTACCAACATACAGCACAAAACCAATGCAGTGGAACGCGAAAATCGCATGCACGTCATGCTCACATCTTGGCACATACGTGTGAATTGCAGTGCGAGTCGCAGTGATCCTGGAAGCGTATCGCCTTTTCCATCGTGCCTTTTCAGGTGCATTACTGTCAAGAGCAGAGCATGTTGAATAATTTTGCTTAAATTACGTCTGCCCCGAATGTTCCACCGCGTCAACGACAAACAATATCAGATAATGTTGCAGCATACCAGTGATTACCTTTGACTCGTGGCCTGCGCACATCACACGGCGCTGCCATGTCCACTGCATGTGGGAACGTCGTCATTTGTAAAGGAGGTTTGGCTGGTGAATATGTGATTGCTGATATGGATATTCCAAGAAGTATCACATGGTGACATAGGGCAGCATGGGGAGCAATTCGTGTGCCCGGAGGAGCATCTTGCATGCGTTGTCTTGGCAGCATTCCAACGCGACACTCCCGCAAATACAAGGAGATCGGCCGCGGTCATATTTGCAAATCCAAGTGTAGGATCATGCGTTTACACGTCTCCGACCCATCGCCAAAGCATGGGATCTCAACAGGACGTGGAGAATGCTGACCTAGATGTGATCGCTGACCCCGATGTGATCTCGCGGCAGAACAAAAAATTGTATCGTTGCAGATATAACCATCAAGATGATCATACAAATGTGGTTCTGGTAATGAACACGAATGCAGCGAGACCGGGGAGCAGCACCAACAACCACATGAAGGCGAACGACCACATCTCATGCGAGACGGTCGCATGTAAAACTTGCAATCTGTTCTACAGCTGCCATTAATTTAGGTGGTTTTGCCGAACGCTCCCGGGTCGCAGCTCACGTGAGCAGGGCATGCGATGCACCTGCTAGGAAGGTCGCGATCTAGGTCTGGCGATGTGCGGGAACAATTCAAACCACCATGCAGGCTCTGGGCAACATCGACCCCGATACGACCCGCAACCCATCGCCTGCCAATAAATACGAATTTTAGCCTCCTTAGATGCATTTCCATGTACATGCGACGTCCGGCGTACAAATTGTGGACAAGTGGCATTGCGGTACGCACCGATCGAGCGCGATTACACTCTGAACAGTAACACCGGCGTCATCACGCTGTCTGTACGCCATCGGCAGCGAGCACCATAACACAAACATGGTACGACACCAAAATGTCGCCATTATTGATCTACCTGTGGTGTCTAAGCCTGTAGCCGCGTGCACATGCGATCGGCTGTGGCTCGAATTCACAAGTGCTGTCGCACCTACAGGCACGCAGAGAGCTCTCCAGGCGGCCCCGGCAGTGACAGCTGCAAGATTCTTTGGAGGCCGATGTCCAGTTCCCTTCCGCACCAGAAGATGCAGGACTCCTACGAGGTAACAAGGAGACTAGGCCATCATATCGCTATCTCATTTCCTGATAATATCCAAACAGCAAGCCTAAGATATGGGATCAGGTGCAGCCCCACCACGTCTACCATGGCCAAACCTCGGCCATCTTAAACAACAACTGTGTGCAATTCATGAACAAATCCCCGGAAAAGAAAACCGGATCATAACACCGCCGCATATGGAGACACCCTTGATCCCGCCATGTTCACACCCATTCGGATGTACATATGCCACCCGTCAGTGATGACGATGCAGGAGACGCAGCGCTGTGGGCGATGGCCGCGGTGGGGGCGGCCGTCCTGCTGGGGGCCCTCGCCTGGGCGGCCAGGTCATGCGCGCTGTGCTGCCGCCTCTCCGGCTCCAGCGTGCACCAAGCCACAGCACACAGCACAGAGCATGCGTCGGACGGCGACGCCGAGGCCGGTGCGGCATACCACCACCTTGCAACATGCATGCCGGCCCTTGCAACACGCATGCCGGCCTTGCAACACGCATGCCGGCCCTTGCAACACGCATGCCGGCCATGCTGTGCACTGTGATATAGTACATTACGCACCAGCATGCCTTACGTAAGGCATGCTGGTGACAGACCATATGACCAAGTCCGTGTGTTCAACAAAAATGTACATTTGTGTTGAACACACGGACTTGGTCCTATGGTGTGTCCTTATGACTGCAGCCGTGGGACCGTTGGCATGCATGCACTGCCGTGTGAGCTGAACTCGAGCGGACTCATGCGACGGGGGCCGCCCTGACCACTGAGGGCGCCTGTAGCAGCCTAGGAGCTCACAGCTTCCTGTAGATGTGTATATACTGTACTCAATTAAGTCCATCGACATCGAGGGCAGCGTTGCATGGGGTTTAGGTCGAAAATTTCAAATCTTTGTTGGGTCACTCACCTCGAAAAATCATGATAAAGTATACCTGGCTGAGTACCTATCGATCGCTCTATAGAAAACCGAGCGTTACGCTTTACATGTCGATGCAATTATATTTAGTACAGTATAATACTCAAGCTCGCGTAACATGTAGCATGAGCGTAAGGCCTTTGTTGCATGGCCGGAGCGGGGGCCCTGTGCGCGTGGCTGAGACCGCTTCCATGATCGTCTGAGTTGCCGACGCTGCGCGGTGCACATGTACATGCACCATGCATGCAGCGGCGCAGGCGAGGACCTGGCCCGTGTCCCTCCGACCTGCGCTCGAGACATTCTGTGATGTTGCAAGTACATGGGTCCAATGGGTTGAGGACGGATTAAAAGCTACCCCCTCCGTTTCAGGAGGTCGTGGGTTCGATTCTGCGTGCGCTTTGGGGAATCGAAACGGCCGTACGTGACCACCTCGCTTAGCACAGGAGGAGGCCCTGTGAGTTGCGTACGGTCGTCTGAGGGGGGTTTCCAGGTGGTTTACCCCTTCGGCATATGTGGTCCCGTTAACTCGGAGTTGTCAATGTCCAATAGGATACGGCTCAGTAAATTTATATTTACTTTACTTTTACATAGGCCTCACTGGCAGAATTCGAAACCTGATTAACCTTGCACCTCGACTCGATGGCACTCGTAAAATGAATTGACCAGGCTCGTTCCACAGTAGTGCCTGAATGCTGAACCCGACCGGTGCTATTACGGCCCGGAGCAGCACTATACATGCATGCAGGCCATGCACAAGAGGGAGCGCCGGAATCTGACGCCACCCGCAAGGGATGTCCAGCCGTGGTGATACAAGTGGCCTGTGAGATGCCGGATGGCGCCGTCACCATCGCTGTGCGCACCACCTCGGTCGACCTGGGCGTGGGCGAATCTCAGGGAGCTACAGAGGTCGATGGGGGTGGCAGCGGTGGAGGAGGCCTGCCAGAAGGCGGGCTCTGTGGACTGGACAGCTAACGTCATCGGTACCAATGTGAATTATTGCTCCGTTTAGTATGGATATGTGGATTACTTATATGTGCTGGTGGCACTGGAGGATATGGCCAATTGAAACCAGATCGTCTTCGGTTTTCTTTGCTGGAGCAAGGGGCCAGAGTGATCTGGTCCTGGCCGCACTCGGTCGCGTGTGGCTGTGGTGCTACAATCCAAAGAGTGGGTGTGTTTGTGATTTGTGCGTTTGGGTGCAACTGGATTGTGTGTCCTTGCTAGCTGCCTGCAGGAAGTAAAAGCTGGATTGGCTGTTGTTACAGATGTATACTTGATGCGTTGGGAAGCATGGGCTCCTGAGCGAATAATGTCCGAGACATGGCATTTAGGTGAGTGAGTGATAGCTGTAGGACGATGTTCCTAGCGCCATGTACCCTACATGTAGGAGCAGGGCAGAGACATCATTTAGAGTGTGTGAGGGCTTGTATCGGGTCTGTGGACCGATCTGGCATCTCCGGACAGCTCCATGAGATAGTTGTGGCGAAGGACACCAACGCGGCCCGAACGGCAACAGGCGGGATGTGTCTCGCGACAATCACTCATACCGCGACAAGCTCATGGCGCCTGCCTTGATGATGATATCAGAGACAATCACTCATGCCGCTGCATAAATTTTCTCGGTTGTAGCGTGGCTGTAATTAGCGTATTTGACAAGCTGTCTCTTCGTCCGTGTTCGTTGAACTTGGCTGTCTACAATGCTCAGAGGGAAGGCAGCGATCGATCTACAAGTTGAATGAAGTGAGCTCGAAGCATTGACATGGCTGCTACACGGCATCTGGTCAGCCTGGTCCTATCAAACAGGTGCTCGATAGTCCCCTCGGTGCTTGCTGTTGCTTGTCCAACGATCATGCCTCCGAGGTAGAGGTGGATGCAGATTTGTATATGCATCATGTCTTCCCTATGGTAAGGACTTCATCCCGGTAGAGCCAGTGAAGCATCTGTTTCAATCCAGCAGCAAGGACCTACCTGCTGGTGCGCCCCGTGTCGTAGATGCGGCCTACATAACCTAAAACTTGTCAGAGAATTATCAGTTTCGGATATTCTGGCACGAGTCGACCTGTGAACTATTCGAGGCTTCACGTTTAGTGATTGCAGACATGTTCAAGCCCAAGCTGAACAAAGCTGACAAAGAAGCCTGCTCCATTGTAGCAGCTGACTTTGCGAAGAAACTGAAAGAGTACGGGATCACGCATGTGCAGCTACAAGGCAAGCATAGGTATCATGGTCGAGTGAAATCATTCATAGATTCGTTGAGGCAAGGGGGGATCAAGTGCTAGCGTACATGTTGTGGTGGATGTGGCACTGAAACGTGCTGTGGCACTGCATATCTTTCTGCGGTGTCGCAGGTTTGGGTGTGGATGCATGGCGACCGCGCTGATGCTTTCGCCCTTGCAGACCTTGTGGCAAACGATTTCGAAATCCGGATAGAGAGTCTCCTGTAGGGAAAACTCTACTTTTCACTCACGCTGCAACCAAACATCGGTGAAAATCGTATGTGGATGCCGGATGAGTGAGGTATCACTCTAGGTGGTGCGAGCTTGCGTTGTGATGGCACAGTCAATGCACATGACAAGCCTTCATCATGCGGTTAGCATTGCAGCAGGCCAGTCTATTCTGTGAGGCGGATCCGTCAGCCTCATGGACGGAGCCACAAGTCACCAAGAGCATGCTAGCTGTTCTCAACTTCCACATCCGCCTGATGTACAGTGTACTACGAGCTCCAGCATCACCCATGCTCACAGATGCACTCATACTGCAGCACAGCCCTTGTTGATATATCCAACAGTGTATGTATGTAGACTGCTGTACACCAGAGTGATCACGCTGCATGTGTGTGGTGCTGCACGTCCACGAGACACCGCGATTCCCACATGCAATACGTCACCAAAGGCTTGGGTGCACTACTTTCCCGTAGTATGGTGTGTGTCAGTCTCCAGGCAGAGTCAGTACACACACTCTGTCGCGCCCGCTTGCTGCAGACATTATTCTTTGGTGATCACGTCCATTGCTGCCACTGTCCACAGCGTGACGCATGGCGACATGAAACGCCATTGTTGCACTGCTGGCCAGGCACCACTGAGTCGGCTGCTCCTGTAGGCTGTGCTGCTCCAAACGTGGAGCATGGGGTTCGTGGTTCTGCAGCCCAATATCATTGCGCTGATCCGTGATCACTTTGCCACTTCGTTCATGCCACCGCCTGTGACCGACACAATGCATACGCAGTCGTCCTTAGCGAAGAACTACATGCATGCACCGCATGCGGGCAGCTCTACTCCCAGGCGCGTGCCAACCCACCGCTCCGCTAGCTCCCAACCGACGCCCGCTTTGGTTCCTCGCTCCTCAACCCAGGCGGCGGCACGGCGTCGGTTGCCGCACTCCCCAGCCCGAGCGGCACCACGGCGCTCCTGGAGGTCGTCCCGGGCGGCACCACGGCGCTCCTGGAGGTCGTCCCGGGCGGCACCACGGCGCTCCTGGAGGTCGTCCCGGGCGGCACCACGGCGCTCCTGGAGATCGTCACGGGCGGCACAGCGGCGCTCCTGGAGGTCGTCCCGGCGGCATCATGCGCGGCTGCTGGGCCAAAGATGGATCGGCCACGGGTGTGGATGGCGGTGCGGGCGCTGCGGCGGGCGGTGGCGCCGACGCCGGCGGCGATCTCGCGCACGCGCGAGTGCAGCTCCCCGTCAGCGATGCGTCGCCACGTCGCGGCGGGAACAACCAGCAGCAGCACCGTGGTGCCGAGGGCGCAGAAGGTGGAGATGGAGCACAGCACCGCATATGATCGCATGTCCCTGCACCCGGCGCCGTCGGCATCAGCGGTGTGCTGCTGCATGCATGCACGGCTGCTGCGCAAATCTACGACATCACCCCGCACGCTGCGCAATCCGCATCAGCAGCGGCATGTACCCGCGGACAGCTGCTGCTTTGTTTGTATGCACCACACGAGTTGTGGGTGCGGGGTGCCATCCGCAGCAAATCATTGTGAGAAGGGGCAACAGAGTGCTGTAGGACTCATGCATAGTATCGCATGGAGGATTCGCAGTGGCGGCGAAGCTGGGGGATGGACGGGGCCCCTCACCCCGGTCTCAGGCCGCAGGCCAACAGGCCGCAGGCCAACAACCACTCAAAACAGCGAAGGAGACACGACTGCTGCGTGATGCATCTCGCGCTCCCGCCACTTCACCATGTGCCAGCAATAGCCCGCCAGGTCAGATCACATCTGAAAATTGGTGTTGTGCCGCAAGTCGTAGCCCCATTGGGATTCTGTGACGTCCTGCATTGCTTAGCATGCCTGACTGCGGCCAGGTGCCTGCTTGTGTTGCTGTTTAACTGCCCGGTCATGCGCAGCCGAGCAATTGCTCGTTAAGACGTCTTAAGACCAGAGGCAACGTTGTGGTGGCCAAGGTGCGCATGCAATGCTAGCAAGTGTGGACGGCCGAGGAGGATGATCGCATGCGAAGGAGGAGGGTGTGGGTAGCCCACCTGGACTCCTCAGCGCCAAGAGCTGCCAGCAGGTTGTGCTTGCAACATCCATGGACACCAGGACTGCACATGCAAACACCGCAGCCTCGCAGAGCAGCATGATGACCTCTAGAGCATGCTACTTCGTCAGATGTGACACGTTCTCGAGAGCGTGGGTGGGTGCCGTACAGGAGGACTAAGACAGCGGTCATGTCGAGGACTGAAGCTGTGGTGATAGCGGCGCCGGCGGCCCAATGCGCTGCACAGTTGCTGGAGGAGCGCCATGGACATTGCGTTGCCGAGCCGCTGCTGTGTTGAGCTGAGCGGAGGACGCGTTTGCCGAGGGCGAGGTCAGCGACGGGGTCTACGATGTGCATTCCGTTGGTGGCATGGCACGCTATCATGGACATTGGGGTCGTGCCACCTCAAGCGGTGAAAGGCATGGGATTAGTGATGTGATCGACCAGCAGCAGCTATGGTGCCTGCACTTCTAGATGACTGAAGATTGCGGTGCAGTAGACTTACCCAAAATGGACCAACAAAAAGATCACTGTTCCAAGGCCTAGTCGTCACATCGTGGCTCTGCTGTCAGGATGCTCTTGCACATTCTTGCAGATCACATATCCCAACGCAGTTTGTGCTGACATGCTGATTAGCAATAGCACTGCTGACCCTGGCATGCTGGGGTAAAACTGGCCAATGGTCACATATTGTGGGACGCTAGAGCAAAACATGAGCAGGCCCTTACCATGATGAACAGGGCCATGGTTGTCAAGGTTGCGCTTTCAAACGGTAAGGGGATAAAGTTGCTACTCAGTGCAACAAGGACGACGACGGTGATGTAGTGTCCAGCAATAGTCACGGCAGGCTTCCATACACGTCCATACCAGGCTGATCTCAGCTCTTCCAAAGTGGATCTTAAGCTCCAAAGGATCCCTATAGTCACCTCCAAACCCATCATGATGAGTGTTGGGAAGAAGTACGGTGACCATCCAGTGCCGTAGCCAAGGACGAACATCTACACCGCGGAACACCTATCGGGGCTCAGTCACGCCTATGTCAGGCATTTCGCATACACAAAACCATGTTACAGCCAGCAATCAACCGAAATTACACATTGGCATTGTGATATTTAAGGACGGACGTCGTACAATCAACGCCAAAACAGCCCACGCGATTGGAAGAGCAACGAACAGCACGAACCAGGCGGAAGATCCCCTTTCTTGCAGATCGCTTTCATCAAGCCCTAAAATCCCGCATGACGTTGTCACTCTCTTGGATACACAGGACACTCCTGCAGCACTTTGCGAATGCACCGGTGTTTTGTCAGCCATCTCGCTTGACGTGTCAAGCGAGAGCCCGCCACCCAAAAACACCGCAGCGTAAAACCATTGCGTTCACAGATCATCAAAGTCCTTCTATCTGGGCTGCTCTACTCGCAAGACGCATATCCTGTCTGAGGAGCCGCTGTACGCTCTGTCTGGAGGCTTGTGCATGGAGACATGTCGTCTGCGGATGCTATTTCAAGCACAGGTGTCGTAAGCTACACCAACCTGCTTCTCAGGCGTTGATCGTGCATCAAAGCATCAAGGCAGACTATGGCAGCATGTATGTTCAGCACGTTGTACAAAGCAGGCAGCTAAACCCTGCATCGGCTGAATTCACGGTGTGTGCATGCCTGTACTTGCGGCACATGACGCCACAGCCCCGAAACCCTGCGACTATGCACGGCGAAGAGGCCTTCAAGTGAGTGTGTGACGAGCAGAACAGATGGGCATACTTGTGTGCGACTGTCAAGCACCTGACAGCGATGTGTTGTTCAGCTACCGGATTTGTACGGGTTCACACGGGCTGATACGTCTTCATCCACTCAGCGAACTGTGAGTCACATTCAAGAGATGCCTCGTATGGGCTGCTGCTTACTGTGCATGGATCCCGAAGAGCTGAATTACCACGTGTAGGTAATTGATCAATTGTATGTCAGATTGCTCAAACTCAACATGCTGTATGTTGCGGTAATCGGCTTTGCCGGATTTGAAACCATCACGAATTAAGAAAGTCTACATTTCACTTCCTTTACGGCATTTGTAGCCCTGCCAAGTGATCTGCCTGTGAAGATTCCACTGACGAACAGGCCCGGCCCACGGATCCTTACACTTCCTTCAGCCGGTGTAGGTCATGTAGAGCTGCAGAATCTCGAGCATGAGTCGAACTGGGAGTGTGACGCTGGCCATTGTGTATGCAACACTGCCAGCAGTAGATCATGCCTTCAGTTAGAGTTGTGCTTTCTCCGCCGTTATCGCACAATCATGCCTGCTGCCAAGATAACAGCGCGAGGTAGCTGCAGCACTCATCATCATTCGCAAGGCTGCAACAAGCACACACCCCATCTATCGCAATTTGATATTTAAAGGACTGGCCCATCACGACGAAATCATCGTGTTTGCACTTGGCCAAGAGCATATGGCATCCGAGGTTACTATGCCTCAACACCGGTCTGTGGTACAGACTGGCAGTGATTTTGAATTCTGCACATTCCGACACTGCAATGAGCATGAATCGCATGCAATAGAAGACCATACGACAATGCTCGGGCTGGAAACGAGATGTTGTAAGCCAAGCCAAACAATGCGCATTTGAAGCCATGCATGATTTGCAGCAAATGCACGATGAGGCTACAACTGTTCAAGGGCTCGCGATCGCCAACACATGCAGAAGACTGTCTAATGTGAGGTGGCTCACTCGAGGAGACTGGCGTCAGAAATTGCACACGGACCTGACCAGAGCAGTGATTCGCAAAACAACACAGACCCACAGCCTGGCACGTCGCCGTATGCACCCCTAATCTCCCTGGCGCATGCATGTGTACCATGCAAGCATACACGACCAGCCCCGGTAACAAGCATTGTCCATGGCCCCGCGCCGCGCCATTCCGATCAGGATTATCGGCTACTGAGGCCCCTGGGGGGTGCATGCATTCACGCGTGGCAGCCATTGGTGCAGACAGTCTACGACTTCATTTCATCAGCCAAATGTACCACAGGGGACTCGCTGGTGAACCGAATCCAGCAGCACGCACACCTCTGGCCAGGGTGTGCCGGGTCTGCCACCCGCCTCTGCCCCACCCAGAGGCAAATGCATGCACCCATGCATGCCGGCCATCCATCCCCGAACCAGTACGCCCACCCACGAGCACGCCGTCTCGATTTCTATGCTCCCCCCCAGCTCACGCACAGCGGCATGCATCGACGCCCCTCACAACACGCTTAGCCAAGGCGGCCAAAACCGCCGCTGTGCTGCCGCCCGACACACGCATGTTGCCCATGCATACTGGAGAGCTTCACATATGGGCTGTGCGTTCAGGCAGAACGCCCACGGACGGTGTTGCGCATTTGTCGCGCCCATGTAGGACGCAACGCGCCGCCATGAACACCTGCTTGATGCCTACATCATACAACGCCGCTGCTGGGCCCAGCGTGAGCGGTCACTGTGGAGGGAGAGGCAGCGTGCTGTGCGTGCTGTGCGCCGGCCCAGCTGTGGGGGGAGTTACGGCAGCTCGCTGCCATTGAAGCAGAGTTGAGCAAGCTGGACAGAGATGGGCGCTGCTGCATCGTGCTGGCGTCTTGTGGGGAGCCCTGGCATTGGAAAGAGACGACGTGCGAGCGTGGCGACATCCCCCTGAGTCCGCATTCCGCCGCAATTTTGCCGGCTTCTCCCTGCGTTGAGCTTGGAATGGTGTTCCCTGTGCCACGCATGGCAGCCCCTCCCACCCCTCTCATTATCTCAGACCGTAGCCCTGCATCACAGCACCTGCAGAAGACCGGCACAAAGTCCACGCCCCCGCTCCCGCCTCCCCTCCTCGCCCCCGCCTCCGCATGCACCCAGAGCAAACGCTCATGTGGCCGCAGTAGGCGGCCGACGCGCTAACGGTGGCGGTGTCACGAACTTCGCGTGTCGCCCGACTTTTCCGCGGACTCGCGGCCCCCCCCCGCCGAGCCGCTCGCGGCAGCGTCGGCGGCTTGGCGCGCAGCGTCCGTCGGGTCCCCGTGGGTTTCCCGCCACTTCTGCGCCTCGTCTGGGTGCTCCTCATCGAGCCGCTCCTTGGCGCGGTAGACCTTGGACAGCAGGTAGTGTGACGTCTTGGTGTTGGCCTTGAAAAGGTGCTGGTATTTCTACATTGGCGTCAGCGTTTGAGAAACAAGGACCGAGGGTTGATGACGTCTTGGTGTTTGCGTTGAAGAGGTGCTGATATTTGCGCATAGGCCTCAGCATGCGTGCAGCATGGAGCAAGGTGTTCATGCACAGCACATCAGCATTAGATACGAAAAAAAGAAAAAAAAATCCATACTGGACAATGCATACGTTGAGATGCATCGTGGATAATACCCAAGCACAGGATCCTGTGCAGGAGTGGATCCTGGACCAGGTGGTTTGAGGCACTGCTGTGGTAGTCGGGGCCGATCACACAGATATGAGCGTGTTCGTCGGGTCTAGTGTTGGTAGTGCTGCCCACACAAACCAACGACATGATGTGAGGTTGTCTTGAGTGATGCGTAACCGAGGACGGCCGCCAGCCCTGCAGGTCCAGCGCTGCCCGTCTCGATACAGGCGAGTCTGGTGCAGACTGTTTGCAAGTGTCGGGGCGGTCGTCATATCCAAGATATAGAGGTTGTGGCCACGGCGTGCGCAGCGCGGCAGAAGCATGGAGATAGTGGAAGGGGGTTTCCATACGGGGATACTATGGTGAGGTTCAAGATTGACGTGATAGATCGGTGCAGCATGTGATCAAATCAGCAGGAAAGTGCGCTGGTTTACTGGCTGCTGCTCGATGTGATGGTCGAACAGCACTCAGAAGCCTGACGAAAGAGCCCTGGGTACAACTGCAGCTTACTGCAGGTGAAATTTTATCATGAATCTCAGCAACGATGAACACGAAAAGCTGAGAGCCCATGCTGCAGCACACAGTAGATTGTCCACAACCAATGTGTGTACCTGAGAATTGTTGATGCACAGCAGGCGACTCAACATGTCAACACATGGACCAAAGGAAATCGAACCTTCTCCACGACATCCCATGCAGATCCTGCCTCGACACCCAGGATTTGTCGTGCCTCGTCAAGGCTGATTCCTGACCTGCCAGCAGCTTTCTTGAGAGCCTCTGCGCCTCCGGCTTTCTGACCATCTGCATACAGGCAGCAGAAGTCAGCAGAGTGTAGAGCCTGAAAGACTTCTGCAACTAATTTGCAGTGATCACAGCGCTACAATACAGGAATACGCCGGGAGGGTATGGTGAAACGAGTGCACCACAGCATTCACATGTTTCCCGACACAGCCTGTGGCGTACAAGTCGGGGGCGGCCAATTGCATCGGACAGCATACTTGACATTGCATCACAACAATTGCGAATGATCGCCGCAACTAGAGCAAATGCTATAGGCAGGTGGAACCGGCAGCCACGGTCACGGCGTGGGAATGCAGCCATGTGCATAAGCAAACGAAACACAGATTACACTGAAGACAGCGAATCTTGATTGCTTGACATTTCTAGAAAGCAGACGAGTCTTGCGGAATACAGGGCCTCGCGCCAACATTCTGGAAGTGGGTGTGCGTACTCGCAAGCGCTTGTTGGTATGCTTGAGCAGCGGCCCGGAGGACCATGGCCCCGCCGGACAGCAGTAGCTGTGCTACAATTCTTGATGCCTGCATAGATACAAATTGAAAATATGTGCCGTGCGAAATCAGCTCTGCATATACGCCAGCACACAGAAACAGCAGATGGCGCACCATCTCCCCTCCTCCTGCACGCTGGGCTTGCGACTGCGGCACAAAGAGAATAATCAGTGACCTTGAATACAGCTCTTTTGACTGCTCACAGAAAACAGCTGTCCGTTTCTGTCCTGCTCAACTTGATAAAACGTGATGGTGCCGCGACGGAGACCACAGCTCAGATTAATATGTAGATTTGGAAACAAGATTTCTTAACTTCGCAGGTTCAGGCACAGTTTGTGCTGCTTTGACATGTGCATCTGAATATAGGTGGAAAGATCTCGCCAAAGAAGCATAGGGCGCCATGGCGCGGGTGCGTACTCAAGTGGATGTCTCACGCACAGTCGCGTTGCCAGGAGCGGCCGCAACACCCGGACTTGCGCCAGGCCTTCGCTGCACAGGATAATGTGCTCTGCTCTTCGGCTATCTTTTCTTTTTTTGCTTGCGTGGTGTAATCGTCAACACCTTCCCAGCACGACCAACTGTTTGACTTTCCCCGAGTAATCTGATTCGATTTGCAGAAGCCCACTCTACCGAGAGCCTTGCGATCCCTTTTTAGATCTGTATATCTCTGCATGTAGAGACGAGGCGTCCTGCGCAAAATCGGCTCGTCGTCATGTCGGACACTCAAGTCCTCCTGGACGAAGGGACTTCGCGTCCACGGAAGTCCAAACTACTCACCGTTTGTCCTTACATCTTAGGTAGGCTTGCTGTACCTTGCGGTCATCTCGTGTCCGGAATTCGCAGGAGAAGTCTTCTACAGCATGTGACCATCGTGCGGGACAAGATTTGGACTGAGTATTGAACCGGTCCAAGCAAACAGTCAATATCCAAGTTTGATTACTGATCACATGAACGGCTGCTCGGTGGTCTCTATCCGATTAGCTCACATGCGGTGTCTCTTCTTTTTGCAGCAGTGAGCTGCTGTCTGCATTGCAGGAAATGAGTTCTGCGAACGCCTGGCATTTTATGGGATCTCTACGAACCTGGTCATCTATCTAGAGTCTGTCATGAAGCTCAGCGCCGGCGCATCCAGTATACAGACCAGCCTCTTCTCGGGAACATGCTATGCGACCCCTCTCCTTGGGGCCTGGCTTGCTGATGGCTATTGGGGACGTTACAGGACGATCATGGTCTTCTCAATGATTTATGCTGTGGTGCGTAGGATGTTCTGCCATGCTCCGTTTGTTACACCTTTTCACACTTCTGCAATGCTGGCAACTAGTTGCACTCTCGAATCACATCAAGCATGCGGTAGTTCGTGGCTCCTACCGAATCACGGTGGCAGCATCTACGGACATTATGTACATGGTGCTGTCACCATGTTTCGTAGTGAAGTGGCCATGCCCACGAAATTTCCCCTTCTTGGGGCTCCCAGTGTGTCAGCATGCCACCAGGCACAACCCGCACATACATCACCATTCATCTGCACTGCACACGAACCACACGTTTGTACCTGCCATGTGATAAGCACTGTATATATCTCTTAATTCGTAGCAATTCTTTCGTTGAGGCAACCTTAAGGGCATGATTGTGAGGCCTATTTCAGAGTCACCTGCCGCAAACTTCGCGGACGTTGCAATGCTGAGGTGCCACTACAACTTACATGCACATGCTGCTTTATGCACCATCAAATAAGTCCCCATCGTGGTCAGGTCCGCTTCTCTCGCCAAAATCCCAAATCCCGAGGCGGCAGACCTGTGTACACAACCAGACACACTCGCCTCGACCCGCCCCAACAAATCCCTCATCATGCACTCCCGCTGCTCACAGGGAAGCGTATGGCCTGACTGACACGACGAGCTCGAGCTTCAACGCTGCGCATATCCGGGGGCCAAGGCTTTGTGGCAGTGCATGCTTGAACACATGCAGGGCATGGCGCTGCTTGCGGCAACGTCGCTTGTGCCGGCGCTGAGCCCGCAAGACGGCGCAACCCCGACCATCGGCCAGCTGACGCTGCTCTACTGCGCGCTCTATGTCGTCGCCCTCGGCACGGGCGGTATCAAGCCCAACGTCAGTGCCTTTGGCGCGGACCAGTTTGACGACAAAAGCCGCGTTGAGCGCCGCGAGAAGCAGTCGTTCTTCAACTGGTTCTACTTCTCCATCAACGTCGGTTCATTGATCGCGTGCACTGTCATCGTCTGGATCCAGGCGCGGCCCCGCCCCCCAAAACCGAGTGCCTGGCAGTTTGGTTTCGTGCTCTCCCATGCTGTAGCCGGTACACTCGGAACCTGGCTGGCCCCCGGCGCAACCGACCTTCAGGAAGCAGAACTTTAGGTGGTTGCGTGTTTTCCAGTCTAAGATCGGCCCTCTGATTCAGCACATGTCGGCTGGCCGTCCCATCGCGCATCCCGCTCCCCCATGTACATGCCCGACTCGTTGCGGAACCTCGCCCCGAAGCGGCATCTAGCCCACGAGTGCATGCTCACATGGCCATGCCTGCGCCGCTGTCAACACCTCTGGAACGCGCATGTAGCTCAGAGCTGCTCCCACCTATCCCTTCGGCGTGTCTGGATCAATGGCGGCTTCAGTTATGTGTGTCAGTTTGTGTAGGGCTGGAGCTGGGGCATCGGGTTTGCCATCCCGGCGGTCGCAATGCTTCTCGCTGTCGTCATCTTTGTCGCCGGCCATGGCCGCTACAAGCACGAGCAACCGACGGGGTCGCCGCTTGAGCGCGTCGCCGACATCACCTGGCACGCTTGTGGCCACTGTGCGCGCCGGTGGCTGTGCTTCGGCGGGCGGCCGGAGGACGCCCCTATGCCCCGTGCCTCTCAGGTTTGAATCCATCCACCCCCCCCCCCCCCCCCCCCCCCCCCCCCACCCCCTGGTGCTCTCTGTGTATGACGCATCAGTCACGCAGTCTCCTCTGTATGCAAAGCATGGGCCCAAATGTAACTGGTGCGTGCGCTGGGGCGGCCTCTGGGGGCAGCAGCAGCGTCAGTGCGCGTGACTTCATCTCCGTGGCAAGGCTGGGAACTGCGGGACGCTAGCATCATACATTGTGTGTCCACAGAGGCAGGGCGTATGATGAAGCTTCCGCGTGGAATCAGAAAATTATTTCCTGAGACGATTGCAGGACAACGCGTGGCTGCTGTAGGCATGGGGCTGTCGGCATGGGGTGTTCATTCGTGTTGGGTCGCCTTGCAGCATTTTCAGGGCTGCCATCCAGATATTAGACCTGAATATCTAGAGTTGTTCTATGTGATCGGGCCCGATGACCCAAACTGGTGTGCGTAGCACCTTGGCACGTGGCGCAATCCAGCGCCACAGCAGCGAATGCTGCTGCCATGCGTGCACACTGTTGACTTCGGCCGGGGCAGGCACGGGTGCAGAGAAACGCAAGCGGATCTCTCGTCACGGACGCTGCGCATTGTAAACAAACACCTTCACTCCAAGGTTCAGGGTGCAGATACAAACAATAATGAATGATAGGATATTTCACAAGGTCGTTGTGGGGCGGGTGCAGGAGGAGGAGATCTTCACCGGCGCGTTGGCGAGCGCGCAGGCTACCGCGCCGGATGCGCTCGACCTCGCGGGTGGGGCGCGCGGGTACACGCGCGACCAGGTCGACGAGGTGCGCATGGTGCTGCGCCTCGGGCCCATCCTCGTCCTCAGCGTCGCCTACTGGACGATCTACACGCAGATGGCCTCCGTCTTTGTGCTACAGGTGTGCCGCCCCCTCGGCCGCTGCCATGCTGCACAGCTGCGGTGGCTTCGGGCGAGGCCGGGGCTTACACGAGGGTGTGTGGGTTTGTGCGCTGCTCGACCCGGCCGGCGCATGCGTGCAGGGGCGGCACATGGATACGACGGTATCCTTCGGCGGCCGCGCGTCGTTCAGCATCCCGCCCGCGTCGATGGCGCTCTTCGACACGCTCTCCATCATCATCCTCATCCCGATTTACGACGGCATCGTGCACCCCATCATGAAGCGCCTGCGCTGCGACCTCACGATGCTGCAGCGCATCGGCTGGGGCTTCCTCGTGGCCACGGCGGCGATGGTCGTCGCCGGCGCCGTCGAGGCCCGCCGCCTCGCTGCACTCACCGCCGACCCCCCCTCCAACATCCCCATCTCCCACCAGGCACGCCCCCCCCCCCCCCCCCCCCCCCCCCCCCCCCCCCCCCCTCTCTATTTCCTTTGCATCACTGTGCTGCTGCATCTGGCAGGGCGGCACTTGACCACCTGTGTTTTGGCGGCTGACAAGGCGGACGCCGCTGCCCTCGGCAGTCGTGATAGCCGATTGGGTAATACTTGATGAAGGGGTCGTGCGGTGCAGATCCTGCAGTACACGCTGGTCGGCACGTCAGAGGTGCTGGCGTCCATTGGCCAGATCGAGTTCTTCTACGACCAGGTGCGCTCTCCCCCGATTTTTCCGTGGCCCCCCTCAATGGGCCGTGCTGTGCCCCACCGGCAGTATATGAGCAACCCATGAGCCCCTCTCTCCCACTACAATGGGCCGTGCTGTGCCCCACTGGCAGCGTATGAGCAACCCAGAAACTACCATGCCATGTGGCTGTTCTGTCAATTATTTGTAATATGTATTTATTTTGACTGTTACTGTTATTTTTTATTCTTGTTTTCTGCATGAGTCGGGCTTCCAATAACAGGAAGCTCAAGCCAGAGCTGCTGTGGAGCAGCGCTGCTGCGTCATCCGCTTCAGCCGCACACGCTGATCCGCTACTCCAGAGCACACAGCATCTGCGATGGTGCTGGATCCATGCGTGCACGTCGTCCTCCACACTGCCGCCGACCCCCTGCCAGCATGCCTGACCGCGTACATGCACGCCCCCGCTGCGTGCCAGGAGCTGCATCACTGTTGCGCCTGTGGCCACACCGGGCATCTTCCCACACGGCCCTCTTCCCACCTCTGCTCGCATCAGCTTCGTCAAACTGCTGCCACAAGTTTATTGCATGCGCAATGTCTCACCTTCCGGCAGGTGGTCTCAATGATTCGGAGTTCTCCAGGTCGGAATAGGATATGGCCGGTGTGTTAGTTTTACTGTTGTTGTTGAACAAAACTTCCGCACGCAAGTTCACTTGACACATGCGCCGCCCGCGGCAGCGACCCCACGTCTTTGCCACTGCAGGCCCCCGACGTGATGCGCTCCTGCTGCGGCGCGCTGTCCCTCCTCACCACCGCGCTCGGCGGCTACCTCTCCGCCTTCCTCATGGCCGCCGTGACCTCGTCCACGCACTGGCTTGATGACCTCGACAACCCCGCGACCGCGCGCCTCGACCTCTACTTCT
This sequence comes from Ulva prolifera, assembly GCA_023078555.1. Classification (NCBI taxonomy): domain Eukaryota; kingdom Viridiplantae; phylum Chlorophyta; class Ulvophyceae; order Ulvales; family Ulvaceae; genus Ulva; species Ulva prolifera. Next base: position 8,147,933 of record CM041199.1, read on the forward strand.
ACCTCCTGGCTGGCTTCATGCTCGCCGCGACGCTCGTGTTTGTGGGCATCTCGACGCGCTACCAATACAAGACCGTGCGCCACCGCGCGCCGCTGCCGCTCATTGGCGGCCAGCAGAGCCATGCGGTGATGCAGCAGCTGCCGCCCGGCGCACGTGCGATCTCTTCCTTCCGGCCTATCCACGGCACCCGTGTGCTCTGCTTGCTGCGGCGACGCCGCACTGCGGTACCGCCGCAGCTGGTGTTCCGCCGCGTGAATTGTGCATACCTGTTCCTGTTCTGGTGACCCCGAATCTTCAGGACCGCCCCGTCGCCGTCTCTATGACGCCTCCGCAGCGGGTTTCCGCCTCGTTGATCTGACTGCGTCGTGTGATCCTGCGTCGTGTGATCCTGCGCCACCGCGATCTTCTGCTATGGAGCACACTGTGCTGTACGCCCACTGAGGAAGCCACGGCGTGGGCGTCCGCCGTGCCCCGCGCTAAATGCCAGCCAACACAAGGCATTGATGACACAAGGGCTTCATGCGTGCAGAGGCCGGCGGCGGCCCGACGCAGGCGATCAACATCGGCGGGGTGCGCCCGGGGTACGGCTACCAGTTCTCCGGCACCCCAAGCAGCGACGTCGGGCCGTACGGCCGCTCCGTGACTTACATGCCGCAGACGCCGGTGATGCCGCCCAACTTCCGGTAGCTCCCCCGGCGTGTGGTGGCCGGGGGAGCCGCGGCGCTTCAGCTGCCGCGGCGCCGCATTTGTCCGGAGCCTACCAGGCGGTGCAATTGTCATGGCGCCGCGCCTATGCGAGGATGGAGGCTGGTGTGGAGGCGAGTGCTGGATAGGGCGAGAATTCCCGCGGACGTGTGCTGTGAGGTGTTGTTGTAAGGATGAATAGGGCGGTTGGTGGGAGAGGGACCGGGTAATTTGTGTTCTCAGATAGGCCCGCATCTGCTGCTAGCAGAGTGTCCGCGGCTTGTTGACATGCGGCGCGATTTTACGGTTGGAGGGGTGGGGGTCTCTCATTGTGGCGGAAGCTTTGCGAAGGTATATTCATGTAGTCAGTATTGTCCATGGCATCGCTGGCCACGAGAGGACGGAGGTGCTGCGTCACCTGAACCGCTGCTGATGCAGGCTGCCATGGGGGCTACAAACCGTTGCTCCTGTGGGCTGAGATGGAACTGCCGATTAAGACCTGCCGAGTTTGTGGATGGGCCCCGCAGCCATTGAGCAGTCATTGGCAAACCATGGCAGGAACAGCTGTATACACTCGATTGGAGTGCAGAGGTATGATAGAGTGAAAGTTGAGAGACAGATGGTGACTGCGGTTGAGCATGCTACAGGTTGATGTGCAGTGGCCGCGTTGGAGAGTTTTGAGGCCCGAACAGTAAAATCGATACAATGCTACTGCGTGAGTACAGCGCAAGACTTACCCAGCGGGTGCGATCTCCTCACGGTTGAAGCACTTGTGATGTATGGCAGGTGCTGATCAGGACCTTGAGCAGGGGGTGCATTCGCCTGTTGCATTCGGGATCAATCAATTCTGATGGTACGGATGCATAGCAGCCATCATCAGGGCGCACGGGGTGTTGAGCATATCATGTACAGCGTTGATGTCATTCTGTTGGCGAGACTGGCTTCGCTGTGATGTTATTCCGTCCTTGACTCAGTTAGATTATGACCCATTGAGATATCAAGGGTTTCAGAAGTTGAAGGGACTGGTACATCTTTGTGATTGAACTACAGGCCTCATTCTGGAGCCTATGAACACACATGTACTGTCTTAAAGCTTCGGACATTACTTGTAAACCTCTTCTCCCTTTTCCACAGCCCTCTGAATTGTGTCTTCTGAGCCTAGCTGCTCCAATACTACATATCACTTCGTGCAGCCACAATTGGTCGCCACATCGAGCATGTCCAAGGTGCGGACGCGGGCTCACAGCACAGCAGGAAACGGCGATACAGGCCAGCTCGGGATTCTGCGAGGCCAATGTGTTGCCCGTGCTGGTTGACATGATTGCGCAACCTGGGGCAGACATCAGCAATTCAGCGAGCTTTGCTCGAACGAATCCCACCGCATATCTCCCCATGGAGGCAAAGAGTTGTGTTCACCACGTTCTCGGCGATTTTTGCCTCAGATGTATGCACATTGTGTAGCGCTACGACTCGACCGCTAGCAAATTGGTCTGCAGCCTGCACGCAGGCGACCCGTGCTTGCACATTGCGACAGCAGGCTGATCTGTGCTGCAACAATCCAGAGATCGGGGAGGTATAACATCATCTCGCAAGGATAATATGCTGCTGCTGCAGCACGCAGCGCTGGGGACGGGTCAATGTATGTTCCGCACGCTGGCCACAAAGCCGGTGCCGCTAGTAGCCATCAATGGCCTGCTGGTTGTTGCAGTGCTGCACGTGGGATGAAGGCATCGACTTCATTGCCGAAGTAATCTACGAGGTGTGATTACGTACGGTACCTTTGGTGTCTGATAGTTTTGCCCCGTAGCTCCCGCACCGCTGCCATCCGCGTCACAGGGGCAGCCGCGAACGCCATTTCAAACGGTAAAGCGCTTTCGATATGCTTACTTCTATGCACACTCGCTTGGGAGGAAGACTTGCGCGTGGATTCGTTCGGGGTGCTGCACCCGCTCCTATCTCCAACGTATTGAAGCTCAACTCCACGTTCCAGGTGCGACAGCGTACAACATCGTTTTCGCTTAACAACAGGTAGCAGTCGTGTACGACGCTCCAGTGCTTCTTTATAACTGTATTGAATTCTGCATGCTATTTGCTAAACCTTTCTGATCGTCTGCTCGTACAACCTCTAAATCTTGGACCGCTGACCGCTGACGCAGAACGTACGCTCGAAACGCGCGAATGCCGTTTATTTGTTGTGGGTCTTGGTTTGCTGCTATCCACATGTGGTAGTGGATATGGCTACGTGCATGGTCGGGGCGATCTATAAATTTGCTTCGTTTCAGACGTGGCCGTGCGTCTTCTGTCAATCACGCACAACTCAGACCGCGCTTTACATATCAAATCGTCTATGGTAATATCTTTTTATGGTTGCAGCGGCTTTCCATCGCGAAAAGCGCCGCTGCCCTTGCAACGGAGCCCGAAACAGCAGAGCCAGAGGCGATGTTCAAGCTCAAGCCCGCAGACCCTGCTGCCACCTTGGCGACCTTCCGGAAGATGATGAAGGAGAATGGCGTCGATGCATACATCGTTCCGTCAGAGGATCCACACATGAGTGAGTATCCTCCGGAGTGTTGCGCTCGCCGGGTGTACATCTCGAACTTCACCGGCTCAGCTGGGACCGCCGTGATTACAGCTGATAAAGCTCTTCTGTGGACAGATGGAAGGTACGGCCATCTAGCTTCACGCTGCTGTCCACGCATTGCTGTTCAGACACAGGACCACCCACTGCTCCCTTGCGGACAGCCATGTCTTGCAGATGCAAGCAGCATCGAGCACGCTACCCAGCATGTAATGAAACGTATGTATGCTTGGTCTGCTTACTGGATACGCATAGTTGCGTCGGTAGTCCCACGTACTGCTCGTGTGTCGGGCATGGAGCCCTCTGTTCTACTGACAGCATCGTGACAGTCAGCCTGCCACACCAGGTACTTCCTTCAAGCTGAGCAGGAGCTCACGTCAGAGTGGGAGCTGATGCGTGCCAACACCGGCAACACCCCAGAAATAGCGGACTGGCTGGCTGACAACCTGTCAGCGGGTGCGGCTGTGGGGATCGATGCGCTGGTCCACACGATCGGTTCAGCCCGAGAGCTCGAGCGCAAGCTGTCTGCAAAGGACGTCAACCTCAAATGCATCGAAGGCAACCTCGTTGACGCGTGCGCCCCAGTCTTTTCAGTGCTCCCCTGCCATGGCGTCCTGCTCCCTGACCTGAGGGTGTGCAGCAGTACCTTCTCAGCCGCGCACAATATTGGCCATGTAAAGGCAAGCTAGCATGTTCCCGAAGCCAGTATACCTCCATGGCGCCGCCCCTCAAACCGCTATGGACACAGGACATCTTACAATTCGCTCAGCTCAGCCGCGACTCTACATCTGGCAATTCCAGACCCATCACAGGCTACAAACTGTTTGTGTTGACGCACCTCGACATGTGTGCTATAGCCAGTGATCAAACTGGCTCAGTCGACACAGCCATGCTGCCATAGCACCTTGAGAGTCATTCTCTCGCCTGGGTCCATGCCTGGTTGAACCAGTGCTTACGTGCATTTTCATGGTTCTGCTCACCAGGCCCACCGCCGCAGTGCGTGACCGGCGCCACCCACGCCCACCCGCCCCTCTGCCCGTACAGGGTGTGGACTGACCGCCCCGGCTGGCCGTGCAAGCCCGTCCGCGTGCACACGCTCGACCACGCCGGCGTGTCCGTCGTCGAGAAGCTCGCGGCGCTCGCGAAGGAGCTCGCGGTAGCCGGCGCCGACGCTCTCGTCGTGAACGACCTCGCCGAGATCGCGTGGCTGACCAACCTCCGCGGCGCCGACGTCGACTGCAACCCGGTGTTTGTCGCATACGCGATTGTCCGGCCGGACGGCGCGACGCTGTTTGTCCATGACGGCGCTGTGGACAGCGAGGTCGAAGGCTACCTCAAGGTGAATGGGGTCGAGGTCGCCGCGTATGACAAGGTGGCGCCCCTCCCCTGCTACAGCGCCCACAGCAGTGGCGCACTGCGCGCTATCAGCGCACCTGTGGCCATGTCTCCGCTCTTGCACTCGCGAGTGGCTGTGGTGCCTGCCTGGCCGTGTGCCAGTCGCTGGGGACAACGGTGCTGGCGTGCGCGTAGCTGTGCTGATGTCTACAGCATGTATGCGTGTGTACGGAGGGCGCGGCCGCGTCGTTGCTGGGGTGCCGCTGCGGTGTCTGAGGCCGGGTATCGCGGGCTGTGCCGCGCCTATCCGCCGCGAGCACCTTCACACATGCAGGGCACTACAGCAAACTTCCCCCGCCCACTCCGCATGCCCACGCGTGCTTGCTCAGGTGTTCGCTCCAGTGAGCGCGGCTGTGCCCGGCTTGTCGCCGTGGAGCTGACTTGGGACAGGGTGTATGATGGTTTGGACCAACTCATGGCGAGCAATTCGACCGCACAGTGCACATCGCATGCATTATGAGTCACAGCGAACAGCGGGTGTTCTCCGCACCTGCAGTTTGAGGACGCGGTGTACGAGCTCGCGAAGGACAGCAAGAAGCTCTGGCTGAGCCCCAGCGGCGTGTCGTACGGAACGTACCAGAAGGTTCTGGAGGGCGCGGAGGAGGCGCGCGACAGCAGCCGCGGCAAGCGCCGCAGGACGGAGCACGGGCACTCGCCGGGACAGGCGGGCGTGCACGAGGCCCAGAGCCCGATCCAGCTAGCGAAGGCCGTGAAGGTGTGCCTCCCCGAATGCGTCAGTGTGTACTACGGTCGGACAGCTTGCCGCTGTGCTGCGAGGGCCACCTGCGGACGCACCGCATCGGGGTTTGCATCGCGTGGCTTGCCTGTGAGATGATTGCATTGGCGATGCTGCGAGTCCAAGTGACCAGGAGACTGCGCCAGAGGTATGCCTGCGCCCTCCCGGAAGGTCTCGAGGGTGCGGCGTCTGCATGCCGCGCTTGAGCACAACAACCCATGGGTTCTGTGTCCCCTCTATACACTTCTGCGACGTCTGTTGTCAGCGCCACGGTATTTTGATGGAACAAATTTCAGATCCATCCCTACACTCATGCACCCTCAAGACAGGAAATCAACCCTAGATTAGATCAATACGTGATCTGACACTTGCGTGTCCCCGTAACTCTCTTTTGATCTCGCTCACGCGTGCAGAACGAGGCGGAGATCAAGGGCATGGTAGAGGCGCACCTCCGCGACGCCGTCGCCCTCTGCGAGCACTTCTCCTGGTTCGAGGAGCAGATGGAGGCCGGCAAGGAGGTCACGGAGGTCGAGCTCGACGAGCACCTCACCGCAAGCCGCGCCGCACAGCCCGGCTACATCGGCCCCAGCTTCCCGACGATCGCCGGCTGCAACGGCAACGGCGCCATCATCCACTACCGGTGTGTGCCCCCTATGCCACGTCTGCACTGCCAGGAGAACCGTCACCAGAAATGCCATGAGAATCGTAGGGAGGATTGTGTCCTGCCGCAGTGCCGTTCAGCCCCCGAGCCTCTGGTCTCATCTGGCCTGTCAAAAGTACTGTCGTGCGACGTATGCTGATCCCCCCCCCCCCCCCCCCCCCCCCCTTGGTTTCTCCGCCCCAAAGTACATGCTATTCACAAGTTTCATGCACTTTTAAAATCATCGGCCCATTTCTTCCTGGAATTTCTGTACGAATCATAGCTTCCAAATGGCTGGTTGTGGCAGCACAGATGCGCTGGCAAGTGGACAGTCCTGCTGCATTTGCTGCTCTCTCCATCGCGTGTCTCCTTTCCTCACCACTCGGCGGCGGTTCGCACGTGAGTGACAGCCAGGGAAATTCGTAGTAGAGAGTCGGCAGGTGGCAGTGGTGGCAGTACGAGACATCTAAGCCCAGGCTGGTGCTGTGAGCTTGATTGGGGCTGACACCAGGGTGAGGCGTGTAGGGCGCAGAAGGAGACGTGCAAGACGATCGACAAGACGTGCATGCTGCTGGTGGACAGCGGGGGGCAGTATGACTGCGGCACGACCGACATCACCCGCACCTTCCACTTCGGAGAGCCGACACAGCACCAGAAGGACTGCTACACCCGCGTCCTGCAGGTCCGCCTTTTTTCCTCTATTGCTCCTGCTTCACTGATGCGTATGTGTGACCTTGTTGTGTGGATAGGGCTGCAGAGTGACTGCCTGCACAGTTCATGGCGGTGTAGCGAGTGAGATAGGCGATGGCGATGGCATGCTGATTGGCTGTCATGGAGGTGGCAGTGCGATGGGCTAGTCTCTCAGGTTTTGTCTTTGGCCACGCCATGTGCTTTGAATCGTGTGGCTGTTGCCAGCTAGTGTGTAGCTCGGGAATGTGGCTGGGAAGTGTCTCATGTCGCTAGAGTGAAACGGGCGATCTGTATTCTTTGCCTGCTTGTCCTGCTGAGAGTGGTGTATGCATATGGTGGTGTGAGTCTGCAGGGACACATCGCCCTTGACCAAGCTGTCTTCCCGGAGGGCACTCCAGGCTTCGTGCTCGATGCCTTTGCAAGGGCACCTCTCTGGAGTCATGGGCTGAACTACATGCACGGGACCGGGCATGGTGTGGGAGCTGCGCTGAACGTCCACGAGGGCCCACAAGGCATTTCGTTCCGGTATGGAAACCCCCAGCCTCTGATGGTCAACATGATTGTTTCGAACGAGCCGGGTTACTATGAGGACAACAAGTTTGGCATCCGCATCGAGAACCTGGCTACCATCGAGGAGGCCAAGACGGAGTACAACTTCGCTGGCAAGACCTACATGTGCTTGAAGCCGTTGACGGTTGTTCCCATCGAGACCAAGCTGATGGACAAGTCGATCATGTCCGAGGCAGAGGTGGCTTGGGTGAACAAGTACCACGCAGTCGTCAAGGAGAAGGTCACGCCTCTACTGGAAGGGAAAGAGCGCGCTCTTGCGTGGCTCAACAAGAAGACGGAAGCCTTCTGATTGCGTGTGGCTTCTGATAGCAGTACATCACCATGTCAATACACTAGCACGAGTCGGTGCTAGGCATGCGGGAAAGCTCGTCAAGCATGCCGAATGCATCGACGAGACACGGTACACCAGTGCAGCAGATGAGTATGTAACATATATTATCTCGCTGCACAGTCCCGCTTGACATGGCGGATACCTCTTCCGCGCTTGCGGAGGTGTGCTTCCACCGTGTCGCGCGATCACCGCAAGTTCAGACGGCAGTAAAGCGCCAGGGCATCGGATGTGCATGTTTGGAATTTTATTCGCGAATTGTGCAGCTGTTTGAGACGGAACTATCATGTGTGAAGTACCATCAAGGCAACAAGGCGTGGGCATACATCAGCCTGCTACCGCTCTTCGCTGCTGTCTTTCAGCTCGGTCGCTTTTGGACGTCCAGGTGCGTACGCAAGAGGCATTCCCCGTCTTGTGGATGCACAGTACTTGCTCTGAACAGCACACATCAGCGAAGCACATGGAGTTGGCGCCTGATGCAGACAAATCGCACTGAGCACGTTTAGTTTCAGCAGGTCAATCGAAGATGGATTCGTATTCATTGGATTTCTTGTCACAGAAGCCATCAACAAAGTGTTGAAGAGGCACTTCAAGCAGGACCGCCCGCCTACATGTGAGCAGCTCGGCGTCTGCTCATCCTACGGCTACCCATCGTCGCACTCTCAGTGCATCTGGTACTTCATCACGTGTGGCTCCTTGGTGTGTGTCCAGGGCAGCTGCTGCGCCTGAGCCTCTGCCTGTGCACTCCAGCCACCCAACCACAAGCGAACAGCAAATACAAAGCCTTCCGAAAAGTTCATTAGTTCACATCCACATGCCGACATGCTGCCTGACTGCCTCGAGCCTGGGCAATGCAATTTGCACTGCAATCCTCAGCCTCCACTGTAGCACAGCTGCTCGCTGCACCCATGCAAATAGCTCTTTGTGTTCTTCTACGTTCCGGCTGGGCCTGCATGTAGAAGCCTGCTGCTGCTGCTCGTCCAGTCCGCCCGTTTCTGTACAGGTGCTGTGGCGGAGATGGGCCCTAGCACAGCAGAATGGCCACGGCAACGAGTCCAGCACCAGAAGGCCCGGTCGCCCCAGCAGCCCCAGAGCAGACCTACCGCCCAACACCCTCGCCCTCCTGGCTGCTGTTTTCACCGGAATCACGGTGCCAGCATCACGAGTCGTGCTGGGGTACCACACAGTGGAGCAGGTCGTGGTGGGAAGTGGCTGTGGGGTGTTGTGTGGCCTTGTCGGGGCATGGGTGACCCTCGGGCCAGTTGGTGTGACAGCAGCTCGCGTGTGCTCCAGCCTGCGGCTCCCGCAGCTGCTGGGAGTGACGAGTTATGTCCACGGTGTCAGTGACAGGGCACCCTCGAGTGAAAGCGGCAAGGCCACGATGCACAAGCGAGACTGAGCGCATATTGTGAAATTGGTGTTGAGTGTGCAGCACGATGCACAAGTGAGACCGAGTATATGTTTCAGACATTGTTTTGGGCGTGCCACGCGACGCACAAGCAAGGCCGAGTATGTGTTTCATGTTTCGAGAGGGCAGCACGACGCAGAAGTGAGACTGAGAGTCGTGAGAGTGCTGCAAACGGGGCCTCTGTGTGTGCATGGGAGACGGGCTGTTCCTCGGGAGCGTTCCTGAAAGCGCCGGATGTTGGCGGGGTCACGGTGGAGCGTTGGTTTGTCTGCAGGTATGCTGGCACTGCGTCAGATGCTGTACTGGGCTGCCCTGTACGAAACGGACCAGGTCAGAGGCCTGGGCTGTGCTGTGTGGCGTGGGGCCAACGTCGAGTGCTGTGCTGGCGCTGCCCAGGCACCAGTGTTGGGTCGTCGGGCCCCATCATATGTAACAAAATTCGAATATTCAGGTCTAATTTCTGGGTGGCAGCCCCGGAAATGCTGCAAAGGGACCCAACCCTGCCAGGCACCTGGGTGAAGTGCCGGCCGACCCTGCCCTGTGCGTGCTTTAGCAGTGGATCTGGGGGGGAGGGGGGGGTCTCTGGTGCTATACGTTGCAAACACTGGGCAAACATTGACAGGCCGTCTTGTGCTTGCACGCAATGGAGTGGGAGGCTTGTGGGTGTGTGTTGTCGTGTGTGTGGCTGTGTGGCTTTGGCCGGTGCGGGTGCTGACGTTGAGTGGGTGTGTTGGTGTGTGCTGCATGTGGCCACGGCTTATTGCGTGGTGTGCGGTTCCCCTGGATGGTCGCGGCGCTACCTGCCTTGCTTGCTTTGTCCTTGTAACACACACTGGAGTGCCATCCACCTTAGTCGCAATGACGCCATTGACGTGTGCGCAGAATGATACGTCCACTAAGGACACACACGGAACGGAATCTGGCTCCAGATCTCAGCCAGGTGATGCTGCATATCACACGTGACGTGTATGCCACACCGCAGTCACAATCAGGCCATGATGCCCCGGCCACGACCTAGGGCATCGCTGCCAGCAAGTCCACCTGTGGCCACGGCGTGCCTCTTTCGCATGTGCAGCTTGATCCTGGTCAGGTGATGCTAGGGCTGGCGGACCCTCGACCTCATGAGCCCTCAGCCTTGCTACACCTCAACCCATGGCCATGCGTACTACCCGCGTGCGCGGGTTCGATTCTAGTGATTTCCTGAGAAACAAGCACTCATATGCCACATATGCATGCTCGTTGTGGCGTATGCATGAGCTCACCGCGAAATACATATGCGTGCGTGGGGCTGCGATAGAGTGTCCAGCGCTGGCATGTGACGCTGGATTCGGACAATATATCGCACATTATTGAAAAAGAATACACAATAAAGTTGTGACCGCTGCTATTTGACCACGCAGGCCCAGAAAACGCTCGCCATTCAAGTCTGTCAATTTAGCGTAATCTTGTCAAAGCCAACAAGCGGGCCAATTCGCTTGCAAAGCGCTGATAGTGGCTGCCACAGTCAGGGATCCTGCATTGGACATTGGCATAAAGGCTTCGAAGAGTTCATACAGCCGTAGCGCTTCTTTCCACATCGTCTCGTAATCGGCCCGGTGATCGCACGTTCCCGAGCCAAGTCGTGTTGGGACATCAAGCTTCGGATCTCAGGCCATGAGTGATTGCTACTGTGGACTGAAGACCCGAGCCAATCGCTGGAAATGGACTACGTTCGGGGTGCTGCTTGTCGTGGGATTCGTCTTCCTGTTCGCAGCATTTCAACAGATAGCGATCTGCTCGCGGGCACATGAAATTGGTGCGATACGATTGAAAATGTTTCGCACTCCATTATCTCCGCGACAAACCATGGAACTCTCTATGTGTGGCTCCTGGTTGCGAAGCTTCTGCGAAAGGCTTGCCCGAGCGGGATTCGCCTGTGTTGGTCGGACCGCAGGCGCTACCACATGAAGCCTGTGCACATGTGAGCGCCAAATGTGCCTGACATGAGCATGCCCTTTTGCGCTGCAGCTTCATGTGCGCTTGTGCGTGGCTGTCAGCACGCCCAGTCGCGACCGGGGTCCAGCGTATGGCTCCATGAACCCATCCCATGGTTACAGTCGCCCTTGGTGAGGAAATATTACAACAGTTAAACAGTGTATTCCAATACGCACATCAATCTCGCTGCAGTTGCCGACCATGCCATCACAGTGCACAAGGCTCCCGACACCACCAGCATACGCCCGCTTCTTTCAGCTCATCGACTAATAGCCATCCCAAGCGAACTGTCCACTCTTGGAATAGTTTGCAGCACACATCACTGGGAACAGGCCTCCCTCGTTATTTGTCTGAGACAGCTGGTTCTGTTCATGCTCCCATACCTCCTGCCAGTGCGGGCAAGCTGCACCACAGCAGTGTGTATGCAGAGGACTGCGAGCTGTCAGCTGAGTCAGACGACGCCAGATGCGAAGCTCTGGAGCAGGCGGAGAACGACTGCATCGGGGAGCGCTACGTGCTCCTGACCGGCCTGTACCTCTTCTGGGTGATGTCGTGGATCGGGGCCTCTGTCCCACTCTACATCATGTGCTGCTGCACAGAGCGGCCCCAAGAGGTGTGTTCACACCACCGCCTGCTGCTCAACCATGCTGCTTGACCATGACTGTTGCATGAAGACAGGGAAGGGCAGTCACCCCTGCTCCACATCACATACATCACATAAGTGTGTACCTCGTGTCTGTCGGCCGCGCATCCACTGCAGTAGAGCACCATTTGATGCGATCATTGTTCGTTGAATCATCATCATACTGTGGTCGATGTCTCTCGAAGTTGTGTTCTTGCACCTGAAACTGCCCGACTGCGACAGGCACAGGTGACCTGCAATTTTTTTTCTCGAACTGGGGCACATTCCGCTTCAACTATCAGCTCGCTGTATCTACATTCTTCTCCGGCAACGTGGTGTCTGCATGGCTCACTCAGTCAAAAGGTGACAAATCAGCAGTCCGGGCGCGGCTCTGCTTGTCAATCCAATCATGTGGCTGCCGCCCATGGCGGCACCGTCACTGACACCATTCCATCCGTCTGTTGGTGTCATAGCTATTCCCATTGACCATTGAGTTGTATAGCCACCCATTGCAGCACCCCGAGCCCAGGCGCACTGTTCCGCTGCGAGCACGCACGTCCACTGCATGCTCAATGACCTCATCCTCCGACTGCGTAGCATCCGTTTTGAAAAGCTCAACGTACGTGAGACATCACTGGTCAAGGTCGCTTGCAGCACGCTCACGTTCGCACCCGACTTGCATCCACATGCATCCCTCCAATGCGAGCACACGACACAGTTGCACCCGGCCCAAGCGAGCCTAAATGTTGCCATGCTTGCCCCAGCTTGCTCTCAGTGCGACTCAGACAGAACCACCCTTACAATCACACACACGCACCCATTACCACGTAGAGCAATGCCGGTATATGTATATCGCGATAAATCGCTTCGTCAGGCCTCTCTCGAAGCGCACAAGCCCTCCACACACCCGCACCGAATGCTGCGCTCTGCGTCCGCCAGCTGCGACGGTCTGCATCGCACAGAGACACCCCCGTAGCCACACTGAATGCGAGCCGTGGCACTGCAGGAGCAGCCGCTGCCAGAGGGTGTCCAGATGGGCGTCCCGCACACCTTCCACACCATTGCCACGGCGCCCCCCTCCGGCTACCCTGCCTTTCCCCAGCACAGCCACGGCCGGCCAGTGCAGGGCTTCCTCACGACGCCGACGGCGCCAGCCGCCACGCCTCCGGCCGGCGCCGACATGCCGCCCGACATCCCCATGTACACCGCAACGATCAAGTAGAGCGTGCTGCGCGTGCTGTGGCGGGGGGTTCCGCCGTGGCCCTGCGCTGCCGAAGAACCCGTTGAGTGTTGCGCAGTGCAGTGGGCACATGCTGCGGGCGCATGCATTTACGGCAGCGGTGTCCCCTGCGTGCAATGTGGCAATTCTGTGTGGTAGGGCGGAGTGGCAGCGAGGTGACATGCGAAGTGGCTACGAGGGGATACGGCCGCACGCATGAGCACGTGCAGAGAAAGGAGTGCGATTAATATGCTGGCGTGATCCCACAGCAGGAGGGGATGTGTGCTGGGTGTTGTAGGGACGTGGGCACGGGTGGGGGGCCTGTCGGGTGTGACGTTACATGGCAGGTGTAGGGAAAACGGCACGATGTTGTGGGCGGGTGCAGAGCCAGGGGATGCCATGCCGCGCTGGAGCAAGAGAGGAAGCGTTGCAGCACTGGTGTTGTTGGTGCTGGCACCTAAGTACATACATGCTCCTGATGCCCGAGTGTTAGTGTTGCGACGACAAATTCGGAGAGCCAGGTAGCACTCTGGCGAAACGCACCAGGTCAGCAATGCCACCAGACGTCGTCACACGTCAGTCCCTTCCATGGTGCTCGTGCCGGACAGCTACTCTCGAGCGTGGGTGTGGGCGTCGCCAAGCGTGGTTCATATGGCACGATGGCTGGTGGCCATGCATGAGCTGTGGCTGTGAGGAGCCCACTCGAACTGGCTTTGTATCACCCCGAGTCTGGCCCCATCGCAGAGCTGAGACATGGCTGCAAAGGAAACCGCACGCTCGCCACAGTTTTCATTCTGCCGCAGAGCCTTGCCTGGTGGCAGTGCACCTAGATCTAGGTGCATCTAGATCACATGGCTGACTGTGCTTTCTGTATTGTGAGGCGAAAAGACTTGACCAGATTTGCAGGTTTGATCCCAGTAGGGCATAATCGGTTTTACCCGTATGCACGGTCTCAGACCAAGAGTCCCGTGCACTGTCAAATCACCATTCATGTCTCTCACTGTGTAGGGCTGACTAGGTCACATCAGGCTGTCTCTGTCTGCTACCTGTCTGTAAAGATGAGCGTTGCCGTGGCGAAGTCGGACCAGCAAAGGTCAGGCGCTGCCGCCGGCAGGGCATTATGTTGTGCAGATCGTGGCACGCGCTGGCTTTTGAGGCAGTGTAATCAAGCGTGCTCTTTGAGTGATGCTGACATCACACCAGCAGCGTAGCAGATGGGTCATGCAGAAGCGGCGTTTGTGAGTGTGATGCTGGGTTTGTGCACGACGGCACACAGTAGATCCAGGTTTATTTGCCTTGACACAGCAGCGGGAACGGACGTCTCTGCAGATGCATGGCCATCCAGTCAGTCGGGCTGCCCGGGCCTCGGTTCAGTGCAGGACAATAGATATCCTGTCACTCACAGACAGGCACGCCAACTTGCGAGTCGGAAGAGGCCACCACATCACAAAATTACTTCCAGCAGGACTGTATGTATTCGATTGGGCTCGCCATTGGGCTGCCACATTGGCACGAGCAGTTTGTTATTTGTACACGATTTGTACACGATCATTGCCAGTGTCCATGTATCCATCTCACTGTGGCTGGCGAAACGACTGCACCACATCCTCACAGGGCCACACAGCCCCACAGTTCACTGTGCAGCACACTTGCCTCGTGTGCCAAGCATGGTGTGGTTGTCTCGGGTTGGCGGGTGAGCATCTGGGGAAGGACCGCAGCTGGCTCTGATGCAACCTTCATTGCATGTGAGTTGATGTCACGTCCCCACAAGTAATCACCATCAAGCTGAGTTAAAAGCAGGTGTAGGTGTACTGCAGCCGTCGACGATGATCAGATAGCAGGCTTGACACTGCATGTAACATGCCAGCTTCTGTAGGACTGTGGTCACACCTACCAGTTGATGTTGCTGCCATTGTGAGTGTGTGGCAGCACAACTGACTTAGCACACCTTTCGTGGATGCACTAGTACCACCGGCATGAGACACTTGCACAGGCTATGCCACCATGCTGATACATGCACAGCTCACGCAATACTGTGCAGGGCCAATCGAGATCGCCTAAATCGTTCTCAGAATGCTGGTGAGAACGGAGTAGCTGTAATGCGCCGATCCGTGGGTTATAAGGGATGCAGTGGGTGAGGTAGCACCGCAGGCATGGCCCACCACCAAAGCACAAACTCATATCTCTGCGCAGACCACTGCAGGCCTGCCCCAAACCAGGACCGTCTGTCTATGTGAGACATCCTTGCATCGCAAAGCATGATGGCACACCTACAACGTATGGCACCATTGATGGACATGCATGGGAACAAAAAATGATGAGAAGGGGTAGTCATAGCTGTGCCCATTTCACATTCGCAGCTGACGCGTCTCACGGCATTGATCGAGGATAACAGGAGTGCAGCTTGTAACGAGGCCGACCCTCGTTTCGCATATGCCTTTCGGCGGCCTCATACCTGAATTGGGCTGGTTCCGATTGACCGTTGTGCTAGTTGCGCGTAGAGCTGAGAGCTGCTCCGGAAGACCATCTGGAGAAACATAGCTCGCAATTCCTCACAGGTGGGTGCTGTCCCCAATTGTGGACAGATTCTGCTTGTATGCTTTGTTCACACTTACATGCGCCTGATCCAAGACAGCGCCAGGTCGGAGGATGTGAGGCGACCCCGTTACCGTTTTGAGATACATCTATTCGATGGTTTCTTGGCGCGGCAGGATGAAGCATGCCCCTTCACTGAGTCAGTACGGTATGCTGCAGTTCGCTTTCGGGAAGGCTGCCTGCTCAAGGGCGCGCCATGGCGAAGTCTTGCAACTGCTACTGCGGTGTGGCCACCAAAGCGAATCGTTCCAAGTGGACAGCTTTCGGAGTATTGCTGACATTGGGGGCGGTTTTTCTGGTGGCCTTATGTGCGCGGTCTACCAGATGCATCAGCGGTGACACGTTAGGTGCGACGCTGGCTTAAAGCTCGACATGGCACCATCATGGACGGGCCGAGAAGCCGAACGGCCGTTCGAACATATGTGAGATGCTTGCTCTAGTGTCTGTGTCGCAGTGGGATCCATGTGTCAACCAAAACATGGCGTCACCCGCACTGCGTATGCAGAATGCCAGCAACAGCAAAGGCACGGACCGGTGTCGACATATTGCCAAGGAGTGATGACACAGTATGATGATTGTGTGCTGGACGACATGTCCGCCATTGCTAGCTTGGAAATCTTCTGGCTGCTCTGCTGGATCGGGGCCAGCATTCCTCTGTACATGATGTGCTGCTGCACAGAGCCCCCACACATGGTGCGCCCCTTCACAACGTCCATCATCTCAAGGGGCCAGGCGTGTGTGCTGATTGGCATACTTGACATACAACAGTACAGCCATGAATAGATAATGGCAGGTTCTATTGTCTTCTCACATGCTGCATTACACTCACGTCCGATCTATGATGTCGGTTTAGTCCCATGCACCGGATGTGCAAGTGTTGGGCTCGAATGCACCTGCTGTGCCACTGTACAGCGGCAGCCTGGTTGACTGTATGAGTGCCAGCTAGGCCGCAATTTCAATTCTAATCCATTTCTGACACCCCTGGGGACACGTAATCGCACTCATCGATCTTCTGACGGGAAGAGCAACACTGATTTCCAATCGTGATGTGTGCATCAAGAGTTTGATCCTCAAACCGCTCTCCAGCATTCCTGCCAGGCGAACTGGACCTGGCAAACGGGAGCCTCCAGGCACCTCGCTGACCCACACAGTTCAAGAGCGCGCTACACTTGTGCAAAAGCATTTGTGGGTCCACATTATTTAACATGAACGCGTTCGTGCTTGCTTACATTGCCAAAACGATCCAGTCAAGCAGCTGTGTGATCGATAGCGACTAGACTTCGTTATCGATGCCACTTGCCTGTTCGTGCTAATATGTATTTACACCCTTGACAGGTCCATTGTGCAGGTATCTGTGGAGGGCATTCAGATGGGCATGCCCCCTGATTGGAGCGATCCAAATGCCCAGGCTCTGCATGATTCGCCAGATGAAGAGGCTCTGCTGGGCGATCCCTACGCCTCCTTGACCCGCAAGTAACAACAAACAGCGACGGCAGCACTTACACAGCAGTAATATGGTTATCAGTGATCAGGACACCTCCGTCCGTCGCAGCACACAGGTGGTACGAGACAGGCTGAGCCAGTTCTGTTCTACATTTATTCCCAACAAGCACACCATAGTATGGTCAAGAACAATCAAGGCGAGGATGCGATGCTTTGACAGCCAGGCCCACCTCAGCTCATGCCGCGGTGACATGTATCTTTTGCATGTTCCTGGGCGGTGCCGCATTTATTTCAACAGATTTGGCAGATATCCCCAATTTGAGGCATGTCGTGTGCATGAGATGTCTTTTGCACACATCTCTGCCGAGATCAATGTGGCTGTTCCCCACAGATCAGCACTCTGGCGGCAACACCGGTGGTGCTGTCAAGTATTACAGTGCATCGCTCTGGTTGTGTGCATGCGCGAGAATCCCGCAACATTCTCGAGAATGCTGCGGGGTTCTCGCGCAGTTGTGTAGATATGGTGCAGAAAGCATTCTTCAGTCCCAGGGTTACAGCCAGGCCTCATCACTATACCACTGCCCAGGTCGATGTGGTCTGAAATTCACCTCTGTAAAGGCACTGCGTGAAGCCATTTGGCACCGTCCACCTTTATGACCAAAGGTTGACCGACAGCTTAGGATGTACGATGCGGGCAAGACCTTCGTCACAGGATGCAAAAGTACGGCTGCGCATCTCGGAGGGAGTGGAGAGGTCTAAAGCGTCGATTGCAGCAGTTCTGTTACTGTGATGCCAGTAACATGTGATTGCTTCAGGTATGATTGCATCAGGTAGAAGCCTTGTGGTCGTTGCCCTGGGGAAATGGAGACACAGAGGGTATGTGACATGCTTATTACGAACCAGTGGTATTGTGCCAATCAAATTGAAACATCAGCTGTATGTGATCAGCAACAGCGAACATCCATTGCTACATCCGGACGTCGACTGTTCGGAGACCTCCATATGAACATGCGCACGGATGCATAAAGCTGAGCATCACCTGTGCCTGCCCAGTAATCGCAACATCCAATAATGGTGCTAACCCCTGAACAATACATGACTGAAGTGCCTTTGGTAACGTTTTCATGTGTAATGGTGGGATTCAAACCATGCTTGTGTCTACCTCTAGCAAGAAAGCATGCATGGCCTGAGACAAGCCACTGCTCCAAGACATGCCACCAACTCAACGAGCGCAGGTTTTGCGCAGGACTGCAGCAGCAGCTGCTGCAATCAATTCAGACAGGCTTGACGCCTGAAATATATGTACACGACATCATGATCTTCAGGGACTGCTACAGCACATGATAGCTTTCAAGAGGAGTTGTGACTGTGTGGGCTGTGGTAGCAGTGAACACGGGGCACGGGCATATCAAGAGCTACAACCTGATGTACTACCTGATGTACTAAATAACTGTATATCTCTGCCTACATAGTGTATGTCTGTTTGATATTGAATAGTTCAGTTGACCCGTGCGGCAGGTTGGCCGACGACGCTTCTGATTAGCTCTTCGGTCTATGGTGAAAGTGTGTTCAGCCTAACCAAAACACAAAAGCAAAGCCTTGTGAGCCTAGCGCACCAATTACAAATGCTTTGTGTACCGTGCATGCCAGCGCAAGCGGACCACGACCTGCAGGTCGTGAGAGTCGGCCGCATACCTGGGACCTCCGGGATCATATGTTTTTCTACTGTCATGCCTAACTCCAGGTGCAATTGAAAAGTTGCATCGAGACGGCCACTATCAGCGCTTGAAGTCGCTCGTTACCCCAGAACCTTGCAACCACGGATCATGCAGACAGGTAACCTCATCTCTCAGCCCAAAGAGCAAGGTCAAATGAGTCCATAATATGATGCGACTACCTAGCCCTACAGCAAATGTTCACCGATGGTACGCAGCAAATCCTGCTCTCCGTGCTGGCTCGATCGGGCTCGCTCGCATGCAATGCCTCTGCGCATGGCCGCGAACAAGACGTAATCATGTATTTCCTGGTGGCATTCATGACAATCAGACGCATATGTAGCCGCTGCCAGTTCATGTGATGCTACCAGGGCGCGACCATGGACACCGCAGCCTGGGTCTGGGCCGCTGCATCAATCGAGACGTCGCAGATCCCGATGATGCACAACCATGAAAATGGATCCATTGCTTTGGCGTGCGCGCTACACTCGGCAGGTCGCAGTACACAATGCTGCTATCTGCTGCTGAGCGGGCGACCCAGATTTGAACTGAAAGCGCGCAACAACACGCGTGCGACGCGCTGCTGTGGGCCGCTCCGCATTGTTTATTGGCGCAACGCAATCTGTAATTGCGATGCCGAAAGACCGAAAGATGCATCACCGGGTCTACCGCTACGAGGATCTCAGCCGATGATTTATTCTTCCTGATCGTTTCAGTGCACACTTGGGTGCGATGTAAACAAGTGTAGCCTCTGGGCACATCATCAACCATGGCATTCGTTGATGCGGCTGAATATTGAAAATGAATAGTTTGTTAGATACAGTCGAGTTCCTGGTCGCCGTCGGCTCTGATGCAGGCAACCAGGAGCTTGTCCAGCCTGACAGTCTGCTGGACAGTGAAGGCTGGCTGCGTCAGGAAGACGCCGCACAAGTGTGGGAATCATTAGATGTAGATGTATCGTATCTTGCACCCGGGATTCGTGCGCTCTTGAGGGATGCAGGTACAGAGGCGAAGCTCGGAATCTGCCTTCTTTACTTCCGAATGCTGAACAGTGCGGGATGTCCGGTACGACACATCAATTGCTTGCACTACATTGAGAAGAATGGTTGGGCAATTCGAGCTGCAGGTGAGCGTTGGTGCAGGCGCAAGACGTGTTTGACGTCTTCTGCTTCACGTTGTGCTGGCAAGCGCTTCGTGAGTGTTTTGCATCTTCGAAGACAACAGCTGCAGGCGCTTGTGAGAATTCCGACGGTGCTGAGGCTAGTACATCACGTCAAGCCTCAGGGCCGGAATGGAGCTGGGACCGCAGGCAAGCAGCAGTTCAGGCCGCTTGTGTTGTCACCAACCGCGATTTTTTAGAAGGCCGTCCAGAAGCACTGCAGTCAACATTCGATCATGCTGCAGCAGTCATGCGGCTGACTTTGGGCCACAAGGACGGAAAAACTCCCGCTGCTCAAGGTAAAGGCCATCATAGCTTGCCATAAACATGCCAGTATCATCAGCCTCGAGCCTGTTGCTACGAACGGCGATGCTGATACTCCATTGTGTCTGAATTGAATTCTCATTGATGTAGGCATAGCCCAGAGCATCCAGGATGCACTCACTGCTCTGCTCTCTCTCGACTGCTGCACCTCGGACACAGCAGCAGGCACAGCCCTGCTTGCCACTCTTACTCCAGGCCTGTATGGTTGCATGGTAATGCCAAGAGGCTCTGAAGCCCCGAGACCGCACCCGTCAATTCTCGATGCAACAATGTCCATCCTGATCAATGCGCCCCGTGAGCTACACCCACTCCTTCCCCCATTCCTTGAAAACTGCATCCTGCGTGCTCCTGAGAAGGCGCCTCCGCGGGCCACGCTCGCCAGTGCCTGCGCGACGGTCCTCACGGGCTTTGGGAATGATGTCTCAGCACAGCTGCTTCATTTCCTGGCAGTACTGACGTATAGCCCCTCTCAGGGCCTGCGTAGCCTGGCGCTGCTGTGCCTCGAAGCCATGGTAGTTCAGGTCCTGGACACCATCAATCCCCAGGTCCGGCCCTGCCCCTCATCTTTTCTCACGCTTCCTGCCCATCACTTGTTCGGCATGATACACCGACATGTGGTCCGCTCTCTGCGATCTGGAATGCCCTGGAGTGTGTGTTCTTCCCGCTGCTTGCGCTGGCTTCGCAGATGGATATTTCGCCAAAAGATGGACCAGATAGGTCACGTGTCGCCCTGCTCTGCGCTTGAACGTCTCCTGACCTGATGTGGATGCTCCAGTATCTCTCGCCTGACTCACCGGGCACTCATCCATCACATCGCGCTGGACACCTTTGCATCGTCTTGAACACCGTTGCGTATTCCTGATCCTTCGCTCTGCTTTCGGGCATGTTGCCTTGTCTAAAGCATAAGCGTGTCCTCAGATCACGTGTTACCATCCTGGACTCGGTGCCCTGGCGCTGTCCCGCTGAGCGTTGCGTTTTGTGGGACAGCTTTGCCTTGTTCCTGTTGTCATCCTTCTCCGGTCCCACCACTTGTGCGCCCGCACGGCGTGTGACGCATCACCAGGCGGATCCCGTGCATTCTCCCCGCCCACTGCGCCTGGCGGCACGCCCACCAGGACATGCGCCTTGCACGCAACATCAGCCACTGCTATCCTCTATGCGTGCCCTGCTGGCCTCACCTACAGCATCCAGTTGTGTAACAAGTCCGCAGTCGCATGCATGCACGCTCCAAATGCAGGCGACCCATGTATGCTTGCATGCAGGACGCCGAGCAGCCCGTGGACGACACGTACCTCCAGGCGCCCGCGACGGAGTTCATCCTCGCGGTATTCGTGCAGCGCTGCACCGACAAGAGCTCGACCGTGCGCGCAAAGGCGATGGCGTGCCTGTCGAAGGCCGTCGGGCGGCTCGTGGCCGCGCACGTCGCCGACGCGGCCCGGCCGCGCTGGCTGCAGGCCCACACCGCGATCCTCACCGGCGACCGCTTCCTCGAGTTTGACCTGTCGAAGCTCCCGCGCCGCG
Organism: Ulva prolifera; assembly: GCA_023078555.1. Taxonomy (NCBI): domain Eukaryota; kingdom Viridiplantae; phylum Chlorophyta; class Ulvophyceae; order Ulvales; family Ulvaceae; genus Ulva; species Ulva prolifera. The sequence continues at coordinate 8,169,534 of CM041199.1, forward strand.
CCGGCGGTGCCAGCGGTGGCGGTGGTGCGGAGAGTGATGGGGAGGACGGCCACCCGCGGCGGTCCCCGCCTCCCGGAGACAGGTGCTTTGCCATGCCACCAGTGCTGTCCGAGTTGCACGCGGATCTCGCGTTGGGCTCACAGTGCTCTGTCCACTTTTTGTGGCACCCGGTGCTCATGCTTGCTGACTCCTGCGGCAGCCACACCACCCGCTACTGAACAGTTTTGCGGAGCGACGTCCTGCTCACCTGAATCTGGCTGAACAAGATGGGCCTGGCTGCTGTGCGAAATCGTCTAGTGTACAGACAGCGCTCTGGGTAGCCATTGCGACAGCTGGTGACACACAGCACCCTCACATCTGAGGTAGTGTGGTAGCTTCCACTTGCATGGACACCTCTTGGCTGAGCTCGATGTGTGTGCCCGCCAACCCCGAAGGTCCGTCCGCAGTGTCAGACGTCGGAGGCGCCGCCTGAGACGGCACCGCGGCGGCTGTGCAATATGGTGCCAATCATCCAAGCATACGGATGCGTGTGTGCGTGCCAGCTACTTGCAAGGGGTGCCTTGCTAATGCAGAGATGACGTCAATCCCGACTCCGCTCCAGGCCGCCCCCCTCCCCCACCCTCCATGTTCAAATGGCATAACACCGCAGCCGCGGCGCCAGATACAGCCGGGACGCCCGCGCGCACGCCCTCCGCGGCGCCGCCGAGCCCCCTTGGCGCGACCCCCGCATCGTTTGCTCCCGCCGCGGCTCCAGCGGACGAGCGCGAGCCTGACGCCGCCCCGGCCGCGGCGCCTCTGCCGGCCGGCCCCCGCCCGCCCCCGCACGTGCTGGACCTGCTCGCATGCCACGCGGCGGACGGCCGCGCGGCCGCACGCAAAGCCGCAGTGCAGCTCGTGGCGGTGCTCGTGTCGCTGTTTGCCATTGCGCGGTGCCCGGCGCCGCTGCAGGCGGCGTCCGTGCAGCGGGGCCTGCCGCTGCTGTCAGCCCTCGCGGCCGACACCAGCGTCTCGGTGCGCATTCGCCTCTCTACATACCTCCCGCGCTGCTGCCACGGCGGGTGTTCTGCGGTGGCTGCTCATGAGCTCTCGCCTACGTGGACCTGCGAGCTCGTCTGGGTCTCTGTTGGATCAGTGAGGTACCACTGCTCTTATCGTGCTGTGTGCAGCATTTGCTTGGGGTCGACCTGTCGCATGCCGCAGGCGTAGTGGGCGATGGCATGCATGCGGTGTCAGTGAGGTTTTGCATGTGTTAGGTGTGTGTTACAAGGACAAAGCCGTAGTGGCCGGCTGGGGGGCGTGCAGACGTGTGAGCTATGTGGTGCGTGTAGTGATGCTGCAGTGGCCAAAGAGGCAACATGTTCGGTGTGGGACGGGCGGGCTCCGGCCTACCCTGAGAGCCTGGCTTGTTACTTGCAGCACGGAGGGATGCTGTGCCCATGCGGCTAGCGGTGTTTGTGCCTGCGTGAAGATCTCAGTGATGCATCATGATGCAGGCATGCTTGATGCTGGCCCCTGCATGCAGGTTCGGAGAGCGGTTCTGGACGCGACGGTGCAGCTGACCCAGGAGGACAGCCAGGACGGCGGCCGTGCTGCTCAGGATGGCCTGCTGCGGCTGTGGGCCTCGATCGTCATCCCGTTCATCCAGGACGCCGAGGCCGGCGTCAACGAGGCGGCCATGACCGAGGTGCGCCGCCGCCCTCCTGCATCGTAGCTCAGAGATAGCTAGAGGTAGCTCGTTATATGACACAAACAAGAGCTCGGGCCGTCGCATGGCAGAGCACTGAAGCACACTACCATGCATTGCAATCAGCATCGATCCAAACACCCACACAGTATCCAGGATTGCACAATGACCCTCGGCGGGCCCCAGTGCGGCCACGAATTCATGCGTCTGCAACACTGTCGCTGACCCCGTGGGGCCCCCGAGATTTCCAGTGGCTCGCTCATGGGATGCGCCTGTAGCACTATGGCTCTACTCTCGGTCCACCCTCAGCTCAGGGTAGGGCAAGGTTCTGCCCTGGTGGCCCCGTCGCCGACACGATGCGTGTGCAGGCGTTCCGGTGCCTGCTGCAGCCCGCGGCGTCCCTCAGCCTGAACGCGGACGTCGCGTCGGAGGGCGCGAAGCGCGGGGTCGCGAAGCTGCGCACGTTTGTGGTGGCCGCGTGCGCCGAGGCGCAGACCCACGACGGCTACCTGCGCAAGGTCTGCGCCCTGAAGAAGGCCCAGCTGAAGGGGCCGGCCACGATCCGGGCGTTCCAGTTCCTCCTGGGAGGTGCGCCAGCTCGCCTTCTCTTCTGGATGCCACCGCTGCACGGCCTTTCGTGTCCGGCTTTGGAGCCCTCGCCAGCCGCGTGTCGGTGGGAGCCGGCGCCACTGGTGGTGGGCTGCTCATCTACGCGTCTTTTCAAAGCCGTGTGCGTCGGCGGGGTTGCAAAGCCGTGCGCGTCGGCGGGGTTGTCCAGAAAGGCGTTACGCTGAAGTGTTTCCTGAGAGTGCGGCAGTGAGCGCAGCAGTATCAGCTGAGGGAATGTCAGAAGATGTTGGGGCGCATATGAATTTTGTTGGGTCTTGGCGAGTGGGGTTACTCTTGGAGGGCGCATGTCGCCCTGGGCAGCCTGGATCCATTGCTAGTGGACGGGCTGGGGAGTTTCCCTGGCACACGCACACACTATTTGAGGGGGGGCCTGATTGCCCAGCTCTACAGAAATCTGATCGATGAAGAATCTCGCCACTCGCACTCATGCCTTGCTCCCTGCCTGCCCTGATTGAATCAACGTTGCGTTGATCAGCCTTGCTGTGCTGATGGTCGTGCCTGGTCAGGGCACGTGGGGGAGTGCGGTAGAGTTGGGACGCCAGGCGCAATCACGCACCACGATTCCAAAGGTATAGGTCGGATTTCCGCGTGGCGACCCACCGCTGGCGTGCAGGTGTCCCCGGGGTGCTGCCCCTGAGCTCGAAGGAGCGCACCTTCTGCTGGGCGGTCATCTCGGAGGTGTGCTCGTGCGCCGGCAGCGGCGGCTCCGTCGCTTTCATGATGGACTCCTGGCGCACCATCTGGGCGCGCCTCTCCGGCCAACGGCAGCATGTGCGGGCCCCCCTCGGCCTGACCCAGTGGCGTATGCCGGGAGCGCTACCCCCGTATGGCACGGCCTGGCGTGTGTATACGTGCGCATGTATGCATGATTACGTAGCCGTTTTTGTTGGGACACCCCTCCAACTCACAAAACCCGAGCCGGACCAGGGGCCCAAGCTACATGCTGTGGCAGACTGAACCGTCGTTTGCGCCCATAGCTGAGGATGACCGGGATCCCTACCAGCGCACCGCTCAGAGTCGGAGCTGCGTGCAGCGCTCCGAAGAAGCGCTTGAACCCCCGCGTCCACGCCTACCCTCGTGCAGCATGCTGCTGTGTCGCTCGACACTCCATGTGATCGCGGCTCGGCGAAGAGCCCCCACCACCTGTGACGCGTGTGCCGTGCTGTGCAGGCGCAGGGGGACCTCGAGGAGGCGGCGGCCATCTGCCGGGCCCTCGTGTCGGCACTCGACCAGCTCTCAGATGACCAGGTGCTGACGCGCTCACCCCTGCAGGCCGTGCCGTGGAGTCTGCATATGCTGCATGCATTGTGTACGGGGTGATGTGAGGAGGCTGGCCCTCTCCGGCATGAGCGTCGGGCCTGTGAACATGCTGCCAACGTTTCGTTACAACTTTGCGAGTGACTGAACTGATGATTGCATGTTGTCGGCCGTACTGAGAACGCTACAGGCGTATCATGAATGCGCGAGTGTCTGTTGGTTTGACTCGGCATGGCGTCAGCCTACTGGCAGGGACGGTTGAGACCGGGCGATGCTGCGTGTATCTGGGGGACAGTGGCCATGCCGTGCTGTCGTCAGCGTGCTGTGCTGTGCAGGCTGTTGAGGTCCTCGCCGGTGGCTTCCAGTGGCTGCAGGACGCGTCCCTGGACGCGGAGGTGGCGGCCCCGCTCGTGCGCCTCGTTGCCTTCATCGCCATGAAGCGCCGCCTGCGGCCACCCTCGGCCGCGGCGCCATCTGGCCGCAAGGGCAAGCAAGCTGCCGGGGGCGAGGGCCCAGCTGACATCGCGTGGCTCGACTCCGTGCATGAGCGGTGCCAAGGCCACATCATCGAGTTCCTGGAGTGCCTTGCGGAGCCTCCGACAGGTGCGGCTGCGTGCTGTGCGGTGTTGTGCTGCCTGCTATGGCGTCTCGTAGCCTCGATCCATCCGCTTGAGGCAAGCTCGTACATGCTGCGCTGTGCTGCCCACACTGAGCATGCATGTCAATCGTACAGGCGGCGGCCTGTTGGTGCACCTCACAGCAGGACGCACCTACAATTGCGTTTGAACAGAGGGAGGGAGGGAAGATCCCGCTGCGTGCCACAGATGCATGTCGCATACGTTCACCTGCGTCTCTGCCGGGGAGCTGGCTGGCTTCCCGGTCCAATTGGTATCCCCGCGAGTGTGTGCACATGGAGTTACCTGCAAGAGCAGCACCGTCGTGCCGCGGCGACTCAGCCACGGCGGTGTGTGCAGGCAGGACAGCGAGCCGCGAGGCGGCGCTGACGGCGCGGGCGGCGCGCGCCCTCTTCACCGCGGGCCACCTCTCCCTCGAGACCGCGCGCATGCCCCCTGCAGACACCGTGAAGGCGATCCAGGCGCTCACGCTGCCGAGCCACCTCGACAAGCACGCCGCCGCGCTGTCGCCGAAGCTCACCCCCGGGTACGCCGCACCCCCGTCCCTGGGTTGCGCGCAGGTGTGGGAGGCCGCGGGTGCCAGGTTATCGACGTGATCAGAACACAGTCCACAGCCGCGCACTCCACGGCGCTGAATGTCAAAGCGGGCGCAGTGCACCAACTCTGGCCCCCCGTGCTGGGAGGCTGCGGGGTGGCTGCCCCGTTGCTGCACAGATGGCCGGTCGCACAGCCCGGTTGTGCGTGACCCAGCCTGACACGTGTGTGGCCGGTCAAGCGCGAGTGGTCGACAGGAGGGTGACGTGCTGGGCGTGCTGTGCAGGTGCGCGAGCAGGCAGCTGGCGGTGCCGTCGGTCGTGCAGGCGCACGCATGGGCCGCCCTCGGCAAGGTCTGCCTCTGCAACGAGGCCCTCACGAACTCCACGGCGCCGCTGCTCGTCCAGGTGTGTGCCCGCCTGCCCCATCCTGAGCACACGGATCACACGCCCCCTGCACCGCCGAGCCCCTCTGTCTGCTGTCCCGCGCCGGCAGTACTTTATGAAGTTGCCGGGTTGGCCGCATGCGCTGTTGGATGACTTCGTTCATCAGCTGTGAGACTTGTGGCTCTAGAGGCTGCCCTCATCCAGGCGATGCCGATCACGTTGATCAACATCCCTCTTGGGAGGTCTGGATCGTGTGAGGTATGAGGTGGGGGAAGCTGCACGCACCAGAGCATGCGAGCGAGCTCGGCACACAGTGTAATGCACACGCATGCGAACGTCCGCGAAGCTGTGGCCGATGCACCGCGCACGCACGCCCCGGGGAGATGGCCATGCTGCATCCCAGCAGTGTACATGAGCTCGGGCAATTGCATGGCAGAGCACCAGTGCAGACTACAACGGGCGGTGCAGTGAAAAGCGAAAGCGCTCAATGCGATCGTATGTACACACACGCGTACGCACCGGGTTAACGGCACGCCGCGGTGCAGGAGCTGCAGCGCAGCGTGAGCCCGGCGGTGCGCAACAACGCGCTACTCGCGCTGTGCGACATCTGCCAGCAGAGCTCGTCGCTAGTGGACACGCACCTGCGGCAGGTGGCCGCGTGCATGCGCGACCCGCACCCGCTGCTGCGCAAGCAGGCGCTCGCGTTGCTGGCCGGCCTCCTGCAGAAGGAGTTTGTCAAGTGGCGCGGCCCGCTGTTCGTGCAGTGCGCTCCCCCTGCTGCCTGATTGTTCTGCATGCCGGTGTCCGCTTGCAGGGTGCGGGGCGGCATCGGAATCTGAACACGCCCCGTCTAAACCCTGTGCCGATTTGCACCGGGCGTGCAGAAGTGTCGCGGAGCGCTCTTCCTGGGCGTTCGCTTCCCTACCATCGTGGCACGTTTTGCTGCTGCTCATGTGTGTACCCTCTGTACACATCTTGCAGCGCCTGTGCATGCGCTCATAGTGGTCGGCCCGTGCCTCTCAAACCCCCACATCAAAACGTTGCACCTCTAGCGATGTAGGTGCCTTGCTGGCCACTTCGACTGCTTCAGGCGCAGAGCCACATGCTGAAGCGCTATACATTCGGGGAGGTGCATACGGGGACTTTAACCAGGTATCCTTGTTGGTCAGGGTTCCCTGTTGGTCATGGTTCCCTGTTGGTCATGGTTCCCTGTTGGTCAGGTATCCCTGTTGGTCACGGTTCCACGTGATCACTACAGGTACCTGCTCTCTCTGGTAGACGACTCCCCAACGGTGCGCACGATGGCGGAGCACCTCATCGTCGACGCGATGCGCAAGGCCCCCAGCCTCGCCCACAACCACTTCCTCGAGGCCGCCTTTGTGCTCAACAACGCCAAGGCCGCCTGGCTCGCGATCCGGCGCCAGGGCGGCGGCGGCGGCAGCCAGGCGCTGTCGATTGCATCGTCCGGGGACCTCCCCCGCGCGCTGCAGCGCCACCTGGCCGGCCCGACGCCCGAAGCGCAGGCACGGCGCTTCGTGATCTACAAGGTGCGTGCTGTGCGCTGGACACACGCTGGGCGTTGCGGGGGCTTGCGCTGAAATCGCAGCTGTCACGTCCAACACGCCTATGTGTGCACCGCAGCTCGGTTGCTCTGTGGTGTGGTGATTTGTTGGCCTATATCTTGCCACAAGATACACAGTGGAGTATGCCTGCTCGGTTGTACCTGCCGCTCGTCGATGTGCTAGTGTCCTCTTCGTTGCATATGCACGTGCTGCATGATCTACCCCGGTGCAAGGGGCAGACCCCGCACCGCAGCGCGTGCTGCATCATCGGCATCCGCAGCTGTTCTGCGCAAGGCTGACAGCAGCGCCGCGCTGCTGCAGGTGCTGCTCACCGCGATGCAGCCGGCGTACAAGTTTGCGCTGGTGGAGCGCATCAACGAGGAGGTGCTCGCTGCGGCCGCGGAGGGCACGCTGCCGCTCGACGCGTGCGGCGCCGTGCTGTCCGACATGCTGCGCGTGCTGTGCGTCAAGGAGATGGCGTTTGACGTCAAGGCGGCGCTGCCGGTGGACGAGAGCGACGACGCCGGGGGCATCAGCGCCTCGCAGACGCAGGTCCGCCCGCCTCCACCCCTGGCCTCACCGACCACTTGGTCATGCGTAATGTGTGTACGCGAGTTATGGGACTTTCGGTACTCGTGATTGTACTGCCAGCTGCCTTGGGATCCTGAGAAGTGTTCACGCGATTGCGCACGGGTCTGGGCAGATGCGCGTGCATCCCGGTGTGGGCATGTGGCCTGCGTTAGCCAGCCGCCCGGACAGCACCCCGCCCACCAGTGTATTTTAGAGTGTCAGGCCAGCTGCAAAGGACGGTGGAGTGCGTGGCACGATATCCACCTCACAGTACATTGGCTCGGGCGCGTGCATTGTGCACCGCGACGGTGTGGCAGTGCAAGTCACATGAGAGCGGGCCGTTGTATGGCAGAGCACCAAAAATGAAAAACAGCGCCACACCGCAACCAACAACATGTACCCAAGCTGCAATCTGCCAGCACGAGCACCAGCCGATGAGCCTGAGTACAGCGCATTGGCACGGGTGCGCCGTGACGGCGGGCGGCGCGGTGCAGGTTGCGGGGTCGGTGGCGCGGCTCAACCAGACGGTGCGGCGCATGCTGCTTGAGAAGCTGGTGCCGACGCTCGCGAGCCTCAAGGCGACGCTCGAGGAGGCGCACTCGCCGCTGCAGCAGCCCGCGACCGACACGCTGGTGCACCTCTGGCGCGAGCACGAGGCCGAGACGGAGGACATCCTCGTGTCCCAGCGCCAGCTCAGCGCCGAGATCCGCTTCAAGGCGCAGGTGCCGCACCGCTTCTCGTAGTTCCGATTCAACCTCAGTAGACCGCGCTTGCTGTTGTCGCTCAGCACCTTCCATGGGTGAAAGGACTCTGTGTTGGCGCCCTGCTTGCTTGGCTTTGTCCTTGTGTCACACAGTGTCAGCCCACTGGATCGGCACGCTCTGCGTGCTGTATGTGCTCTACGGCTTCACTGCCGTGCAACACCCTGCACTGAATGCCCGACACCTGCCATGCCTGTCTCCTGTCAAGTCCCCGTACGCTCGGGGGTTCGTGTTGGACAGTCTATGTGGATCGCGAGATGTATGTTTGGGACAGGATCGCGGGCATGTGCAAAGCGCACCCTGCCCGGGCGAATAGTCTCTCTGCTCCCATTGCAGCTTGCTTGTGGCGAAGCATGCAGCATATGGCGCAGAGTGAGCGTTGTGTGGGCTGTGCAGGAGGCGCAGAAGGCGAAACGGGCCAAGCCGGCCGCGGCGGCAGGGCGAACCACTCGCACCGCTGCAAAGCGCGGCTCGACGCCGATGGCTGGCGGCGTCCTGCATGCCAGTGCGCCCCCCCTCCCCCATGGCCCCAGCATGCCACGTGAACGGCTAGCCAGCACATAAATTGTACTGCCGTGATATCCCGCACGCACTGTATGCTGAGCACAGTCACATGGAGACTGATGTTTGGAGGCAGAAACAGAAAGCATGATGAGTGTGACTCGACCCTGGCCTCACACAGCTGCGCGCCGAGCACATTGCACGAGACAAACACTGTCGATGGAGCGCTGTGCATCGGACATGTCGCGTGTGCGGTGCGTGCAGGTCTGCCCGCAGCGACCCCCTGTGGCCTGCCGCCGGGGGCGCTGTCCCCTGGCGCCGCCCTCGGGGCCCTCGTGGACGAGAACGCCGCCATGAACCTCCCACAGTTCGCTGCCCCGCACACCCCGGCGCCATGCCCGCCGCCGCGGCAGAGTCCCTTGGCCACCGCCGGCCCCCCGGCCACTGCGGGCCCCCCCGACCTCAAGCCCTTTGGCAGTGTTCAGTTCAACACAGGCGTTGCGGCGGGTGAGGCCGCGACGCCGGTCCTCTCGGGCGTGCGCGGCGGCGAATACGCTGCGACGCCGCAGTTGGCCGCGGGTGCAGGCGCGGCCGGGGGCGGCAGCGGGGCGGACTTTGCGTTTCCGGGTATTGCGACTCCGGGATCAGGGCTCACTGGGTCCGGTAGGCTGGGGCGGCCCGTGCGGACGCCGGCGCTGCGCCGCGGCGTGGTTGAGGCGGGTGCAAAGGTGCAGCGCAGTGCGGGCCACAGCGCAGCGCGCAGCGGGGCGGCGCTGCCGCTGACTCCGCCGCCGCCGCCCGCGTCGGCGATGCGGGACCCGCAGGACGTGTGCCGCATCGAGACGATGACATGACGTGGCGAAGGGGTGGGTGAGCGTGGGTTGTGCAATGCTGAAGGAACGCTGGAGCCGTCGGCGAGAGTGCGGCGCTCGTGAACAGATGCTGATGCACCCTCACCAGCAGGCTGGGGCAAGCAGTTAATGGCTGAGCTCCGGGCAACGGGGATCAGGTGGCAGGTGTGCCGTGGCTGTGCTGGGGTTCAAGAGGACAGATCAAACCAGAGCAAATCCACATATTTCTCACGGGCACGGGGATCTGAGGTGGGTGGTGGGTAGCTGTGACGCCGCCTGATGGAGAGTAAGGTGCCTTCCGGCATCGCTGGGGGCGAGGAGGGGGCGTGAGACTTTCTTGAGAAGACGGCAATGGGGTCCTTGTATGAAACCACCAGTGCAGAGCCTGCTTTGCCGGTGGCCAGTGATAACGTCAGACCTGATGGACAGGTCTTGGACGATCCTGTGACATTGTCAGGATTTTGCTCAGACCATGCGTGGTCAGATGAAGAAAAAGCCAGGGCAGGCAGAAACACTGCTGCGGTGATGATGGTGAGGTCTGGCTTGATTCATTTATTCGTGCAAAGCTTTCGCATGGGCGTGTTGGTAACAGTCGCACAACACCTCGACCAGAATGCAGTTCTGGTGTAGGAGTGGGCCTGGTTGATGCGAGTGGTTCACGGCAGGCAGTTTGCAGCGAGCTTGCTGGACGTCAGTGCCAAATTTATCCAGACTTACCGAACGACGTGTAAGGTGTACATGATAAGTACAGAGAACGGTACTCCGTCAGCGGCGTGGCGGTCGCATGTCTGCAACATGGGCAGCGCTGTGAACGTATGCCATAGTTGCTAGGAAGGTGGAGGGCATCTGTCTGAAGTCCACGCGTTTTGTGCATCCTCGGAGACAGCTTCATCACGCCTGAAGGCTGAAATAGTGGCACGGTGGCGTCAGGTATAATAGCGTTGCTGTATACAAGGCGCGAGGTATCTCAATGTCCACCAGGCATCTGCCACGACAGCGATCAGCGTTGCGCTTGCAATCTCCTCTACGACGTTTGCAATCGCAAGCTGCCTTCAGGTTGGCAGTATACGCAGATAAGTAAACAATTTGGACGCTTTTGTTGGTCCCAGAGCCTAAGAGGACCTGTTGGTAATTGGTGAGATTCCTACCTATACCAAGTAGGATGCCCAGCGTATTTGTACCTCTCAATTCTCTAGATTAACAGAGACTAAATTTAAAATTTCACAGGCTTAGATTGCTTTCGCATTGTTCAAACTGCTATCCAGTGCATCAGCGTCGCATAGACATGTGTTTGTGTTGGAATTCGGAAGGCCGCGCACTGCTGCAGGCCTGAAATGCTGCAGTGTTGCTTCCTCAGAGATACATATAGCGACATAACTGTGTTGTCTGTGTGCGTGTCACGAATGCTGAGGGCGGTACCGATCGTTCCCGGTGATTGCCGCGTGCAGCAGGTCACGACATTCTGCATAGACAGTGCTAGGCTACGATGGTCCGCACCATAGTATGTATCGGTAGTTTTTAATTTTTTCCACGCGTTCATATGTCAGAAGGTCTGAGCGTGAGTTGTCTGTGGAGCGCTGTGCTCACAGCTATGCATGTCTACTCACAGCAGCTTTTTCCTCCGTCACAAGGCTAAGTCGCGTCGAGTGTGACAGTTTCTCTCGTATGTACATGTATGGCTCCGCCACAGGATGAGGGCTGACAATATTGAACGCTGGCGCCAATTGATTCGGGATGAACTTCGAACAGACCTGCAAGACAATTCGCGTCCAGGTTTTATGTACCATGGTAGTTCATCCGGCCGTCGCTATGTGCTAAAACGGCGTCCGGACAGGAGGCGTCTCGCACTCTCGCCAGAGCACTGCCTCTCGGGTCGTTCGGTGACTTCCCTGTCCCTGATAGTCACTTGTGAAGCATTCGGGTCGTGCGTGTTTCACCAGTTGTCACCGGGCGTCAGCTCAAACGCATGCAGTGCAAACTGCAGGAACGCATTTGACCCATATCGGGCGTCGTACCATACCTACCAGGGCCGAAGCGCTGCCTGTCATCTGCACAGCCTAAGCGTGAACATGCAGGCGATCCCGAGTCCCCCGGTATGTCGAAGTCTCCGCAGCACGCGGCCGCCGCGAGCGAAGACAACTACGTCATGGTGTCCCCGGCACACAGCACGGGTGATCCCACCAGTCACGAGTCCGCCTCGGAGCCGGGGGACGCCAGCGTGGCATCGGACGCTTGCGGTTCAGCCTGCGGCAGCGCCGCATCTTCCTCCGCCTCAGAATCAGACGACGACACGGACATGTGGTTCACGTACTCCGACGCGGGCTCTGATGTTAGCTCTGATGCCTGCTCTGATGTCGCAGTGGAGGCGGGAGGCGCAGCGGCGTACGAGAGACGTGGCGTGGGCGACACGGAGGCCTCGGCGGCGCACCTCGTGCACGTGAACCTCGTCGTGTGGCACTGTGGCGGGAGACGCAGCGGCGACGACCAGGCATCGGTGTGCTGTGTATGCTTTGCGCGCTGAGCTCCTGGGGGATACAGGCGCTCGTGTGTTGCGGCGAACTGGCCTCGCATGCTGCGGCATGCATGCACTCCTTGAACAGTGGGTGTTGGGGTCGATAGGGGCCGGGAGCACGTGGTCTAGACCGTGTCGTTTGAGGGCCCGAGGTCTGGACCACTTGGATCCGCAGCTGGCAACGCCGGTGCCGTGTATTCTGTGGGAGTGCATGATTTCGAGCTGCTCACCAGAAGCTCCGTCGCGCTGCCGCAATGCATGCTCTACATGCATGTCCTCGCAGACTCCAACACCTCCCCATCACTTCTCAACGTGTCGCCTCCCGCCTGCAGGCCCCCGTCTGGCTGCATATCAGCCACTGCCCGCCCGCATCCGTCCACTCCGCCCCCACCGCAGCTCGCACTGCGACCTGCAATATCCCCTGTACCAGACGCTCCTCCGCGGCCGCCACCCTGGGCCCTTTGCCCGTTGTGCCGGTGCCGCTCGGCTGCAGCAAGAGCGGGCAAGGGGCCGCGGAGCGCGCGGTCCCCCTGGCCACTGCTGACGGCGGTGTAGCCGTGTGGCTACTGGCTGCCCGGGAGCCACACGAGCGCGCCGTCTCTGCTCCTGAAGCAGTGCGGATCCCCGAGGGATCCGTGCTGGTGCTGGGCGACGCGCGGCGATGCGGCGGAGAGCTAGGGTTTGAAGATGTGCACTTCACCGGTGCGGCTCACGAGACTGCCTTCCCTACACCTGCCTGTCACCTGCCCTACACCTGCCTGTCTCCCCTCCATAGCCACTTGTACGGGAACTCGCTGTACAGGAAAAGCCAAACAACGTATTCCGCCGCCTCTCTTGTACAGCATGCATGCATGCCCCCTCCACTGCTGTGTCTCCGCAATGCATCAGAGCCCGTGCCGCTGCCAGCGCCACGCGGCCCTGCGGTGTGAAAGTGGCTTAGGCGTAGCTGTGTCTACAGGTGGCATCGTCGCCGTTCTCGGCTGCCAGGCCACCTTCTTGCGCTGCAGCTTCACCGGCTGCAGTGCCGTTGTAACTGCTGCGGGCACGGCCAAGTTTGCGGGGTGTGAGTTTGCGGAGACAGCCGCCCCGGCAGTCGTGGCCTGCGGCCCCTCAGCCACCGTCCGCCTCTGCAGTGGCCCCCACGGCCAGCGCACCCGCTTCCGCGGCTGCGCGCAGCCGCTCGTTGTGGCCGCAGGCGGCGAGGGCGACGTCACCCACTGCGACTTCTCTCAAGGGCCTGCCTCCGGAGACTGCATCGCCGCGACCGGCAAGGCGACGCGGATCCAGGTTGAGGATAATTCGTTCCACAGCATGGAGACTGCGGCGCGTCCCGCAGCGTGCGCGACTGCAGTGCGCGCAGCGCCAGCGTGGGGGGTGAGGGTGTCCGAGGGCGCACGTGCGATCGTGCGCAGCTGCCGCTTTGCCGGGCTCGCGGGCGGCGGGGTCAAGGCCGCGGACGCCGCGGACGCGATCGTGAGCGGCTGTGAAACCTTCAGGTCGCGCCGCGCAGGGTTCTTGGTGGCTGCCGGCGCACAGATGCACCTGAACAGCTGCCGCAGCAAGCGGGACAGCCGCGCAGCTGTGCACGCCTCCGGCGCAGACACGCGCCTTCACGCCACAAATCTCGCCGTGAAGGCTGCGGCTGTGGACGGGGTGGTCGTCCAGAGCGGCGCGCATGCATGGCTGCAGGACTGCACTGTGACAGATGCCGTTGACACTGGGGTTCAGGTGGCGGGGATGGCGGCCTTTTTGTGGCTAGAGGGGTGCACAATCTCGGGCAGTGGCCGCGATGGGGTCTGCGCGGCGCAGGGCGCGACCATGCATGCACGCGCGTGCTGTGTCGATCTCGCGGCGAAGTGCGGCATGCATGTTGACGGGGAGACATCGCAGTGTACTGCCGCGGACTGCACCATCCGCGGGAATCGCATGGCCGGCATGCATGCGATTCAGGGCGGCAGCGTCACAATGAGAGACTGCAAGTCGGAGCTCAACGGGGTCGCACTGCTGGTCAGAGACGGCGGCGATCTGACTGCGCATGCATGCGAATCGCTGAACGAGGTCGGCGGGTGGCTGTCCGTCTCCGGGGAGCACAGCACAGCATACGGGCGGGACTGCGTGGCGCGGCGCGCGGTGTCGTCCGCCGTGCTTGTGGCTGATGGGGCTGCTGTGCAGCTCCATGCATGCAGCCTCATGCAGGCTGTGAGCCACGCCGTGACCGTCCGCGACCCGGAGTCGGCGATCGATATGTCGCTCTGCACCATTGGGGAGAGCGGGGGCACGGGGGTGCTTGTGGCTAGAGGGGGCACGGCCGTCATGCAGGAGACCACGCTGGCGAGCAGCGGTGGAAACGGCGTCGAGGCGATTGACGAGGGCGCCGTGGGCATGTACCAGTGTGTGCTCCAGGGTTGCGCAGATGCGGCGCTCAGGGTTGAACGGCGAGGCGTGGCGATTGCGCAGGAGACTATCTTTGCCAACGCAGGAGCCCACGGTCTGTACGCGGGCACCGCAGCCCTTGCCGTCTTGCAAGGGTGCACCCTAGAAGACACCGGCGCCGCCGCAGTGCTCGCGAAGGACGGCGCGCTCGTAGCCACAGTCTCCTGCAAAGCCTCCGGCTGCGCGGTCGACTTCTATCTTGCGGGCGTCCTGGCCGCGGCGGACGGCGGCGCCGCAGAAATCGGTCAGGGTGTGATTGCCAGCGGGGGGCCTGGTCCGTGGATGCACAACGGGGACGAAGCCGCCCTGCCGGTGCGGCCGGGGGGCATGGCCACCCTGCTCATGTCAGAGTGCGAGCATCTGCCGCGGGCTGGGCCGTATGCGGAGTCGTGGGCGGGTCAAATGGAGACTCATGCGCTGGTCGTTCGCAACCGCTCAGTGAAGGGCTGCGGCTTGGCGGTGGGGGTGCCTCTGAGTGCGCTGATGTATGAGCAGGCGGCGGCGCTTCCGGAGCGTTTCCAGGCGCGATTTCAGCAGCAGAGGGAGGCTCGCGAGCGCTTTAGGAAGGTGGTGGTGATGGCGGCCGTAGTGCTCGCTGACAAGGCGACACCGCCATAAGCGGGGCGTGTATGCTACATGCTTTAGAGGCGGCTCTGATGGAGGGGGGTGTTGGGGGGCTGCTGTATATGTGTCTTTAATGTTAATATATTAATCTGTGCTGCAACAATTCTGGCCCCTCTGGAAGAAGAGATTTGCCTTGGGAGTGGCCTCGTGCGAGGCAGATCTGATGTTTGAGACGTGTCCTGCTGATTCGTTCAGGCGAACGTGTGTTTGTGTACTTGCTTGCTGGTGCACGGAGGGAGGCTGCGGGAGAGCGGGGTGCTAGCAGTCATGCGTGTCTGCAGTGAAGACTTGAGCGCTCCACCATACAAAAGAACGTCATACGCGGTGACTGTATGCTTTGTCACGCAGGACTGGCACCCCGGCACATGGTCTACAGGCCGGCGTCATATGTCACCACGGATTCGAATCTGGCACTGCTGCACGGCTCGGCTGCCGTGCGGCAGTCACCACCGCCGCCGGGGGATCTGTGCTTGTAGAGCCTGACCTGTCATTGCTCGACCCTCTCGAAGCATCTGTGTTCCGATACAAGTATCATACAACGGGAGTTGTGTGCTGAGTGGTGACCGTTGTCGGTTAGCACCGTGGTTACTTTGGCATAATAAAAGATCCTGCACGCTGTCAGACTTTAGGCAGTTTGTAAACACACAAGACGATCTGGACGTCTTCAGTGCTTCCCCATGCGACCTCCCAGATGCAATATCGCAAGTGTGTGCGGCCATGCACCCTCCTGCATGCAAGCGTTCCGGGCGGCAACTTGTGACGCGGCCGCTGTGGCATCGCGGGAGCATCACTTCGAGCAGGTAGGTAGCTGACCGGGTGCACAGCAGGTAGCTGACCGGGTGCACAGCAGGCACCGCATGTTGCCCGGATGACACAACAGGTTACAGGCACCTCATAAGCGCTCGCTTGGCTTGATTTTGCCGGCTCAGATAGTGTTTCAGATACACATGAACCCGCGACGGTCACACGACACACCACACAATCCCTCATCCCCCATTCCCCCACCCTGCGCGCTACTGTATTCACGCTGCCCCAGCGGTGCCACAGCACACAGCACGCAGCATGCCTCGATCCCAGCGCATCACCTCTGGCACTGTCAAAATTGATGCGCGCGGCACTTCAGCACATGCTGTGCATGCTGCGTGCACGCAGCACGCAGCATGCACCCTCAACGCTGCTCATCCCAACAAAGCGATACACAATCACGTGCATGCATGCGTGTTCCGCCCGTGGCGGCGGGGGGGGACGCGGCCCCCACGGCAGAGGAGCCTTGCGCCGCGCAATCGGCGCGCACGTGTGGCGGCGATGCCATACAATGAAGTCTCTCATGCATGGTTGCTCATTCTGCTCTGGCAGAGTTGCCTGAAACCCCCAGTGTTGCCCACGGGGCAGCGGCAAATCGTACCCGAGACGCCTCCGGGCACACCCTGAACCGGGTCCGCCGCCGCCCCTCAAACGGTCCTCCATTCTGCGCGCCCACCCCAGCGCGCCACACTCACAGCACGTCATGCGGCGGATACTCTAAAATGGTCGATCATACTCATAAATCACCAGCCGGCAGGTCGGCCAGGTCTGCGGTGCATACGCAGCCCACAGCCACGTACAGCGTGCCGGCATAACAGCTCCATCTCACCCGGTGCATTCAATCACAGGCCGGCCTCTCACAAATCAATCCACGGGCCGCACGGCGGCCACGCAGCATGACGCACCCGCCGCGCGCGCCGACAAACTCGCGCCCCAGCACACCCCCGTCACCGCGCCACCGGCGCTTTGTTGTTCTGCGCCGCACCCACAGCCGCCGCCACGACCCCCCCGGCGTCCTCCGACGAGGACCCCTCGCCGTCAATCGCGGCCGCCGCAGACGCGGTCAGCCGCAGCGCCTCGGCCTCCGTCTCGGCATGCACCACGGCCTCGACCTGGCCCTGGATGCGGTCGAGGGCGGTGGTGAGGGTGGCTAGGGTGGCCTCAGACTGCTCGCGCTGCCGCTGCGCGTCGGCCTTGGCGGCCGCGAGCGCGGCGCGCGTGTCAGAGAGGTCCCCGGACAGCGAATCGACGTCGCGGCGGATCATGGTGTTCTCTTCGCGCAGGAACGTGTTTTCCATCTCGGTCGCCTGCAGCTTGCTGTCCAGGCGCGAGATCTCCCTCTGCACAGCGGGCTGATTCATTACAGCATACAGATACGGGCTTGGGCGATACAGATACGAGCTTGGGCGATTGCACCACTGAGGACTGAAGACGGCCTCAATGCGTTGCGCGACCAAAAGCAGGTGCGCCGCTAGGTCGAAAAGATCCACGGGTAAGCAGAGCAACGTTCGCAAAGGCGTGATGCGGGCGGGAACCGCGGCATGCATGACAGCCGTGTAGGTGCTCCTGCGATGGTAAAATCAGGCCGGGATGACAGCAGAGGCGGGTGGCCGCAGCATGCACGTGGGGCTTGCCTGCTTGCAACATGTGCATGCACGCATGGCAGCGCCGCAGGTGTGTGCAGGCGATGGCTGCATGCATGCATGCATGCATGCATGCACGTATGCATTATCACAGAAACATATATCGATTTGGACATTAACGACATGCACAGAAAACACTCAGTACATGCATGCGTGTGGCGGACCTTCATGCGCATGACCGCCGACTGCTCCGCCTCGACCGAGTCCTGGGCCTCGAGGTAGCGCTTCTTGACCTGCCCGGCGTCCGCCAGGAGCTTCTCGTTCGCCGCGTCGGCCTCCGAGAGCTTCGCCTCGGCCGCCGTGAGCTCGCTGCGCATTGCCGCGAGCGACTCGGCCGCCTCCGCGGCCGCCGCCGCCGCCGCCGCCTGCTCTGCGGCAAGCTCCGCGCGCGTCCGCTCGAGTTCCGTGTCACGCAGCGCGCGCGCCTCCTGCTCAGCCGCGAGGTTCGCCTGCACGCGAGGGGGGGCTCAGCACAGCACGCGCAGCACGGCATGCACCAGACTGCTGTGTCTCGTGTGCTGGACTGCTTGCGTGGGAATGCCATGGCAGCGTGAGCCTGGCTCTCACGTCTCATGCGGATTTGTACAGCTTTCGCAGCGATTAGGGTCGGGACAGCCTCAGCGATGGGTCTACATACCAGCAGCCCTCCCAGCGTGGCGCCTGGCCACTCCCATCCAAGAGGAGACGAACCAGGCAAAGCGCCAGCAGACTTACATGCATGCGGCACAGCACACGTACCTCGGTGGATTCGAGCTTGCCCTGGAGGTCGTCGCCACGGAGGGTCGCGGCCTGCAGCTGCGCGTCGAGCTGCGCGGACAGCTCCTCCTCGGCGGCGAGCACCTTTTCGAGCTTCGCGCGCCGGGCGGCCTCCTCTTCGAGGTCTTCGCTCAGCTGCGCCCTGCTCTCGTTCGCGGCCTTCAGCCCCGCCTGCAGCCACACGGCAGTCGGGTGCAGCTATGACCTCGCCCCGCTTCCAGCGTTACTTGGTACACATACATAGCATACTTTCCAACAGCGCTGAAAGGACTTCTATTTGCTCTTTTTCTGATGTGTGTGTGCTGGTGTGAGACCGCGGCACTTCACAGGGGTCACATGCATGATGCCAAGGCACCCTGGAGAAGAGGTAATGAGTCATGTCATCAACACAGAGCCTCGTGGGACGTCTGGGATCAGCACGGCCATTCTGGATGGTTCAATCAGGGAACATGTACTTGCATGGCAGCACCGACGGGACACCTGTCCCCACTGCACTGCAGTACCAAACAGGTTCCTTTCTTTGACAAAGATACAACATGCAGACACCAGCACAGCTTTTGTTATTCGCCACGTTCGACTATTCATTGCTCAAGATACAACATGTACAAAAACAAACCTAAAATTGAATGAAATCGAGGGAGGCGCACCTGCAGCTTTGCCGCGGCGGTGGTCGTCGCCTCGAGGTCGCTCTCGAGCGCCGCGGAGCGCCGCGTCTCGGCGGCGAGGCCGCTCTCGAGGCCGGCGGCGCGGCCCTCCTCGGCCTTCAGGTCCGCCTGTAGCCGCGCCGCCTTGGCCTCCTCCGACTCGAGCGACGCCGCGAGCTGCTTGCTGTGCTGCTCCTCCTTCGCCAGGTCAGCCTGCGCATTGTGTGTCTTGCTCAACAGCGCACGGCCGTGTCAGCGCTTGCGCGCACACGGCGCACGCGGCGGCGGCCCATGCACGCCGTGGCGCTGTTGATCAGGTGCCTGCGCAGATCCCAAGTGCACACCCGGGGGCCGCTTGGCCAGGACCACCGGGAATACACCGTACTTCATCACAAGGGCCGTCAGAGTGACCAGCGTGACATGGGGTCTAGTTCAGATTGTTTTATCTTTATTGGGTCAGTCACCCCGAAAAAATATGATTTAATATACCTAGCTGAGTACCTTTAAAACGCAGCGTTTCGCATTACATGTCGAGGATTTTGATGAAGTACGGCACACAGGGATCTTGGTACAATTGTGGGGGGGTATGGAGTCGTGTCATACCTGCAGGTTCGCTCCGCGCTGCTCCGAGGCGCCGAGCGCCTCCTTCACCTTCTCCCGCTGCGCCTCCACGCGCTCCTTCTGCTCCCGCAGCTCGGTCCGCTCCTGCTCCACCTGCACGCCCCCAACACCCGCATTGCCAGCCGTACACTCATCTGTGCCTCCCGATCTGCCGGCTTGAAACCAGAATGCATTTCGTCGTTGTTGCGGTGCTCAATATGGCACTGTGTTCTCGCAACCGCCTGTTCAGCGGTGTTTGAATGAATAGAATGAGTAGCGAGGCTGTTGAGAGCTGCCTTTAAGTGACAAATCGAACGCCCCTGGTTTGAGGAGACATCGGGGCTACAAACCCCTGAGGCTTAGACCTCACAAGCCAGAACTTGTTCCGTGTTGTCGTCATGGACGGTCAGATCCAGGCTGGCAGGGCTGCACACCATGACCCTCGGAGCTGGACAGCACCAGAGCTCCAGGCATTGAGAGGTTGTGAAGCGCATGCGAACATGCGTGGCGCGGCGCAGTGTGCTGCGTGTGCTGAATTGCGGCGGCCGGACGGTGGGCGCATGCATGACTGAATCGCCCAACCCAGAGCACCGCTGAAATGAGACATGATGAAGCCACGGTGAGGCTGGGAGATCGGCAACATCGGCGAGGAACATGCGCGGCGTTCGGCAGCGCCACGGGGGATTACAAAGGGCATGCTATGCTCGCTTAACGCAGCCTCCTGGTGAGGCTGTATGCCAGCACAAAATGCTGCTTATGCCGGCATCTGTCTGCCAACAGGACCGGCGAATCGTATTGTCACATCACTCACGCATCGTGTGTTACGAGGAGAAGGTCAGAGAGGCGGGAGATACGGGATCCGGGCGTACGGCATGCATTGTGCAACATTGACAGTGCCAAGAGGCGCCAGCAGGCGTACCTTTTCACGGCGAGCCTTCTCCTTCCCTCGCAGGCTGTCCGCCCACTTCACCTCCACCTGCACAAGCCGCACACGCACGATCGTGACCATGAAAGCGACCGCCACCCGCACCCACGCTTTCACGTGGTATCTGGCATGAACGACCCCAACAGGGCCCGTGTGCGCCGCACGCCGCTGCGGCACAGCCACCCACCAGTGTGTGAAGTGAAACAACACGTCCAGGTACAGGGGGCGGACCTGGAGGGCTTCGTTCAGGCGCTGCCGGTCGGCGAGCTCCGCGGCCGTCTCGGCGCCGGCGCGCTCCGCGGCGGCGACGCGCGACCGCTCCGCCTTCACGGCCTGCGCGGCGGCACGCCGCTCGTCTTCGAGCTGCCCCTGCAGGGCCGCCTCAGCCCGCGCGCGCTCCGCCACCTCACCCTGTGTCTCCGCCACCTGCTCCTGCAGCTTCGCCGCCTCCTGCAGGGCCGCAGTGCTCTCAGCCACACCGCATGCGCACGCGCCCGTCTAACGAACCCTGACTCTCTGGAATTTTCTGTGCAGAATGTCAATGCATGGGCTGCGAGGTGGAGGCTGGGGCTGACATCCGGGCGGACACAGCACTCACGGAAACAGCGGCTTTACCCCCGTCACGCGTGCCGGACAGCGCCGAACACCTGATGGGCGGCGGGGTTGCAGCGACTCGACAATGCCACACCGATCAGCATGAGCGCATGGCGGTGCTCGACACAGAGGCAGCCAAAGGAGGCACGTCACTCCATGCTGCTTTGCAGCACGTAACAAGATCACTACCACCCGCGGTGACTGCGGATGCGTCGGGTACCGGGCGTGTGCGTGTATTCCACGGCTGCCGCCCGGGACCGAGTTGCACGTGTACTGCGGGATGTGTGGCAACGTGTGCTCCCTGGGTGCTCTGCAGAATTGTGCATGAGGTTGGGCAGTGCTGAGCCTTGGCAGCTGCTGGCCATGCTGGTGAGATGCAAGGGGGATGCAGACAGGGCTGCGAGGCCTCGTGGCATGGAGAGTGGCCTCTGTAGGCGCGATAGAGGAGACGGCAACGGGGCGAGAGTGTGAGGCAGCCAGGGCTGCGATGATAAAAGCAGCACCTGCTGCTTCGTCACAACGGCACTCTTCAGCTGCTCCTCGGTGCGCTTGGCGCCCTGCTTGTTCTGGTACAGCAGCCCCCCGAGGACGCCGGCTGCGAGGATGCCGATGACATTGACAGCGCCGAGAGGATCGCCGCCCTGTGCTGGAGCTGCTGGGGCTTGCGTGGACTGAGGTGGCGCTGCAGTGCTGGATGTAGCTGCTGCCTGACTTGGGGGCTCAAGTGGCTCTGGTGTTGAGACTGAGGCGGGCACTTGTGCCTCGGCGGGACGAGGAGCTGGCGCAGGAGCTGCTGGGAAGACAGAAGGTAGAGTAGGAGCTGGAGCAGGAGCAGGTGCCTGGGGTGGAGGAGTGGCTGGAGTGAGCGACCGGCTTGGTGTGGATGCTGAGGCAGCATCACGGAGCCTACGCAGCTCGTCTTGCTGGACCAATAGCAGCTTCTCCGCCTCCGTGAGAGCGCGCTTCTTGCCACCATGGGATGCTACTGGATTCTCCTCGATGCGATTCACAAACTGGTCGAGGCTGACTTCAGCTTTGGCTGCCGGCGAGAGAGCCTGTACGGAGCGCAGGTGAGGAGACAGGCGCAAAGATCACACACCAAACATGCGCAGATGGACGCGAGCTGTGTTTGGTGTGGGAGGGACCTTTAGGGGGGTCAGACTTGCACTGAATGCTGGCCAACACAGCGAAGCTCGGCGACGTCGACAAAAATCGGATCGCGAATCCACTGGGACGGCAGATGCCGAATTGCTCCCGCAGGCACAGCCATGAGATGGGATTCAGCCGTAAAGTAGCAGCTGGACGGCAGTACAGCACATGATCTCGGAGGATTTGTTTGAACGTCAGCCCACAGTGACACGACCGCAAATGCGGCACAGCCACAAAGTATATGCACAATCATGATAGCGCCGTCCAGAAGAATGGACATGACTGACATGACTCTGAAAAGCACACAGCAGGTCAGCGGATCAGACTAGGCGCCGAACATTGCGCGGACAGATGTGACCAGCCTGGTGGTCGCAGCAGCATGTACCTCGCAGCCTAGTCAACTGCTGCAAAGTCACTTCGCAGACGGTACATAAGAAAGTATCGCGCTCACATGGTTGCAATTTTGTGTGTACAGGTGCATGGCACACAGATCCTCGACTTCGCATCCCTTTCAATTCGAACGCAAGGATCAGACCGTGATGTCAACACGACCAGGCATGCCACGCCATACATGTGGCACTTTTATAAACAGCAGGAAGATCTGTCACGTACCAGGGCTACGGCGGTGAATGCGACCAACAGTGGCTGCAGCCCGGATCGACGCTGTGTAGCGTCTCCAGAGGGCTCGTCCGAAGCCTGAGCTCGCCTAACAGCATGCCTGCCACTACAGACGTTCAATTGTGTATGGCGGTGCCGTGGCTGTATCGTCGTTCGCATCGTGCCTCGCAGCGAAACGGCTCTGTCGAATCTGGACGGGATACAAACGCAAAACATGATGACAGAGCGTACTAATGCAGCAGCATAGTGTGAAGTCCGACATCATCAGTGTTCAGAAAGCCAGGAACGCAACACTGAAGCTGATTCGAGTGCACTGCATGCTGCAGCACGTGCTATCCTGGCGCCTGCGCGCGCGCAATGGAGCGTCGCAGACACGTGGCACGCAGACAAGTTTAACATCACGCGCGGCCGCGGCTTGCTCACTGCGCGTGATCAATCTCGTGTTACAAGGATGAAGGTGGTGATCAATCCCGTGTGAGTCCGCTGCACGCTGTCGGACGCGGGAGAGTCCTGCCGTGCTTCGGCAGTGTCAGAGCAGCCGATCTCATGGACACACTGTTCGTGGTGTGAGCTTCGTGTGGCTTGCTGCGTGGTGTGCGGTTCCCCTGGTTCTTGCTTGCGGTGCTACCTGCCTCGCTTGCTTTGTCCTTGTAACACACACTGTTCGTACTCTGAGCAGTGCATGCTCCAAGCCGTGCATGGGAGAGCTTGTAGCGCAAGGCAGTGGCTGCAGGCACACCTGTGCGGCGACCTGTGCAGCTACGGGTTGTGGTACGCACGTTCAGAGATCTTGGTATCTTTTGCGACAGCACACCACGTTGCCGACAAGATACACCGTAACTGACAATCACAAACCAAACACCAGATCGAGTCACACCAAATGCTGCAGACCAGACTTGAGCTGTGGTCCAATGTCTCACTGCGTCGCCACGCTGCAGCACCACTGCAGCAGCATGGGCATGGCTCGCGCCAGCAAGCCACACAGATATACAGAGTCTGTACTACAGACACCACGTAGCATGCACAGTCAGCCTACAAACTCACAGCAGGAAGACCCGCCGAAAGGCACCCCCCGCCCTCCCCCCCACCAAAGTAACAGAATGCGGCACTGCAGAACTCCCCGCTGCGCATGGAACTGATGCGAAAGGTGTTGGGGGGGATGGTAACTCTCATTCAGTTCAGCATGCAGTAGACCCTGCTCTCTAGCCCTTCACAGACATATTGTAGGGTTTCCTAGACGGCCACGGCTGCCCCAGCCCATCCCCCATCCTCCCGCTCATATCTCCACAGACCCACCGGCCATGCAGCATCTGATACACCCCTGGGACACCCTCCCTCAGCCCGTCGCTCTCAGTGGGGGCACTGGTGGGCAGCTCACACCGCATCGCAGCACAAGCCCAGTCAGGCAGCCCATCCGAGCTCATCAGCACATCATGGGGTGATGCATCGGCCGTGGCCCGAGTCCTGGAGGCACCCCTAACCCCTAACCCCTACGTGGGATGCCGGAGAAGGATCCCAGAGGTACGCTAGAACAGAGCTGTCCGCCAGTTGGACCGGCGACACACGCGACCAGCAGTCGCAGCTGGAGCCGCCACCGGTGTCCCGGTCAGGGGCGCGCCACCACTGCCTGGCACTGAGGTGCTCCGGAAAAACAGCTATATCGCTGCCGCCCAAGCGATTTCAGGCTGCGACGGCATGTCAGCACACGCATGCTGGAGCTCCCCCGCCTCCTGCACCTCCAGGCCCGCCTCCTGCACCTCCAGGCCCGCCTCCTGCACGCCAGCCCGACGACGCTTCAGAACACACCGTCACTACAAGCGGCCGGCGGTGCAGATGGATGCGCTCTGCAGAAGACGGCGGGCGGTAGTGTGGCGGGGGGGGAGGGGGGGGGGGGGGGGGGGGGGGGGGGGGGGGGGGGGGGGGGGGGGGGGGGCACCTGTGGAGTCGCTATCAGCAGCACTGCCGCTCACACCGGCAGGGGCAACCGCTCGCCTGCCTGTAGCAGACCACACCGAGAGTCTCCGCCACACAGCAGCTGTCCCCTGGACGAAAGCGGTGTGTGCCCTAGTGCAGCCACGGCATTGTGCATGCACAGGTCCGCATGCATGAGCGCAGGGCCGTGCAAGCAGTGCTGCCAGGGGGGAAAAGTGGCCGAGGGGGAGTTCCGGAGGCAGCCGTCACGGCGTGAGCTTCTCGACCACCCGCAGCTTGGCGCTGCGCGCCCGCGGATTCCCCTCCAGCTCCGCCACCGCCGCCGTCGTCGGCCGCCGCGTCACCAGCCGCACCGCCGGCGGCTCGCGCTGCGCCGCAGCCGCTGCGAGCATCCCCGCGTCGATCCCCCGGCCCGCCCCCACGGCCTCCGCGCCGCCGCGGCCCCGCCCCGCCGCCTCCCGCAGTGCCCACTTCACAATGCGGTCCTCGAGGCTGTGAAACGAGATGACGGCGAGGCGGCCGGCGGGGCGCAGCGCACGCAGCGCGGCTGGCAGCGCGTCGCCGCATGCATGTAGCTCGTCGTTGACGGCGATGCGGAGGGCCTGGAAGGTGCGGGTGGCCGGGTGCGGCCCGGCGCCGCCGCCGCGGCCGCGGGAGCTGCCGAGGCGCGTCTCGCCGATCGCGCCCTTGAGCTGCTCAGTGGTCGTGATCGCGTTCACCTCCCTGTGATTGAATGCGAGCGTTGGCGCTTGTGGCGTGCACAGGTGAGGCTGGCCTCAGCTGGTCCAGCGACTACGTCCGCATACGGAACGACAACGACTGGGGCACCACTCTTGACCCCTCAATCATGCCTTCCTGCGGCGAGAGTCCTCCACCACGCAGGTGCCGTAGCCACAGTGACCAATGGCCACAGGTGACGACGTGCAAAGACACGGCGCGAGGCGCTGCCGGTCAATCATGAATTTTCCAGGCCATTCCTCCGTCAAAATAGCACCATGCGGGTTCCGTGTCATTTTGGCGTTGGTGTATGGATGAGGGCGGATGATGCAAGTACGTGCACAGGCGGGGGGTTTGGGTGCAGATGGCAGTTCGGACCTGGCATCAACGATGCGCCGTGCGATCGTGCGCCATTTCTTGTCCTCACCGTACTCCCGGATGATCTTGCCGAGAGCCTGCTCGCTCCAGCCGTTGACTATGTCAGCAGCTGACAGTGGCGCCGAGCTGTCCATGCGCATGTCCAGAGGGCCATTCTGCATGAACGAGAAGCCCCGGTGCGGCCTGTCTAGCTGCATGGATGACACCCCCAGATCCAACAGGATGCCGTCTACTTGTGAAAGATTCAGCGCGGCCAAGTGATCGTCCAGGTCCCTGCAGTGGCAGGTTGGGGTTGTCACATCAGCACTCCGTGTATGCTGGTGGGCAAGCTTGCACGTCCAGGCACCTCACCAGGGGAAAGCACCTGAAGTTGCCTTTGAGGAAGTGGAGCTTGGTACCTCGGCTTTCGAATGGGCGCAGGCGAGACTCTGCTATCTCCAGGGCCTCGTCATCCTGGTCAATGCCAACAAAATGCTCCACTTCCTGTAGCCCGTTAGCTGCACATCAGCTGCACGGGCAGGCAAGGTTGTCCGCGTACCAGACATTCAGTACACAGAGTCACGGATCGTACCGGATGGTGTTGCAGGAGCTCGGATGCGTGGCCTCCAGCGCCGAGGGTGCCATCGACATGTACCTGCACACAATGTCCATCTGCAGGCACGTTGCGCGGATGGACGGCAAAAACCCCGTACGACAGAAGTACCTTGAGATTGACTCCGCTGAATGCGTCCAGGACTTCTCCAAGCAGAACCGGCACGTGCCCATGTAGGGCACTGCTACCAGCGGCATCGCTGGTCGAACGCCGCAGGGCCAATCTCAAAGGAGGGGAGGCCCTTGACGTGAGGCAAAGCGCGTTTTGGCTTGCCCGTAAACATATGAAATGCATTGTTCGATAATCCTTCAACTTGAGCTTTTCGAAGTGCTGATGGCAACTTGATGCACGGAAGTTCGAAAAGCCAGATGAAGCTGATTCCAGCAAGGCGGCCTGCATCCCGCCCGATCCACAAGGTATGAGCCATGCAATGCGTTAATCAGCCTGCCACCGGTTAATGAGTCAAGGGCATTCCAGCATGCGCCCTCTGGCTTTGGAATAATCTTGCACGGACACGCTGTTCATGGCAAAGCGTCGTCTCCCCTTGAAGCCACGGCACGTTGCTACCGGTTGCACGCATATTGCGCGCAGCATGCCAGTCGGCGAATATAGAACTGCGATGTAATCTTGAATTGATTGTTGGCGACGAAGTGTCTCTTTTTTGCCTGCAGCGCGCTCGCCGTTGGTAACTAAGTCGGATGACCCGTGCGCTCGGCGGACCGTGATTCAATTGGAGCTCACAGGTGAATTAACAAGTCTGTGGAGTAATGGGTGCATCGTATAGCTCGTGTGAGCCCCCGAGGAATCCCGCATTTCCAGACACAACTACGCTGCAGGTGCGGTCCGCAGCAGTCTGACCATGCGGCTGTTTTCACGAGCAGAATGCATCACAACGCTTGCACATGTGCAGGACGGCCAACCACTGCCGAAAGAGAAGGCTCCAACACTTCAGCCTCCAGTCAAGTACGAAGAACTGCAGCGCGAAGCGCTCCGTACGCCCCCAGACCTGACGGCAAAGCTCGAGTGTTTCGTAAACACAATGCACTTCCATACTGCATCACATTGACAAAACACATCCTGGATGTCTTTCAAATCAATCGAATGCAGTTCTGCGCCGTGGCATGTTCTAACATCCGTCGCACAGGTGGTGGTCGGGCACATGCTGAAAACACTTCATCAATCCGCGGATTTCTGTGCAGAATCACTAAAATGGGAGTCAATATCAGGAGCCAATTTCAGTATTACCAAGCCGCTCAATCCCAATTTTTTTTTGACTCACAGGTGAGCCTTGCCTGATGCTATTGCCTTCACCATTCTAGATGTCTGTCTACACTTTCCTCCAAGATCGAGCGAACCAGATTCATTCTCACCGACTGTCAACATCTGTACTATACTGCAGAGTAAATATGGGCACCCGAGACACAGAGGTCGATCCTTCCAAGGTCCTGCGAGGGGCGAATCCGGAATACAGCTTTGGTGCGACGGTCGCAAATGATAAGGTGAGCTGCTGCTTCGCCAAAACAGTTGTGTTCAGCATCAGCAATCTGTAGTTCTCCATTCCGAATCCGTGTGTAAACATCCGCAACTGGTCTCTGCCAAGCGCCGCGTTGCCAGTACCGAATCGTGCTCTGCAGTGCCAGCCGCCCTCCGACACATATCCTCACGATCCACACACATGTGCTGCCATCCGACATCTTGTACACAGATCATGTCATCGGTGTCGCCAGTGCAGCCTAATCGCTCACCACTCTCGATCTGCCAAAGTATGAGACTTGCATGTGTCATGCTGGGGCGCCTGAGCCTTCATACATGAGCGCAGTGTCTCGAAAGAAAGCCCTTCGCACTGGGCGTGTGTGCCTGTGAAAGTTGTGCAAGCGTCACCGATGAGTGCCAGGATCATCGTTGCACCATAGACCATGTAGATTTCTAGCCCGCACGATTGCAGATGCTCCCACGCTGACCTGGTACAGCCCTCACAAGGCGTCGCGCCGAATATCGGCCGCCAGTGTCGGGCCACTGGGTCTCATAAGACAACCACCCAGCCATACATCGCTGCTTTGAACGTCTTCTGCAGGCTTCCAGAGCCACTCCCAAATCGGAGGCGTTGTGTGGCCGCCAAAGCGACATGGTCACCGACCACTCCCAGCACCTCTGTCTGACCCGTCCCTTGAGGCACAACCAGCTATCACGCGAGCGTCGAATATACTGTCCCGTCTCACAGGACCCATGCATCTTTTACCCTGCAACAACACCCAAACAGCACCCACCATCCATGCCAGAAGCGGCGCACCACCCCCACGCCACTCTCGCACCATCCAACATGTCCACCGCCCGTCGCTCCGCACGCCACTCGCGCTCCCAATACATGACCGCAATGCATTGCAGTTCCTCCTGATGGGCACGATGAACGACCGCGGCATCCTCACGTCCCGCGCGACGTGGCGTGCAAGCGACGCGCTCACCGCCAAGTACGAGTCCCGCATCTCCCCGACGGACTACGGCAGCCCGATGTACATGGTGGACGTCGAGTACACCGGGGCCGACTGGAACGGCCAGCTCAAGACAGGCATGAACGGCTTCTACGGCGCGAACTACATGCAGAGCATCATGCCGTGGCTCGCCGCCGGGGGCGAGATCTTCTACCTCGCCGAGCAGGGCCGCTCCGGCGTCGGGTTCGCTGCGCGTGTCAGCGACGAGAAGAGCGTCGGGACGCTGCAGGTGTGTGCATGGACGCCTCATGCATTTCGTGACCCGGAGCAGCGGCGGAGCGGGTGGCTGCCGTGGCGTCGTGGGTGAGCATGCCGAGGGCCTTGTTGCAGCCGCCAGGAATGCACGTGCTTTTCCTTTTCTACGCACGCTTCCGGCGGCTGCTGTTCCCGGCATTCTTCCTTCGCACGTGCCATGCATACGCACGACACCGTCGCCTCTCCGGCCTGCGCACATCTATTCGCGGTCTCCTGGACGTCCGTTGATTTCGCACAGACGCGGCAACCCGGCGCACGCATGCAGATCGCGACGACGGGCATCCTGTCGCTGACGTACCACCACCGCGTGAACGACAAGGCGGCGCTCGCGGCCGACTTTCTGTACAACGTCGGCGCGCCCTCCGAGGCGTGCGCGTCTGTCGGATACGACTACACCTTCCGCCAGTGCCGCCTGCGGGGCAGCGTGGATAGCAACGGCAAGGTCGCGGCGCTGCTGGAGGAGGCGCTGGCACCCGGCGTGCGCCTGCTGCTCTCCGGCGAGCTCGACCACGCCCGCGCCGACCACAAGTTCGGCTTCGGCATGACGTTTGGGGAGTAGCCGCTGCGGCGGCTGTGCCACGGCGCCGGGCGGCGCGGTGCTGCGCCCCCTGTAGGCACGCGCTCTCTCAGCGTGCGATTTCACAGACGCGGGATCGGGGGCGTGTCTGGGGAAATGGAGTGACGTTTCACGCAAGCTCGGGCCACTGCATGGTAGAGCACCAAGGCAGACGAAGAGTGTGTCGGAGATTGGGGGGGTGGGTCCCAGCGTTGCAGAAGCGTCGCCGGGGCCTCGGCTCATACAGCCCCCACACTGGCCATGGCTGTGGGTGATGCAGTGTGCGGTGTCCGTGCGTGGGCAGCACGAGAAAGTGAAGCGCTGCTGGGAGGGGTGAAGGCAAACTTTACAAAACATGCCGTGTGTCTGCCACAGCTAGTCTGGGACACCAGGTCATCGTGATTAAAGTTGGGCTTTGCGGCAGCTATCAGGCCTTCCTGTGTTCTGGCCTTTACCGTACGAGGCTCACTCCATGCCGTCCGGCATAGCTGCACTGTTTGATGATTGTGGAAACATACACTGCTCACCTGGACAAAATCGTTTGTGTAGGGCATGTGGCTCTATTCACCCGTGCCTCGATGGCAGATTTGTCATCTCTCCAGTGGCAGCCTGAGGGATGAGGCTGACAGTTACCCATGCAGTGGTGGCGAAATTGTGTGTATCGTGGGATGACTTGGTTCACCCGTGCCTTGAGATGCACGAGGCGATCCAGAGCAAGGGCCTTAAAACGGTGAGATTTCAGTCGGACACCTCCCAGTCCACGTCCCACTCACGAAATCTGCATATGCTATCCTGTCTGGGTATGAGCGTCCGGCAATCCACAATCAGTTGAAAGCCACAATGCACTTCACAACACCTCCCATCAGCTGTGATGACCATGTGGCTTCACAGACACCCTACCTCGGGGTATATCAAGCAGCTGACGCTAAGCCTCAGGGGCAAGGCAGCAACAGGCTCAAATTTTTAGGCCACATGCGCATGTTTACAAACCAGCAGTTGTCGTAGAGATTCATTGCACCTAGCACGTCTCCTGGGCACTGTCCACCGCTCCTTGCATACATGGGCAGATTGACACTCAAGTCGGAACACAGAAACAACAAGCACTTTGGATTGCACTTGTTTGAACTCCATGTAGCCCCTTGTAGTGACCTGCCATCCTGCCCAAGTATATACTGAAAAGGGCGTCGGCAGGCTATAGATGTGACCCAGTGTGGATCTGCACATAGGAGCACTGCCACGGACAGGCACTTGGATGCACTATAGACACATTTGCATTCACGCACGTCTCTTGCACCCAAGACATCTTCATCCAGCGCATTCTGCGTTCCATGCATTCAAACTACTGACTATATTCCATATTGTCTGCTGCTGTCCAGCTTCAAGACTCCACAGTCTGTAGCTCGACCTCATGCATTCGTTGCGTTCCCAATGGACAAAGCTCCGCCATCGTGTTCCATTGCTCAGGCTGCTCCTCCAGGTATGCTGAGATGCCTTTACTGTAGACCAGCAGCAGTGGCTGCGTTGCAGGCCTACATATGAACCGCCTGTTGGCC
The DNA here is from genome assembly GCA_023078555.1 of Ulva prolifera. Taxonomy (NCBI): domain Eukaryota; kingdom Viridiplantae; phylum Chlorophyta; class Ulvophyceae; order Ulvales; family Ulvaceae; genus Ulva; species Ulva prolifera. The sequence continues at coordinate 8,200,679 of CM041199.1, forward strand.
TGACTCATCACCATTGAGCAGCCAACATCCTAAATTCACCGAGGGCTCAGTGGCAGCGCTGTGGCGCATATGACCGAAAAGTGAAAGTGAGTTGAGAGGGACTCCATATCTGGCCATATCCTGACCGGATTTTGTCATTTCCAAATCACCGGGGCCACATAGCAGAGTGCCAGGATGATCCAGCACGGAATGGCATCCGGAGGTGAACAATTCTGGCTGGCACACAGGACAGGTCATGTACATCCAATTGTGCATCGCTGTGCCCGAGTGGCTGCGGTGATCAGCAACTCTTGTGACCAGAGTCGCTATGCAGGTCTGTAAATTCACCAGGTCACAGGCAGCAGAGCGGGCCAGTACAGCAAGCATTGTGTGATGAGCGTATGCAATGCAATATCTGGCGCCTCTGTACAGTGTACATCCACACTGCCTCAGTCAATTGCATTCACAGACAGCAGTATGGCACACACTGTCTGGTCTCATGGCCATCTTGGCACACCGCTTCTCCACAATGGACATGAAGCTGCTTTGGTTTGCCGGTCCCTGGCTCTCCGAGCACACACAGGGGCGAGGCATCTGCATTCCCGAGCTCATTCCACAACTGGATATTTCTCTCGAGATTCTGCAGCACTGTCTGGGCCACAACGGGCGCAAAGGAAGTCAACGCCTTGAACACAGGTGTCACGACTTTCTCTGCAAAAGCTACCTGCAAAAGAGGCTGACATGTGACCACCAAGGCGGTCAAGAGGACGGGCAGTCTTACAGACAGAAAGCTCATGTTCCGGACCCAATGCAACGGCTCGTGTGTCCTCAGTCAGGGCACCTCCGTGATACAACACCCATCCCGGGCATCTGCGGATCACGAGGAGCATTTGCGAAAAATTCAACAGCTGATGTTGCAGCAGAATGTGCGCTAGACTGCCCAATCAGTCCCGGGTATTGAGGCCTTTATCGAGGCTTTTTCTGCGACACCCCAGCCATTTTGGCTATGTATAGTGCATTCATGTACAAATGGCTAAATGCAAAGAACGCTTTAATGATGCAGAGGGGAATGCAGAGCCTAAACAGTGAGTGAACTGGGCTGCCTTCCTTGGCCGCACCCAGCCCGCAGCCTACAGAAGATACGGATGAGGTGTGTGGGCAGCATGCGATGGCCCCGACAGGTGTCCCTTGTTACCACATGCACACATACATTGAGGCTGTCAACCACTGAAATCCATGTGCGCACAGGCACTTGTACAGAACCTTTCATATGCTTAGGGCACAGGGTCGCCAGCTGTGGTCTATCAGAGCATTTGGACAGCCATCTCGAGATCCACACAGGATCAGGCTCTGGCTATGCACACCTGTGCCTTCCATATGACAACCTTGTCCTGCTGGAAAAAGGGTGTTTGTGTGAGCCCTTGCTCCAACTCCAGGTCGCCTTGTCGGAAAAACTCCTTGTAGATTGCATGCGCCCACATGCCTGCAACCTCTGGCGGCCGACCCGCACTGTTGATGTCCGCAGCATGTATCAGTAAGCTCATTGCTGCCGCCCGGAAGTCTGGGTCAAGCCATCGGCATGCATCTCGACCACCAGGCCTGCCAGCTTCATCAGCATGAAATGGAGCACCCATGTACAAGTCTTCATCTGTGGGACAACTTGCATGCCGCTCCGCGTCATTGATAATGGTGAGGTGGAACATCATGTCCGTGTTGAGGACCAGGTCCACAATCATGCTGCACATCCACAGCATCGGAGTGTGGTAGTGGGTCTAAAACTCGGTCCACAATGCAATGCTGACCCTCACAGGAAGGTATCGCAGGAGCGCCTGCTCATCAGCTCTGTCTTGGAGGCCAAGCAAAGTGTGCTACGTATGCATTTTACATGGCGGGGCCACTGTTCCACAGCAAGCGTGCCTCCAGAGACAATGCCTCAACAGATTCTACCTCACGACTTTTTTTTTGTTTTTTTTTTCACGAGTGCAACTGTAATCTTGATTTGTCGGAGAAATGAAATTGATGCAGCTGGTGCTACCAGACATCAGTGACTGAAGTATCCTGTAAGTACAATTGTAGCGCTGCAGGGACAAACTCACGCCAGACAGAGAACAGTATGGAGCCAATTCGCACCTTTCAACAGATGTGGCTGTGTCATGGTCAATGTGACTGAGGAAATTGCATTTGGGATTTGCTAGCAAGCCGAGACCAATCGCCAGGCTGGCATGTTCGGCGACGGATTTATTTGAGAACATGTAGCTCAGATCATCCTGCATGTGTGTCATCTGATCCATTGAACAACAGGTGATTTACAGCCACTGCATTGCAGAACCGATTGGGCGACCGGTAAACTGATTAACCATCAGGATATCACACATGTATCCGAATATATAGACTGTTTGATATCCAGACACCAGACAATATTTCCGGATATTTGTGATGTACATCAACAGTTGGATATGCAGAAAGAAGAACCTTGTGCCGGCAGGTTCTAGTTGCTGCAGGTTCTAGTTGCTGCGCCCAATTGTGCCTAATTGTGTAGACGTGAGGGAAGTTCGTTCAAGATGCGTAGTGAGGGAAGTTCGTTCAAGATGCCTAAAGGTACGGTTAGGAAACAAAACTGCTTAGCATGCTTCCGCCACACAGGAAACACGCTTGCGGCTGCAATGGAACACAGTGCCCTGCACCGGAGTTAATTGTGATTAACACACAATAAGCGCAATGCAATATTGCATATATATAGCCAGTCACGTCACCTTTGAAGCTCGTAGAAATTGGTTTGTCACCCCTGGGTGACCGACATCATGCACCACTGCAGCAATCAACATGGCCAGGATTTCGAGGTCAGAAAACCGAGACACCAGGTGATCCTTCAGTAGCATACATGTGACGGCCTGCACCACATCTGCGGCATGCGTCGAGTTGTGGTATGGATTGGTCCTGCAGCATGCACATGAGGGTAAACGTTCACGTGTGCTTGCTTCCTTGTCTGGACACCACAACCATGTTTGTTCAGACTTGAGTTCAGTCTTGTTGACAGGCTGCCGCATGGGTCCTAGGTATATCCTTCCCAAATTTGCAATGCACTTGCCCCCAACGCCGATCAACCTGAGTGTATGGCAAAGTCACCAAACAGGATCTCCTCCCCAAGAGTCAAAACTGATCTTAATCAGCACTGGCAACTGTTTCGGCTGTCTAGGTGCGTCGACGAAGGCTCAAGCGGACAAGCCGTGCCAAGGCAGACACACCTAGGATAGAGAGCTTCCAACAGGAGCAGATACTGCTCCAGTGTGTTCCTTGGAAGTTTGAGCGAGTTGAGGAGGCCCAGGACCTCAAATGCGGCCAACGATGTGACTCGCAGAGGCGCACACGTGTGCTCAGCAACATGGCTGACGTCAAAGTCATGCCAAGAGTCAATGCTTGCCAGTACCTGTATCATGAGTGTGGAAGTGCAGTCATTTCTGCATCACATAGCAGACTCACTGCATCATTTGAATATTCACCGACTGTCACGATGGTGTGGACAGAGCAGCTAAGTAACGACTGACTGAATGCACAGCTGTATGCACATTCCTAGATTGTGCATCTCAGGGCAGCCATACAGTCAACGGGCATCAGTTTACAGCATCCCCAGCAATTCAGAGAGGCCGACCTTGTTCCAAACATCACTCATTGGCCCCTTCTTCTGCCTGGAAGCATCTGAGCAGACCCGATTGCTGCTTTGGCCGCCCTTGCAGCCTTCATTCTGCAACTCGTTTGCACAATCCGGTAACAAATCTGGCACAGACCTCACGGCAGTGCACCCGAGTGAAGAAGATGAATTTGCATTCATCGCTGGCACCGGTGATGGCCCCGTGCGATGTTGTCCATCAACTAGATTTGCTGCTGAAGATACAGTTTTACCAGCAGCAGCTCCAGCAGCACAAGCTGCAGGCTCGTGAGGAGACTGGGTGCGGCCTCTGCTATCAGCACCGCATCTTCCTGGCCTCAGTTCTGCTGAAATTGGGTCAGCTTGTGAGCCGCCAGGTCTGTGTGCATTTGTTGTCCCACAAGGTAAAGATGCATGCCCTAGCACACGATCCCGGACTGATGCCACAGCGGAAGTGAAGTTTGATCCGATTGCCCTGGAGCTACCTTGCGGGACGACATTGGACAGAATTGACCTGAACCGGGATTACACACACTGTCATACCCAGGGGCCAAGGTCGGGCGCAGAATGTTGCATATTAAGAGACACAGCATAGGCCAGATGCATACGTTCTGTGTGAGTGCAGTGATCGCGAGATCCTGAATGGAAACTCAGACGGATCAACAAAGTCAAGGGTCTTCATGAAGGAAGAGAACATCACATCATCGCTATCTGGCATTCGGCTGAGATGGCTACTCCGGAACTGTTGCTCATGTGAAGGGCGGAACGGTGGAAGCCCATCTGATGAGCTTTCATATCTCGGGCGACCTGCGACATTGCTGCTGCCACCTGGTGCATGTGGTGTTGCCATATTCGACGCATGCTGTGCGTTGCCCCTTGGCGAGTCTCTCCGTCCACTGGTTGATGTTCCACCGTTGTGCGAAAACACAGGCATAAGGGACTCAGCAGATGTAAAAGGTGCCGAAGCTGAGGCCATAGTTCGATCCTTCACAATGTCAAGTGTCTCCAGAGCATGACTTGCACACATGGGAAGTGGGGTCGAGGTATTGAGCGCTGGAACTGGGCAAGGTGACGGTGGTTCATGTAGATCTTGAAGCAAAGCCCGTAAAGTCTGTAGCTTTTCAAGGTGGAAATGACGTATTGTACCACTTTGCAAAGCACAGCCATCGTTGTCTAAGCAACGTGAGACAAACTGCTCAACCTGCTGAGCTGCCGGAACAGGGACATATGGTACAGGCATGATCTAGTGACAAGCGTGGGTGCAGATCCAGATGGTCAACACAAGCTTCTCGTCCAGGTACATTCCACCAGACCAGCGTCCTGTGCCGTTGATCAGCCGGTTGTGACCCAGACGACAGCTACAGCCTCCATCACCAAACGATGCCACATTGATGCGCCCCTGCAACCACATTTTCCTGTTTTTGCTATCAATTGTTGCAATTGGAAGACATGGCTGGCCAATAACATGCCTTGCTCTCTCCGGGAGCTAGAGAAAGGGCAAATCTCTCAGGCCTGCGGCTTCACCAATAACGAAGTCCTGAACTGCTCGAAGCAAACTAGAAGTTGGCGATCATAATTGAACGCTGTTAAGAAACCGCGACATGCAGGGCTGCAGTTCACATCCTCTGCGAAGCGGCCGGCCTGATGTGAGCCATGCCGAACTTTCACTGGAAGGAGAAGAAATAGGAGACAATTCTACGAGCAGGAATGCAAAGCAGCCCGCGCAGTTCTCCTGTTTCAGCGGCCTGTTTTCAGGAGCTGCGGTGTTTCGAGACAACCCATACACACATACGCGTAGACGTGTGTGGGGCCATGACTTCGTGAAGTATTTTCGCCTGCTGTCCGGTCGACAAATTTCATGTGACACAGGATGACTCGGTTGATGAAGATCACACTGCGTGTTTCCCCTTGGCCACCACGTAAGAGTTCGGTGTCGGAGACGCAATATCTTTCTATGCGGACAAGCGCGGGCAAGACGGCACAGGCCAGCGTCGTGCGAGGACCGAGTACCAAGCTTCATAGTGGAGCAGGTAGCCTCCTCATATCGTCGCGCATCTAGCTGTGATAACGTTTCTGCCCGTGCAGTCCATCCCGCTGGCTGAGCTTCCTCCAGACGGGATTCAATTGAGATCTGTTGACAATTGTGTTTATCTAGCTTCTATCATGTCTTGGCTCGCTGGATTCGTTAAAGAGGTGCAGAGCGGCGACACGCTTGTGATCGCGTCCGCATCAGCCCTGCCAAATGGCCACCTCGCCGAAAGGCGCCTAAACTTAGCATCGCTGAGTGCCCCTCGTATGGTGTGATGCCTGATGAATGTGCAAGTGTGCGCATGAAATATGCCTGTTCATGTGCTTGCAGCGGACGCAGGCAATTTAGCTGTGTGACCGAAGCGGCGAGTCTCAAGCCCAGCGATCGGATTGCTTAATGTGCGCTTGATATAGGCTGTTGCTAACTTTGTCGCTTGCGCTATGTAGCCTCGACGTGATGGCTCTGCATCATCCGAAGAGTTCGCATGGGAGAGTCGCGAATTTCTGCGGAAAATGGCCATCGGACGGGTATGGTACTTTCGCATGTGAGATGTTAGAATGTCAAATGTGGGTCCACATTTTGGCGGTCCTGCCCCTTCATGGTGTCGCTGCTTGCCAGCCTCGTACACAGAAGGATACATCGGTCACACGTGACCTGTTTTGCAGAAATGCGTTTTTCGTGTGGACTACAAGATCGACACTATTGACCGTGACTTCGGAACGGTCAGCGTTGATAGAGATGGCACTCATGTTGACCTTGGTCTGGCTGTCGTCAAGGCTGGATGGGCGAAGGTAAGATGCACAATTGCAGAGAGATCACACGTCCGTGCGAATATTGTGACAAGTGGCCAAAGCCGGCTATCAGCTTGTAGTGAAGCCAGAGTTCATCCACGCCTAATGGCGTCTGGCTGAAAGTGACACGGGAGTGCTCTATGTCGATTCTGCCGCCCACCACGGCACCTGAACAACTTGCTGCCTCACAGGTTCGTGGAAGCAAGGATGCAGCAACTCAGGCAAAGGACATCGAGTCACTGCAGAGCGCACAAGAGGAGGCTGAGGAAGCTGGACGGGGGATTCACTGCTCTGACCCTGTCGTTCGCAGCGCATCGAGCTTCGTCTTCGATGTCGACTCTGCCGGTTCAGGAAGCGATGCTATTGCAGCTTTTGGCAAGGGTGTGCCAGTTGCTGCAGTGGTGGATGCAGTGCTGACCGGCTCCACACTCAAGCTGGTCACCCTCCCGGAACGGTCAATCATGCTCCTTTCCCTAGCAGGAGCACAGTCTCCGAACGTCCGCCGTACTCCAGATGGCAATATTGAGGGAGATCCCTTTGGACCCGAGGTGTGATGTCCACTGTCGAAGTCACAACATCCATTTGTGCATATCTCCACAGCCAGCACAACTGCTCGCCATCCCGGTGGTTCGTTATAACTGCTATCGCACCGTTGACCTCCAGCATCAATGAGTCCAGATCCACTGCAGCATGTCGAGGTCGTTGTACAATACAGTAAGCGCACGACTGCATACGAGCATCCATCTGGCAGGGACGTGGTCGCCATCACGACAATCTCAGTCAAGCTAGGATGTTCATGCTGTCTGCAACATGTGGCCATTGTCCAATGACAAGATGCGCTCGGGCTCAGGCTCTGCATACACCAGGCATACAAATGGTGACACAATTTGCTACCGGCCAGGGGGCTACTCTAGGCAGGGTTACCACCTGGTGCCACAAGCCAATCTCCCACCATCACCTCACACTCCCCTTGTTGCTCATTGCCTAAACTTCCGAAACATCCCAGTCGCAGGACATGACGCAACATGGTCGTTGGGTGAGAGTTCCGGCCAACGATGTGCCGGGCCATTTCCTTTGCTTCCACCTGAACACGTTGGCTGCAATGCCTGTTTGACTGCCCCATTCACAAGCCGGTCCTTCCATGCTGCAGGCCAAGACGTTCACCGAGCTCAAGGTGCTGAACCGGGAGGTGCGTGCGATCCTGCACTCTGCGGACACCAGCGGCGGCCGCGTGTACGGCGAGCTCGTGTACCCTGAGGGCAGCACCGCGGCCTCCCTTGCGGCCACGCTGCTCGAGGCCGGCATGGCAAAGTACGTCGACTGGAGCGCGCGCATGCTCCCCGTCCGCCCGCCAGCCGCGATCGCGGCGGCCGCGGCGCTGAAGAAGGCCGAAATGGCGTCCCAGGTGTGTGAGTACAGGCAACCTCTGCCGCGGGCCCACACTGAGATAATGGGGTGGATGGTAAGCGATGGTTGAGGGGTTGGGGCTGAACACATGCACATTCTCACGCAGCACTCCCCCACGAGCCCTCCATGTGCTGTGTGCTGTGAGCGCAGGTCCACAATGGTGTGATTGGATCCTGCCATTCCTGGCCCGGCTCTGCGATGTCCAGAGGCGTTGAGAATGGTTTCGATCTGCAGGGCGAGCGTAAGGGCATGTGGGCGACCATGGAGGTGCCGAAGACGGCCGTGGTGACGGCGGACTCGGCTGTGGAAGGCCGCGTGGTGGAGGTGGTGTCGGGGGACACGCTGGTTGTGCGCCTCGCCGATAGCCGGGAGGTCCGCCTGTCCCTGGCCAGGTGCGGTGCTGCTTCCTGCGAGTAATCTGCCGAAAGGACAGGCTGGCGACGCGCCCGTTATGCGGTCCACAGACGCCAGCTCGCACCAATGTGCCGCTTGTACTGCTTTCTCTCGGGGTGGCGACTGGGCATCTCAGTCCAGCGGCGGACCCGAACACAGCGATGCACTCCTGGGGCGTAGTCGGGTCAGCGCTGGTGCCCGTGTTTCAACTCCCCGATTGACTTCCTGTGGATGAGACGTTGTTCTCTGGCCGTTGCATGCTGCATCGGCGCGGGATGTGGAAACGACTCGTGCGATTGCGTGGCGTACATGCATATCTCTATCTCTCGCCCACACTCCACACCGGCAACATGTGAGCGCTCTTGTGAGTGAGGGGTCCTGTGCAGCATTCGCGCGCCACGCATGCGTGCGCAGGGCTCGCCCGACCCGGAGCCGTGGGCGCGCGAGGCGAAGGACTACCTGCGGGCGCAGGCCGTCGGCGCGGAGGCGCGGGTGACGCTGGAGTACACTCGCACCGTGCCGCCGATGCCCGACGCGAGCGGCGCCGCGCGCACGGAGCCACTTGTGATGCAGTTCGGCAACGTCGAGGTGCAGACGAAGCAGCGCGGCGCGCAGCAGCTCGCGGAGGTGATGGTTCGCCGAGGCTACGCCTCCGTGCAGGCACGCCCCCCTCCCCCTGTTTGATAAATCTGTTGCGTCAAGCACAGCCTGGTTACTCAGGCCACCCCCCTGATTGTGCGAGCCCGCGACCCTCCTTTGCGCTCTGAATCAATCACGCAGATGCTGCTCCGCTGGGCGCAGGGTCCCTGGACCACCATTCCATTGGAGGTTCGCATGTCTTTGTGGAGATGGAACGCAGGCCCTGCCAGCGCATTTTGTGCGTGTCCGGATCAAGCGCATTGTAATCAGCGTTGTGATCTGGTGCTGGAAGCGGAATGTTGTGGGGGGAGATTGTATGAGCTGGAGCGCATGCAGGGTGGCCGCGAGGGCGACGACCGCTCGTCCCTGTTTGGCTCCCTGATGGCGGCAGAGGAGTCGGCGCAGCAGCGCCGCGCCGGCGTGCACAGCGGCAAGGAGCCACCCCCGACGCGCCTTAACGACGTCAGCGTGCCCGGCAGCGGCCCCCGCGCGAAGCAGTACCTGCCCTTCTTCCAACGCGCCGGCACCGTCCCATGCATTGTGGAGTACGTCATGGCGGGGTCGCGCCTGCGGCTGCTTGTCCCGAAGGAAGGCGCAGTGATCGCGTTTTCCCCGAGCGGCGTGAAGACGCCGAGCCGCGGCGCCCCGGCGCGCGGCGGCCAGCCGGCGCTCAAGCCGGAGCCCTTTGGTGAGGAGTCGTTCCAGTTTGTGCGCGAGCGGTTCATGCAACGCGAGGCGATGGTCACGGTTGAGTCGTGCGACCGTTCCGGAACGTTCCTCGGGCGGATCCGCGTCGGGGACCTTGACCTCTCGACTGCGCTCCTCTCCGCCGGCCTCGGGTCGCTCCACCCATCGTTCTCGTACGATCGCGTGAGCGGCGCAGCTGCGCTCGTCGCGGCGCAGGAGCGCGCCCAGGAGGGGCGCAAGGGCGTGTGGAAGGACTTCGATGCGAAGGCTGCGGCTGCGGAGGACGAGGCGGCCCCCGCCGCGCCAGGCGCACCCAAGGCGGCGACGGTGACGCATGTTTCCTCCGGCGCGCAGTTCTTCGTGCAGGACCCCGACGAGCCCCGGGTGGCATGGGTGGCGCGGGAGTGTGCGGCCGCCGGCGCAGCCGCGCCGTCAGAACAGCCGGTGCGACTTGCGGTTGGGCAGAAGGTGCTCGCGAAGTTCTCGGTCGACGGGCAGTGGTACCGCGGCTTCATCGAGTCCGTCTTGGACCCGACGTCAAAGAAGGAGGCTGCGATGGTGCACTTCCTGGACTTCGGGAACAAAGAGAGGGTTGCGAAGGCCGATGTCCGGCCGCTGGAGGCCGCGCTCGCGGCGCCACCGCCGCTCGCATCCCCCGCGCAGCTCGCGTTTGTGCGTGTGCCGGACCTGAACGATGCTGACTTCGGTGAGGCTGCAGCGGACACGCTCGCGGACATCGTCGGCGGCGGCAAGCGGTTCACGATGCGTGTGACGGGCCGCGTGCGGCCGGCGGCGCCGACGGCACACCCGGCGCTGTCCGCCGGCACCCTCGATGTGGTGTTGACCCCAGCCGCGAGCGGCAGCGCCGCGCCGGACGGCGGCGCGATGGAGGACTCGGTGCAGGCTGAAATGCTCCGCTTGGGGATGGCCCGGCTCCAGGCGCCGTCTTCGCTGCGCGGCCCGGCGGCGCGGTCGGCCGCACGTGAGCTCCAGCCTGCGATGGAGCAGGCTCTGCGTGCGCATGACGGCATCTTTCAGTATGGGGACCCTGGTGACAGTGACGACGAGGCGGATGCGCGGCGTTAGCGTACACTGCACTGCTGGTTTCCTACTTAATCTGTGAGATTCAGATTTCAATGCCCTGCCCAGGTAGCTTGTGCTGACCGTGGGCTGCCAGCTGGGGATGTGCTATGGGACTGCTTGATGTCCTGTTATGTACCCGTTATCTGACGGGGCCGGTGTTCAATGGTTGATAGGTTCTGAGGCATTGCCTTCTGGACACGGGAATAGAAGACAATTTGGCTGTCCCTGGAGTGGTGGAAGCGTGTCAGCACACATGTGAAGCTGTCAGTAGATGAAGACATTAGCTGGGCTTCAGGCCTACTGTAACAAGATGGCAGGATCGGTTTACTGGCATGCGTGTGAGTCAATGTTGAGTGGACCCCTGAGTATGTATGACGAAATTGTAGCTGCCGTGGTCCAGCAGTTTCACCAACATGGATCCGAGCAGTCCTCACCGCCACCACACCCGCTTGAAACTATATGCGGGTCACCCATGCACTGTCAAGTGTGTTTGAGCGTACAGGTGTACAGTTGAAGCTGGAACTGAGTTGCTGTCTGCCGTGTCGATGAGCTTTGACATGCAGTATGCAAGATGCGGCCGAATGTAATGTACATTGCACCTCCGAACACAGGTAGATGTATTCTCTTCAGGCCCATCCTGTCACCGCACATAACGGGCACAGGTCTTGGAACGGCAGCAGGGATGCTTCACAGTGACCTGTGAATCTACACAGGGTCAGGAAGGATGATGCTGATGGATGCCCAGGTGCCCAAAACAGCTGAATCAAGTCTTGCAAACGAAGGCATTAAAAGACTGATCAACTGATGTGGTTGGAAAGCATTGATGTACCATTTGGCCATGCCATCACCTTGCACCGTCGCATCAATCACCGCATCATGACAATGCTGTGGTGTTTCGATCTTCAAACTGAGGCAGTAGCAACGCCACTTTCAGCAATTCGACCCAGAAACAAGGGTTCTAATATGCAGGAGGACAACTCCAGACGCCTTGGCTTTGACCATCACTTTGCTACCCTGGCCTCATGTAGCTGATTGGCTCTGTGGGTAACACCACGCCAGCACATCGGGGCTTCACCTCGAGTCGCTGGTACCTGCCTGACCATATGCATTTGCTGTTGGCAGAGGCTTCCCTACAGCATCTGGGTCAGCTCGAGCTACACTCCATCAATGCAGTGGTGGTCATGAATATGAAGATGCTGCTTCTGCCGTGCAAACAGCCACACTGGCCAAGGCTTGCCTCATGCCCACACACACACACACACACACACACACGCACACACACGCAGGTGGCGGCCGGCTGAGCTATCCTTGTGCGCGAATGCGCCACCGTTTCCAGCACATCAACCTCCATGGAGAAGAAGCAGCGCCTAATTCTGGGTCATCATTAGACTCAAACAGAAACTCATGCAGCATGGCTGATGATGTATTTGCGTGTCACAGCATCAAGGCAGATGAAGCCATGTGGACTGAGCTGCACGTGACAGTACACTTGTTGCGACCAGCTGACGATCTCTGCTGAGTTATGGACACCTCTCGAGTGCAGACATCATTCAACTTTCTTGTCAGTCTTTTCAGAGGCGTGCGTCCACGTGTGGCCGTGGTAAAATATCTTGATCAGCGATTTGATCATCAGGGAGAACCAGTAGTAGTTGAGGCAGCTCACAATGGCTGCAGCTGAGCAGATGGCTATCAACATGGCAGCTGGGGGTCCGTCGTCCGACTTGCTTTGCATCTCCTTCCACGTGTCATGGAAGAGCAGCCCCGTGAAATCTGCATGCAGGACATGTGATGTGTCATTCGCTACAGTAGCCTCCCACGGAAGCCTCGTGCAGTCTGGCAGCATCAAGGATTCGCCATGATTTACAGTCTGCCCTCATGCAGGCGTAAGGCTGGACAGATGAACACATGGGCCAATGTCTGTACCATGGTGAAAGGCGCACGGCCCGCAAATTGCTGATACGGTGCCGGTTCCGGTCAGACCACACAGATTGGTGATCTTCAGCACTCAACAATACTCAAACATAGTATGAGGTATTTGCGTACACGCAAAAGCACTGAAAAGTGGAACTAGCAAGCCACAATGCACATGTGGATGCTGCGGCCCGGAGTAATGGGTACATGGCCCCATATGATTGCTGCAGCGCCTGAGTGAGGACTCTGCCACAAAGATCACCATGAAGCCACTGCCTCGCATGTCCCGGTCATTGAGGCATGCTCGCAGAAGCAGAGCAAGGCATCATGGCACGCGTGTCAAACCAGCAAAGCAGGGGGGATCGCACAGGTTCCAAACACCACCCGGACCATCCCAAACGAGAACACCATCAGGAGGCCATTGGCTACATAAGCCGCAGTTTCAGTCGCTCCCATCTTGTAGAGGACCCATCTGAGCTGGACGAATGGAGTGCTGATCTCCCACAACAGGAACAGACCCCCATAAAAATGCCCAAATCCACAGTATGCTCCTGCGGTGTAACCCATGCAGCATGTAAGCCCATGCACCACATAGAACGGGGTTTCTCGGAAAAAGCACGACACTGCGTCGTGGAGGAAGAATCCAGCTGATCCAAACAGCATCAGCTGGCTCAGTGGATGTGTACCGTAGAAGCGATTTTGTGAGAAGTTGGGATGGCATATCACCCAGATGGCGACAGGAACCTGCAAGTGATTCAGGGTTGTCCGTGCCAAGAAGATAATTCTACAATACAACCTTGTGCTAACCACGCTGCACCACAGACCTTGTGCTAACCACGCTGCACCACAGAATGGAGAGCTGATCAGAAGTCAGGCAGCCTGTGAAACATGATACAGTACACTGGATGATAGGTACGCCACGCAACAGCAGGTGATTGTGGTCATGCTCAGTGTCCGGCCTGTACTCCATTAGGGCTTCTCTGGGATGTGCTATGAGGCGAGTACAAAATTTGGAATCAACCAGAGCACTACAGCAACAACGCAAGCTGTATTGAATTCTGCGCCGCACTTGTATAGTGTTGTGTATGAAGCCCACAAGGCGCGTAATGACCATGGGCACGCATTTCTCGGCTTCTTCCTGCGTCATCTTCGGATTTCTCATCAGCAGTCGCAGGAACAGCGAAGCAACAGGAGACTTATCCAGTCCAATCTCCAAAGCCCACCAAAACACGCCTGCATATTACACTTGCCTTTGTGTGGGGACACACCCACACACCCACCGCACTAACCACGCACCAAAGAATACAGAGGCCGAAGCCTACCAAACGCCACAACAAGAAGCACAGCAGAGCCCCCCGAGACTTCATGTTTGGGCAAGATGTCTTGGATCGCCATCGCGTCTCCCTAGTCTGCGCCTTCAGTAATCTTGCAAGTCAATTCTGGCACGTTCAGACTTTGTCACCGTGACGATCACGCCATGCAGTGCTTCTACACTGGATCCATAAAGTTGTATAACTTTTCCTGCGCACGCGATGGATTTGAATATGCGCACTCTCACCGGCTACACTTTCAACAGATCTGCACAGGCACACATGAGAGCTGGCTCGCAAACACCCTGGACAGCAGGTACGCAGCAGCGGTCACAAGTTGACCCAAGCGTTTATTGTTGAAGACTGTACGCAAGTGGCCCCTTCTACATCGAGTTGGCCAACGTGCAAACAGTACGTCAGCGGTGCATGAATCGGCAGATGACCTCCACGGCCACGCAAGCGTGAGAGGACAAGAGCAGCGGGAGACTGACAGCCGCAGACAGACAACCTGACCTGCGATCCACCATAACCAGGCACATATCCGCAAACACAACACAATTCACCTGCTTCAGCACCGTGTGACCCGATCGGGCGTCCCTGCCTGTATGTGACACACAGACACCAACACACTCGCTTACGGCAGGCACCTGCTATGCAGCGCCACGGACATGATCCTCCGCACCGAACATGTCTCATGACCAGCTGTGGGTCTGTTTGGTACTGCGCTACACTCGGTCTTTGCCGCTGCAGTACATCGTTGCCGCTGCATGCATATGTAACAGTGATCGCCATCCAGGTCTACAAGTGCATACAGTAGCGTTGGCTATGAGATGACGACAGTACTAGATGCTGCAGCTGCGGCTCACCAAACTCGGTCTGACGATGATTTCATGAGACCGCATAACATTCAATCCAATAAACCAGTACTTGACTGTTTCAAACCCAAAGGCACTTCAACTGCATACATCAACTAGTGTTTCGTGCTCACAGAATTCGTGCTCACAGAATCCGCTTCCACCCGCCTCTGTAAGAATCTCGACCATGCAGTGACATGGGGAAACTGACAGATTCGGCCCTGCATGTGCTATAGACGTCCGACGGCTGCACGTTCATATTCAACACCGTCCAAGTCTGAACCGGCCCCCAACGGCAGGCATCCAACCACTCCATTAGGACTCATGCACATATCATCTCAGCTTTCCTGCGTTGACCTCCTGCCTGCCGCGCATAATAAATCAAATACGGGCTCTTCCCTATGCATGGCTCATCGCGCTTTCAACGAGCTTTCAATGGATAGTTCGCGATCCAGGAGCAGCCATTTCACTGTGCAATGCAAAGTCCTGCATACCTCAGGCGCTGCTTGCCTCTCTGCCTTTGCCCCTGCTGCGAAAGCCACATCAACGTGAGATCCACATGCGAACGCACACGGATGAAGACTGACACAGCCCAGGCTGAGCTGCACTTCACTGATCAACATGTCCCCACCACAAGTGGATGATGTATCGCAAGTTGCTGTGCTTCACGTGTGAGCCGTGTGCCATGGAGAAGCAGGTAGCAGCGCTGCCACAGCATTCACACATACACAGGCCAGTGTCTGGGCGCGTGGTGAGTTCTGTGTGTGTTGTATGGGTGTCTGGGTTTGTGCTTGCACTGCTTGCTTCTTTCGCGGTGCTGCCCACCTCGCTGCATTTATCCTTGTAACACCACAGACCACTACGGGCACTTGCCAGCACCATACCGGCGGGGACGCTCAGACCGCTCGTCCGGCCACCCCGCTGCAGGCTGCGACTCCGTCAAGACCCATCCCCCCCCCCCCCCCCCCCCCCCCCCCCCCCGGCCCTTTTCTTGTTCTGTTTGTCACCCAGTGGCCCTGTCAAGCAGCCCAGCCTGTCTCCCAGCACATGCCCCCCCTCCTCTCACCCCACACATCCGGGTTGTCAGCTTTCACACTTACAGCGTCCAGGCAAGCTAGCTTGATCCATATAAGCGGCAGCCGATTGCGAGGGGCGCCTTGGGCAATAGACTGCCCGCCGCTGGTGGTGACGCCATCGCGACTGTGACACTAATTCTTGCAGACCAGAGCCAATCAACAGTGTCCACCGAGCTCTGCTCTGGTGCAAGCGACGGCAGGTATCATATGTGCTCTGCTTTGGCAGAAGCGAATGCCAGGTTGCATTGACGATGGCCATGGGGTGACCGCAGGCGGCCATGCCTGAGGCTGTGGAAGGGCGGGTGATCTGGGCACATGGCGGCGAATGTTGCGTTGCATCGACACCCATGACGTGCTGACTGCCGTGGAATCACTCACGGTAGATTTGTCCTCCAGTTGGCCATCAGCGGGGATGCCGTGGAGCAGGTGGGGACGCAAAGACCACAGCATGGAGGAGTACGTACTGATTATGCTCATGTGGGCAGTGCAGTGAAGCTCGGAGGGCCTTGTTGTTGGTAGAATGTTGCAAAGGTCAGAGAAAGAGGGACACATGATAGGCAACGCCGGCATAGGCCAGGAGCCAGTGACTGGTTCATCTGACAGGTTTGCTTCGGCATGTAACACTCGACTGTGCTGTACCATTCGCCTCGCCTCGCGGCGAAGCAGCTGGACCATTCTTTGATTTACGCCATGAAAAAATCCGGGAACATAAGTCTTGAAGGGAGGCCTCAATTCAGTACTTCGCGCAAGCAGACGCCTCCATGAGTGTCTGTGTTCGCTATCAACACAGAATCTGCATCGGTAATGCCAGCTCGATCACGGACAAGTCAACTATCAAATCTTCCGAACGAGTTAATCCAGTTCAGCTTTGACACCTGCAGCTGAAGCTGCGAGTGCACGCAGTTGTCACGCGCGTGCGATCACCATCGGCTGTTAAAGATCAAGCGGCCTGTACAGCTCCAGCGCAAACGGCGCCGACATGGTCAAGTCGACTAGATCTCATCGTGTGCTGAGCGTTTCGACTGCGCATGGATCGCGAACTATCACGCTTCGACCTGACTAACTGAGCTCAGAGCCGGTGCCCATGCACAGAGACCGCCCGCGCACGCCAGAGCCTTCGTTCAGCTGCCAGCATATGTCTCGAAGGTGCTGATTGCAAGCTGCTCCACATTAGATCTATGGGTCACGCGGGAGAGCGGAGTTGCGAACATGTCGACGAATCATGGTGCCTGGATCTGTTGCGGATCCCTCTAGACCGAACTCGACTTGTGGACATCTGCTGAAGCACAGGGTACTGGAAAATACTGCACATCTCGCCATGCCGTATGAGCGTCGCGAGAATGAAAACTGCAGAATTAACAAGGACGGTCGTGTGCAACCAGTCATGCAATCAAAGCATATGCCTGTTCCGGGCCGGATGTAACCATCGTTAACTGTCATTGACATGCGAGTGTTCCACGCTGATGTCCCACCAAGGGCCCCGGGTTGCTGTGGCATAAGAATCACGGAGCTGGCTGCAATTGTCGCGCGCTTGACGAACCAGAGCGATGTACCGTGTGACACCCCGAACGTCAGCGTCCGGCAGATACTCCCGTACTGTAAGCTAGACTACTTCGCTGCTAAACAGATCAGACCCTTTAGATCACTCTAGCTGAGATCCTTCTGCCAAGCAGCGCGCTGATCAAACCCGTTATCGTTTTGCAAAATGCTGCGCTCGCTGGCATCGCGTGGGACCGCGTAGAGAAAACTTGCAAACCAGAGATGGGGCACATCGGCCTGGTGGCGACGTCACACAGCGACTCATCAGCCACTTGCAGATCAAACCTTGTACGTGCTGCAGTGTACGCGACTCTTCAGGCAGATGGTGCCAAGCTGCAAGCCACTCCCGGACTGACTGACGGGCCTTTCTCCGACAAGCTGCAGCTTGGCCAGCCGACTGTACTATCAGTTTCACTTTGAAACTTGTAGCCGGTAAAGCATCGCTGCGGTACTTCCTAGGTGCTTCGTTTTTCCAGGCGCGGTATTGTGGAACTGCAGCGATTTCACGCGTGTCCGAGGCTAAGCTGGGATTGTCATGGGATAACAATCATTAGTTCGGCCGCTGCCCAGTGGGAGATTTTGGTTGCGCGAGCCGAAGTGGATTGCCATGGCGGACAAGGAGCGCAGCTCGGTGGCTGACACACTGCAGCCAGCCGACGGCCAATCTGAAATCCCTGTTGTCGTCGCAGTACACATTCGGCCACTGATACATGACGAGGTCGTAAACGGATGCTCTCCATGCCTGTCGGTCACAGAGGGGGAACCTCAGGTACGTCGTCCTCGCAGGTCTGCCGTTGCTCACATCGGATCTTCAGCCTCGTTAGCTGCTTCAGTTTGTGTAGCGACTGCTGTTGACGCTGTATGTGGCTGCACAGTGTCTTGTGTTCGATGTAGCCCTTCCGAGCTTTCGTCAACTGTGTCGATGCGTGTTATGTAGAGCGTAACTCTGTTACAATCGCATGTCGGTATCTGCCGTGCATACTGTAGCCTGAATCAACTGCTTCTTGTCCATGTCAAAGTTCAGGAAGCTGAGCATAACTGCTTGGCCGAGTCAAAGGCATTGGTGCCTAGTGATCATCCATGCTGACGAAACTGCAAGCATTGCAGGCTGAAAGTATACAAACTTTTTTATATCGGGTGTAGGTGTGCTGTGGACATCATACCTTCAGCTTCGACCAGGTCTATGGGGGTGGTGGCATGGCACCCCCCAACATTTTTTCGGATTGTGTCGAGCCACTGGTTCAAGGCGTCTTCAAAGGGTACAATGCGACAGTTCTGGCTTATGGCCAAACTGGCTCAGGCAAGACGTACACAATGGGTTCGCAGTTCATTCCACATGAGAGGCCAAAGGGTGTCATCCCCGATGTCTTGGTGTCCATGTTTGACAGGATATTTAGCACTCCAGACGTTCAGTACACTTTAAGGGTGGGTTTCATCGAGATCCATAAGGTGCGGTCTTCCTTATATCTGGTATGTGCATTGCGGGCTCTCACACACCGCCTGATTGTGCCTTACAGCACTGGATGCGTGCAGGAAGAGATACATGATCTTCTGTTGGAAGGTGTTCAGCAGCAGCCTAGCATAACGCTCCGCGAGATGCCGAATGGCAGCATGTGCATTGCTGGTGCCAAAGAGATCGAGGTGGATCTTGCTGCGGGCGCCGAGGCTTCGTTGATGTTTGTCATGAACATCCTGATGCGGGGGTCAATGGCACGTGCTACGAGCATGACTATGATGAATGCACGGAGCTCTCGTTCCCATGCTGTCTTCTCACTCACGCTGGAGCAGCGACGTGATCTGTCGGGTGGTGGCGAGGATGATGACAGCAATGCTGATGGAGCAGGCGGCGACGCAGTTGCCGCCAAGTCAGGTGATGACAAAGAACTGGATCTGACCTATCTGTGTGCCAAGATGCTCCTGGTGGACTTAGCTGGAAGTGAGCGGGCAAAGAGGACGCAAGCCACCGGGGCACGCCTTCAGGAGGGCATCCATATCAACCAGGGTAAGGGCTTCCTGACTTCCTGTGTACACGCTAGCATACCGAGTCGGCAGATCTGCTGTGATGAACATTCTTTGTGAGTTCAATGGTTTCTGTGGTCAGACGCCCTGTCCATCGGTAGTCCAAACTGTGTCCATGGGCCGTACATGCACAGCAGGGCTTGACTGCTGAAGCTCCAGAGACTCGCAGCAATGTCTTACATGTGTGTGATTGTTCATCTGGTATCCTACTAGTACGCATTCGATAGCTCATGTTGACAGTATATGACCTTGCTTCGTCTGTTCTGCGCGTATTTGGTCGCTCAGGTATGAATTCATACCATAGTTGTCCTTCTGTTAGTCACATGACTGCTTGGTTGCTTCTTTGCTTCTTACAATCAATGCAAGGAACAAGGACAGCCGCTAATATGTGTCCTAGTGACGAAACAAACTACATTAGGCTATGGGAAGCTAGTTGGTTGTGCGGGCATGCGAATTTACATGTGCGCGTATTTATGATCAGTGATCTTTTGCTTTGCAGGTCTGCTGTCTCTTGCGAATGTGATCCAGGCTCTGGTCGATGGCCACAAACATGTACCATACCGGAACAGTAAGCTGACGCGCCTGCTGCAAGACTCACTCGGTCATAACAGCCGCACTGTGATGATTGCCTGTGTTTCTCCAGCAGATTCGAACATGGAGGAGACCATTAACACCCTGCGTTACGCCAATCGTGCTCGAAACATCAAGAACAAGCCTGTGGTCAATCGAGATCCAAGTGCAGCACAGATTGTTTTGCTCAGGCAGCAGCTGGCTGCAGCGCGCGCAGAAATTGATATTCTTCGAGGGCAACTTCATGGGATCCAGCGGAACGTCGCAGCTGGCAGCAGTGCCATTGGTACATCTGCTCGGTCAAGCTATGGCAGCGATCCCGTAAAACTGGTGCGCCACATAATTCTGCACACACACACGCTCTCAATCTGTCCAATGGCCCAGATTGAATCCACTTTCTGTTCCCTTTTGTTTCCCAGAAGTTTGCTGGCTGGGATCTGTTGTTTTGTTCTCTGAATCAACAATGACAAACCGAGACGGCGTGGTGTTATGCTAGGCATCGGCAGAGGGAAAGCAGGAGCTAGCACATGCACTTGCCGAGCAAGAAGCTGCACGTATCACAAGCAAGGGAAGTGGAGATGATCGGAACAAGGCGCTTGTAGAGCAGTTGGAGAGGTATCAGCAACGCATTTTAGAGCTAGAGGAGGTTGCAGCTGACCGCACACGTCAAGAACTTGCTGATGTGCGGGCAATGGACAGAGGTATGTTGCGCCTACGTTGTGCCGAATTTGCATTGGTAGATGTCAAGTGCCATCAGACAGCAGCCCATGGAATAGCACATGCCTGCCCCTCAGATTTATGACTGCCGTGATGTAGACGTGCTCTCCAGCAGCCCTGTGCCGCATGTGCGAGATGATCAGGAGCATATGCTGTCAGGATCTCCCAGCCACAAAGTTTCACCCAGAAAGGATGCCAGAAAGTCTGAGAGAATGCTACAGAAGATGAGCACATTACAGGTGCCCCCCCCTGTACCACATGTGTCATTTGTGTGAATCAAGTTTTCGACTTCTTTTGAAATCATGGTACCACTGTCTGCTACATGACAGTGTACATGGCGACCCCCATTTTTCGATGCTGCTGGCAATTGCCACGGGATGGTTGATATAATTTGTGCCATGCCACGTTGTTGCTTTCAACCTGCCCAACGGAAATGAGGAAGGTTCATTGTAGTGTAGTGAAATAGTTAATAGTTCACATATGCTTGGATTTGAGGTTGCACCCTCTTCTATGTGAATCTAAGTGCACTGATGTGATGCAGCAGCCTTGATCATTTCCACTGCAGTTCCAGATGTGCCAGAGTAGACAAAGAAGGTTCTGGTCGACTGTGTTCAGATTCGAATCTCGCCATCACGTCTGTGCATATTCAGGAGGAGCTCAAGCGGAAACAAGACCAACTTTCCAAGCTTTCTTCCATGGAGCAGGCCAGTGATGGTGTCAGAGCGCGATACGATCGCCTGGTCGCAGACTTGTTGAAGCAACAGGAGACCCTCAAGGTCAAGCACAGTGAGCTGCACAAACGTCTGAAAGAGGTGGACGTACGATCCTACGCTTTGCTGGACTCTCTTTGTGTGCGGCATCTCCACACTGCTGCGGGGAGGTGTCAGAGTCCGAGTATGCGTGTTGATATGCCATGCCTATGAACGCGAGTGACAGCAGGTTTCTCATCCAAGGCAACTGTGAAAGTTCCCCCCAGGAATCATTGATTCCTGCCAGGACGACCACCGGTTGCAAAGAGCTCTATGCTGATGACGTGACTGGTGCAGAATCAACACGCAGCTGAGAAGATTAGGCAGAGCAAGACATACAAGAAGCAGGTAAAGGATCTCAATGAGCAGCTGGCACTGATGAAGAGGAAAGAGATGGAGAAAAACAAGCTCGAGGGGCTCATTCGCAAGAGTGAGGAAATGGTGAACCGTCTGAAGAGTGACGTCAATCGAATCAAGGGGCAGAAGGCTGGGATTGCCAAGCAGATGTCTGAACTGCAACAGGTAAATGAACCCTTCGGAAAGTTGTGGTCGCCCTTTGACATCTGCTTGTGTGCTTTGAAGCTGAAGCGTCTGCATCTTCTACTCCAGTCATCAGCTTCCTGTCTGCTAGCTGCAGCGGGTGAACCCCCGAATGTGTCACAGACTGCCTGCATGAATGTCACACTGCATCAGGACTGCTGGTTGACCGTCTTGATGTCCTGCAACTCTGCTCACAGTTCATCCTGATGATCATCACACACCATTCCAGTACGTGTGTGTCTGGGCTCTGGACATGCGTTGCTTTTTAGATTCTTGCGGTTACAGATCTAGTTGGTGTGTAGGATTATGACACCTTCAAGCGAGGAAAGGCAAAGGAGATCATGTTCCTGAAAAAAGACAGCCGACGTGCCGAGACCGAGATGCGGCGGCTTGCACTGCTGAACCAGAAGCAGAAAAGTGTTCTGCAGCGCAAAATTCAGGAGGCTGAAGAGGCAAAGAAGCGGTTGCAGTCACTGAAGCAGCGAGGCACAAAGCGCACTACTACCCCTGCCACTGCCAACGGCAGCTCTGCGGCTCCTGCACGACCAGTCTCGGTCACATCGAGCAAAGGTGGCTCCGGTCATCCATCCGTGACACCATTTGGTACGGCATCGATGACGGGTTCGGCTGGAGCTGGAGGCGGGAGCACAGGAGGGGGAGGGGCCACGGCGACCAACACAGGGGAAGCTGGCGCGGCTATGCCGCCAGTAGCAGACGGCCGGGATGCAAAGGACTGGCTACGGGATGAGATTGAGGCGGCCAGCACAGCTCACTACACACGCATCGTGATGCAGGGCACAGTCGCCAAACGGAGTGACCTGAGTAAGCGTGTCAAGGAGTATGAGCGCAAGGTGGCAGATATTGACCATCTCCCTGAAGAGCAGCAGGTATGCAACCAGTCTGCGACCATAAGTTTTTTTTGCCTGCTCCTGAATTCCAAGACAGACGTGTCCAAGACACACGCTAGTATGCCTGCTGGTGAAACGTGTGATGCTGCGGGTTGTGCTGGAGCCGTTATGCTAGGACATGATGTGCAGCTGTCATAGTGCATTGGACATTGTATCATGCTGCGACAAGCCCTTTCTTGTCAATGGTGTGACTACTGCTGCAGTGCCTCTTATACCTCATTGTTTCCCGGATGCTTCCTGTCATCCTGCCTCTCGTGACACTGAACGTCAGCAAGGACTGCAATGTGGTGGGAGATGCACACTTCCTTAAGCCAGAATTAAAACATTGCTCCACGGATGCGTTTATTGACTCTAGATTTGTCCTTCTTCCTCCTTTCGATGTTGGCCTGATGTTGCAGAGGCAGCAAGAAACGACCCGGGAAGGACTCATGGCGTCCATCAAGCGCATGGAAGCAGAGGTTGACACCTGCACACAGAGCATCCAAGCTCTGCACGCTGATTTGGACACTGCGGGTAAGCAGAACGATGAAGCTCGGGAAGACTCTACTGCAGAGCGGTTTGCAGGAATCAAGTGAGTTCCTGCACCATTCTTCATCCTCATATTGACCTGCGCCTGCCGGCTCTTTGACCCTTGATTTGTCACAACAGCATCGAGCGGCTGCCATGTAGCTATTCAGCACTAATGTTCTTGTTCTGGCGGCATAACGATCAGCCGAGACGCCGGGTGATATGCCTACATTGCTGAACTCCCTTCGACGGGGGCCCTTCATGACAGAGGCTACTGTTTTAGCTGACCCATAGGGCGTGTGCAGCGACGTAAGCCAGGCCAAATCGATGCTGTCGGCTCTCTTCCGCATGGCATGTGCCTTCAATGATGAGGTGAACATCGTCAAGGCGAGCAACACTGACCTGGACGATGCCAACGAGGAGCTCAAGGACCGCTGCGATGCTGCACTCGCCGAGGCGGAGGCCCTGCAAGCAGAGCTTGCGGAGGCGCAGGCCGCAGCGCGAGCCGCACAGGAGGAGGTCGTCAGGGCACAAACTGCCGCCGCGGCCTCTGCCGCAGCTGCAGACTCCATCTCGCCCGGGCGCTCCCCGGGCCGGGCAAGCGCCACTGTAGTGCCGGTCTCCGAGGTGAGCCCGGGGCGCAGCAGCCAAGGGCACACGAGCCCGGGCAGGGACTCCCAGCGCCGGCCGCTGCCCCGGAGCTCGTCGCAGGGACAGGGTGCGGGTGTCAGCCCCGGACGGCGGCAGTCCCGTCAGGAATCGCAGATGCAGCGGGCCGGCGGCGGCCCGAGCTCTGGAGGCGGCTCGGTTGCATCAGATGATGGCGGCAGCAGCCGAGAGATGGAGCTGGGTTCCGCCGGCGTGTTCGGAACGTTTGATGAAATGACGCCCCGCGGCGCAGTGCCATCCACTTTGTCGCAGATGTCCCCGCAAGTCGGCACCATGCCGTCGATTGAGGAGGAGCGTGCTGCGCCTGACATCAAATCCCTCGATGCACAATTCCAGGAGCTCATGCAAGAGATCCAAGTCAACCTGAAGTGCGGCCTTTCTGCTGTGCATCTACGTGTCATGTCATGTGCAATGGCATGTCTGTGTGCATTTTCAAGCTTTGGGATTCTATTTCCGCATTCTGCGGCCTGCATTGAAAGTCACCCGTTTGTGCAGGCCGCGGTCGCGGAATGCAAGCCCTGATTCACGGCCCCGCAGCAGCAGCGCAGCAACATCAAGTACATACAATGACTCCCGTGGCGGCTCGCTGCGGGTCTCTGCGGACCCCTCGGCCCACCCGTCGTTCAAGGCGGACCCGAGCAGCCTGATACAGTCGGGGCAGGAGGCCCAGGCGCCGTTCGTGTCGCCGTCGGCGAAGCCCCGCCACTCCCGAGCTCACAGCAGCAGCATGGCCAGCCTGATGGGCCTGCCGCAGCAGCCGCCGCCGCTGCCACGTGCGGTGGATCTGCGAGTGAGCAGCGACGCGCCACCGGCTGCGGGGGAGCACGACTCCATGCGCCGCTTCGGCGAGGAGCCCCCCGCCTCGGTTGGAGGGGGGGGCCGGTCCGGTGCGCCCACCCCCCCCTTCACCGATGCTGGTCCTGCCCTGTCAAATAATAGCCGCCGCGAGAGCACCCGGAGCATGCGGTCCTCCTCTTCTCACCGGACCCGTATAACTTCGGCTGGCGGGCCAGGTCACGCGCGCACCTCAACCCGCTCACAGTCTCAACCGCACTCCCGTGCCACCTCTGCACAGGGCTCTCGGGCCCCATCTCGAGAGTCATCTCAAGGATCCCTCAAGCCTGAGGTATCAGATAGCCCCGCCCCGGTAAGAAGAACCCGGCGGCATGTTTTCAGCATGGAGCGGTCAAGCGATCCGCCGATAACTCCCAGCCGGACGCGGCCGCCCACACATAGTGCCGGCTCCCGGCGTGTGCTGCACAGCACAGGCAGCACGGCTGTCACGCCCCGCCAGCGCAGCGCAGCAGACCCGCAGCCGAGCTTGTGGTGGAACCGGCAGCTACACACTATTGACAGCACAAGCATACGGCGCACGCCGCCGCCAGTGAATCCTTCGAGCGTGCACCGCGGGTCACGCGGGAGCGTGCCGGGGGGGATTTGGTACCCCCCAGCCCACGCCGGCGCCCCGAGCCCGCCACGGCGGCGCACCACTGGCCCGCCTCCGCTCTCGTGGAGCAGTGTGGACGTGCAACATGACACTCAAATTGATCGGCGGTGGACGGCACCGCGCGCTTCACATCCCCCTCCCCCAGCGCCTCCAAAGTCGATCCGCCGTTCGCGGTCCTCCCGGGGCAACGCTGCGAGCATCGATGGTGGGATTGGGGTGGGGAGTGTTGGTGTCGTAGCGATGCCGGTGACGCAATCTGCGGATGCACCTCAGTTGCATATATCAGGGGGTATCGGGAGGCATCGTCTCGATGCACGGGGTGTGCGTGCGCGATCCCCGTCGCCGATAGCTTTCGGATCGGCTGTGCCTGCCCTCGCATCTTACCCTCTCAATTTAGATGCGAATCGCAGCTTGAGTTCATCTGGTTCTCGGCGGGGAAGTGCGGGCGGTAGTGCCATGGGCGGGGTCGCGAGTGGGCGGGTTTACCCACAGGGTTCGTACCGCTCGGGTTGGATTCCTCCTGGAACCAAGTAGGTCTGGGTGATGTGGTCGAGCATGAGGAATGCCCTCACGCTGGCCGCGGTGCCCAACACATCCTCTCACGGGGTCTCCGGTTGCGCGGAGCGGTGCGGAGCGGTGTATTGCACTGTGCAGTAGTGCATGCGAAGTAATGCAATGTATGCGGATCGTGACAACGAGTATGTACAGAAGCTATGGCGTCTCATGGATGGCTCGCATGGAGGGCCCAATGCCTGGCCCACGCTGCACCACGTTGTGGTGCAGCCACTTTTGACGTTTTTGGCTTTGTAATGACACTCCCTGGCAGCCACTGCGGTGGTTGCGCATGGGGGAAACAGCCTATTTGTGGCCTTTTGCTGCTTGGAAGGCTGAGTCACCGGTCTGGCCAGGTGGTGTCTGTACCGCCTGGTCTTCTGCTGCGATTTTCCGATTGGCAGGCCGTGGCGTGCTGCCATCATGCGCCCACCACTCTCACTTTGAGCCTCCATGCTTCTGAGGGATCTGCCGGGTGTGAGCACCTGGCTCGAGCAGCTTGAGCCTCGACGCCCTGTTTGCTGTTTGTGGTTGAGCTCATCGCTGCCGACCTATGCAAAGTGTGTGTGGCTTCTTCGTGACGGTAGCCATCCGGTGCAGGAATGGACATTCCGGAACTGCCATTGAGCCCAGAGGCTGCAGCTGTGGCGGCTGCGTCTACGGGGGGCGATCCGCCTCGTCACCCCCGCGCCCGTCGTTTCAAGACATCTGCCAGCCACATAGTCACAGGCCCAGGGGTACGCGCTACCTGATCATGCCGTGTGCTGGATGTGTAGAAATTCTGCTTCAGCTGCATTGAAGTGGACGGCTGTGGTGTGACTGCATCCTGTGTAACATCTGACACTCCATGTGATCAGCACCAAACCGCACAAAGTCACAATGATGGTGCATGTGGAGTCCTTGGTCTCTGTACATCTACCTCTCTCTTGTATGTGCACGCCTGCAGTCTTCTTTTCTGCATACTGCTGTGGCCGGCTGGCTGCAGCCATCAGCACAGGTGCTCAGCTCTCGGCGAAATCATCTTAGCCAGCAATGCGCACTCATTCACGCACACCGCATGCCTTGCTGCAGATGAGCCCCTCCGGCCCGGGCGACATGCCAGGAGCGTACAGCTCCCAGCCGTCTGACGGCCCGGACGGACTGATACCACCCCCACACCTCCCAAGCCCGACCGGGCCGCATCGCCCACGCTCCGCCAACAGCGTCCACCTCCGCCCCTCTGACACCGAGTTCCCAGTGCTCCCACCCCCTCCCGGCCCCCCGCCATTCGCGCCGCTGCCCATCGGGGCAGACATCCCGCAGCGCCCGCTCTCACGCTCCCGCAGCCAGAAGTCTGACCAGGCCTCCCAGGATGTGTTCCACAACATATCCAACATCGATGCGTTGCGCAGCGGCGGCGGGGGTGGCGGCGGCAGTAGCTCCGCGCAGGGCGGCGGCGGGAAGTCGGTCGTGGATAGCAAGGGCGGCAAGGTGACGTCGTTCGGTGTCGGCCCAACGATTGCGGTGCAGAGCCCGACCCAGCATGTCGTCGCGCCGGGGGTGGGTGTCCACCGAGGTGACAGCGCGGCCCTCTCGCGCACCTCAGCTGGCCCGCGGACCACGCTTTCCAACACGCAGAATGGATACACTCACGCGCCGCGGCCGCCGAGCTCCCTCGGTACCGCGCGCAGCCACGACGGCAGCGGCAGCAGCTTCGCACTGACCCCGGAGTCCCACCCCCTCACCGGCATCCCATACGGGCCCGGCGCGGACGCGAACGCGGGGCTGTGGGGCGACCGCGAGGGTGTCGTTGTGGTGCCCCGCGGCAACGGCATCGGCCGGAACCGCGTGGGCGTCGGTCGCGGCGCCGCGGTGGACCCCCGGCAGCTCGCGCTGCAATCGGCGGAGGCGGATTTTGCGCGCGGGGAGTACGGGCGCAGTGACAGCGGGCGGGACTCGGGGCGCGACAGCGGCGCAGGGAGCTCGCTCGACGAGGGCCCGAAGACCCCAGCGACGAACCTGCGCATGACATTGGCGACCCCTGGCACCGAGGGGACGGTGGGGCGCGATCTGAAGGGCGTCCAGGCGAAGGAGTGCGCAGCTGTCCCTACCATGCATCCTGCTGTCCTCATGATGTGAAGTTGGCGAGACTGCTCCGCAGTGATGTACATGTGCTTGTACATGTCTGTGTTTGTATCGTTTTCATGTGTGCGTTGTTCATATTCAGCTAGATTTCTGTTGCTGGCTGGCAAATCACAATTCAGATTATTCTGTTTCATTCGTGGTGCATGACAGCACGTGGTCGCTTCGATGGTGTCATGGTACCCTCATATTGACGGCGGCGATGTTGTGCAGCATGTACAAGGAGGCAATCGCCGCACGGTCCCAAGCGGCTCGTGTCTTGATGTCCAAGTCCCACCTCCCTCCGCGGTAGGTAGCTAGGCCAATATAGTAGCAACGACACGGCTGTGTACAGTTTTCTATTTACACAACTAGCTTTGCCTGCACCTCCGCTTCGGTGCTAAGACTTTCACAACAGTCTGACGCTGGCCCTGCGGCCATGTTGGAGCGGCGCGGGCATGGAGGTCATGAAAGGCTTTGCGTGTGCCGTGAGGATCAAGGGGGGTTGAGCACCCTGTAGGGGCGGGCTTGATCGCATGGTGTGGCAGCATGGCTTGCTGAACGGGGACGTGGTAGTGGCCTGAGTGACATTGGTTGCGCTGCACGGGAGTAGCTTTCAAACCGAGGTCTGTGCAGGGCATGAGTGGTGGTTTGTGGAGAGGTGTTGCCGCGACGCTGATTTGGGTTGCAGCTGCATTGATTTTCTTGCATGTCATGTTTTCAGGGGTTTACGATGGTCTTGTGAAATGACGTAGTGATAGCATACATGTTGCTCAGGTTCGAGGCATCAAAATTTTGGTAACCGTGTTTGTCAATTCCAGTAACGAGGAATTGACTGACGAGGTTGTACACCCCTAGATCTGACATGGCTGAGAGGTTGTTTTCAAATGTTCAGCAAAGAGCTGGCGCTCTGCCATGATGCAATATCATGGTGCAGATTGTGGTATCACCGTGAAGTGTCAGCACATCTGGCCATGACGCTCTGACAGCTTCAGACATTGGAACACGGCTCAATCCAGTGAAACCAGTCTGCTGCACACGCATTGTGATACACATGGCCTGATACATGTGCCTTGAGATGTGTGAGAGATATGCACTTCAGCAGATCACAAGCTAAAGAGAGGGTGTCTTGGTGTTAACAAATTAGTGTACTGTCACAAATCATGCACGCTACCACAGAAGCAATCCCTAGTGTGTGGGCCCTATCGGCCGCATGGGCCATGACACTTCTCACTGTGAGATCTCACTGCAACTAGTCGCTCACACAGATCAGGTACAGTACGGCATCTTCTTGCTGTCATGGCACCAGAGCTGACAATCCACGGTACTTGATCAGTTGATGTGCAGTCACTGCAGTGCTACCAGCTCTCCTGTGCGGTACAAGTGACCAAGCAGTCTTAAGACCAAGCAGATGCAACAGAAACAGAGCGTGTCCAGAGGCCGTAAGGCTGTTGGAGTGCAAGGTTGCCACTTCAGTGGGACTGCACTATATCTGCCCCGAAACCTAGCTCGGCAGTGCAAATGGGTGTCAGACACTGGACCAAGCAGTCCGGTCGCACGGTGTCATTGTATTCTGCAAGAATCGGTACCGCGGTATCAAGGTAGTTCCTGGCCGTTGCCGCATGACGAGTGCACCAGTGGATTCCTCGTACGTTGTCAGAGAGGTGACGGGCGGCTGGCTGTGTTTCTGACAATCGGATCTTTGCTTTGTGTTGTAATCATGGCGGTGCTGTTGCCAGCAGGTCAACAGAGCTGACCAGGAGCGGCTGCATCCACATAAATTGGCCATGCCCGAGTAAGGTCTAGAAATCGATGTGAATTGCTATGAGGATTGAGCCGCAGAGGTGTGGCAATGTGATGTGGGTACACAGTTCGTACCTTGTGAGAAGCCTGTCATGGGGGGACATCACGGCACAGACATCTTGGTCAGCCAGTCAGTACATGCCAGTGCAGACTTCCATCGTTTCCTATCGCCGTTTCCCCAACACCATCTGGTCTAAAAACGTGCAGAATTACACGAAGTTCCCGAGACAACGACGGCCGCTTGCATCCACGAGGATGGCCAACACACACCACGTCTGACGATTGGCGGGTAACACCTGCTGCTCCTTGATCCTGGCGGGACACGCCAATTACAGTCGCAGGCACATGGCCACAAAATCGTAGTTGCAATGCCCCACATGGCCTCATGTGCCCATCGACTACACCTATCCACGGCGAACTCAGCCAGCAGAAGCATCCCCACATCTGTTGGCCTCATTGTCCAGAGACATGAGCTGATGCAGCTTGGCGTCCTGCAATAGAGCACAGCATCTACCAGCCTCGTGGCGAGATTGGCAACTGAGAGCAAGCGGGTCCTGATCAGCCTGCGGTCAACAGAAGCCTGGTTGAGAAGCACGGAGCTCCATCACAGCTGTAGCACGTCGAGCCGTGCGAGCTGTACCTCCTGTGGACACCGCGTCACTCCCATCTCTGCCACAGTGGTGCCTTCATGTTGGGCGAGTCCACGTCGAGGCCTGCATGGACATGGACGCTGTGTCACCGAGTGTGGACGCATGCCCAAAATCAGTGGTTGCATGCCGGGAAGCAGTGGCGGCTGTGCCTGCACAGAGCTTGCACAGGGCCTGGACAGCAGAGAGCAGAAAGCGCATGGCCTCTCGTGATGCACACGAGGCACACAGTGTGGCTGGCAAAATGACAGGACTGAAGCACTGCCTCAGCAGATCTGCTGGTGAGTGTCAGCAGGTAGGTCAGGACTCGGGCACAGGGGAAAGATTGGAGTGAAGCAACGAGGCAGCTGTGGGAAGGCACCTGCACTCACGGCCGCTGTCAGAGCGTGCGATGAGAGGAAGTGACTTTAGGCCCCACCCCAGTTGATGGTGAGGCACCATACCAATTCAAGAAATTCCTCAGACACGAACCGGTTGCGTAAAAAAAAAATCTTGAGAAAGCAGGCTTGTCCCTCAGACTACAGGCTACAATATTGCAGGCCCACACCACCCAAAGCACACACTGTCATACTTCTGCAGAGCGATGGCGTCAGCCGGTATGTGCATGGTGCAATGCACATCATGTGTGCAGTACATTAGCAAATTAAGCTACCTACACATAAGCTACTTGTATGGAATGGTCGCTCATCCGGCCACCCTTGACGCACATGTTTGGACTGGAAGCTGGTCAGGTCTCAACACTATCACCATGCTGTATGCCATGAGCATCCCTAGTGTACTCGGGATGCTCATGGCAGGGCAGCTTCCGCTTGCCCACTTAGATGTCATCCAGTGAACTCTCAGTGACAAACGGAGCTGTGTGACACCGCTGTGCGCACCCTGGACGCGCGAGTTGCCGGAGTAGATCCGGGCGCGAAACAGACGTGCACCTCATGTGCTTGCACAGCATGCACATCCAGGCTCACACGTACTTTGACCTTTTCAGCCGTCGACGCTGACCCTGTTGACCTTGGCGCAAGCATATCTAATATGCGACCGCGCCATTCCCCCGTGACTGCGCATGCATGACACGCACGCGGTCGGACAAGCCCGCAGCAACACACAAGAGTCGTGAATTCACGATCACTGTGACATTCAGTGGCACCCCAAAACAGAAACTCGCAGTTGCCAGCTTTCCCTGCAGAACACACTGACATGTAGCCGCGCACCAAGAGGGACAGGGCACGCCACAGACGGGCACACCTGATACGCCATACTCAGCTGAGGTCAGACGTCACCTGCTTACATGCGCATCCTCGGCATTCTATTGAATGAAGAAAAATATCAAATGTTTGAGGGGAGGAGGGGCACACGGGCTGCTGTGCCGTTGCTGCTGCTTGTCGATTCTTACCGTACAGACCGTGCAGCCAGTTTCGCGCACCTCACAGCGCTACATACGGTCTGCTGCGCGGCCAGTGGCACAGCACGCACAGCACGGACGCTGAGGACTGCTGCACGGGCGCTGCATCACGAATGTGCCCGCACCTCCACCCTGCCCGGCATCTGCGGCACCGGCGTGCGGTAGCGTGGGCGGTCCACGGGTCGGAGCTTCGGCTGCCGCCTCTGACCGGCCTCCTCGCCACACATGGCGGCCTCGCTGCTCCGCACACAGCATGGTCAGCACCGGGAGGGATCCACGCCGGTGCCGGGCTGCGAGGCAAGGCATGCGGATCGTCTGCGGCTTGGTCCACTGGCGCTCATGCCCTCGGCCGTGCCGGCGGGCCTTGCTCCAGCAACTCGCGGCCACATCCGGCTCGCCGTCGACGCGTCTGCTTCTGATTCCCGGCGGCTGGCGGCGTCCTGCCGCCGCTCCCGCACGATGCAACTGCCGAACAATCCCGTCGCATGTACACCATGCATGGGCCCCACACGTGGGAACCCGGTCGTCGAAACAGATGCGGAGGTGTGGACGACCCGGGCAGTGCGCCGATGGCAGGGCGCACGGGCGCCGCGGCAGGAGTGCCGCACCTTGGTGTCCGCGTGGCCGTAGTAGACCCCCTTGCTCGCCGGGTCCCACAGCGCGCGCCACCCCTCCGGCAGCCCCACGCTCAACACGCGCAGATCCGGCTCGGAGTCAAAGAAGAGCGCATTGGCCTTGTCCGCGGCCGCATCGGCGGCGGCAGCCGCCGCAGCTGCGGCCGCCGCGCGCGCCGCGGCGCGCCCGCGCACGCGCTCGCGCCAGTCCCCCGGCAGCGGCACAAAGTTGGGGTTGCTCTGTGCGGCGCCGCTGCGGAACTGCTCGGAGATCCACTCCTCGACGTCGGCGGCGCGCACGCGCTCCCGCGCCGCGAGGTCGACCGGCCGCTGCCGCGCGCTCTGCATGCATGCGCCTCCGTCACCTGCCATGTACCACAGGCCGTGCAAACCGTCTGACAGGTCGAGACGCTAGACTCAATGAGCATATGTCCACTTCTACTATACCATGGCCATGAGCAGAGACGTGACTACCCTCCCGGCGTTGTACTCGCAACGTACCTGCTCTGCTTCAAGCTCGCGCGCGACGTTGTGCCACTTGTCCAGCAGCTTGCTGGTGCGGCCTTTGAGTTTCTTCTGCTTCTTACTCCCGCCGCTCGCGGCGACCGCGCCCTCCCCTGCCCCTCTGCGCCGCTTCCGCGCGACGACCTCTGCCTCCTCCCCCGGCCCCGACCCCGACCCCGCACCCTGCCCCCTCCCGTTGCCCAGCCCACCCCTACCTGCCGCCGCAGACACCTCGTCCGCTTCGCTTGCCACGGCGGCTGCGCCGCGGCGCCTGTCGGCTCTCCAGCTATCGCCATTCGGCGATGCGCGCCGCCCACATTCCGGCAGATGCCCCCCCGCATCGTCCGGGGGCAGCGGCGGGGCCGCCGACTCCGCGCCTCCCGCCGCATTGTCCTCCATCGCGCCATGCTCATCCTCCAGCCCCGGCGGCGGATCCTCCGGTGGCGGCTCGTCCGGCAGCGGCGGCGGCGCCTCCTCCGCTACGCCGTCCATGTCCAGACCCCCCTCTGCCACCCCCGCACCGCCGACCATCGCGGCATGCACCGCCTGCGCCCACGGGGACACCGCATGAGTCTCATGCGTGTACGGCCCGGCCCCCGGCTCACTGGCGTCCGCTACGCCCGTGGCTATCGCGTCTGTGCCGGCAGGCCCCACTGCGGTGCTCGCGTCCCCACCGGCCGCCGCCACAGCCACCTCCCCTTCTTCCAGCACTCCCTGCGCCGCGTCACTTCCGCCGGCGCCGCCGCCATCAGCGGCCCCCGTGTCCGCTGCCAGCAGATCTCCGCCCGGAACACGTCCAGTGGTACCGCTGTCCCCCCCGGCCGCGGCGGCCGCGCGCGCCACGACCGCTTGCACGTGCTCCTCTATGTACCGGCAAACAGCAACGACAGCCTCGGGGCTCAATGCCGCAGCACATGCCGCCAACGAGGACCCCTCAGCCACCGGCGACGCCGCGGACGCTCCCTTGAGCACGCCACGCAGCGCCGCGAGGTCTGTGCGCCGCAGGAGCAGCTCCGCATGCAGCGTGCCGGCTGCCGCCTCAGCGACGCCGCCGCCGCCGCCCGGAGGCGCGATCGCCAGAAGCGCGTCGCTCAGCGCTGCAGAAGCGCGTGCGTGGGCGAGTGTCGCACGCGCCGCGAGCGCACGGCCCTGCCCCCCCGCCACCCGCGCTTCCCCCGCATCGCCTGCTCCCGTGGCGTCCGCTTGGCCCGCGGAGGCCGCGGCTTCTGTTGCGTGGCTTGCTGGGCCCTCCCCCCCTGAAGCGGCTGCGTCATTGTCAGCTGCGGCATCGGCCGCAGGGCGGTTGCTGACGAGCTCCCCGTCTTCTGGCTCTGACACAGGCAGCGGTGCTGCTGGAGGCTCCCACTGTGTGGTGGAAGACTCTTCGTGCCAGTAGTATGGCAGTCCGGACTCCTCGTCCAGCACCTGAAGCCACCCTGGCGGCAGCCCCGCACTGCCGTCTTGCAATGCTGTGCTGGCGTCATCCCCAGCGGCGGGTGCCTGATCCTGCTCAGCACCTGCCAGAGCAGCGCCGATAGAGGCCTCAGCGCCTCTTACTGCGTGCTCAGCTGCGAATTTGGCGCTCTCTGCATTCTCGGGCTCCAGTTGTTGTGTGTTGCTGGCCACGGCTGCAGCTGCGGATGGCCCAGATGAGGCCTGATCTGCTGAGATCCGGTCAGGAGCAGCTGAGCCTACAGGTGCATGATCAGATTTGCTCATGGGTGAAGTGGCTGCTCTCGTGCCTCTGGCATCTGCTGCTGGCGGTGCTTCGGTCTGGCTTCCAGTGTTGGCATCGGACTCGGCAGCTGTAGCGCCATCGATGGGGTGAACGCCAGGTGGGAGATCCCATGAGACCTCATTGGTCTGTTGGTTCCAATAGTATACAGCCGCTGATCCTGCATCTTCAACTAGGGCCCATGAATCTGACAGCCACTGGACAATGTTCTGTGTGCCACTGGCTTCGCCATCCGCTGAATCGGGGACAGAGTCTTTGTTCTCGATGGTCTCTGAACAGCAGCCACGCATTTATCGGAACCCTTGAATGATCTGGACGCTCGTTGCAATGTTGTATGGTGAATCGTGGGGGGCAGGAGAACGTGCCTGGCTTCCCCCCCTCGTCGTCCAGTAGGCCCTCGTCATTTAGCGCGTTCAGAAAGCTGGCAAGTGGATCGTCGCTACTGTGAGTAGAGGTTTGAGCGCTGGGAGACTCAACAGGTGTCTTCATGGCAGTACTCTGACAGCGTTGGTCTTTCGCCACGGCGCTAGCACCACCATCATCATCAGCATCATCATCATCCTCGTCGTCATCCTCGTCGTCACCATAGTTGAGCATTAACGCCAGGGGGTGATTGGCCGTATCGACAACCTTCTGCGGAGCCGTTGCCTCTTCATTCAGAACGGTTGTTTTATCGTCCCCCATTTGAAGCACTGCATTGTGGACAGCTTCCTGCATATACCTTCCTGTCAGCTGATGTTGACATTGGTAAGCAATCGACTGATCAGGGCCAGGCGTACCTGCAGCGCCTTCATATCCAGCTGCTTCGCTGCCAGCGGCGCGCTGAACGCCGGCGCTGCTGTCTCCTTTCTGAATAGCCTCGACATAGATCTAGCTGGATTGTATATGTCCGTTATGCCGGTGACACATTCTGCAAAGGCCTCATCGGAAGAAGCAACCCACGAGCATTTGTAGCCCAACGTGCCGGTGAGCAGCAAAGCCTACAACGTAAATGCATCATAAATACAGAGACGATTTCGACCAATTCGCTATGGTTTTGATCGCGCGTCCATGTTCTCTTGCGCTTTCTGCAGGTCTCTTGGGCAGTGGACCACTGCCATCGCTGCCACTGTGCATCATGCATTGTTGTGGAAGACATCACCCCATGGAGAAGACGCTGTGTCGCTCCCAGGGGTGGGCCATAGGCTAGTGGGGCCCCAAGCATAAGTAACAATTTTGTATATCATGCACAATAGTCAAGGCCAGCGGCAGCTGCAGGAGTGGTGCACACCCCCGCACCAGGCCGCAAACGCAGATGCCCCCCTCGCGACACCTGTGTCTTCATCCGGGCTCTGTTCTGCATGGACTGGCAGCGTTCGCATGGGTGCATGGTGATCCTCATCTCATAGTGCACGTCGCCCCTGCGCTATGCTACCTGCAGGGCCTATGTGCAGCATCGCATGCATGCAGCACCGCATGCATGCAGCACCGCATGCGACCTGCCTCCCAGCCTTTGTCCCGGCGCCAGAAGAGCTGCCAGAAGCACACCAATCTGTGCCGCGAGGCTACGCAACCCCGCTCGAGGTGGCAACGCCTCCTGCGGTGCATGCATGGGAGCGCAGGCGAGCGCAGCGGGAGGCCCGGTGGGGCCGCGGGTGTGGCCTCGCCTGATGCAGAGAGCTTGGGCGACGACGACGACGACGGTAGTTCTGAGTCGTGTTATGACATCTTCCTCTCTTGCTGCATGGCGTGGCCACCGGTGCGCTCGCACGAATGCATTGAGCCTCCCCCCCTGGTTTGCAAGAACTGTTGCAACCTCTACAGATGCCTCGAGCACAGATCTATGTACATGGATATGATATCATACGGTATTTCTGGGCCCGGACATGATGCGGTAAGGGGAGGATGGGGGGGGCATGTGCAGCGCCACCAGCCGGGCCGGTTGACGGCAGTGTCGGGCCGTCGACGGATCCGGCCCGCTCACATAGAACAATTCCGAATACTCGGGTGTTTCTGGATGGCAGCGCTGGAGGTGTTGCAATTGCACCTGAAGGCAATCCAACCCTGGTATACATGGACGCGTCCGCGAGATCCATACCCGCCATGGCTGCAGCGACAGGGCCAGTGCACGACGCGACAGAGCGGGACGGCGGGGCCGGTTCTTAAGTAGTTCAGTAAATATGGCAGCGCTGGGCTGCATGGGATGGACAGTGGTGGAGGCCAGTGTTGGGTCGCTTTGCAGCATTTCCAGGGCTGCCACCCAGAAACTAGACCTGAATATTCGGAATTGTTACATATGATCATACGGTCGTGGTCGGGCCCGACGACCCATCGCTGGTGGAGGCTGACCTGCTCCACACGCCAAGCAGCTCCATATATGCTATAATCACATCACTTCTTGCTCGGAGGGTTCCGGGTTTGAGACCGCTTGCAATGCGTGCATACGACAGTCCGCCAAGCGCCAACATGTACGGCGATGAATTGTGTGCCCGCAGCTAGGTCTGTGCCCGCAGGTCTGTAGTGACCCGTGTGATCCCACCCCCCGCCCCCGCCACCTGCTGGAGGGACGCCCAACGAACGCTCTCCTTCTCACCGGTGAGGCCTCTGTCTAATCTTGTTCCGAGTCTCGGCCAACGGAGGGAAGGCCGGGGTGGGGCGGGAGGCGGGGGAATGCCTTGGCTGGCTCAGGCATGTCCGCCTTCCAGAAGCAGCCAGAACGTTCAGGAAACTTGATAACGGCCCGCACACAGTTCCAGTGCACCGTGGTCCGAGCTGCTTTGTAGCGTCACACATGACGCGCAGGGTTCTTGTTTGGCTTCCGACATCCCACTCTGTGCTTCCGCATTCACAGTCGACTGTGACGTCTTCTCCCGAGATCATCAGGAGCACAGTTTCGGCAAGGTTGTGCGAGACCGCAGATGTGGCCTGTGAATGTCAGCTGCTGCGCATTGACGACTAGTTCAGCTGATTCTGGTCTCAGAGCTGAAGCTTGCATGAGACTGGATACAGAACATCGCTCTGCAGCTATGCGTCCACGTGGAGCGACCGACGCGCTCCTGCCACGTCGAGAAAACATACATATGTGCCACAGCATCGCCCTTGACAGGTTTAAACTCTCTAAATTGCCGTTTCGTAAGCATTGCACAGGCCTAGGCGAGATCGCGATCCATACATATTCATAGCCCCAGTTTGAAGTTGGACCACAACCTGCAGCGGGCATGGGTTGCCAAACCTATTGTGGCTGCGCCACACGCGCAAACAAAGCCAAATGGTCTGTTTTTGCGGTCACATTGGTGGCAGGGCTGTCGTGCATTGCAGCATACTTCGGCGTCGTTTTCAGTTGCTCCGCAGCGCAGCCGGATGTGTCAGGCACGCGCTTTCCCCGAGCTGCCTTTCAAGAAAAGATAAGTTGCTGTGAATGTCAGGACATGTCATGCGTTTTGCTGCAGTGGATGCACATGGTCAGAGTGCACGACCGCGAGCTAGCATGAACGGGAGCAGGTCAGAGAGGCTCTGGCCATACGCGCAGCAACCGAAGCTGCAAATCCCCCCACGTATCTCATATGTCTGCAGACAATCGCGTATGACTCACTGCGGCCATGGTCGTTGAGGATGCACCTTTGCGCCTTGGCCATGGGCCTTGCATCTGCAGCTGTTGCCTGTGAAGTGTAGCACTCTGTGTAAGAGATGCAGCACATCGCATTCAGTGGGCCCATTAACTATGAGCCAAAAACCTGCATGTCAGTCACACTGCACTCACGGTGAATGTGTCCTTCATGTGCACGTCATATGTGCTCTCTCAACACCTGAGTGCTCAGCAGCGGACACGTGTGCACGTCACCTCGACATTGACGCCTATCTCAGACACCAATCTCAGAGATAAACCACCACAGCCTTGGAAGACCGTTTACCCCCTCACCTTCCAGCCTGTTCCTGCCTGTAACACACACACACATGGGGAGGCCCTGCATGTTGCATACGGTTGCCTGAGGGGGTGTCCAGGTGGTTTACCCCTTGAGCATGTGGTCCCGTTCATTCAGAGTTGTCAATTCCCTGTTGAAGAAACGGCTTAGTAACCCCAGATCTACGTTATTTTACACGCACACAGCAATGTATTCCCTGGCAGCGCTCCCGCCCTGACAGTGCTCCCGTCCTGCAGATGTCGACTGCCCTTCAGAAGAGGCTAGCTTCTTCGACTACGACTACGGCCTCCTGAGCACCCAGGCAGCACGTGATGACTGCATCGAGCAGGCAGAAGTGGCCGCTACAGTGGAATGCATCGCAGACAAGATAGGGACACTGCTGCTCCTCGAGCTCCTCGCCATCATGTCCTTCATCTTGTGCTCGATTCCACTCTACATGATGTGCTGCTGCAGCGAACCTCCCCGTATGGCTGCAGATCGACAGGTGCCTACCTCTCCATTGATCTTCATCTTGCTGCATGTCACTCCAGCATGCCAATTTCCAGCATGCCTCCTGCATACATACTGTGGAGGGCAGGTGGCTGCCTCTCCAACGATCTGGATCTCGCTGCATGGCACTTCAGCGTGGGACCACGGAGCGATGCATGGCCTTGCCGAATGTACAGGCAAAGGCGCCCGGGCAGTCCCACCATATGCATGCACGCCATGCACATGCTCCATGGCCGTTGCGGTGACGAGTCGAGCCTATGCAGCAATGCAGTACTCCAAAGTGCACATGTGCCATGTGAAATGATCATGGTGCCCCAAAGCATGGCCGAACATGCTCCGATGGCGTCCTTCTCACGCAGCGTACGTCGATGTCATGCCATCACGGCAGCAATCTGATATCGACATGACAATGTTGGTCATCTCTCATCATGCAATACTGACCGCGAGCACAGGAGCTCCTCATGGCCCTCTGCCAAGTTTTGTTTTTGTCTCGTCCGCTCATCTGGGCACGTGGTCCCATGGGGCCCCATGGCGGAAGTGTATCGCAACTTGCCAGGGTCCCAAAACGATCCTGCCGTGTAATCATGCACACGTACATGCGGGAGCACTCTGACCTCGTGATGAGTGCACCGTTGTGGCTGCAGGAGGCGTACAATGCGATCGAACTCCGCACAGCCGCCCCCGCACCTGCGACCGTGACACCAGCCACGCCCGAGAAGCCACAAAAAGCACGGTTCAAGGCGCCCGGGCCAGCCGCGACAGCCTGGGGTGCGCTTGCGCGTACCCAGCCAGACCGCCGCAACGACGCCGCAAGCGGCGCAGAGGCGCGCACCGACAGCTCCGATGCCCTGCTGGCGTTGGACCCCAGCTGATCCGCGCATGCATGCCGTGCACCCGTTCGGGGTGATCTGCAGCGCTGCACAGGTGTGCTGTGCTGTGCTGTGCGTGGCGCGGGTGGTCGGTGTACCTACGCTGCTCGGCGCGTGCATCTTGGATCTCGGCAACTGAGGGCACGCTGACTATGTGCGGGACTGTACAGTCAGCCACGTGTTTGCGCTGGGACGGTGGCGGTTCCACATGTATGCATAACAGGAAAGAGCAGTGCCTTTGATCGTTTTGGCCGGAGTAGATGCCACAGGATGTCGGCACCTAATGAAAGAATGCAGGCTCTTCTTCTGGAGAGAGAGATAGGTCTTGTGCGTTGCAAGTGAGACATGAGCAGAGAAAGATGTTGTGTGGATGAAACGGAAGCAAGATCTATAGCCAAGTCCGAGTGAGCTCGTAGGAGTGTCTGTGCTGCAGCGGCAGTTCCGCAAGCTGAGGCACCCAACCCTAGAAGCTAGGGCCCCAAAGCCACGGTTGAGCTAGCTGATGCACCTGATGTGCACCGCATGGCAGTGCACACGGTGCAGAATGTCGATGCAAAGAGTACTACTAGTAGGTGCAGTGTTGCATGCGCTGCAAGCATGGGACGGCTGAATTGCATGAAGTTTGTTGTCCAGTGACATGGCCGCTACACCCCTTCCATGCACACCTGTGCAAGGCGGGTGTTGAACTATCGACCTCAAAAACCCAGCTTTTGTGGCTACACCATCCCGGCCAGCGGCACAGCGAGCGCCGTCTCCGTCGCCGATCTGACGTGCGGAGCCGCGCGGACAAGCAGCGACCACCTCACAGGCGGCAAGTGTGGGCTGCGGCTCTGTCCTGCGCCACGCATATGTACACCCTGCTTTGGGTGTTATGGCGGCGGTAGTTGTGCGCATGTCGGCGATGAAAGCCCTGCGTGCTCAACGACTCCCTCTCACCCCCATCATTCAGAACAACATACCGGGTACTCAGGTCTGACTTCTGCGGCTCCAGCTGGACGCCAGCCCTGACCCTGCAGCAGGGCGACCCAGTTCCTCTGCACAGGGATACTCTAGTAAAGCAAGGGGTAGCATTTCTGGACAGTGATGTGCACGGTCACACCGCCACGCATGCATGTGCCCTGTGACGCCATCGTGCTGTGGTGGCCACCAGTGGCATGATGGCCCATTATGTTACCGGGTAATCGACATGATACACAGTTGTCCGCTGCATATGTGGAGGGTCGACGATAACATCATCCGATGGGTTGAGGACGGATTAAAAGCTACCCCCTCCGTTTCAGGAGGTCGTCTGAGGGGGGTTTCCAGGTGGTTTACCCCTTCGGCATATGTGGTCCCGTTATCTCGGAGTTGCCAATGTCCAATGGCATACGGCTCAGTAAATTCAGATTTACTTTACTTTACAACAATTGATGCAATTTTAACCCCGCTTCGTCCTGTCCCTGCCAAGGAGCTTTCTTGCTCCGCAAGGTCTGGTCTCGTGGACATATCCTGGAGCTCAGGCTGCCATGCATGTGGGAGCTGGGTCCGCTCTCATCATAATGCGAGTGTTCACTATGGTAGCTAGCTAGCTGGTCGCGAGCAGGCCTGCTCGCCAGTGTGATGTCATCGCCGAGGCCTCAGCGGCCCGATCACATAGCACAATCAATTCGCAATCCTCGAACATCTACAGGACCAAATCATGTAACATGTTTCTGCATGACAGCCCTGGAAACGCTGGAACGGCGACCCCACACCGCTGCATCATCGTGATGTTTGAATGCGACTCCGGCTGCAGCCGCAGGAGGTGTACGCGCCGTACACCTCCTGGCGCGATCGAGCTCCACACGGCGCTCCCGGCCCCCGCCGCTGCACCCCTACTGCCGGCCTCTCCCGAGAAGCGACAGAGAGGCCTCGAGGCGAGGCCACAGAACGGCCTGAGTACACAAGTTTACATTAACTTCCTGGTACAGCTAGAATTCTTCTTCTAGAATTCTTAAGAACCTTCTAGAACATCAGGGGTCCTTGTGCAACATTCTGCTTTGCTCTTTCGCAGCCGCAGTGCCGCAGTGGACGTGTTACATGAACAGGCAGAGATTCTTCTGCTGTTTCCGTCTGTGCCCTTCAACTCCTCGGTGACTGTTACCTGAACAAAGGCGCAGAGGCAGGTAGCACGGCAGTGGCTTCATGTGAGGCACGTATGCAGCACACGAACAGGGCCACCTCACACGCATGCTATCTCACACGCATGCCACCGCCGCCAGTCCACGCAGGACAGAGGCTACACGCAGCCGCGTGTCAGCACCATATGTGCACCATGCATGGTGCACCCACGCAATCCTGCACTCCCCAGCCTCATTCCCACCCCCACGTGGTACCGCACCCACACACATGCATGCTCACACCCATGCATGCTTTTGGGTCTCTCGGCCGGGCAGGCGCGACCTTCTGTCGGCAGCCCGATGCATATGCCAAATCGGGCTGCCCTGCTCATGGATTGGATGGTGGCCGCATGACATGTGCATGTGCATGTGGTGCTTCAGCCCCGGTCGTCACAGCCGGGACACGGCGTGGTGCAGGCTTTGCAAATCGCCAGGTGCAGGCTGTGCCATGGAGAGGGAGGGCTGCGCGGCAGTGCGTCTGCAGCGTTGGGTAGGGAGCAGTGGGTTCTAAAGGCTGCAACCCCCGCCGTATCCTGGAGCCCCGGGCAGTGCCGGTCTCGAGACAGATCGTGATCGAGCTGGGCCTCCTAGGATCAAGCTGGGCCTCCTGCTAGTGGCTGTAGGGGCTCAGGTGTGGTTGTGACGTGTGCTTGGGAGGGTGGGTATACGTGTGCACATGCGTCTACAATGATGGGTGTGTTTGTGGGGGTCTCGAGGTTCGTGTGCGTCGGTGCGGGCGCGATGTGTGAAGAATTCTGCTTGTGCAGGGCGGGCGTTGCTTTGCTTGGTCCACATAAATTCGGCCAGCGAAAAGCAGGAGACACGCACATTGGTGGACTCGAACCATCGGTAATCCACTGTGTAGGTATCTCTGAGATACAGGCGCGACGAAACCGCCCCAAGAAGTCGAAGGATGGTGCAGCCGGCATCATAGTAAAATATTGGCGAGCGTCCGTCAACACAATGCCGGCACCACACGCCGGTCGCGAAATTCGACTCGCGATGCCAGGGCGGGAGGCACCAGCGGCTGCACCACACAGACCCGCTTTACATTTGCCGCTTTAATGTTGCGGAACTCCGCAACTTTCTAGATACTCATAGTTCCAGTTGAAACACATGTGATGCGAGCCACTTATCTAGCCCGATGTCGCGCAGTTGTGTATGCAGATAGCCGTGTCCATTGGGACATGTTCAACTTCGAATTCCGGGGCCGAACGAGGCGTTCAAGCTACAGGCTGCGTGTGCGCGATGCGCTATTAATCGACCCGCGTTCTGCGCTGCACGAGCAAGTGAACGCAGCTAGGGATCCTGCAGTGGCAGACGAACATGCGATGTCAAGCACACATAAAGCGAATGCTGAGGCGGCATTCTGTGTAAACTGCCTCGCCATCGACGAGTTGACACTGGTTGCAGCTGATTGTGTTGACAGAACCTTTCCATGATTGCGAAAGGGTTGATTGGAACAACGATTCTGGCGCTCATGGCGTCAGTGTCAGCATGCAGCTGTTTGGAGCCTCCTCCTCTGTCACAGTGCGCTGTGAGGGATAATGAGGCAGCAC
The DNA here is from genome assembly GCA_023078555.1 of Ulva prolifera. Lineage (NCBI taxonomy): Eukaryota > Viridiplantae > Chlorophyta > Ulvophyceae > Ulvales > Ulvaceae > Ulva > Ulva prolifera. The sequence goes on from CM041199.1 coordinate 8,244,460, forward strand.
TGCTCGTGAGAGTCATGGCTGTGCAGACCTTCCAGTGCAGCAGATTTGACGGCTCCAGCATTGCGGACGTTTCCATCATTCAAGTGTTCAAGGACAACACAAATCTGGACTTGAAGCGTGGCTCGGACGCCTCCATCGAGACCGTCTTCCTCAGCAGCTTGTGCGGCTTTCCCATGCGGGTGGGAACGCAGTACATCATCTTCGCCCAGGGGCAGCTCGTGCCCGATAATAACGATAAAGTTGAAGAGTCTGGCATTGGAGAGAATGAAGGCTCGACTGAGGACACCGACGAGGAAGACGAGCCCGTCGTCAAGACTGCACGCAGGCTACGAGCGACAGAGGCGCCATCGCCCATAGATTCAGCGAAAGCCACAAACGGTGCCTCGGTTTCTGCTCGCGGGTTCACTGACGGCGACACATGCTTCATCCCGACCGCGGACCTCTACACGTTTCTCTGCGCTGGCAACGTGGTGAATCCCACGAAAGAGCAGATAGACGAGCTCACCACCGGCTGCGCTGCCACCACCGAGGACTACACCATCAAACACTACGAAGAGGACTAGGCCACTGCATAGATGTACGACGTCAGCACGCCACAGGAACAGCTGTAGCTCATGACCGATCGCGAACCGTTTCCGCGAGTGACGGGACGAAACAGGGCTGCAGCTGACGAGCGGTCTCCTGTACATAGCTGATCAGTCGCGCCGTGGCCGATCAGAAAAGTCGCGTAGGTAGACGAGGACATCTCCCTCATGCTATACGCTTGTTCTTGGGGGCATGGTCGCGGCAATTGGCGCTTCGAGTGACCACCATGGCTGCAGCCTCTCCCAACACCCATTGCGCGTAAATCACTTGGCAACACTGTGTAGTCTCGATGCGATTTGATTCTCTTCTCCGGTTTGTCAGATTGGTGCAGGCGTTGCCTCGACATTCGAATGTCGATGTCCATTGATCACCTGTGCTGTGTTTCCGTGCACCACGGCACCTGTGCCAGCCTGCCACTGTGCCAAGTCTTGTAAAAAGAATAAGATTCATGCACACATACACTCACGCGCCGGACGCAGCGCAGGCTGCGGCCCTGGCGGCGGCAGCGGCGCCGGGTGGCCAGGATCCGGTGGGGCCTGGGGAGCAGGCCGCTGCCGCGCAGGCGACGGCGCTGGAGCGGCCACTCAGGGCGGTGGCCCAGGAGAAACTGGGGGACATCATGTTTATGCCGCCAGGTGACGCTTTGTGCATAGGGGATGTGTCGGGTGTGAACCCCTGTGCTGACACCTATTGCGGCAGAGCGGCCCGGGAGGACGGGGGTGCTGCGGAGACACGGGACGTGCAGAAACGCACTGCTTATCGTTTGTACGACCCTGATGCATAAAGCTTTGCGCTGTTATCGCAAGAGACACATGGTCGCTTGGGACAGCCTGCCATGAATCACTTGAATCAGCTGGCGGAGGTTGCCTCTTGGTGTGTTTAGGTGAACCGTGCTTTGTTTGTGACGAATATTCATATGCTCTGCGCCGGTTGAGTGTGTCGTTGTGCAAGGGGAATGCTCTTGTGCTCTGTGCGGGGCTTCAATCTTTGGCTGGCATCACCGGCAGGGCTGTGGTGCGTGCTCGTACCCGGCCTCAGGCTATAGTGCCATGACTGACTGAGTGGATTTGCGGATGGATTCCTAGGAAGGGCCCGATACCAGGCCTCTATACCAGGCCTCTGCAGACATGTCCTTTGTAAGTACATACACTCAAGGGTAGTTGGTGGCCACGGGGTGGTCCCTCAGCACATTTGCATCCGCTCCTTCCTCGGAGGCGGCGGCGGCGGGGGCTCCCGCGGTCCGGGGGGGGGGGGGGGGGGGGGGGGCTGGTCACACTGTACAGCTGTGCATTCTGTTTGAAACTGCAATGCAAAGTACAGTAAACTTAAAACTTTTGAGCCGCATCCTGACAAGACATCACAAGACATCGACAACGTCCGAAGTGCATGACTCAGGATTGCAGATCTGGACTGGAGTAGGGACAGCCTCGCTCATGAGCACTGCAGATCTGGTCTAGGTTGAGGAACTAGCAAAACGAATGTTGGTGGCGGCATAGGTCGCTGATGAGGCGTCTGGCAGCTCGTCTGGCAACTTGGAAGCAAAAACCTGTCCTATTGGTCCGTGATTGTCATGTGAACAGCATCAACAGCAGACATTCGATCTCAGACAGTACACAGGCTGCAAGACTCTCAATCTTGCCCTTCGCAGCGCGGTGTGAAGTTCGCCATGCGTGCCAAACAGCTACCAGAGCTCAGCCTGAATACAAAACGGTGCCAGGGAGGGGTGCTTCCCAGCGGCACGAGTCACGCGCTGCATCCCATTCAGCTATCTAGATACTGCTTCACACATGTGTGTGCGTTCCATCTCGTGCACTCTCAGGCATAACAGTCTACACCGGGCGTCTCGCTTGCTTCCCAGGTTGGCCCCGCGGAGATGCCAACGTCGGGCGTGCGAGGCGTCGCTCGGCTGCTGAGTCGCCAAGCGCCAGCTGCAGCCGTCATTCATCCACATCATCAAGCCTCACACCAAACGTGGCCATGGGAGCAGCGGGGATTGCTGTACGCACAGGCCCGCCACCATAACGTGCACAGACATTGTGCACGGCCTTTACGCAGGGAGCGAAGCACGCCAGCTACCACGCCGTCAAATATTATCCAGATTCCACTCGTGTTGTGAAAAGTGCTGAACGGTGGTCACCAGTATCTCGGGACGCTTTTCCAGGAAGCCTCATGCAGACCCATAGCTAAGCAGCCCAAATCAGTGAAACTTCGTTCAAATTCTTGGGGATCAGCTGTGAGCGTCCATGGGTTGCGATTGCTACTGCGGCTGCGCAACACGCGCAAATCGCTTGAAATGGGCTGTTTTCGCCACAGCTGCATCGGCATCAGCGGCTTGCATCGCCGCATACAACAGCGTGATGTCGGACTGCCGAGGCCAAGAGGCATACCTCTCTGGCACGCCCCTGCTCCTCGCCGACCACCGTGTCGTGACGAGACTCTCGTCACGACCGTGGACGCGGGAGAGCCTGTGTTGACCTGATGACAAAAAATTGCCCGCCTGTCTCTGCATTGAAGGTACACGGTCGGCTCGTGGCCTTCAGCTTCTCTTGCATGCAAGAGCTGGACTGCGTCCGCAGACGCAAATCCAGTCGATGAGACTGATCTGCGATGCCCCTTATGTGACGTCAAGTAAAGGACAATTCCATTTGAATTTACTGAGCCATTGTGTAAACGAAATCGATGGTTCGGAAGCATTCGTTTGCTGTGTCTGTCAGCACCCGTTTGCTCGGGTGCCACTCTCTCACAAATGCTGCTGAGCTAGCTTGCTGATTGCAGCTGCAGCCAAGATGCCAGGCCCGCACGGATGAAAGTGTACATGAGTGCAGAACGATATCGCTAGCTCTCTGATGCGGAGCCTGTGGTGCAGAGTGCCGCACGAACTACCCGAGCACGCCCGGCCACGGAGCTCCAGACCCGTGTGGGTTTCAGGAACTGAGCTTGGCATTCTGCCTGGAGAAGCACGCCCGGACGTTGCTCCTTCTTCAACTCTTCGCACTCATCTTCTTCATCATCTGCACGATACCGCTCTACATGATGTGCTGCTGCAGTGAGCCTCCCACCATGGCTGTCCCTGAGCAGGTACGTACTATTCTGTAGAATCTTGCTACAGCGCTGCCCTGGCCTGTGTGACAGAGGAGAGTGACAGAAGAGATGCTGTAGTAGAATGTAGAATTGCAGACGGGCGCAGACAAGGACAGTCAAAGAAGACTTTGTCTGGAATCACAATTCACACAGGTAGCTGTGATGCATCGGCCCGCACACACACACACACCCTGGTCTGGTAGGATCATCACCATTATGATCATGGCCCAAATTATAGCTTGCTCAGCCCCTGCTCACGCAGTCCGGCAATAGAATGGACAGCAGCAGCTGTGGCGTGCAGCAGTGTTGGGTCGATCACATAGAACAATTCCGAGTTCCCAGATCTAATTTCGGGGTGGCAGCCCTGGAAACGCTGCAGAGCGACACAACACTGGTGTGCAGGCACACGCAGAGGTCGAACTCGGAGTGGCTCCTCCAGTAGCCCTGCCGGCCCCCATGAAGCCGCTGAGCGTCCTCAAGCCCAAGGGCCCCAAAAGGTTCCGGGGGCCGTATGCAAACTCCCTGGACGCCTACGCCCCACTCGATTCCGGCCCGGACCTGAGTTCGCGGCTGCAAAGCGTGGCCGAAGCAGACCTAGACGATTTGAAAGGCGAGGGGCTGCTGGACCGCAGCTGAGCCGTGTGGCTGAGGTGACATCCGAGGAAGTGGCCGCAGCAGCGTGGCTGTGTGCTCGTGGCCATCGCCACAGAGCACATCGTTAGCGGAGCAAGTCAAGGCCTCGATGTCATGTAGTGTAGAGTAGATGTCATCCAAGCATTCGTTCAGCACATGGCTTCCAAGCATTTGGTTCAAAATCGACTTGTCATGTGTGTGGTTCAAAGCCGACTTGCGATGTGTGTGCCACACGCAATCGTGGCTGTGGCTGTGTGAAGTTGTCAGGCCCTAGGGGCTGAGCAGACTCTGCAGGTGTCTCTGTCCGTTGAATCTCGTTGCTGCCGCACCATACCGCTGTGGCGGACGATGTCGGTGCAGCAACCCGGGAGCCCAAGCTGGCCCTTCAGCCACTGCCCTCGGCGACTGTGGTATAGAGCTAGCCTGTGCAGGGAGATTCGGCCCCTCCCCTCGTTGCGGGCGAAACCCCGCGGGACCCCGGTGAAGTTACAGCTGTAACTGGTGGCCTGTGGTATGCCACAGGCACATGCATGCGATTGGTTGCCAGGGATGGCAGCCTGCACAGGGTTGCCGGGTGGCCTCCGGCGGCCTGCATGCGTGTGTGCATCGGCCCCCTGGACGCCACGACACGTCTGGGCTGTCGCCTCGTCCGACCGAGACCGCACCAAACGAGGATGCATTCAGGCGACAGCTGCTGACACACTGCATCGCAACTCTGAAAGCAGTTAGGCTTAGTCTGGCAATGTGGCCAAGAGTGTTGCCACATGTACGTCCTGTCAATTTGGGCATGCACATTACTCTGAGCCATGCTGGCGGAGAGCATAGTCAAGCTTCCAGCCTGGGCTCCATGCCCCAGCGGGCGGTGCACAACCCCGCACCCCGCACACACCCCCGCGCGGCTGCAGATCCGAGCCGCAGCATCCTAGGAGTGCTGAAGAGGCCAGGACTGGAGTTTGAGGGGGTCAAGGAAAACAACGACAGAGAGGCGCTGTTTGAAGCAATGTGAATGTGGACTGACTTCGCCGCATCCTGAAGCAGACATTGACGGCTTGTTAACATGCCGTCAATGTCAACGTTGTGTAGGGCATCGGACGCATACTGCTGGCACGCATGCATGCATACTCTCATGGTCATCCCGAATCGACCAATTTGAATGGGTGCGCACCCAGCCATGTGGAAGCATGCGCTTGCCACGGCCGCAGGCCGCTGCCGGTTCTCGGAATCCACTTAGTTAAATTTCACTTGAATTCACTCATCCATGGCACTGGGCCAAGCACAAGCTCGCGCCACAGCCCTACCGGCAACACCTGCCATAGATTGCAGCCCCAATTGGAGCACATGAGCATTCCCCTTTCACAACGCCACACTCAATTGGTTAATCGGCGCAAAGCATTCACCACCAAAGCACACCGTGGTGCAACGCACCAAACCGAGACGCAACCGCAGCTAGCGGATTTAAATGCGCCATAGCAGGCTGCCCCAACGTTGGTTAACCGGCCATGCGTCTCATGCCACAATGGCACAACATCATATGCATCAGGGTCGTATGCAACGACATGCATTGCGTTTCTGCACATCCCGCACTGCCGCAGCAGACCCTGCCTCCCGAGCCGCCACGCTGCAGTAGGTATTAGCAGAGGGGATCACGATCGACACATCCTCTATGCACAAAGGGGCATCAGGCGGCGCAAACATGATGTCCCCTACCTTCTCCCGGGCCATCGCCGTGAGCACCTCCTCGAGGACTAACCCGGCCCTTCCTGTTGCGCCCCAGCCCCTGCAGCAGCGTGGCCACCTCGAAGTTGGCCTCAACGAGATATCCAGCGCATTCAGCAGCTGCTGCGACCCTGCGACTACTCACCAGCCATCCTCTTCATCCTCTCCACTGTCCCGACCACTCTCATCGCCGCCCCGCAGCTCTCCGGTGCTCAAGCGCAAGACAACTCAGCCTCGTGCCGCTCATCAAACGGCTCAATCTCGGCCATGTCAATCTGCTACGGCATTGGCGGCTGGAGCAGCCGCCGGCGCCGGCGCGGCGGCCTCGTGGGCGGCTGGTGGTGGCGTCGGGGCTGCAGGCGGCGGCTCTGCGAGCATGTGTATGTACTTACAAAGGGCAGAGGCTGGGCATGAAGCCGGTTCTCGGAAGCCACTCGCAAACCCATTCACTCATTCATGGCACTAGGCCGGGCACGAGCGCGTGCCGCAGCTCTGCCTCGCGTGTGCACGGATGTACGCATGACTGCATGGATGTGTGTTCCAGTCCAGTGGTAGAGCGGTCACATCACTGGACTGCCACAAGGTGTGGTACCACCCATGCTCCTATTCGCGTCGTTCACACGAGTTCTGCGGTGCGGCCCGCATCCACGGCTCAGTCCTACCAGCAGACCACACCCACGACATGCATGTACTGCGGGGACTGAAAGGCATCACCCCACCGCCGCTCTGCAGTTTGTGGCCATGGCGTGAGGGACCGCTGGCTTGCTGTGGTCGGCTAAGTGCGGGTGCAACGGCTGATCGGTTCGGTGATTGTTGCAGGTGCATGGAAAGCTGCACCAGCTGACGTGTTCAACGTGGCTTTGCTAGCTGGTTGTGAACAGCTCGGGCAGTCTTTCGTAGTTGGCCATGGCCGCCTGGAACTTGCTTGCCACGGCTGTCTAGTCTTGATCGCGCCAAGCGCGTTCTTCCGCACCGCCACGTGCACGGCGTGTTCTTCACCTAGGCGCATTCACCTTGACGCTGTTGAATGGACTGCTAGGCCCCATCAATCGCGCATATGAGGATAGCACAATATATTTGTGCTGATGCTCCGGCTTGCTGAGGTGTAGCCGCTGGGGCATTGTGCAGGAGCACCGTTGTTCGGGTGCATCCGTATCGTTCGGTGAACATGAGCTCACATTGCTACTGCGGCTGTGCTACACGCTCCAATCGCGTCCAATGGGCGGCATTTGTGATTGCCGGACTGGCAGGACTGATGTTCCTGGCAGCGTACCTGGGCGTGTTGTCGAGATGCAGAGAACCCAAGGTCGATCTAGCTAGTACGCTCCTCTTCACTTGAATGAATTTGCACCCATCCGGCTGCATTTAAACGCTGCCTTCGCTCACAGCGCCAAGTGTGCGCGTCCGGACGCTTACAATTCTACAATATTTCAACAGCACGGGAGCGCATAATCCGGACCTGCTTGACCATGAGCTCAAAATAAACATCATGAGCTCCACATGCAAGCGCTACGTGTCGATTAGGTACATATTTGTGCAGTTTCGCACAGGTGGAGCTCTCAATGCCATGCTGCCACCATTTCGAGAGTAGGCCTTCCAGCCTGGCTTTCGTCTTTTGTCTGCACATTTTTCAGACAGGGCAGAGTCCCAAGACCTACGTTCATGCTGTCTGTGTGTTTGCCCTGCAGAATGCCAGGATGGCCATGAGTATAGCCCCGAGGTGTACGGAGGGGATCCCTGTGTCAACCAGGAAGTGGTCCTGTCAAGCTGCCTCAGGGACCACGTGGACTCTCTAACCTTCCTCCCGATACTGATGGCTCTATGCTTCGTTCTCTGCCTCATTCCATTGTACATGATGTGCTGTCGCACGAGGCCTCCCAGCCTCGGAGAGGTATGTCCCGACTGTAGCAGCCTGCCATCACAACTTGGTTTTAGTACTCGGCCCGTGTATTCCTCTCCTTTTGCAGCCAAATGGTGTCTGCTCTAAACATTCTATGTGTTTGGTCCCTGCCTTTTGTGCATGCGCCAGCGAACAGGCCTGTGGGCTTGAAGCAATCACCTGAGCCTTGATGCTTCTGCCTGCAGGACGCCTATCAGGCAGTAGAGCTCGGCACAGCTGCTCCTGCCTCTCAACGTCCCCGAAAGTATCGAGGGCCGTATGCAGCCTCTCCAGACAGCTATGCGCCCCTTGAAGGCCGCACAAAGCTTGATCAGCAAGGCTCCTTTGCAGCCAGTTCAGCCGCTGATGCGCCCCTAGACCCGAGCTGACCTCTCGCTGTCCTCGTGCCGCATATCACTCAGCCCAGATGCTCGCAACAGCGCAGGGAGCAGACCATGGGAGTGTCCCTGCCTGCTGCTGAAGGCATGGCTCCTTGACAGAAGCTGCCTACGCAGAACAGCTAGTGCTGATATTGTGACCCTTGCCTGGTGCCATGACGAACTTCAATCGACAGGCATCGTCTCGTAGCGTTTTAGAGGCCCAGTAGCGTAATGATGAGGGCATCAGCTCCGAAGTTCTGGGTCTGGATGGGATGACCCTTCTATGCCGCAATGCTGCTGCTCTGCAGGCAGCATGGCGCCAATTTTTTCTCACCAAGGCCAGCAGCTATGTGCAGTGCCTAGATGATTGACTGAGACGTACCTCTGTCGATTCCAACTTGTGTGTAGCTGGTAGCCTTGCCCAGCCTGCATCTGCAGGGGGCGTGACTGGCAGGCATCGGCGGACCGTTGTCCAGCCACCTGCAGCAAGGGCACGGCGCAGAGCTGCTGTGGTAGCGGGCCACCTGCAGCAAAGGCACAGCGCAGAGCTGCTGTGGTAGTGGGCCACATGTGCCGTAGACACCCCGTTGCATGGGCCATCCAGCACAGGCGCGATGGCTGTGAAGATAGATTAAGCTGCGGTCTGTGCGTGTGGCCGACTAGAGCTGCTGTGCTTGCTTTGGCGGCTGGACCTTGCGTGAGAGGCTTCAGTCCGCACTGCAGCTGAGCGTAGCTTGGTGGTAGAACAATCGGGGAAGAGTGTTCTTAGATAGATGGGGGCGCAGAGGCTAGGCCGCACCAAAGGCGCCGGACGGCGGCGCCCGATGTCCCGAGCAGTACATTCGTTTGCTACAAATTTCCAATCCAATAACGCGGTCCGCCACCGCAAAGCATGTACCCGCAGTCGCATCGACACGCCCGCATGTAGTCTGCAATGGGATGTTGCCGCTTCTGATGCTCAGATGCGCCTGGAGTGGCTGCTCTGTTGGAGCATCTGCGTGTCTCGTGTTGTACTGCTGTGTGCACCACCTTGTGAAATGTGCCAGCACACTGCTATTTGCGAAGGTGTCCAGCAGGCGCTGGTGCCGCAGCTGCTCTCCGACCTGTAGCCTGCTTTCGCCAGACCCAGCCTGCTGTGTTGCGGATCTTCAGTCCAGGCACAGGCCACTCTGCAAGCACCACGGCATCCCCACGGCTGGTCCATCCACAGCGCCACAGTGGCGTGACGTCATGTATGTCACGCCAGGCACATGATGGGGTGGCCAATTCCAACACAGCTCCCTTCTCGCAGCCTGTGCTACCCGAATTATTCCGTGAACGGGAAGATTGTGTGCCCCCGCCGGATACTCGTTGCTTACTATTGTTAGTATGAGTTCAAATTGACGCCCAGTGACCTGTTAGGCTCTTTCCGCTGCAGTGAGGAGGCTGCATGCATGGCGTCCGGCACGAACTGCACCCCCAGACACGGCCACCTCGCTACAGCTGCATGCTCCGAGCGTGCACAGCACAGCATGCACAGCACAGCACGCACAGCACGCACAGCACAGCGTGCAGATCGCATGCTGGAGCCGCGTCGAACCTCACACGGCCGCGTTTGCGCCCTGTCCGCGACGCGGCATCGTTCCCTCCCTATAGCTAGAGCTCGTGCTACTTTTGCTACTTTTTACGTTCTGTCTACTGCCGTTGTGAGGTGGCTGCGCGATGTGCACGTGAGCTGCCGCCGACACCGAGTGACGGCCCCAGGTGGCTTGCAGAGCACACTCACCTGCGCTGGTATGCAGCGGCATGCATGGCGGCGAAAGGCTCGAGTCTACTCACCTGCCATCTCTGTGCGAGGCGTCCACGTGTGCCACAGCCCCGATGCATGATCAGCTGGTGGCCCCGCTCCCGCCCCTCGGAAACGTCCCAGGTGCAGCATGCATGTGCCGCCGTCAGGGTTCCAGGGTGTTCACGCGGGAGCGAACGAGGGGAGACCTCACCGATGGCGTCACGGCCCGGGCCCGCACCGACACTGTGTCATGCATGCCCTGGGACACAAGACCTGCGGCCAATGCTCATGGAGCTTGTGGTACGCGCAGTCCACGCGGTGCTGTCTGCGCCGAGCTCGGCGCGTCATCTCCGGAGGTCACTGACCGCGGCACCTGTGCGCGGCCGCTTCGGTGCGCCATGCCGCGCCGTTCGAGTGTCTTCCTCAGCTTGATGTTGGCCTATTGCGGCTTATCGAGGTCTGACCATACGCGCGCTCACTCAGGGGCGATGGCGCCAGGTGGTGGGGCGGGGGTGCGGGTGGGGGGGCCTGGGTGGGCGTGGGTGGTTGCGACTGTTGCCAGGCCCCGGGGTTTGCACATGCGTGTGCGGCGGCACGGGTGTGCTGGTCTGCGTTGCGTGCTGGTGGTTGCGTGGGTGTGCGTGTGCCCTGCGGTGCTACCCCCCTCTCTGGCTTTGTCCTCTGTTTCACATCACTCAACTGCTTCAGCCATAGAGCGGCCGGTCACCACCTCTTGAGCAAGGACCGGCGATGGTTGAGACATGCGCATCTCATCAGCGGAGCATCACATTCGGCTTTTGATCACCTTCACTGGGCAAAGTCATTGTAGTACGACTCAACAAGCTCCTCATTGTCGCGGTCACCACTCAACTCATAGAATCCTCTGCCAGTGGCAAGGGCTGAGCGAATCTCGAATTTGAAGCGGTCGGCGAACTGGTCAGTCTCATACCCATCGTCTGCTATGTGTCCGGCGTCACACACTGTCCTGGTGTAGTGCTCCAGCCAGTCGGATTTGGCGATGGGGCCTCTAGCGTCGCTGGGCAGGTTCAGGTTCACACTGTCATCGTCATACGGGACTCCCACAGCAGCATAGCACACCAGCAACGCCTGCAGCGTGCTCCAGCCCTCTCCAAACACTTCATCTCTGATACCTTGGGCACTGCGTTTGGTGAGCGAGAACGCCCGCTTCTCCACACCTCTGGCATGTCGCGTTGGTACCTCCTAAAGAGAGCACCGGAAAACTTCCCCATACGCACCGTGCATCGCAAACGACAGGACAGCTTCATGTTCAACCCAAGTCGAAAAACTCCTGCTGTAGTACTTGTAGTGCAGCGTGACTGCTTTGCTGGGGTCATCAGCTGCTTGACTTCTGCTGCTCACAGACAAAGACTCGATCTCATCGGCGTCTACATAGCAGATGGTTCCCACGTCTATTTGGATTCTTTTTGATATGAAATCCCTCGCGGAAGCTTCCGACATTCGTTTCTGATTGATGAGCACCTCCTTCAAAGCGGTCACGCAAGAGGAGCGGAACAGAGCTCTGTGGTCATCTTCGTCTTCCGGACCTCCCGCGTCAAACAGCGCACCGAGATCAGCAGTGTGTTGTCGAGCGAGAACAACACAGGTGCATCTTCAGCGTTGAGAATTGCAATTGGCGCTGTGGCCACGTGCTGTGGCGGCGTGTTGGTGCGTTTTGGTGCCATGGCGCCGCGGGGGTGTCTTTTCGTGCCATGGGGCCCGGGGTGTGTTTTGGTGCTGTGGCCGGGCGGAGTCCGCTCGGAGGCACGGGCTCTGCGTCGACGGCGCGTTGTTCTCGCTTCATCGTGCAGTGGTGCTGCAAATATGCATGGCCATGCATATCGGGATCCTGGATGCATATATATATCGGGAGGTGGAGAATGCCATCGTATACATGCGCTTGCATGCTGTACAGCGATTCGATGCTGTACATGTGGTCATCCGGAGCTCATATCTTGGGATGGGGCTGATGATCGTGAACTCTTCTTGAGCTGACTTGACATGACTTGACAAACAAGCGGGACGGCCAGCCAGCGGTAACATGTGCAGGTAGCACTCAGTGACTGACTTCAAGTTGGAATCTGGGATATTATCAGGTACTCACAACCCATTTGAATGCGACATGCTTTCACATGTGCTCTTCATCGATGAAGAGATATCTGTTCATTGACTGGCACCGTGATTTTTGTTCCCACTGCGCGCAGTCAGGCAAAATATATACCATGCATGTGGACGAATCACCATGGGCAGAGCTCAGGCCATTGCATGGCAGAGAAGCAGTGCGTACCTACACAATGCATACCTGCAGCCATCAGTATCGAGATGGAGATGTTCTAGAACCACCTGATTGATTTTGTGTGCATTGTCGGATGATGTGTGCACACATAAGCCGAGCTCGAAGCTTAGGATCCGGATCCGAGTCTTTTTTTTTCTTCAAAGGCACACACAAAATTTAAAGAATACCACAGTTGACCCATGCATCCTGGGCACAGCAAGAAGATAGGGATACTCTAGATCTAGCGCTGTAAACAGGATCTATCAAAGAACTGCTTGCCCAATCACAGGCATTGGTAATTGCCAGTGGCAATGTCGAATGAATTAATTAAGTGTTATAACACTTGAGGACATGTGCCCACTGTGTGGAGCCCGTGCATTGGATCACAATGCTGATGCTTTAAACAAAACAAAATCGCAATAGGTGCAACAGGCTGAGTGCATCATCGTTGTTCTATCCAACAAATTTGTTGCTTAAGCAGCATGACAATATTAATCTATATGAATCCCGCATTGTATCCATCAGATCTGATGAGTGTACTCGCATAAGTGGTTACCCTGTACATGTGAAGCTGTATCCGGTACCATCACGCTAGATCGTTCTAACTGCAGATTGCTTAAGCAATTGTTAGCTCAAGCTGCCGTGCCGCTGCAGACTAGTGCTAGGCCTAGGGTTTGTTCTCAGCAGCAATCCAGCGACTGCATCATGGACGATAACATCTACTTTGCCAACTACACTTAACTCGGAGTTGTCAATGTCCAATAGGATACGGCTCAGTCAATGCAGATTTACTTTGCTTTACACTTGTGCGATCACAGCGCAACAACTCGTAGAGATCATGTACACGTTGGCTGTCCGCTCTCGCCCTTCTCCTCCGGAGGAGATCCCAGGCTACCTCAGAGGCTCTCATCACAGCCAGTAGTATGCATAAAAATGTTCACTCCCAACAGCTGACTGAAAGTGGAAAGGCTGGGATGTGTTGCTCCAGCTGACACCGGGGGCCATCAAAGTGTCCCCCATGCATGCAAGCCATCCCAGCAATCAAATACTAGTAGCAGAGCACGCTCAAGAGATCTGCTCACCACGACGGTCACATCCAGCGGTGCAGGCATCGGCAAGCCTGGCAAAAGCGTGCTGGACCGTGATATAGCCGCGTACAGACTTGCCACACCTCACGCCTGATGCCGGCCGGGCCTTCATATCCTTGGAAGGACATCGCATGCAGCTGCACCAGGAATCAGCCCACTTGGCAAAACTCAACAGATCCTCGACTACAGGCCAGGCCAGCACCACCATACATATGGCAGCCGAGCAGACCCAGGGCCCAGCCTGCCTGCGGGTATATCACATACGGTACATGCCCACAACATCGAAGGCCCAGGCACCATGGCCGGGCCCGGCCTCTCGCCGTCGCGTACGGAGAAGGCAGGCTGCTGGCTAGCTAAGGCTGGAACGAGGGCAGCAGGTTGACCTCGGCGACGAGGCCGAAGGCGACGCCGCAGTCGATGTCACCGGAGAAGGCCTGGACGTATGACTCCGCGAGAGCCTCCGCGAGCCGCTCCTGGGCCCGGTTCTGGAAGTCAAAGACGCGGGCGTAGTCCGTTCCCTCTGCACATGCGGCGCCCGTGACTCTGGCGTGCTCAAGTGGTGTGCTGGGGAGTGCTCGCCGCTGCCGCTGCGATGGCGACATTCGGAAGTAGCATTCGGACGGATGCATGCGCATGCACGTGGCGGATAATTGGGCCCACTGCCAAACATACAACTGCACGGTGTCGAAGACAGCCCCAGGACAGATCATATGGTGGTACAGGCATATCATCTAGAGATCTAGAGATCTAGAGATCTAGAGATGGACATCATGATGGGGGGGGGGGGGGTTGTGTGGGTTGTGGGCGCACCCACGCAGACTTCGGCGAGGGACGAGACGCTGGCCTCAGCGATGATGGTGGCCATCTCCTGCGCGTCGAGGCGCGTTGCGACCTCGCAGTTGCACTCCGGGCCGTACGCCTCCCCGATGGCGAGCGCAAATGCCTGAGCCTGCATGTAGGCACAGCACAGGTGACACCTCCTCTCCCCGCCCTGGGCTAGCCTCGGGAAGGTGTGGCCACCGGCATGCATCAAATGTGAAACGGATGCATGCATGCATGCTGCAGATGCATAGATCAGCTTCATACAGCAACGGGCATGGGAGAGACGAAACCTACGCAGTGCACCCATGGCTACAGCTACTACATGCATGTAGTTGACATATGTCAGCTATAGCGACAGCGCTCAGATGCAGCTTCAAGACTGAGAAGCCAAGTGCGCCTACGTTGGAGAATATTCAATATTGGGCAGAGTGCCGCGGGCAAGGTGCAGGAGCACACGGTGGCGGTTGCGACAGAGTCGACGGTGCCCCTGCTCACGCCGCACGCCATCGTGCCCACGCCGCCGGTGGTCTCGCAGAACGCTGTGGCCTGGCTGACGGCCTGCGCCACAGCAACCGCGACCTCGCGCAGCTGCAGCTCCACCTCCACGAAGCTGTCCACGCCGTCGCAGCCGAAGGCCTGCACCTCGAGGCCGGCATCCGCGACCGCGTCGATCTCGGTGACGATCTCGGACGCGCTGATGGACACGTCGCACTCGGCGCGGGCGGCCCCGGCTTGCGCGGTGCCGAGGGCGTTGGCGCTGCAGCCGTCCAATGCGCTGCTACGCACCTCGCCGGTGATGGTGGACAGAAGCTCAGCTACCTCCCTCTCGATGACTTGTTGCACGACGTTCACGGTCAGCGGCTCGCCGGTGAACTGATATGTGGCCTGCATGCAGCGCAGGCGGTCGTGGCCGCGATCGACTGAACAGCTTCACATTGGAATCAATCGTCCTCAATCTACCGTGAGCCTGTAACTTCTACGTGGCAGGTGGGGGCGCAGTAGGCATGCACGTCAGACGTCAATGCTACAGCGTGCGGGAGGAAACAAGTGGCGGGGGCGCACATCCAGGTCGACCACGGCAACGGCGTTGGCTGTGAGGGTTTCGACCGCGATTGCGAACGACGTCAGGGCCGTTTCGCAGAGGCCGCAGACACCGGAGGAGGCGACGATGTTGGCCGATGCGGTGCCGACCGCCGTCGCCTGCGCCTCGGCGCGGCGGCGCGCCCGCACCTGCAGCTGAGCATTGCCGTCGCCGGCGCACGTGCCGACAACCGACGCCACGGCCTCGGCCTGAGCAAAGGCCACCGCGGAAATGCGCTCGTTGATTGGCACCACGATCGGCTGGCCGGTGGCCTCGTTACAGATTGACTCCGCGATGTCGATCACTGCATATATTTTTCCAGCCACGCCACCTCAGCCACAGCCATGCTGACTGGTCGGGCACATGTCCGAGGGCACCACAGAGACCTTCTGACGGGAGTGAAGCTTCCATGTACATATGCATGTGAAGCGCGGCACTCATGCATTGTATGCAGCGCTCAGCTGCCTTATAATCCAGACTGGGCACGCATGTGCATATGGGCAGGACGAAGTACGCGGGCATGGTGGACAACACCGTTATTGTCACGCAAGCGGACAGGATATATCCTAATCTCAATCCTCAAGCCGCGGGGGCATAGTGAAAGTTGACACGTGTATGCTGCAGTGCTGAGGCTGCAGGCAGGGACCTCGAGCAGCGGGGTTGGGGGGGTGGGGGGGGGGGGGGGGGGCGCACGGGCTTCGGCGTAACCGTCTTGGTACTGGATGCGGGTGCTTGAGGCGCTGACGATGCGGCAGAAGACGCGGGCGCCCTGCACCGAGAGCGCACTGGCCGCGATCGCCAGGCACCCCAGGCCCGCCACCCGCAGGGCCCCCTTGTTGCTGTTACGTGAGCTCATCATCTCTGCGTGTAGGAGCGCTGCAGCCACGATAGCATGCCCGTCAGTGCTCTTGTTTGCTCTTGAGAGATCTGGCTTCATCAAGGCGGACAGGTAGCTCATGAGAATCAGCTCTACAAAATCGAAATCGACACGCTGCCGTGCAGTGACTACAATATCATCCTGTGATAGTATACACTATAGCTAGCTAGTAGGTGTGCACTGCACACGGCACCCCTACGCACACAGCACACAGCACACAGCACAGGGGCCCACTGGCAAGTGGCATACACTGGCTCAACATATGCATGCGGCTCAATATATGCATGCGCCTAGGCTGCGCTGTCTGCAAGCGTAGCTACAGCTGGCCTAGGTCATGCATGTGTAGTCCGTGCACTCCGTGGCCATGGAAGCAAACCTTAAGGCAATATCAATTAATTGACAGTCAGCTGTGTGGCTTGTCCTGCTCGTAGGCACACTAGACACGCTAGAAACGTACGGCTTGCTGTCTGAGAGCAGGTGTGTATAGTGCCTGGTTGCGAGGGAGTTGTAGATAGCTATTTCAAAGAGGCGAACTGGTGCTGGTGTCCTGTCTCAATCCGCCATCGCCTTATATATGCGCAAGTGCTTAAGCTTATAACGATAGGTGCACCTGCACGTTGCGTCCATGGCCTTGCAGATCGACTTGGAATGGTATCCTGGCTGGCCGCAGTTCTGGGAGGTGGCGCAGCGGTAGCATGCTCTCAGAACTGAGAGCTCCGGAGGCTGGGCGGTGGGCTGCATGCGTGCGCCGGTTCGTCAGAAATGGGAGTAGCATGCATGCTCCCGTTCACTCTTTTGTAACGCATGCATGCTGCGCGAGCGTGCCGTGGCGACAATTGGCGACAACTTAAGGTCACCCGGACTGCGAGCCTGAAAGCGAGCCATCAGCGCGAGACCCTGCGGGAGAGGTGCGCTGCGCGCGCGGGAGAGGCGTGCTGCGTATACCATGCGTGGCTAGCACTCCACACATGTAGGGTGTACCTGCCAGGTAGACAGCGAGAGGACTCCGGCATCAAAGGGCGCTAGCAGCTGCAGCATGTAGCGAGGCACTCCATCGTTAGGGACGACAGTTCGGGACGCCAAGGCCACAGTTCGGACCTCGAGGTCCGCTCCGTATCCCCGCCTATAGGCGCATGTGTATGTGTGTGGCGCCATGTTCACGCTCACTCTGCTATGTTGTCACGAATCGAGCTCATGGTGTCGGTGTTGCAGAAGCCTGCAGCGCAAACGGGCTCAAAGGCAACACATGAATCACTGTCGGAACAGTTCCTCACACACAGCCTCACCGGAGCAGCACTGCACGAATCGAACTCGCGATCATGATCATGATCATGATCATGGTCATGATGACCCGGCGCCGCACGTGCCTACCCCATGCGCATGCATGCCCCCACTTAAGCCGGCCATGCTTCACTCGAAAGCTTCCGGGCCGGGCTCGGGAGTCCCGAGTCGGGATGGTCTGGCCATGCGCATGCTCGAGAGAGCGACCTGCAGCTAGTCAGACTGCCTGTACCAGTTTGCCCTTCTGTGGCACCTGCAGCTAGTGATCCACATGTGCCCATATGGCCCGGGCGTGCATGGATACTATAGTACGTGCACACATATATGCAGTGGTGGTGCGAGCTCGAGGTAGCCAGGGTGCGGCACTGGCAGGGCCTTGGGTGCAGGCCACCGCGGCTGCTGGGCGGGAGGAAGCGCTGGAGGCGGTGCTCATGACGATGGCCCATATGGATGAGAAGGTGGTGGACATCATCGCCTGATGCATGACCCTTCAAGGTCAAAGTTTGCGCCTATATAGGGGCCCCGGACCCTTGTGCTGGTATAAGGATATATCTACGTAGTATACTAGTATTGCAGCCGGGCGGCTCGGGAGCCTCCCGTCCTGACGTCTGTACACGTCCTGGCTCATGTTACAAGGGCGGGCCTGACAAGGGCGGATAGGTCGGAGCAGAAACAGTCGCCTTTTGATGTGATTTCAACCGAAATGACCATGTTCAATATGATATTGACGCATGATATGCTTTATCCGGTTCGTTGTGGTCTACGGACGCAGTTGCACTGTGCCTGTCTTCGAG
Organism: Ulva prolifera; assembly: GCA_023078555.1. Lineage (NCBI taxonomy): Eukaryota > Viridiplantae > Chlorophyta > Ulvophyceae > Ulvales > Ulvaceae > Ulva > Ulva prolifera. The sequence goes on from CM041199.1 coordinate 8,262,738, forward strand.
GATGACTCGGTCGGCCGGCGCTGTTACGATGCTCACGAACAGCGCGATCAAAGCGTGTATATCCTTTCATGGGAACATATTTGGTTTCATTCAGGCTTAACTTGGGCTCTGGAGACTCGCGGCATTTCTGGAGGTCAATCAGCCTGAGGACACACTTGGGCAGAGCTTAGGACGGCTGCGTGTCACCGCTAGAAGCTAATCCGTCAGTGATACAAAATTAAACCTACTATGAACATGTTTACCAATTTGCTCAAAGTTTTATGACGTGTTGTCTCTAGCGGAGCTCATCATGCGCCATCGCGAAGCGGGCTACTGGAGCATCTGGTCTATGAACAGGCCCCACACGCACAGATCGCGCCACGATCTGATTATACAGCGCAAATTATATGTATGTTAAAATCGGCAATATACGGCTGCAACGGTGTTCAGGGACGAGCAGGGCAAACCATCGCTGCGGCATAGCCATTTGGAAGCTCGGGCACATCATGCTTCACCAATCTGCAATGGAGATTTTGGAAACTGTATGAACCACAGGCGCGAGCGTCTACGGCTACGGACAGTTGCAGACATCTTACGACACTGCTTGCGGCAAGTGATGCCTGTGCTCTTCGTACTAAATGAGAGTGCCACTGCGGGCGCTTTGGAGATCAGTCCCCCTGGCCATGTGGTTATGGAAACACCGGATGGACACGAGGACGGCTGTGCAGATGATGCAAGTGCTTGTCGGTGTGCTGAGATAGCCCTCCTGTGGATGTCAGTGATGTGATCACATGCAGCCGCTGGTATTCTGGCCAGCAGAGATGCTTCACACGATTTACCAGCCTCTTTGCAAAGGGGTTGTCACGCTAACTGGCCACGAGTACAGCTGGGCTGGTGATGCAAGTGCTCGTGCCTGACGGTGTGCTGAGACAGCCCTCCTGTGGATGGCAGTGATGTGATCACATGCAGCCACTGGTATTCTGGCCAGCAGAGATACATCAAACTATTCACCAGCCTCTTTGCAAATGGGCTGTCACGCTAACTGGCCACGAATACAGCTGGGCTGGTGATGCCAGTGCTCGTGCCTGTCGGTGTGCTGAGATAGCCCTCATGTGGATGTTAGTGATGTGATCACATGCAGCCGCTAACTGGCCTCCGCTAACTGGAGTCCATAGGCTCGTGTAAGAACAGAAGCACATCGCAGGATACAAACGGCATGTTCATGAGTCTCAGTTTTCAGTACTGCTTTGGATGTATAACCTTGACAGACATCGGTTCATTGTCCCCTACATTGGCGCCTTGAGATCAGCGCAACACAATCGTTCGCAAGCAATACGCAGCTGTGCTAGCAGGGATGCATCATTACTTAACAACAGGAGGATCATGCGTTCCAGCCGTACTACATACCGGAAAATGTTGGAACGGAAGGCTCTCCAATCTACGTAAAGTCATCCACTGTGTCCTTCATCAGGTGGTGTCATCGCCTATGCCCGAGTGCTCTGTATCCGGCAACAGGTTCCACCCCTACCAAAGCTGCCAAAAGGATTGATCCCCTAGCTGCTGTAGCTGGATGCGACCGCCTGGCGTGGGCCCGTGTTGGGGAGGGGGGGGACCCGGAAGGGTATGGTGCACTGAACAGTTCAATCCGTTCTAAGATCAGTGCCTTCAGAGCGGCACGCCCTGGTGGCAATGGTCCCCAAGAGCAGGGAAAGGCCCACCAACGTGCTGTTCGTGCACGTGCCGTGAGTGGAGCTAGAGCTGCTTTGCGAGCGTTCACTGCTGGGCGATTCAGAAGTGATGACGCTTATGCTGGGCGGGCATACTGCGAGGTGCTATCGACTCTGGTGTCTGCAACACCGGTGTCTGTCATGCCAGATTTCGCGTGCTCCAGGCGAAAGGCAGGTTGGGAGCCTGCCAGCAGCAGTAGGTCAAGCCAGACCAGGGGCCTTTGGGCACGATTCGCTCGTAGCCAGGGTCATCTACTGTCTGGCTTCCATCAATTTCGATTGAATCTCCTAGTGAATCCTGGACAACTAGATATCGATGATGAGGATGATGATGCTGGTGCTGTAGGCTAGTGTTTGTGTAAACAGGGTCAGCCTCCAAGGCTAGTGATATTGGAGGAGGTCTGGTCTTGTGAACGGGCAGATTGCTACTTGATGTATCTCGTTCTGCACACACTCAAGTGGGTTTGCATTGTGTCGACCAATACCATTCACTCTTGCTGCCGCACCAACACGTGATAGCGCACACTGGCATCTTCAAGGACAACGTCTCCGCCTACCCCACCATGTCTCGTGTATATCGCTGGTGCATTTTTGCAGAACAACTGTGGTCTGGAAGAGACTGTAGATGCATTGGCCTCGGGTCTGAGTTGATCTAAGTTGAAAAAGAAAATGGGGACAGCCAAACTTACTCCCCGGCATCCCCTTAATTTGTGACCTGACGAATGAGATTCGCGGCTGTTTCGGGATTCTGGGCACTGTGCAGAGATCTGGGCTTTCACTGGCATTTCTGTTTATTCTCGTTCAAGTCATGAAAAGCCGGGAGAACCACTCCAAAAATTCTCAAATTAACCATGCAAAGTTTTGTGAGGTTGGCTTTGGCGGATATAGCAGTGGGATGCGAGCTAGAGTCCACAGGCTGCTATGCAGCACATGGCAGCCACAATCACCAAGGCGCTCTTCGCCTGCTGCTGACGATTGCCTATTCAAGAGTAGACATCATCTGATTATCTCCCGCTTGCCAGAGCTTGATCGTTGCTGATACTCGACGATCGTGCAGACCGTGCAGTAGAGCAGCCTGCCTCGACATGTACCCTCGTAGCCACTACCTGAAGGTGCTGTCAAGCACGTAAATGACCAAATAATATAATGCTGTCCGGAAATCGCGTCATCCCATAGTGATCAGAATATATTATTTTGTCATCTCGGATTGACGAATACCCGGACACCGATCTAATATTTGGTCCTTTCCACTTCATGGGCAGCATAGGCGCAAAACTCGCCATGTGGCTACGAGGGAGCCACGCCCCAGGCTGATGTCACTTGTAATACTCACTGTAAAACTCGAGTCAGATAAACAGCACTAATATGTCGTGAATCTAACTGTGCACGCTGGATAATACTATCATCAGGTTCATGGAGTAGAGAAGGCTCATCCTCTTTTGACATTGACACTGCAAAATAGCATTACAAACATTTTGAAAGCGGTACAACAGTCACCAGCCATCGGCAGTACAGTCACCATTCTAACATTAAAGCAGAACCGCTGAGCCAAATCACGGTCCGTATCCTGGCCACGGCCAACTGGCCTTGGCTGCCCGGATCCACTCCAGGAAGGCAATGGACGCCCCTCCCCTACTAGCGTGATAGGCTGTCATCGCATCACATCCCTGGGTGATGCTTTGAGCTCTTTTCAGGATCCTCTCCCGCTCGTCGGGGCCAGTAGCTCCTTTCGCCTGCGTCATCAATTTCTTCACTGACTTCCTGAGGTAATTGGTGTGAGCATGCAGAGCCCGTGTACTGCGATGACGGCTATTGCGTCCAAAGCGGCCACGCAGAACAGAGGCCATTGTCTTCAGGGTCTTGGTCTTGCGAGGACCTTGGTCGGCCTCATCGCCACTGTCACCATCGCCGGGTTGAAGGTCTAGGATGTCTGCAAAAGCTATCAAAACTTGATATGACTGCTAGTAAGCGCCTCTTGTCGCAACAGTGCGAAGCGATCAATACCCCGGAAGGCTCGCCATGACAGAGGTCGAGTCAGGCCAATACAATACTGATGTATGTACGTGGCAGTCAAACGCACTGCAGAAGTTCAAAGAAGAAGCACATTCGACAACAGCTGCCGTACACCACCAGGTGACTGGAGTGAGACATGGACAGTGTGCTGAGCTGATGTCAAGGGCGTACCACTGAGCGCCATCTTCACGAACTGTGCGGCAGGGGCAGCAACGGAAGCCGCCACCATGTTGTCGGAGTCTCCGGTTGGCGGGGGAGCGTTGACCAGAGCCAACGGGCTGGTAGAATCCCTATGAGAGGTCGTGGCTGGACACGTCACTTCGGTAGAATTGTCATTGGCCGGCGCGGTGGAGTCATTTGATGAGGCTGACAGCTTGATCTGCAAGACGCCAGTGTAAGTGTCAGGATGCAACGCCTCTGCACACCAACAGGAGAAGTCCGCTGGCATTGGCAGAAGCTGGATTGCGTTTGTGTGCCTGCCATCCAGAGCATGGGCATATAACAGTCGGCCAACGTCTGATAATATCTCAGCATCTGGGTCCCACTCGGGAATCAGCGTCTGCACGATTGAATCCTTCGTTCGGGGATCAGCCCCGCGAAGGACAGCATAGGCATAACAAATCACCCCGTTCTGCAAGGGAACATCTGAGTTATTCTGGGCACCCCCCCCCACACACAATCTTGACTACCTGCAAGAAATCCATTGCATGTAGTTTGCTGTAGTTTGCACGTTTATCGCCACAAACAGTACTCAGCATCCATGAGTGCCGCACCTGCGTCAGACCCCAACACAGCACTGAGAATGATAGTGTGGGTGGGCACCACCCATCACGACCAGTAGCTAGGATAGCACGGACCGGCTGGTGACCGCCTTCATCAAGTGTAGTCACCACCTGAATCTTGTCAGTTTGTTTGGTCAGCCACGCAAGCATGAGCAGGACCATGGGCCCGGCCAAGATACCATCGTCACCGTTGGAGAAAATCCCGTGCAAAGCCTGAGCGAGGAGGTCGGCCTCGAGCATGCAGTGGTCTACATGAAACCGAACACTGCTGGACCAGGTATAGAGCCGTTGGAGCGCATGTACAGTCTGAGACCAAAATCATGAGGCAGTGCCAACACCAGAATGGCCGCACACCAGCTGCTCGAAGCTCGGCCTCAGGGTACACTCTTGAGGCCAACTTCAGGATGGGATCCTTGCTTTGCTTCTCGCGATCAGCCACAGCCTTGGTTTCCATGGCGTCCAGCATCTCGGGGATAGTGACTGGTCCCCCCGCACCCTTCTCATTCAGCGCATTGCGAACCGTAGCGATTGGAGCCTGGCGCATCACCTGTTGGCAAGCATATTCCTTGAAATTGTGGGTTAGATCTATACAGGCACAACATTTTCGTTAGTTTCTAGTTCATGTCACCCACAGCAGCGCAACATTGCACAGCCAAGGAAAGAGAATATTACTCTGGAGTTGCTCCTTCAACCTGTCGAACAAATGTTCCACTGGAGTAGTCTTGACACTCGTAAAAAGCAAGTATTTGAAATAATCTGGAAATTGGGTCTTACAACCATCTGGGACCACACCCTGTGCGGCTCGCAATGATTCAGACAGAGTAGATGCAGTCAGCATACCAATGTCCTCTGCTGAAAGCCGGTGTACCTACACATTCAGTACAGGAAGGTTGGCTGGTGACGCATTGATGCCGGTGCATCTTAATCATGAAGCTATGACGCACCATTTGAGGGTAGAACTTTGTCTCTGGACACAAACCGGAGGAATCTGTCATGGCACCGAATAATATGGCCCACACGACAGGTGGCAGCTGCGAGCACACGCCATGTGTGAACAACTGACGCTGTCCAATAAGGTACACCACAGCCAGGGAAATCTGCGCAGATGACCTGAACCTGGAAACACGGTTTACTATGTTCGGCGACAGCTCATTAGAGGGGAAGTGGACATACTCCAGTCGGCAGCAACAATATCCAGTCACGTAACAAGCTGCAATCCCGCACCATGCAGCGGGTTCGACTTTGTCATTGTAAGTCCGGCGCAGCGAGAACAGCGGGTGCCGTTTGATCTCATTGATCGCACTCAGTATGACAGGGGACGTGTTGGGCTTCTTCTCTTCCCAGGTCAAGTTGACATTCACGACCGATGCAAGGAGAAGCCCGAGCTGAGTCGGATCACTGAATCCAAACTGAATGTGCCCGTGACAACCTGCCTTTTGAACGATGGACAGCCCAGTCGGAAGAGACCGCATCGGACCTAGGCATGTGTCAAGTGGAGGGGCAGCAGCTCCAGTGGTGAAGGTGTCGCCAGCAGTTGCCGCAGAATCACCCCCCCCCCCCCTCCCCCCCCCCCCACCACAAAGCGGTAGGGACGCATGGGTGGAAGCACCGGTGGGAGCAACGCTTGGAATAACACGCAAAACATCAGTGGCGGACACACCAAACAGGCGTTTTGTGAGGTCCTCGAAAAATCCACCAGGCTCGCACAACCCACGCAGCAGTTTGTCACAGCCCGCCAAGAGGGATGCTGGCGTTGGCGCCGAAAAGGCACCCACATACATATGCAGCCTAGTGCTGCAACTGTTGATCACTACCTTGAACTTTTGGCGCATGACGTCTTCACGCGGAACTCCCTGCGCCGGCAGACACCCTAGATTAGCACCTCATCGACTGCAATGACTGAGCTAATTGAGACACTTGTCAACTGTCTTCTGCAAAGCAGTGGGCCACACAGGGGGATGGCGAGAGTGACAAGGCAAGTACAGGTACCTGGGGTGAGGTTTCAATCCAGTGAATCATGCGGTGACACACAGATTGAGCTGCCTCTATCATCATAGGCATATCATCCGTGTTAAGACCTAACTCGAGCAATATCGTGCAGACGTCCTCTGTCCACAACTTGTACATGGCTGCAGCCGTGAACCCTTGATCCGCAGTGCCAGTCGCAGGAGCCACATCGTCTTCTCCGTCCGAGCCACTGTCATTTGAAAAATCGCCCCGACTACCAGGGCGACCTGGTGAGGAGAACACTATCGAAGCCATAATCAGGAACAGCAAGCAGGCGCGAGGCACTGGAATCAGCGTTGAGCAGTAACGGAGGTCCCCAAAATCAGCAATGAATGACATGTCCACTCATACACATCAACCAACTCGATTTTTAGGTCGATGATCGTGTGCGTGCGATCGCCGGCAGCTTGATGGATGTTCGGTGCACGCGCACGACGTATCGAGGGTGGCTTGGACCTCCAAAGCGCGACAGTGTACTGCACCGTTGTGGCCCCGCTCGCAGTGTCATGTTATAGGTTCATCATGCACGCCTATCCGGCAAGCCTGTCACTTTGTCTGCTTGTAATGGCTCTTGAGTTTCACGTATATCGAACCGCATCAATTCTCGTCAGCGTCTCCACGGTCAACGGACCTGCGCGTTCGGTAACTAAAACGGCGCAGATGCTAGCCCGAGAGACGTCGGCCAATCAACACACAAGCAAGGTACAGTACCTACATTTCCATGCTGCCGGTGCAGGTGTGTCTGACCGAGGTAGGAACACAATGCCGACCCCGTTGTTGTTCCTGATACGCCACATCCACAGTCGATCTGCCTGTTGAGACCACGCACAAAAGCACCTGCAGGCTTTTGTAAGTCTCGCCAGCGCTGACTGCCGGCAATTCGACGTTGGATGCGAGGTTGCACGGTGTTAGTTTCGTTGATGGTGGCTTGTAGTTGCCGCAGGCCACAATACCATAGTGCCTGGGACAGGCAAACACATATGTAACCTACACCGTCCAACGTGACCAGACCGTGGATGATCGCTGCAGCGTTGTAACAGTGGCGACTGGTTTGATTGCGCGGTGGACCGCAGGTACCAGAACCGACAGGAGAACAGGCACGAACTGTACGAAGCGTGAGACAGGAAGAGGCATTCAACGATTCAAGGATGGTGCGAGCCACCATCAACGCATATTCTCACGTCAAGTAACCTGTCATGTCGTGAATGCGGAACGAGGTTCACCACTGTCACAACTGAGTCACGTGCCATGATTTCGTTGCATTCTATCCTTCAGTCTGACAATACATCCGTACTGCAGGTTCATAGAACGGGTACAAGTGGCAAAACGCGCTGACATGGCCATTGAGACACACAACGTCAGCGAGTTGCAAGACGCTGTCATCGGACTGGAGCCTAACGATGCAACAAGAAGCGAAGCCTGTGTTTATTGACAGACTCTTGACCTTGATGACTCTTGACCTTGTTTCGGCATGCAATTCAACGAGGCGGATCAACCGTCACATGGACGTGCAGCAACCATGGCCGTTGGCTTGTGCGTGACGAGGGATGTGCTGCAGCACATCCCTCGTCACGCAGAAGCCAGCGGATTCGATTGCATTAATCATGTCCGCAGGCTCGTGCGTGTCGTGGGATGTGGTGCAGCACATCCCTCGTCACGCACAAGCCAACGGCCTCGATTGCATCCCGCTCGTTGCAGCATCATGCCACACGCAGGTGCACCACACTGCTGGTTGATGCGGATGGTGCAGACCGTGCAGCCAATCCGCATCAGCTGTGCGTGGGCACTTTTTTTTTACGGCGGATGCTCCCCGCCCTTGTGGGTAGAGCGGATCCGCCGTAGCATATCTGGTTCAGCGTACCTGCCTCAGAAGGGCGGGCGCCCGATTATGTTAATAAATAAAATGGTCAATTAAGGGGGCTCCGCCCTTACAGTATTGCCGGAATAATGATTCACATGTCGCCCTTACTTTTGCCATTCGTTAAATCATGCCGCCCTTAATTAGGCTTCAAAAAGTGCCACCCCAAATAAGGGCGAAATCTAAGGGCGACAGTAAGGGCGACATGTCACTTTCCAAGGGCAAAATAAGGGCGGGGGTAGGTACAGACGGAGGACGGGTCTGCGGCGGTGGTGCGGGACGTGCAGAAACGCAATGCTTATTGTGCGTACGACCCTGATGCATATACTTCTGTGCTGTTGTCGCATGAGACGCGTGGTCGGTTGGGACGGCCTGCTATACATATGAATCACTTGAATCGGCCGGCAAAGATTGCGTCTCGTTGTGGTGTGGTGAACCATGGTCTGTTTGTGATGAATGCTTTGCGCCGGTTGAGTGTGGCGTAGTGCAAAGGGAATGCTGATAAGCATGTATGTGCTCCGTACGCGTGCGGGGCTTCAATCTTTGGCTGGAATCACCTAGGGCTGTAGTACGCGCTCGTGCCCGGCCTAGTGCCACGAATGAGTGAGTGGATGTGCGAGTGGATTCCGATAAACGGCTCCATGCCCAGCCTCTGTTCTTTGTGACCACATACGCAGCTGGCTTCAGATATATACATATATACTGTATACGTAGTACACTGTCAGATGTTGGCGCCCATACGTAGCAAGCAAAGAAGCCCTGTCCCGAGCATCACACGTCCTGACCATAGTTAATCATCCTTGCAATTGCAAGCCTTGATGGCATCATGCCTGACTCAGATAGACGATCTTCCATATTTCAAAGTCTTCGTTGACAGAACGATAGCTTTGATACATGCATACGTATATGGCGTGCAGCAGGCAGAGTTCCCGCGATCGGCGGACATGTTTGTTTGGTGCAATTCCGCCTCAGGCTGAGCTTGACTCCGCATAGAGTCTGTGCGCTCATCCACGCTGTGCATCCTCAGGCGTATACATACCTGCCCTATCTAATTGAGAACAGCCCGTATGCAGCTGCGCAATAGTGTACTTCCCGACTTTTGATCTCGGCCATGGCACAAATCGTGACAGCCAGATGTGCCTACCAGCCTACTGAGTAGTAGTACATGTACCTTAAGGTAAATTTCAGGCCGCCTTGCCAAGCGGCTTGCCAAGCGCAGCCTGCACTGATCATGATACCCCCCCGGGCGCCCCCCCCCCCCCCCCCCCCCCCCCCCCCCCCCCATATGCATGTCGAGATCCTGTCAGGCCTGCCTGCCAACGCTGCTGCCGCCGATTCGTGCCGGCAGACACACGATGCACTGTGGAGTCCATAGCGTGGCTGCACCCCACCGGCAGAATGAGAGTCATGCATGCATGAGCGCGATATGTCCCCTTGCTTGGGCTTGCCAACTTGAAGTAGCCGGCCTGAGCGAAAGGGGGGGGGGTTAAATGTGTTCGGTACCGGTCGTGGACGGGCCAAATGCATATGTTGACTCAACATTCGGAATCTATATATGGAGCTCTAGAAGAAGTTCTTCTTCTTCAAACTATCACAAAGGTCACAACGGTTCACTGGAATCTAGCACTAAATTACCGATCGGCGCCACTCTCGCACGGCACGGCAGCCAAATCCATGTATGTTGTATGTCATTTCATACGGTATGAAATGCATGTCGCCTTCGGTGGGTACCCGGTGGTTGTACTAGCTATAGCACATGCATAGTTAACTCGGAGTTGTCAATGTCCGATAGGATACGGCTCGGTAAATTCAGATTTAGTTTACTTGACTAACTTTGAAAGTACTAGTAGTACATGCATGCGCAGAAGACCGGAATTCCGAATCTCGAAACCATATGGTTTCGAGATTCGGAATTCCGGTCTTCTGCCAGGCTTCGGATGGGATTCGGTTTCAGTGTTTGTTTTCTCCCGTTCACTCTTTTGTAATTACCGCTGCAGTGCATGTGCAGCTCGAGCTCTGCAGGCTAGCACTGCAGCGGTACTACTAGTAGTCACGGTGTCGACTGCAGCAGCCCGCTCAGAGAGATCGCAATTATCAATGATTTATCACCAGCACTTGCAATACACTGACACCACACGCAGCAAGGATTCTCTCAATCGTATTCTGCTCAATACTGTAGCACCTGCACAGCGTTGATGCTGCCGGCAGCACGGCACGTGCACGTGGTGCGCATGCGCTGCGCGCTGGTTCGACGCCACGGCGCCGGCGCGCCGCGGCGGTACATCCACACCTTGCATGTGCAGTTCACAGTGAAATTCACCCGAGCTCGTAGCGAGCGCTGTAGCACGCGCACGAGTGTGCACAGCCATAAGCTCTATAGGATCAGGCATGCCAACGCGGGCAGCACATCGCAGCAAGGAATCCGCGAAGGTGTGAGTGCACTTCAAGGAAATTGTGACCGCGCCCAGAGATGCGCATGCATACCACCTGCAGTGCCCTCGATCAGTATTGATCAATTGAGCACGGCGCAATACTGATCGATCCTCCAGGAAGCATATGTGCATGCGTGATCTGGTATACCTACGTATTGGTCCTGCCGGTTCATGGGCCCGTTAACGTTTCCAAGACCCTGTGAAAGGGCTGATCATCTTCCGATCCAGACAACCTGCAGGGACAACCTACATGTGCGCCGAGCTATGTACATACACACATGTGCAGGGGATATATAAATATTTGTGAAGATTTCCACTTGCATGCGCTCACGTAATGTTTCAGACTCGGCTCCTGAGTCACGTGGTCCAATTGCAACTTGTATGTGCATGAGGGCTCTGCATGTGGTTCTTTTTCGGTGGGAGATTGGCAGTGCAAAGACAAAAACACAGTGGCAAATTATTTCTGATCGGGCTGACATCGATGTCGATGCCGGCAGCGGCGGGCAGCCTCAGGCTGCCAAACGATCAGTTACCCGGGTAGCCGATCGAAGGACCCCCTAGCTAGGGCCTATAGGCCTTGAGGCTTGACAGCGGTCGGAGTGACCACGGTTGCAGTGTAAATGCTGATCCCTTGCAACATTTTCAGCGTGTGAACCCGGGCCCGTTCATTCGGAGTTGTCAATGTCCTCTACAGTATACGGCTCTGTTGAACGAAAAGCGCCAACCCCGGATCCGGGGATTAATTGTCAACTGATGAGGATGGGATGCCTATATAGTGCTACTTGCGTGGCAGCTTCACTCGTAACAGGCTCACTGCAGCTGATAATTATAACTTGAAATCTGGATTTACTGGCAGTAAATCCAGATTTCAAGTTATTCTACTTGACATGTGTCAAATATATGGCCGGGTGGGTGCCGCCGAGCTGCTCACTGTAGCATCCGGTGCCATGGTATCTGCAGATACCTGCAGGTCAGCTCTGGATACCAGGCACACAGGCTCTTAAGAGCAACAGTTGTTGAGCGAAAAGCGCCAACCCCCGAGGGTTAATTGTCAACTGATGAGGATATCCGTACGGCAACACCCCGGGTGTGAAAGTCCAGTGATAACACCGCTCTACCACTGGACACCACGGGACCGGGCCAGAAGAGCTCGAGCAGCTGCTCGAGCGCTCAGATGGGCCCATCCCGGGCCCTGCCAGTGGGGGTCGACAGTGGGGAGATCACTAGGAGAATGGTGACGTGGTGGTGGGGAACGTGCGAGGACGGCTCGCGGAAGAGGGGCGGATGCGTGGCGGAGCCCCCGGAACAGCGAAAGGACTGTTAGCGGAGCGTCCGGAAGGCAGTCCGGAGCGTGGGAGGAAGTTCCGCGAGCGTTCCGACCGGGTGGTTTCCAAGTGCACTCCACGTGGGTGTTCCGCCGGAACGTTTCCGGAGTGGTGCCGGAACGCGCGAAGGTTCCGCAATGCATCCGAAGGACTGTTTGAGGAAGAATGCTTAAAATTTCGGAATGATTTCGGATCCGGGGACGTTCCGGCGGAGCCTTGCGGAAGCCGTCCGGAAGCGTGGACGAACATGCTGGTTCATGAGGGGTTATTACTTGGTTACTCTCTGTTCGACCGTGCCGGAGGCAGAGTACGTACGTGGTGAGGTCAGCGAGGCCTCCTTTACATGTGTGCCACGTGCATGTTGCCGTTGACACGGATGCGACTCGGTATCGGTGTTTGTTCTCTCTCATTCACTCTATTTTAACAGGTGCACCAGGTTTTCAACGTGAATCGCGAATGGTGCGCACATGACATACGGTCTTGCGGGATAGGCAGTTTCGCGTACGCGTATACAAGCAGCATGTACACCGTGGTTCCGAAACAAGACAGCTTTGTTGATGTGTTCACACGAGTTTGTAGGCAGGCGGTCATGCCTTGCATAGGCAATCATAGACTATCATAGACATTGCTTACATTGAGATCTCGTCACCTTGTGACCTCTGCATGTCCATACGGAACGACATTACTACTATAACAGGTAATGCCACGTCTAACATGTCATATACCCCACTCATACACTCGGCCACGACCGCCTGTGTTCAGGGACAGTGTCTTCTGAGCCCCCGTTGGTGTACAACTAATATACAGACATCTTCAATCTGAGTCTTCACCTCACGACAGCATCTCAATCAAGGTCTGCATAAGCTCCCGGACCTCCTCCTGCACGCTCCGCCGCTGTATCATACCGCTGACAGTACACACATATTGAGATATACTTGTTCAGATAAACTGTGGCATACCTTGTCCTGTTTGATTGATTCATCGAGCTTCTTTGCCTGCGGACCCTTCCGGTTGCGGGCGGGGCCGGATGCCAGCTTCGCTAATTCGTCCTCAGACTTGGCTATTCTGTCATTGAGAACCTGGAGGGCATGCCTGAGAGATTCTACTTCGGCCTCTGCCTGGCGCTTCTCCAGAGCTGGATGAGTATCTTTTTTCTTTGCCTTCTGCAGAACAACGATGCTGTCACACGATCTCTCGCACCTACGGAAACAACATGACCAGCATCACTCTTTTGTAAACTCACATGACCAGCATATATACGATGTTGATGCATCAGCAAGCGCACTGCATCATTATGAACGCGCGTACATGAGCCTGGGCTTATGAAAGCACAGTTTATGTCAACCTTGTGGAGGTATGTACAGATCAAGGCGTACCGGTTCATCCTCCTGTATGTCCATCTCTGTTGGGCCGCTTCGCCGAGTCTTGGGCACTGGCATCTCGTCGTCCGCTTCTTCCGGGCCGGCTGCCACTATGTGGGGTAGGACCTCGAGCTCTACGTCATCGCTGTCAGGTACATCCTCCCGTGTTCGGTTGAGAAACGGAGGTGAAGGGGGGAGATCGGCGAGTGACCTGTCGCTGCCTCTCTTGCGGGCGCGTCTCCCGCCGTTGCTGGTCTCGGCCTGCGTAGCAAAGCATGTCGCGATTCTGGATCGACGCTACTTCCACGGCTGACATCGCTTTAAAATCCCTGCGTCATGTACAGCATGGCCACGAAGACGTACCCGGCCACCCTGTTGGCTCCTCCGGTGAGTGGGACGCAACGGAGATTCCGCTGTCTGTTCCCTTTTCATCTCACCCAGGATGAAATCCCTAAAGTAGTGGTTGTCAGCCACGTACACTCCGTCTTCCCGTGCCCACTGCGCGGCCGACTTCATCGTGCCATCGCCGTAAGCAGTCCTGGTTCCGATTCTGGACAGCTGCATGTATAGGTGATGTGTCAGTGGCGTGCGCTTGTCACGTGCACTAGGATGCTGTTGCCTAATGTGTTCGTTGTGCAGTATCAAAACGTCCGCATCAGATGGGTCAGGCGCGGTGCACGAGAATGGTTGGTGGGCCACCAGCCATTCGGGCATGCGTGCACGTCACTATTTTCACGCGCCTCGGAATGGTTGGTGGGCCACCAACCATTCGGGCAGGCATGCACGTCAGTATTCACGCGCCTCGGAATGGTTGGTGGCCCACCAACCATTCGGGCATGCATGCACGTCAGTATTCACGCGTCTCGGAATGGTTGGTGGCTCACCAACCATTCGGGCATTCAGGCATCTCACTATCCACGGTCCCCGAATGGTCGGTGGCCCACCAGCCATTCGGGCATGCATGCACGTCACTATTAACGCGCCTCGGAACGGTTGGTGAGCCACCAGCCATTCGGGCATTCAGGCATCTCACTATCCACGGGCCCCGAATGGTCGGTGGGCCACCAGCCATTCCGAGGCGCGCATGCACGTCACTATTAACGCGCCTCGGAATGGTTGGTGGCCCACCGACCATTCGGGCATTCAGGCATCTCACTATCCACGGGCCCCGAATGGTCGGTGGGCCACCAGCCATTCGGGCATGCATGCACGTCACTATTAACGCGCCTCGGAATGGTTGGTGGCCCACCGACCATTCGGGCATTCAGGCATCTCACTATCCACGGGCCCCGAATGGTCGGTGGGCCACCAGCCATTCGGGCATGCATGCACGTCACTATTAACGCGCCTCGGAATGGTTGGTGGCCCACCAACCATTCGGGCATTCAGGCATCTCACTATCCACGGGCCCCGAATGGTCGGTGGGCCACCAGCCATTCGGGCATGCATGCACGTCACTATTAACGCGCCTCGGAATGGTTGGTGGCCCACCAACCATTCGGGCATTCAGGCATCTCACTATCCACGGGCCCCGAATGGTCGGTGGGCCACCAGCCATTCGGGCATGCATGCACGTCACTATTAACGCGCCTCGGAATGGTTGGTGGCCCACCGACCATTCGGGCATTCAGGCATCTCACTATCCACGGGCCCCGAATGGTCGATGGGCCACCAGCCATTCGGGCATGCATGCATGTAACTATTAACGCGCCTCGGAATGGTTGGCGGCCCACCAACCATTCCGAGCAGTCCTGCATGTACGTCACGATCCGGGAGCAAGAAGAACGCGCCTGTTCTTGCTCCACGTCCTTCACTGCCGCGGTCACTCTCGGGTCCTTGCGGTCTCGCTCGCTCTGCCGCATCTTCTTGTTGTGATCAAATGCTCGTCGAGGGAAACCCCTGCAAGAACAGGATGATCACGACTGTGCGTGTGTGCTTACACGAACACAAGATGACCACCGATTACGGCCGAACAGGTGCATCCTGACACAGTCGTGATGCACAGTCGTGATGTCGCATGCTCAAGAGGACACGCACTTGTACTTCACGTCCCTCAACATGGCTTGCTGGCCCCGAAATGCTGCTGCTATGTTCCTCGCAGCCGTGTACGCCGTCCCCTCTTTGCCCGCCTGCAGAAGTCAATCAAGTATGGTCGTCATCGATGTACTGTGGTGGCCATTGCCCCCCGCGGAGCACAGTCCGTGGCGACCACTTCCAGCAAGAAAACAACAACTGGGTCATTCACACTACACGCTCAGCCATACAACACAACACGAAACCATCCCAATCCACCGTAATCTTCACACTACCGTATGGCAACCGCCCCAGCAAGTCAGGCCGGCGATAGAGTCAAGTTGTTAGCAGGCATAGCACAAGCGTACCCCCGCTGCTGCCGCTGCGATCGCACCAACGTGCTGATGCATCAGCATACTTCCTTCATACATCCGCAGCTTTGGGTCGCCGGTGTCCTTCAGCAGCGCCTGCATCAGCGGAGACGCCTTGTCCTCGTCCCTCATCTGGCCCAGGATCGCCGACAGCTTGTCAGTCCACATCAGAACTCCCGACTGTAGTACCTCCCACACGTGATCGCTGTCGCACGTCGCAGCGGTAGCAGTGGAGCCCGCTGTGCGTGCCGACGCCCCTGGAGCGGAGCCTCGATTCTTCCGCAGGTTGATGGGCTGGACCAACACCGGGGGCTCGATGCCGCCAGCGATCTTCCCCTTCTCGAAGTAGAATGAAATACATCTCTTCAGGGACTCCACGCTGTCGAGGTCCAAGGTGGCGTCCTCGTCGTTGGCCGACGACAGTGTCATGCCGTCCGACCCCCCTCCCCTTCGCCAGATACTCCTCGCTAGCACGTCCAGCATCCCATTCGCAGAGTCGTCATCCGCAGTGTCTTTGTCGACGACGATCGCGGCCTCTCGCTTGAACTGAAATTGAAGGCTGTCCGACATCGCGACGCGTACACAACAGAGAGGACCGGAACCAAACAGACACTTAGCAGCCAATACGTTTACAGTAACTTCAACTTCTTTGGAACTTGGCGAAGCCTATCCGTCGATGCTGGTATCCAACCTTTTGAAAACACAGTGCCGTGTTGGTGCCCGGCCATTGGCCACAGGGACACTCCCTCGTTACATCCTCACGCATGATTATCCCCCGCCACTCAACTCGTCCCCGAGTACGCTTGCACTACGCCTGAACCTCGTTCATACCACGCCGCTCGCTTGCCGCGACGTCTTTCCATTCATCCAGGCAAAGTTTATCGACGTTTACTGTGCAGATAATGGCTCCGCGTAAGCCTCGCACCGCCAAGCGTACTGTAGACGACGACCTTGCAACCGTTGGCATTCTGCGCCTTGATCCTCCTCTTCGTGAAGGGGACCGAAAGTTACTATACAGGTGCAGTAAATGTAGTAAACCGTTTGACAGGCTTCTAACCGCCCAGAACCACCCCCGCGCCTGCCCCACGGCGCGCGCTCAGACTCGTGACGATGGCACTGGCGATGACACAGGCAGCCAGCAAGTGGCGGGCAACCAGCCTCCGGGCGATGTCGACCTCGGTCGAGTCGACGAGGTCCTCATCGAGGTGTGCCTGTCCCTGAACACCTCGTCTGATCTCGGAGTGCTGACTATCTGGTGATCGTGATTGGTGTCATGTGGCCAGGTCCCTGAGGGCTCCGACGTATCCGAAGAAGACTACGGAGACGACGATGCCGACAGCCTTTACGACGACGCCAGCAGTGTCCTCTCCAGCCTGTCAGGAGATGACTGGGACACAGACTCTACCGAGGTTTGTCCTTTCGGTGTCCCCCGACGCAGCAAGATTATCCGACTTGCTCTTATGCTGGGCACCCACCCCCTGCTCCCTCTCGGCGTCAATGGCTGGTGACTATGTGCAGAGCGACGCCCTCGACGGCCGCGAGGGTCCACAGGTCTCAGCCGAGGCTGCAGCCGTGAAGGGGACTGCCGCATGGTGGCGTCAGAGACGGATGGATCCGGTCTCCGACACCTGCTGTCTCACAGTGTTGACTGTATCAATGTGGATCGCCAGCCTGAAAAGCATGTTCCGGATGAGTGATGTTGTGGTGGACATGTGGTGTCGTTTTGTGCATTATCTACTCTTACCAGATGGGAATATGTTCCCCCCATCCTTCCACCTGGTCAAGGCTGTCCTGGCTGTACCAGATGTCTCTTCGGTGACCCGACACGTGTGCCCACAGTGCTGGACTCTCTTCCCAGGTATAAAGCCGTGTGATCATACCCACCACTTGGACGACGTCTGCAACACCCCAGGGTGCACCCAGAAGCGTTTCGAGGTGGACCTGGCAGGCAAGGGTGCACCTTGCCGGAGTGTCTTCTACTTTGGGGAGGCCGCATCGCTGAAAGACCTGATTCTGCAACCCGGCGTCCTTGCCGCGGTTCGTGCTCATCGAGTGCACGCCCTAAAGGATCCCGCCGGTTTCTGGAAGTCCCCTGCCGGACGTGCCCTGAACGCCAAGTGCGGGGGGATTTTCGACAAGGCTGACCCGGACGAGATTGCACTGCTTTTCAGCTTGGGTGCGCTCGCCTTGAGTTCGACCTATCCTGCGTCATCATCACTCAGTAGCCAGGCCATTGATATCGGCTGGGTCCAGTGGGGCCTGCAGTAGCCTCTCCCGGACACTGAGCCCGCTTGCAGGGGGTGACGGCGCCCAACTGTACGTGAACAAGCAACACGGGACCACAATCTGGGGCATCCGCCTGCTGGACCTCCCCCCTCATCTGTCTCATTGCAATGATGCCTGGATCCCCCTGGGGGTGGTCGAGGGCCCAACTGAACCCACGAACATGGACAGCATCCTTGCACAGGTACTCGAGTTCTTCAAGAAGCATGACCCAGGTACGTGTCAGTCTGGTGAGTGTGTACCTAACGCACACTCATGTCCGGCCAGTGCTTGATGTGGCTGTGTTTGACTATGAACCCCCTACGATGCAGCCAGGAAGGGGGAGGACGGGATCGAGGCTTTCAAAGTTGAGATGCCCGACGGGACAGTTCTGCGCATCTGGCCTGTGCTCTGCTGTGTGGAGGGCGACATTCCATGGATGCAGAAGTTGACCAACAGCATCGGGCACGGCGGCAAGAGGGCGTGCTACCGTTGCGCCCAGAACGGCGTCTGGGTGTTCGCAGCCAACACAGTACGGTATGTTGGCTCCAGTTGCCGTGCCGTCGCCATGCTGCCTCTGACCACCACTGCTTACCCCTGGCATCCCGGCCAAGCCCGCCTCCGCCACCCCCTCCGACATGGCTTGGGGGCTCCCTACTGTCCTTATCAGACATCCGCCGTGCAGCTGGCTTGGGTTCCATGGCCCGGTCATCCAGCCTCAGCCGGTTCACGCTGCGGGGCCTGATCAAGGAAAGCCCCTCACAGCGGCGCAAGAGGCCGACATTGCCGCGGGGGCGGTGCCAAGGATGGTGCCCGGCAGTCTGGAACCAGACCCCGGGCCCCCCCCCCCCCCTCGCACGAAGTGGTCCGAGGTTACCACCATCGACCCGGCGACTCTGGCAAAGGACTGCCGGCTGAAGTACTCTGCTTCGGAGATGTGCGCTCGCGGCCACACAGCAGACCAGTTGACTGATCAGGTGCGGGTACCCTTGTATTTGAATCTTTCCTCTGTCATGCGGCTCATGTGCCTGCATGCATGGTCGATGTTCTGCCGATACGCCCACCAGGAGGCTTGCATGCAGACCACCAGCCCCACGTTGGACCGCTACACTGCCAAAGACACCCTGCTGGAACGGCAGAAACTTGCGAAGAAGGAGCACATCCGCCTGGGGGTTAAAGGGTCATCCCTGTTCAGCACCCTCTCATACTTCAAGTGCGCACCCCTACCACAGGACAGCGGCAGTACCGTCATCTGGACCCATGAATACACCGTGAAGGAGGTTGTTTCTGCAGTCCATGCCACTTCTTCCGCTACGGTGTCGCGCACGTGTTCCTCCTTGGCCTCCTCATGGACTTCTGGAATCAGTGGCTGCCGAGTTCGAAGAGGCGTAAGAAAGCCCGCCCTGCAGGCCCCAGGCGGTTGTATCAGCTGCCTAAAGAGGTGGTGGCCCAGATCGCTGCCCGCGCGTCCCACATCATGCACACTTATCTGTTCAAGAAAGTGTACACCGACATCACCAAGTGCGGTTCCGCGGCCCCCCACAATACGGCAGCGGTCACTGGTTACTGCTGGCAGCTGTCCCATGCACAAATGTCGTGAACCTTACATCTTGTGGAGGCCAGCAGGTGGCTCGCTTCAAGTTTGCACTGCTGCAGGCACCGGTCTCGGTGGCTCATGGAGGACTGGCTTGCGTTCACTGAGACGTTCTCCTTGTACTTGCTGCACGACCTCCAATGGGAGCCCGACCAGGAGGATGTTCGGCTGGTGTTCGAGGAGATGTGGACGCACCTCCGGGCAGGCACCCTGTATTTCCTGCGGTACGAGGAGCTCCAGCATACCGCACCCCGGATCAAAGCAGCTCAAGACGCATTGATGAAGTACGGCGCGATGGCAGAAGATCTCTTTGGGGGGGAGGTGATCTGCACCTTCAAGCTTCATATTGCAGCCTGGCACCTACCGGACCAGGTGAGATGCTGTGGGCCTGCGTTCTTCTGTCTAGAGTTCTGGATCGAACGCATGGTGCAGCTACTTAAACGGCTGATCAAATATCGTTCCACCAAATCACCAGAGAAAGTGTATGTCAACGATGAGCTGCTGCGGCGCACATGCATGAGGCTGCTTCACAGCAGCGAGACGGCAGAGGCGGCCATGCGCACGTTGCAAGAGGCCGTGGCCTCAGAGAAACGCCGTCGGTCAAAACGGCGCAAGGTCCGGGCCGCTGTGCACATGGGCGACACCGACTCTGATGACGGTGATGACGACAGGGTGTTTGGGGCGGGTAAGGACCTCGACGCCGAAGAGAAGAAAGAAGTGATGCCGCTGGGGTACACTGGGGTCGGTGAGTTGTCCGGGCTGCCTTACCTGCTCTACCACCAGGACGCCCTGCAGGATGCAGGGTGGCTGACCCAGCGGGTCTTGGGTGCGGGCTACGGCAGGAGAGAGGCCATCATGCGGGCGCTTGGGCTGCCGGTCGCTGGGGAGGTTGTTGCTGAGCGGCAGCTCTGTGAGGTGCACCTGCGAAAATTCCTGCGAGGGCGGGCTTTGGTAGGGGATGTCCTGACCTGTGCGCAGCACACTGGTCAGGGTAAGAAAGACAATCGATGGTGCCTGCTGAAGTACCATGTAGTAGAAGAGGGTACGAATAGGGGCCAGGATCGGTACTATGTCGGCGACTTGCAATACATAGTCCGTGCCAGGCTCAGCACGGCAGACGGGTCGAATATCTGTAGAACCTGCACTGTAGAGGCCAGCGTACTGTACCTCGGTGTGACAGACGTGTACGAGTGTAGTACACCCTATACACCCGGATGCAGGGAGGCGGATGAGGAGCTGAACCGCGCTCCCGAGTTTTACAGGGTTGATGGCGTGCATCACCGTTCCTCAGCTTACACTGGCCGGTATGTAGTGAACATTGATGCTATGGCCGGGCAGCTGGTTCCGGTGAAACGGACGGCAGGAGGTGTTCAGTACTGGCAGACAGCGAATAAGGCCTCCGGGCGTACTGTGTAAGTAGGTCATCCCCCATATGGCGGCCACCATGCGGAATGCATGTGCCCAGTCAGCGCCACCGTGGAATGGTCGGTGGCCCACCAACCATTCCGCATGCGAGCAATGCATGTGCCCAGTCAGCGCCACCGTGGAATGGTTGGTGGCCCACCAACCATTCCGCATGCGAGCAATGCATGTGCCCAGCACTACTCAAGTGTCTACAGGATGCCCGCGTGCACAGCGTCGATGCTGTGACGTCATGTGGAGTTGGCCAAGGCCAGCCTGGCTTCTCAAGGACACGCGCTTCTCACACGCGCTGTATCCATGTACCTCCTTTACAGTACACCACGCGTCTCGCTCCAGCTTGTGTAGTATTAGCTCCCATTGTCGTTCGAGCCCGTGGCCCGCGATTCATTCCGATGTCTTCAACGTTGAACATTGGCACGATCACCGTGCAAACGCTGAACTCGTACCTCACTGACTTAGATAGTAGAGCTCAATATGAGCCTACTTTTTATAGATTCGTGGAGGTAGCGTCACAGGGAAACTGGGTTCCTGGGCACCGCATCCCGTCGCTGGTCATGGACAGGCCACACGGCTTTCCGGTGGACATGATGGAATCCGGCTGGGTACTGACAGCTTACGATGTCGCTATGATAGATACCATCCTTGCCGGCGATAAAAAGGCGGAGTCCAGGATGATGGCAGGCTTCTCGTCCATGGGAAGGGTACTAACCCGCGAAGTAGCGGGCGCAAGTACTCCATACCTAGCTGCTACGCACCATTTAAAGCTGCTATGGGTCGCGATGCGAGAAGCCGCGTTTCAGCGGGCCGTCCAGTCAGAAGCACCGTGCGGGGTGCATGCCATCGCGGTGTACAGGTCCGTCGCCACGACCCAAGGCCCCGACGAGACCATGGCAGGGCTTCTGCTTCGCCTCCGGATGACCATCGGTGGCCGGCCGATTGCAGCATGGTGGGATAGGCTCCAGGCCAGCGCCCCACAAGCCACACCGATGTGGCCCAGACCGGCGGTCCTCGAGGCCCGCTTAACGGCGCCAGTAATGCCGCCGCAGCTCGAACCCCAGGGTGCACAGCCGTCGGCCCCGCATGGCGGTGTCATGCCATCTGGGTCACCGCAGGCCCCCGAGCCTGGCCCTCCCGAGAGGGCAGAATCCTGCGGCCAGAGCGCTGTGGGGACCACGGTGGCGTCCCGCCTGGCACCAGCCCCCGACAGCCCCCGGGACGATGACGCAGCGGAACGTGCAGTAGCGGCAACACCGCCAGCGGCTCTGCCGGATCGACAGGAGTGCGCGGCCCCCAAGGCAAAGGGGGCTGCTGCTTCTGGGCGTGCAATGATGCACCCTGCCCAGCCCAGGAGGTTCAGCCGCGGCGCAGTACTGGCTGCAGCCGCCCAGGACCCTCCTGGGCCCACACCGGCGTCGCCGCGCCAGGTAGCCGGTGCCGCTGGGCCGATGGAAGTGGACACCCCTGACGGTAGGGAAGGCGCAGCTCGCCCATCCGCTTCGGGCCAGTTAGCCGGTGCCGCTGGGCCGATGGAGGTGGACACCCCAGACGGTAGGGAAGGCGCAGCTCACCCACCCGCCGTGGGGAAGGGGTTCTTGTCCCCAGAGAGCTTGCTGCCACCGGAGGGCGGGGGAGGGAGACAGCCAATGAACCGGGCTCCGGAGAGGTCGGATGCCCGGCCGCTGAAGCGGCTGGCCGCTGAAATGTCGCACGTGGCCCCCACGGGGAACCTCCTCCGCGGCCAGAAGCTCGACGTGGTGGACGTGGAGTGTCCATCAGGCAGCACTAGAGTGCCCAGTGTTGAAGTGCACCTGGCAGATTTCGGTGCCACGAAAGTGACGGTACATGTGGCTGTCGACCACTTCCGGGAGTTCTGGGTGACAGAGTGGTTCAGCTCCATCCCGGTGCAGTATGCGGTAGTGAAGGCGGCTGTCCTAGCCGGGCCGGGGGTCATTGCGGTCCCGTCTGACCACATCGCAGGACTGGTCACCCGTGACCCTAGCAGCGACCCCGAGGCCCGTCGAATGCTGATGCACCTCGCCAAGTGGCTGAAGAGGGCGGACGCACTAAACTCAAGGTGTATCCTCATCCCGGTGCCAACGGGGAAGCACTGGGCACTTGCAGCGGTGTACTCTCCAAGTGCGATTCCAAATACCATCGTATGCACTTGGGACAATGCATGTGAACACCCCCCCCCAAAACCCCCCGATTTCCCCACCTTCCCCCGTTTGTGCCGTATGACACAGTGCCCCTGTGGACACTCTAACCACCCCTACATGCAGGGCTTCTGCTGCTTGGGAAGCGCCCCGTCATGAGCTGGTTTGATTCACTTGCCGACGCGTCGGCAAGTGCACCAACTGCCCTCATAGACGTGATGAGCCTGGCGCTGTGTCAGGGCCTTAAGGGGGAACCCCCCCTAACTGAGCTGCCAGAGGGGTTATCGACACCTGGTCGACAGAAGTACCAGCCGAAGCGCGGAGCCAAACAAGGTGCCCTGCCAGCGCTGAAGCCGAAGTACCTCCTCAAGTTACGCGTGGTATGTCTCATCTGTGTGTCACCTCACTGTCGCCGTCAGTTACACCGCATCACAGTGTGGCGGACTAGTCCTGCCAGCCACAAGTGGGGCCTCTGAACACAGGCGCGGTGTGCAGGTGAAAGGTGTTCCTGAACAGCGGAATACCTTTGACTGCGGGGTCCACACCTGCCTGATGGCAGAGGCTGTGGGTGACGCCATTAAACAGAGCGACCAGGGTCGCCAGAACATGGTGGTATTGTCCACCAGCGACGGGTCCGCTGTGGATCGGGGGGCTGTCAGCCGGCTGAAGCTGTTGAAGGCGGAGCATGTAGTGATATACCGTGTCCTCATGGCACGTGCACTGTTACAGGAATGGGAGAATAAGGGGCGTGCGGGGGATTTCGTTGGTCGCCTAGGCTCAGAGGAGGCCCGACGCATCTTAATTGATGCCAGGTGGGATGTGAACCTGAAGGAGCCTATCTGCGCGGACCTCACGGAAGAGGAACTACGGTACCGCTCCAGGCACCAATTGCCTCCTTCAGTGCAATGCATGTACGTTGCGCGTGTCCATGTCCAGGCACCATCGAAAGTTGGCATGTCTTCTGACGCGGGAGCATCTGTCTGCAGGCACTGGTTCAGGACGACATTGTGGACTGATATTGTCCCCAGTGTTCAGAAGCCGGCGGAAGCCCTGAACGCCGAGTATAGATCCCTATTTCAAATGTCATTGCCTTGCCTTAGGCGATAAATACAGATTAAGCGCATGTTGAGTACAGCAGCTGCGCTGCTCAGTAGATGACTGATGCTGTCCAGGCGGATGTTATTTCAGCAGAAACTACTGACAAAGTTGAGTCATTTGTTGATTGTAATACTAACAGCAGACATGTGTTGCATGCGAACTGAAGCCATTGAGGATGGATAGTTATGTTTACACGAGATAACGATTGGGATACTGAGTCGAAATCCGTAGGTAAACTGTGGCGTCTTGCCTTATGTACCTATTGTGTTCAGAATAGTGTCAACTGTGCCACCCTGGTAGCAGCCCACAGCGCTGCAGTAATCGAGATAACGAGGTACAGTGCAGCTGCAGCGAAATGGCATCACGAACATAAGTATCAGCTCGAGACAATACGCACCAGTAATTGCATAGGTATACACGGACTGCAGGTTACAGATCCGTGTTGTGGCACATCGCACCCCCACGCTAACACACACACCCCACTGCAATGAACCCCTTCAAATTCCCTACAAATCTACAGGCAGCCTACTCCCCGCCGGGTATGTCACCGTCATCCGCCTCCAGTATACCCAGCGCGTCTCGTAGTTCACTCATGGGGTCTTGGGGAGACTGCAAACACGGCGCCAGTTAGGCCACATCACGAGGTCACACTTCGGAATCGTAGATACGGGGGACCGTACAGGGACGACGTAGGTGGACAGGGGACTCATACAACCAGCGACACACCTCCTGACTCGTCAAGAGGACCTCGTTCATGGTGGTGGCGTCTGGAATCAGCCCATGGCCAGAAAGGACCACCATGAGCATGATCCTCTGGTCATCCCCGGGTGACTGTAGACGCGGGTTGCAGCGCGTCATTGTCCCCCACATGGCAGCGGCACACTGCAGCTTCGTCTCCCTGTCGCAGGTGGATGGACCGGACGAAGGCGGATCGTCATTTATGGTTATGACGGTTTTGCGGCCACGGTCCTGCTTGTTA
This sequence comes from Ulva prolifera, assembly GCA_023078555.1. NCBI lineage: Eukaryota > Viridiplantae > Chlorophyta > Ulvophyceae > Ulvales > Ulvaceae > Ulva > Ulva prolifera. The sequence goes on from CM041199.1 coordinate 8,288,114, forward strand.
ACGGATACTACAAGAGTCCCAGGACCGGCTGGCACCAGCGAGGTCGCAGGGTCCCACATAGGGCGGTCTGGTCCCGACGTGGGGTCGACGGGGTCATACTGAGGCCCGACCGTCGGGGGCTGTGAGGCGGTGGACCTCACCACGCTCGGGGTGCCCCCCCCTCCGCCCCCCCCCCCCGGCAAGACCCCAGAGGATGGATCCGAAGAGGGGGGGGCAACGCCTGATACGCGGGCCAGAGTACCCAGAAGGGTACCTCCGTCGGGCCATGATGCGTTCAGGGCCGTTGGTGGCCCTGACGCGCAGCCCCAATCATCCCCGGGCCCCGAGCTGCTGCCAGATCCTGGCCTATCTGCGGACACCACCCCCCCCCCAACCGCGGCCTTCGGCAGGCCCCCCCCGGCAGCAGCTGCCTGCTGAGCCGGCTGCGACAGCGCAGCTGCGGCGTTGTCAGTGCCGGCGGCTGCAGCGGCAGGGCCACTGCCACCACCCCCCCCACCCGCGGCCTTTGGCAGGCCCCCCCCGGCAGCAGCTGCCTGCTGAGCCGGCTGCGACAGCGCAGCTGCGGCGTTGTCCGTGCCGGCGGCAGCGGCGGCAGGGCCACCGCCACCACTCCCCCCACCCGGGGCCTTTGGCAGGCCCCCCCCGGCAGCAGCTGCCTGCTGAGCCGGCTGCGACAGCGCAGCTGCGGCGGTGTCAGTGCCGGCAGCTGCAGCGGCGGGGCCACTCCCACCACCCCCCCCACCCAGGGGCTTCGGCAAGCCGGCGAGGTCCCCATCACCCGGGTCCACGTCGCTACCAGATCCCTTTCCACCGCCGGTGGTGCAGGTGGAACTATTCCCACCCCCCTCCGCAGTGGACACCAGCGGTGCACCCAGGGCATCGGGGGGTAGCTGCTGGCGTACACAGTGTGGGAGGTGCCCAAGCTCGCCGCTGTACAGACAGCGAGTGTGTTTGAAATCATCCCCCTAGCTGTGACTCGCGCGGGCAGTTGAACGCTGTTATGACACTGCAGGGCATCCAGGAAAACACCCAAGAGCGGCATGACACACCTGGCGCATTCTGGAACCTGCATCCCCATGACGATAGCCCTTGTAGCCAGGATTTGCGCCGCGTCGTACCCCCAGTCCTCAATGTCCTGGAATGAAGCAGGGACAAGGGCAAGCAACTTACTCTTCTTCTTTGCGCCCCCTTGATCTGCGGCACCTTCAATCTCAGGGACACTGGTGGTGCACAGGTACCGCCATGCCCTCAATGCCCAATGCCAGATGGTATCCTCCGGGCAGACGTCAATGAGGAGGGAGGTGAAACGGTGCACCGGGCTCCCGACGCCGGTGGGTGACAGCCCTGCAAGCGGGGTACCGTTTAGAGGCCCACCGGGGGAAAGGCATGGCGTACACTACCAAACCAGGGAGCCGAACCAGCAACACCTCGGAACAGGCAGAGGCAGTCTAGGGACGCACAGGAAGTGTTCACAGCGGTGACGAGTATGGCCGCCATGAGAGGATCCAAAAAGCAGGGCCCGGCATCGCGATAGGGTTCAAGTTCCCACCCCGGGACCCGCATCTTGACATCGGGGTCTGCGTGCGCCCACCCAAACACCATAGCCTGGTAGGCGGCGAAGCAAAGCTGCAGCCCCGACCCGCAGGACTCCCGCTTCCCACGTACTGGCATGTACGCGACGCAGCCACTAAGCATGGCTTGGTGGAACGTCGTGACATCTGCGAAGCATGATGCAAAAAGCATCGATTGATCAGACTCCTGCATGCTAGTTGAGTATACAACTCCTAGATTGAGTGACTACATGTGCAGCTAACACACGCCGTAGTCGTGGCTACAGGGAGATTCGGATCTGAAGGAGCCACACCAGCCTCGGATTCAGCAGAGGGTGTGCCGCTGCGTACTCCACAACAAAAGGGGCCAGATTATAGACGGCCGCAACAAACTCCCCGATGATGTCAATGTCCTGCAGACGGTCTGTTTGCTAAATCGCTCCACCAGGCTACTGGTCAACGTCACATGCGCCAGGCAAGTTTGTAGAGGGTGCCCAGAGAGGAGGAACGCACATATACGTCTATGAGATGAGGGTAGAATATGTGGATGTCGGTAAGCAGACCCCCACCGGCGGCCAAGTTTGTCACCGCTTTGGACACCTCACCCTTGTGCCCTGACAGGACGGATCGGCAAGCTGTATCCTGATAGACCCGCACTGCCAATTCATCGCTTGGAGACCTCCCGCTTTCAGAGCAGAGAAGTGCCGCCCTCGTCTTCTCGTACAAGAACAACGAGCACAGGGGGTTACAACCCACCGGCACGTTGCAGGTGGGCTCGGGCACCTGGAGTTTGGCTTTGCCCTTTTTACCGCCCGTCCCCTCCTCGGCCTTTGAACGCTTGGTGCTGGGCACGTCCATGCACTGAGCGTCTGGGGGGAGGCCACTGAAGAAAAAACACCAGGCCCACAACATGGCCCGAGGAGTGGCGACGTAGTACTCTACAAAACACACCCCGCTCACACAACGTGATACACCACGTGCAACTGTCGGAAACAGAGCGACAGGGAGGCACTGTCGACAGTACACAAGTGTCAGAGAGAGAGGGGGGGGGGGGGGGGGGGGGGCGGGGGTTCATACTGCCGTGTTCCTTCGGGGGGGCATCGGGCTGTTTCCGCTTCTTGGAGCTCTTCAACTGCGGGAGCCCGTGCGCCGCCCTGTCGCTCTGTTGTACAGTCTCGGAGCCAGCAGCCCCAGCGTGACCCGATTCGGTGGTTGCCCGAGCGGGCGCTGGTGGGGCATGCTGGCGAACATTCCCAGTTACAGGCACCTACATGATCCGGGGGGACTCGGGATGGCGAATTCACCAACAAGGGCGGGTGTGACAAGGGCGGGGGTGTGGCGGATGGGCATGGGCGCCGACAGTGCATTTCCCGTGTGTAATGTCGGGGCCAAACAGAACGGACCTGCTGGGTCTGGGGTGGGCACACCTTTTTCTGGCCGTACAACTTCGCCAGCACACAAGGGGCGTCACATCCAGGTGGAGGTGCTGAGATTCCCTCCCATGCTGGGACGAACAACTCCTCCTGCTCGCGCATCCACGCCCCGAGTTGCAGACAAGCGAGCACTACAGAATACTTCACGTACGCTACGCCCTGTTCTACTGTTTGCGAGACACGGCCCACCGCCTGTAGCCCGGCATTCAACCAAGCGTCGCAAGCGCTGTCAGAGCCGGGCTGTCCTTTACGGCCGACGCGCCCCAAGTCCGTAAAATGGCCTGACCGAGATATCAGCGTGCCAATCACGGGAGACAGCGCCGGCCGCAGACAGGCGGGTGGTGTGAACGCGGCAACGCTTGTGTCAGGCTGGGCATCGCCAGGGCAACAGGCTACTGCTTCCTCACCACCCACGACAGACATCTTCTACAACACTTTTCGAAATTATCTGAAAAACTTTCGGGACGCAGCACACAATCAGCTAGCCGCAGTAGACGCCAGGACGATACCAGCGATAGATACACAACTCTGAGTCTATATCAATGCCGTGATGAGACTGCGGTCACGCGACAACAACCTTGCCTCGTCTGAAGCGACTCACAGCGCTCTGGGAAGCTTGGAAGGTACCACGCTCACTCCAGAGTTCAGCAAAGTCGATACTCGGTGCTCGTGGGCATCCTGTCGACACTTGCGGCTGTCAGCACATGCACAAACCGGCACTTCATGCACAATGCCATATAAACATATCAAAACATGAGAGAGAGGCCTGACCGAGCCATGCACAGCGCATAGGGAGCAGTTTTGTGGCAATGCATGGGCTACGATGCCCTAGCAGGCGAGCAAATCAAGTAAATGAAAGACGAGACGAACGGCATAGTGAAATAGAGGGTGTCTCCGGTGGCCGACAGAATGCCCGCACTCTGTAAATGGTGGAGTACAGGCTCTTGCACAGCCGAGTGACCGGCCTAGTGATACAGGCACTCGAGCAACCTGTGGCACACCGCACTCAATTCCGACTGCAACAGCTATCTGCAAACTATATTTATAGACTTTACGCCGTGCTGGCGGGGGCGGCGAGGCGTGCACGCCAGCGACGCTACGTTGCAGGTACGGAGACGTGTACCGGCGAGCTCGAGTCAGGTGATGTCTTGGTGTGTCAGCTACATGTCCCCAAAGAATCAAGGCCATAACTGTTGCAGTGAACCTAGAGGTGCAGCCACAGTGTTCTCCTGTCATGGGGGGTGGGGGCTGCAGAGTCAGCCACACGACCACCACAGCAAAAAAGCTGAATAGTGCGATCACCAGCTCCACTCCGGAACTGCTCACACAGCATGCACATTTGGTTATCAAGGACGTGAACTGGGTTATCCGTATTGAATTCTGCTTAGCGGTTTCAGTGACGTGCAGTGTTTTCGAAATTTGAANATTCACGCATCAGCTCGACTGACCTGTCAGGTGGCCGGGTCGGTCGGTGTCTCAATGTACGAGCCTGCGGGCAATAGTGCGGTTTATCCATGCACGGTCGATCGATATCCGCTGAACGAGTGCAGGGGTAAGCCGCGGGTGGGATTGTCCCGGAGCAGTGAGGGAGATTCTGCGTGGATCCGCCGTGATCTTGGCTGTTCAGTGTGCATATATTGATGTGCGCACGAAGATCTGTAACCATTCTCTCTACTATTTCACGGCATTCGCAATCTCCCCTCGGCTTTTTAAGGTTCCGCCTCTGAGCGCAGCTGGACTGGAATGCTGCCTTTCTGACCTAACCTAAACATACTTTAGCGTCAGACCGGCATAAGAGGGGTGTTCTCTGTTGACCAGTCGGGTAGCGCAGTGAGCTGGGTACCCTAGCGTGCGTGCATAAAACGACAGGAGAGAAAGACATGGGTAACAATGCAGCACACAATGGAATGACTGGAACAGAAGCGCCCCACACTAGTAGCACTGAGTTGTCCTTACAGCGGCTCACGCGATCCTCACGTATGGACAGCCGAATATCATCCTTATGACGTCCATGCGGCTTACATGAGCCTTACGGGCGACAGGGCTGAAGCATAACGTCCGTAAGGACAACACTATGTGGTCATAAGTGTAGGACCAGACTGGGCTGGAATTTGGACACATGTTGCTACTTTGTAAGGACCCAAAAGTGCCCAGCTTGTGGCAGGAACATTGGGAAGCTGTGCACTGTCACGTGAGGATATACTGAGGAGCTGGTCAGGCTCACGTGGCGACAGTCGTATACACCGTATTTGTGATCACGGAGTATGTACATGTCATACTATAGTTATTGTATACCGTGGCGGCAATGCAATCTGTCATAAAGTGCTCACCTACGTGGTTGGACAGCGATGGGGACAGACGAGGTGAGTCTGAAGTGTCACAAGTGGTCACAGCCCCAACAGAATTTTAAACCGCACTTGGCATCATACAAGGATCTATCGTGGAGCCGCGTGTCAGAAAGCAGTGATGTCTGCAGGACTCCACTGATGCACAGCAAGCACTCAAGTGCTAGCATCAGCAGGACATCATGGGAAGCACGTTGAACATCTGCTAGTCCGACCTGACGTTCTTGTTCTGACTGGTCTCTTCTCACGAACGAGTCCGCGCTCCTGGCTCAGTGATTTGCAGCCCATACCTACGGCGTGTTGTACAGCGCTGCAGTATCGTGCACGTCAAGACGCTGGCAGCATCGTTCAACAAGCATTTGCAGACTGCTTCATTATTAACACTGTGTGCAGAGCATGCCATGAAATGTGATCGGACGATTTCTGCGCCCATAATGTTGATGCTGTCCGAACGCTGCGCAGTGCAAGGCGCTTGACTGCGAGACCAGAAGCTAGCGCGTCGCTGTCTAGACTTGTTCATGAGGCGAAGTATGCTCGCAATGGGTTTCGAGTGCCTTTTGGTGGGCGGCAGACGTGCCTGCGCCATGGGGGAAGCCCGTGGCCACCGAGCTTCGCGGGAGTGGCGCAGTGCCGCATGAACAATAAGGTGATACAGCGCGAACAACCACATAAAGCAGCGAACGCATGCAAGTCTGATGAATCGTGTAGGGCATATCGTGCATTCAGCAAGGTGTAGGTAGGCACGCGTAATGCTGTGGAATACCCGCGCGGGTGGCACAGTTGGTAGCGATTGAACCAGCGTATGTCTTGGACCGGATCGATTGTGATTCCGCAGTCATCACATAGTTCTTGATCCAGTGAGGGGCGCAATCGCGAGTGCCGTGTTGCTTTCAGTTCGCGGTGCTCTTGTTAACAGCAGCCGAAGGGACTCAACCCCGAGGCCCGGGCCGCAATGATCCGCTGCCCTGTGTATACCTGAGGTACGAAATTATCGAAGTCTGATCGTTATTTTCTTTGTGATGGCAGTGCACAGGCGTCTAGAACAGGTATTCGCCGGTGATGCGCGACTGCACACGCTAAACACATCACGTCACCGGTAGACGTCTGATTCTGCAGCGCGACATCCATTTCTTTAATATTTTGCAATCTTTTGTCAGCAGTCCAGCAAGAGTAGCCGATTCCAGTGAAAAGCAACGCTGTAGTTGCTGGTCAGCGCATACACTAGGAGAATGGCGACACTCCGAAACGGATCCGGGTGTCGTCCGCCAGATTACGAAAGTCCGTTTACTCTCTGATACCTCTCCGATGTCATCGGATGCGAGCAGTCGGATGGCCCTTGGACTTTGGCACCGAATCATCCGCCGACCCACGCTGCTGCTTGCCTTCGCATGTCCGCGACGGCTGCCATTATACGAGGTCATTTCGGTGAAAGCCCGCGCTAACAGTGGATCGAATGATACTATTGGTGACTTTGTTACTATACACGCGTATCTGGAAACGACTGGACTGGACACGGTGCAGGTAGACGTGGACCCATACTCATGGCAACTGACATCGACTTTGGGCAGGAGACGTAGCGGCATGAAGCTGGAGGTAGGCTCACAATAGCGGTGACTTGCTGCATCGCCCAAGATAGCGTTGATCCGTATTTCAGGCTCGGCAGCAGTCCATGTAGTGTTGGTCGTCGCCCTGTGAATGGTGGCCGGAAAAGCGTGCACATAGGTTCCTGGATGCGAATGCATGCGGTGGTCCAGAGTGGCCATTCGGCGAATGGCCACTCTGGCCGAGTTACGTCATCATGCTCCAGGTAAGGCGTGCGCTCGCCCTCCTGGACACGAATGCATGTGATGATCCAGAGTGGCCATTCGCCGAATGGCCACTCTGACGGGGTGACGTCATCGTAAGGCGTGCGCTCGTCCTCCTAGACGCGAATGCATGCGCTGGTCCAGAGTGGCCATTCGCCGAATGGCCACTCTGACGGGGTGCTGTCATCGTGCTCCGCGGGAGTGCGCAGGTGCCGTTGCAATCGGGGCGTCGTGCTGCATGAAATGTACGAATGGAGGATTGTGTGTCTGATACGGTTAATCGCTGGCGGTCGTAGCTTACCTGGCATCGCAATTCGATATGGTCGAAGTGACTTGGAACTCCGTTGCAGATCTGCGCATCTCGTCACCAGTGACCGCTTTCGCTAGTAGTATATTGACATACGTATTAGCGATGGATCCACGCGTTGCAGCACTGGTCGCAGGACTGCCAAGTACCCAGCATGGGCTGACTTCTGCGCGCAGCGGAGACTTGCTTGTCGGTCGCATGCGCACTAACCGAATCCCAGTAGTGGGTAGTTTGATTTCTAGAGACGGGCGTTTCACTGACCGAGCCCGCGTCGGCACCAATAGCGGTCCAGCATGCGGGCCTGGGGTGGCTGTGTGGTGGGGCCTTGGGGAGGTCCTGCGAGACAACGTGGTGGTAAGCCGGGGGAGTGAGCTGGAAACGGCCAAGGGAGTGGCCACTACTACCCTTCTCGTGCTCTCCGGCTGGCTCCACGAGCAGGACATGTTCGTGTCCTCGTGGGAGGGCAAAGGGATGACCCCTGCTGGGTGCACGGAACCCCTGCGGTGGAGGCCTCTGCTGGGAACGAAGGAGGTGTGTGCCTCCTGGTGGGCTGGTGGTAGAACTGCTGACCACGCTCTACTGCAACTGCCTGTTTACTGCGGAGGGGCGTAGCCTGACTATGGAGTGGGTTCAGTAGTCAGTGCATCCAGCTATGCAGCATAAGGTCACGGGCCACGTCTCTGAGTCAGGATTCCCCAAGACTACAGTCACGGAGGAGCGAGATCCGGAGCTCGCCGAGCGGTTCGATATCCCACATGCGAAGGTTGGGGAGAAGCGCAAAGCCGCTGACCCCCCGCCTCCTGACGGTGTGCTCACTCCCCGTCTGCTGCGCTTTTTTTGGGAGTCATGCAGTCCGTGTCCACCGCGGGCGTGCCAAATGCCACCGCGTCCATGCATAAGGTCCACATGTGTTCTTGGGCGTGTCCCAGAGGTGATGGAAGGGGCCCGCTACAAGAGGTGTCGGTGCAGTTTTCTATTGCCCCACCCCCCGGCACGTCGTGTGGGCATGGGCTTCTTTCATGTCTGGCCTCTCCCCGCATCGTGTCAAACTGTAGACTGCCGGAAAGCGGACACCCGCGGCGGGGGGGGGCCGGGTCCGCTAGGAGCAAGGAGAGACCAACCTCCAACCTCCCTGACGGCCTCAACCCTCTGGTGGCGTGGGTGTTGTATGAAAACGCCCACTACGAAAGTCTGGAGGGCTTCATTGAAAAGAAGCTCGAACCTTCTCAGGCAATAGCGCGGCACATTGGGGACCGGTGTCACGCGCTGCTGGCCAACACAAATGGGGTCCCCTCCCAGGTGGTGTACCAACTGACGTCGGGCGCGTCGGTACTAGCGGACATGCACGTCTGGCACTCGGACCTCATCGAGGCGTTCGTGCGTTCCTGATGTTTTCTATGATTCCGGTGTGGTCAGGCATGGCTGCCTGTATGCTTGTGCGTTGTCTGGCTCGGCAGTGCATTCTTTCCACCACGCATGCATGAGTGTGGCTAGGCGGCCTCTGATTCCTCCTACACCTCAAGCCTGCCCAGTCACAGGCCTGTGAACGATGAGTGTAACATGCCTCAGATCGTGCAGGATATGAAGTTCCTCGGCGAATTCGTCACCACCCTATACAATCTAGCCCCCTGGGTGTTGGCGTATGCGGCGGAGCATCCGTTGATGGATTGGTCAGAGGTGCGAGTCGCCACTGTACAGAACATGTTCTGAACATCCCTTGGGCGGCGTGACACTGTGGTGCTACTTGGCCTAACCCCCCATGTCGTTCACTCCTGGGTCCGGCCGTGCAGGGAGACAGGGTAGCCCGAGCCCTCCGTCCGGCGTGGCTTTCTGTCAAGTCATTCTACTCCCACATCATGGGAGCATGTTCAGGGCTGCGGTCGTCTACACAGGACCTGGCGGCTTTCGCCAGTAGCGGGGTCCACCTCTTTATGCATGCGTATGTGCGCCTCGTTGCTACAGCAATGACAGGCAACCCTGAGGCGCCTGACCTAGAAAGGCGGGGTGGAGAGGACATCCCGGCGCTGGAGCCCAGTCTCCTTGATCCCGCCTTTGCCGCCATCTTGGTGTGCACGGTCAATCACAGCTGTGCGTCGCCAGCCTGTCATGTACACCTGTATATGGAGCTATAGTGTCCTGTTGTATCCCCCCGGGTGGGTCAACACTACGCTTTGCAGTCAGTGTGAACGCCTGAACCCCGCGGTGCATGCAGGCTTGGTGAAATCGGGGTACGGTCTGCCTGTCAAGAGGTTGGCTGATGCGCTGATTCCATTGTGCCCGCCCCACACGATCTGGCACTGGGCGCTCAGGAGCTGGCGGCACCTGGCCGTGGCGCAAACAGTCCCCGCTGCGAGCAGTTCAGGCAATCCCGTCTCCACGCCCGCCGTTCGCCTGAGGCCAGTGACGTTCCCGGATATCAAGGACTGGGATTACGCCGGCGCTGAAGAACTCGCCAAGCAGTCCATCGCCAAAGGGATGCAGAGTCCAGCCTGCTACAGGTGCATACCCCAGCGATGTCTGGCCCTACGGCTGGTTGTCATCTGCATCAGAACCTGCTACACGGACGTAATGTCATAGGCGAACACTGCTGTGGCCACCTCCTATTCTTGTATCAATTGCTCCATCTTACCTGCTGCAAGTGTGACTAGTGCAACAGAGCATGCATGTGCCCTGTGACTCGCGCCGTGCGCTGCGTGGTGCGCGGCCTTACCGGCTATGGTTCGCAGGGAGGAGCTCCTCAACATCCCCGACGGCATCCTCGCCACCCTCCCCGTGGGTTGCCGGCAGCCCCCTGTGGCTGCGGCCCAGGCGCCCCCTGGGACAGGGGGTGCCAATGCAGCCCGTGCCCGCGGCCACCACCAGCGTCGGGCAAGTGGGAAGAGCTCGGCGGCATAATCACGCGATAAGGCGCTGCTGCTGCGAAAGTGCGGCATTCCAGCACCCCTGAACACGGGCACTGCCGCCGCGGGTACCAACACCGGCGACAGCGCCACACAGGGTTCCGGTGACGCGGCAAGCCCCGCCCGCCCAGCTCCACCCAGCAGGCTGGGTGAATTAGCAGCGCCTGTGGGGGGTGCGCCTGCGTCGGGGGGCGTGAACCCGGGGGACTCATCAGCGCCTGTGGGGGGTGCGCCTGCGTCGGGGGGGCTGAACCTGGGGGCATCAGCAGCGCATGTGGGGGGTGCGCCTGCGTTGGGGGGGCTCAACCCGGGGGACTCGTCAGCGCCTGTGGGGGGTGCGCCTGCGTCGGGGGGCGTGAACCCGGGGGACTCATCAGCGCCTGTGGGGGGTGCGCCTGCGTCGGGGGGGCTGAACCTGGGGGCATCAGCGGCGCATGTGGGGGGTGCGCCTGCGTCGGGGGGCCTGAACCCGGGGGACTCGTCAGCGCCTGTGGGGGGTGCGCCTGCGTCGGGGGGGCTGAACCTGGGGGCATCAGCAGCGCCTGTGGGGGGTGCACCTGCGTCGGGGGGCCTGAACCCGGGGGACTCGTCAGCGCCTGTGGGGGGTGCGCCTGCGTCGGGGGGGCTGAACCTGGGGGCATCAGCAGCGCCTGTGGGGGGTGGGCCTGTGTCGGGGGCCCTGAACCCGGGGGACTCGTCAGCGCCTGCGGGGGGTGGGCCTGCGTTGGGGGGGCTGGCCCCCCCCGAGGCAGTAACCGTGGGCCCACGTGGCACCTCTGCGGCCACGCATGCAAAGGCACAGGAACCCCTCCCCACCGCGCAGCCGCCTGCGGGTGCCGGAGATGGATCAGGGTTCGGTCTGGGCGGTGCCGAGGACATCGCCGGGTTTGCCGAACCCCTTGCTGACGCCTTGTTCCTCGACTACGAAGAGATGTTCGGTCATCATGCTTCTGATGACGATTCGGAGCCTGCTGATTCGGCGGACATCTCGGTAGATGAGGACGACCTGCCAACATCTGATCCAGAGGTTAGGCCATCCCAGCTGTACTACCTGCAGGACACTGCTGGCTCGGTGCAGCTCACCGTGGCAGAGTCTCCAGCTGCACAGCAGACCACAGTTCAACTGTCCGCCACCTTCGCCATGCCCGCGGGACCTGGTTTCGGGCGAGCTGCTCAGTTGCGGCTCATTGTCGTGGCATGCGACTTAATGATGCTGAGCAACCCTCGTCTGCGTGAGGATGATGACGACCGCCTGCTACGCGTCATGGCCCTCATTTCGGCGTACGGGCTGGAGCCTGACAATGCCACTGTAGCAGAGGTTGTGGCACTGATCCGGCAGGTATGCTCCGTATTGAGGTTGCCTCTCGTCCCGAGCTTGGCTGTTGCCCAGGCCCTCCCTGTCCCCTTGTGGCCACTCTTGCGTCCTGCCCCCTAATCCCATTTCATTATTCGCAGCTGCTCACCGTGCAGGGACGCAACGTTGCCGAGTGAAGCCGGACCACGAAGGGGGGCTGCTATGAGGAGTGCTGGAGTGCGGATTAGGGTGGGGTTGGAGTGGGGGGGGGGGGGGGGGGGGGGGGGGGGGGGGGGGGGGGGGGGGCTTTCCGTAGAATGTTGACTCTGAACCTAGTAATGCGAACGATTAATGAGTAGCACGTACAACAACGAGCAACATCAGCATCTCATGTGCCATTCCACGTGTACATGTAAACAGACGGAAGGTTGTCACGCCTCAGTGCACTTTCTTACCACAGGTGGCTGTGGCCTTTCGTCGCAGCAGACACACTAATAGTATACAGCTACCCAACACTGCACTACAACATCAACGCCGACGGACGCCTGTGGCCACAGTGACACTATCGCATGACTGCTATGGCGTGCCGTGGTGTCCCGCCACCTGGTAGCCGCCCCCTGGGAGCCTCCTGCGCCAGTACCCCCCCCTAGCAAGTTCCCGCCCCACCTGCCAGCTAGTGCAATGGGCAACCCTGATGCGAATACCCGCCGACCAGGCGCACAGCGGGCGGTGCATTAGAACCGCACGGCTACCGCCCCCGCACGCCATGCGGGGATACTCAGATCCGCTTTTTCAGCGGAACGGCCATCAGCTTGTTGTACTGTTGACTCAGGGTTGCCACCAGTGGCTGCACCTTATTCATGAAGGCGTCGTACCCCGCCTGAAGGTACCAGTCCCTGCATAGTACCGGAATCATGTAGGAGTTGTGCCGTCTACGGTGGGGTGGGGGCGAGACCAGCGCCTATGCGATGACTAGACATAGCCTGCAGGGGCGGGCGAATGACCAACTCGCCAGAGGAGTGGAGGGGCAACGGTGGTGATAACAAGGATTGTGTAGCGCATACCTCAACTCATCTGCAGACATGTCTGCAAACGGCGGGGTCCGCAGGTGGCGGTCCCATCGTGCATCAGCTAGGATGTTGGTGCCGTCTTCGGCGGATATACCCACTAGCTGGTCCCCCGCCCTCCCGCCACGGTGCCATTCTTGCAAGAGGGCCCGTGTAAGCAGGATGCGGTACAGCACCGCATGCTGCACTCTGAGGCGGGAGATGCGCCGCAGTACCCTACGAGTGGCCCCCTCCCCGTGGACGTCACTAGAGAACAGGTCCCCCTCCTCATGTCGCATTTCACGGACGACCTGGCAGACGGCATCGGCGAACATTGCAGTATACACCCCGCAATCATGGCCGTTTGGTTGCTGGGGGGCTCCACCGACCTGTACTCCACCGAGCACTGATGTAGGTGGCACGCAGGGTCGTGTCAACGGCGAAAACTCAAGTCAATGCTATGACAGGGTGTGGTTATGACAGGGCCCGAGGGGATGAAGGCTGGAGGGCGGGACGGGTGGAACAAGGTAAGCTGGCCGGCGCCATGCGGTGGATCGCATGGCACCCCGTCAGCGGGTGACAGCAATGGGGTAACCGCAAGTTCAAGATACCAGTGCCCGGTGAGAATCGCACCTTAGTCAACTTCAGAGTGATCCTCGCTGTGGAAGCGGGTGGCCTGGTGCCCAAACGCATGTTTTGACGCCGTCCCGTTACTGCCCCCCTAGTCCCCGACTTAGTTGGGGGATCCGCTGGCAAGGAGGTGGCGGGTGCCTTGCCCTCCGGGTTGTCAAGCGCCATGCACAGCGCCGCACTCAGCACTGCCTGGATCCGCTCGGCATTGCCGGCGCCGGCGTCCATCAAGCTGTCAAAGAACGACATGCTAGGGGCCTCGTCCTGCTTCAAGAGCCCTGCAACACGCCGACACCCTCAGTGGGCCCTTGCAGTGTACTCCCCACATGGGATGACCCGACGGGATCGACGAACCTAGAATATGATTCCCGTTGCAAAGTCAGATGAGTCGAGGGGGCGCACGTGGCTGCCAGATGACGGCCAGTGCCCAGTGACCGTTCCGGGGGACTGGGACAAGGACGCATATCTGATCGAATATGTGAGCTCGGGCCATCCACCGCCCCAACCACCTACTGCGACTGTCAGACCAGGCTGCACCCGCATCCCCAGTACAAACCCCGGCCAGGCTCATGCTAGGCAGTGAGATGACGCCCTGGCCTGCCAGCGTCACACATCTGCTACAGGCGTAGTCTACGTGCGTCGAATCTAGCCAGGACGTGGGCCAGCCTCTTGCGAGGCTTGGCAGCCCCAAAACAACAGAAACCCGTGCTTCCCCAAAATGCCCCAGCTCCACCGTCACGCCCCCCGGCACTGATGACGGCCCTGGCTCGTCGTCATCGGAGGAGCCCACATGCGTTGGGCCGCCCGCGTCACTGGACTGAGCAGGGGCTGGGTTACTCGCCCCCGGGCGGGTCGGCGACCACTGCTGCTTCAGTTTCCCCGGCGGCTTTGCAGGTATGTCCGTCACCCATGCCGGAGGGGTTACCGGAGGGTGAGCCAATAGTGAGGCCGAGAGGAGCGTAACGCCCTGACTGGCCCCCGGCGGAAGCGGGGCGACCTCGTCTGCCCCGGGCGACATGCCTGTGTGTGCGGTGGCCCCCCCTAGAGGGTTGGGGCTTGCGCCGGGGCCCTCCCCGGCGGCCGCAGTGGTGACCGGTACGTCCTGAGATTCAGGAGTTGGCTCGAGGTTACCTCCTGCGGGGGGGTCTGCAATGCCCCCCTCCCGAGCGTTGTGACCCTCCTCCGCCTGTGCCAGTGGCCGGGGGGGGGCCGCAGCTGTAGCAGCCACCCCCGGAAGCGGGGGTGGCAGACAGCCGGTGGTCCGGGACGGAGGAGATGCGGCCCTTGCAGGCCCTTCTGGCTGATCGGGCTCTGGCCGCACCGCCGGAGGGCGAGCCCCGACTGCTGCTGGCACTAATGCTGCCGGAGGCTCACGGCTGAGGATCTCCGCCACAGCCGCAGCACCCCGCCGGGAGCCACCCCGTGCACTGAAACGTACTTGCGCAGGCTGTTGATGGGTGTTACTGCGCGACCCACGCCCTGCAACCGGTGCCACTGCCCCTTGTGCCCCCACCCCCCTAAGCCGCTTCGGGGCATGTCTGCCACGTCCCAGCTTTCCACCACCCCTGAACGCGATGTCACCGCTGGACTCCGCCCAGGGTAAAGGATCGACCCCCCCCACCCCCGGGGATGTGGCGGCGTCGATGCCCCCCTCCGGAGCGGGGTCATCCGCAGCCCCCCCGCCGTCGGGCTGTAAGGGAGCGACCGACCCCACTCCCGACGAGGTGGCGGCGTTGATGTCCCCATCCGGAGGGGTGTCATCATCAGCCCCCCCCACATCGAGCTGTAAGGCCAACAATGGCGCCTGCAGAGGGGCCACAGGCACCTCTGACAGTGGCCAAATGGGATTGGGCTGTCGCGGCGCCTCCCTCTCCCGATCTAGCCACTGGCTAATCGCCTCGGTCCCGCTCGTGCCAAGCACACGCTGGAGCAGGCCGCCAACATCCTCCGCCACCCCCGCTCCGGATTGACAAGCTCTGTACAGTACGATCTCCTCGGGCCCGCCGGGATACACCGTACGGACCGCGCGCTCGACCGCGACGAGCCGGATGTCGTGCCATAGAGAATGCATCTTCTTCTCGACGACCGCTGCGTGGTTTGCGGCGTGGGCTACCTGGACGCCTTCCTTCATCGCCCGAATCGAGTCCAGATAATCATCCAGACCATCTCCCCCGGCATCGAGAATAAACCCCACCATGGTGATGTCAACCGTGGTCAGGATATACGAGTTTCCCATTAGATCTAGTGGGAACCCCGGATCCCTGCTACAGATAGTGAGAACCGGGATCGGTTGACCTGGCGTCCATTTCCCCTTGAGGGCCGTTTTCACGAATCTATAGAACGACGACTCGTATGAATTTCTACTTTCTAATGTCGCAATCAAGGTCCTCAGGTCCCCGTCTGAAATCATCCTGTCTAACCAACTCGGGGATGTAAGCAGTCGGGCGTGTTGTACCAATCGTATCGCGTCGCTGTCATCCAGCATGTATTACATTTAACTATCAACATATCTTTAATCGAACCGCAGTGCCGGTATCATGATGTCGGAGCCGGCGCCGATGCTCGAAGCAGGTGCGAAAGTGGCTACACGCGCTCCACGTCTGGCGAATGACTGTTGGCTGCTGCCGATAATGCACCGGTGGCCATACAGTGCCGGAGACTGGGCGCCAACTTATCTGCTGTAGCAGGTGCCGTATTGGTATCAAGGAGAGAGCACCCGATGACCCCAGCGCTTTACACAGTTCGGCCAGAAGCCTTGTTCGCAGTGGCCCAATACTGCACATTTTGTGCACCCCTCCGGACTGGAACTAACTGGCATGGAACTGCGTCCAAGTGTACGACGTATCTGCCGACATATGCCCGAGACCCCCTGTTTGCACCCGCCACACCGAAAAACTCAGGGGGACGTTTCAACACGGGATCTGGGGCGCGGGCTCCCGGGGTGGCTGGCAAGGTGCAATTATACAGATCAGCAACCCCCAGGTACAATGGGTTTGGTTCCGCAACACATGACACGCAACACACGCCATCCCGGGGCTGCAGACACGCCCTCGTGAAATACTGCAGTTCCCCGACGAAATACGTCACTGTCCCGCCACCCCCGTCCCCGTCCCCCCCAATGAGGTACCTCAAGAGGCACCACTTGTTGTCTTTCTTCCCTTGCGTACACTGTTGCGCGCAGCTGAACATGTCTGCAACGCGGGAATGCATCTGGTGGAACTTCATAAGTGTCACTGTGCCCTCACGGCGAGCCTCATCAACAGTGCCATCCACCTTCAGGCCCAGAGCTCGGTGGATGGCCGCGCGACGTGCATATCCAACCCCCAGGCGACGGTGAGTTGGCTAGCCCTCATCCTGTAGGGAATCCTGATGGAAGAGGAGGTACGGCAACCCTGTCAGCTCATCTCCCACGAAGTCAAGGGGGAGGACCTCTGCAGCCTCAGACAGGGCAGGAGCCCTGCCCACCCCGACGACCCTGCCGGTGATCCGGTCGCTGTCAACTGATTGATCCCCGTCAGCGGATCTTCCATTGCGAGTTCGTGCCCGCCGGCGTTTTTTCCGTCGCTATGGCATCCGACAGTGAGGTCATGGCAGCAGGCAGTGAAGCTGCATCATGTAGCAGCCAGGGGGTCATCCACTCCCGCTAAAAGGTGGTCCCCCCCCGGGCGCGCAAAATCCGCTGCGAAACAGCCAAATTGGGGAAGGTTTCCACTATGGTCTATGTTGATTGGGAACTCGTAGTGTACGATCTCAGTCTTGGGGAAAGTCCCCAAGCAGAGTGCCCTTTTCGGCGAAATGTCGCCGTTTTCCCCAATATCGCGGGAACGATGCGAGATCATCCCCAATCAACCGCCATTGCTTCCAGACCGAGGAACTCAACGAAAATGAGCTATAATTTGTTGCACTGTTGTTACATGACATGTTTGTCACTCTCGACGCCTGATCGGTAGAAGTTCGAGAGTACTGCATTTGTCGGCTGTGTTGTGTCCATCAGACAATGGTGTCTCGCGCGAGACCGGCGCAACAAGAGTTAGATGATGCTGTCGAAAACGTTTCTGCTTGTTATTACATCAATCGCAAGCCTGTGACGGCGAGGCAGCTACAAGACGCTGTGTTGCCCGCCATTGCACGAGCTAGGCTCGTGCCAAATGAGTACAGGGACGCCGAAATATTCCAGTTTTGTTTCAAGTTAGCTGACCTCGAGGCTTCGTGTGCCTCAGCACAATATGAAGCCGCACTCACAGGTCGTGAGGTAGAAGTAGGGGGGGATGAAGATGAATGTGGGCCACAGGAGCAGGTGAATATTAGCGGATCGTCAATTATCATGAGATCAGTCAATGTCGATTGGAGGCAATGTGTATTGACAGAGCCGGAAGTGGTGCTAACTGCCATTGAGACTGCATATGTTTTGTAAGCTGGACAATTTATGGAGATTGGCATTTATGTGAAGCACATGCTTGATGTGTGTACACATATGTAGCCATCTACCATGTCATGATTGAGTGGCTGAACAGTGTCGCTTGTTTGTATGTTGAGTCCTGAGATATGATCGGGCACAGATATAAAATTGTACAGTGTATATAGTCTGGACTGATCCCCGGCGACAAAGCTTGTGCGACAATACCGTCAATTACGTGGTCTGCACGAAATGCATCAAATAAATGACCGGAGCAAGAGGCAATGGCCGCCATCATGGAGGTTTTCGAAAGGCTAGGACACCTGACGAAATACCCGCATTTCACATTCACATAGCGCAATGCACAAAACATAGCAGAAATACTTTGCTGCCTAGCAGTACACAACTTGCAGGTGACTGAATACCAAGCATGGACTCTGTTGCACAGAGAAGCAGCAGGCAGATATATAGCAGGTTTGAACCAGCAAGGGCAATCTGCAGTCGTTACACTGTAGCATCAGGCCACTAAGGCGACATTCACAGAATGCGGAGATCAAGTACTAGTTAGCAATGGATTATAGGTCGTGACACAACCGTCCCCCAGCTGTAGCACGTCCTCAGGAGGTGATTCGGAGCAGTAGCAAGTCAATTGCCACAAAAGGACGTCACCGGGCTACGGAATAATCCGGCGCGGCCGTCCATAGGCAACCGAAGACACCTATTAACTTGGAAGATGCAATTTGGGAAAGATTGGGGAAGGAATTGAGTGATTGGGCAGCTTTGGGCAGCGTTGGGAAGCCACAGACAGTTCTCCCCAACCAGACCGGCCATTTCGGCGAATATGGCCAACTCTCCCCAAGACTCTGAACTAAAACACTAGGATTGTTCATTCAACATAGACCATAGTGGAAACCTTCCCCAATTTGGCTGTTTCGCAGCGGATTTTGCGCGCCCGGGGGGGGACCACCTTTTAGCGGGAGTGGATGACCCCCTTAGCAGCCGCATACATGTGCGGCGCAGCAGTTCATCTCTCACGTATACTTGTTCAGGGCAACGAGTCGATCGATATTTGATCAGCCTCTTCAAGAGCTGGACCATCCGCTCGATCCAGAATTCAAGACTGAAGAAGGATGCACCGCAGCACCTCACCTGATCCGGAAGGTGACAAGCTGCCAGATGCAGCTTGTACGTGCTGAGAGCGGCGCCCTCAAACGTCTCCTCCGCCAGCTTGGCGTACTGCAGCATCAATCGCTGTGCTTCCGTGATTCGGGCCGGTGTGTGCTGACCCTCTTCATATCTGAGAAAGTAGAGGGCCCCTGCTCGCAGGAGCCCCCACGACTGCTCAAACACACTGCGTATGCGTTTCTCGGAGGCCTTCCACGGGAGATCGTGCAGGAGGTACAGCGAGAATGTCTCGGTGAAGGCCAGCCAGTCTTCCATGCGCCAGCGACTGCGGTGCCTACGCAAACAGTCACCCTGACTCAGACGGGCTGCTCCAACAGGAGTGCACATGGTTCCTGTGTCCAAGTAACAGTCCGACAAATGGGGCAGCCTCGGATGCGAGCAGGGTGTGCAGGCGATGGGACTGCGCACTTGGTGATGTCGGTGTACACCTTCTTGAAAAGAGAGGTCTGCATGATGTGGGGCGCTCTGGCAGCTATCGCCTTGACGACATCCTCTGGCAGTCGAAACAGGGCCCGGAGGCCAGTCAATGGCGCCTTCTTGGACTTCTTCCGGCCCAGGGGAGGGAGCCACTGGTTCCAGAAGTCCATGAGCACACCGAGCAGGAACACGTGCGCCACTCCGAGCCGGAAGAAATGGCAGGGACTGCAACGCCACAGCGTATTTCATAATCAACTCCAGACTCAAGGGCGAGGCAGGCAGCAGCAGGCTGGGGGTGCTCGTACTTGAAGTAGGATAGGAGACTGAACAGCGGAGAACCTTTCACCCCCAGTAGCTTGTACTCATCTTTGGCGAGCTTGGCCCTGGACTTCGGTGTCTTCCGGTCGCAATAGCGTTTCAAGGTTGGTGCGTGGACCTGCACTACCACAGGCCTGGCCAGGGTTACCACAAGAAAAGAGCCGTATCACCAACGACGCTTGTTCGGCGTCAGAGGGGTTGGCATGATGAGTTGCGGCGCACAGAGGGGGGGCAGGGGAGTAGGCCGCATGTGCACAGTTTGCATTCGATGACACTGTAGATGGAATTGCACCTGGGCAGCGATGTTGTCGCCCTTTCGGCCCCTGGCCAGGATCTCTGCCGCCGAGTACTTCAAGCGGTTGTCAGACTCCCAGGACGAGGGCTGCACATGCCGGGGCTCAGACCACGCGGTCCGCGGGGGGTTGCCACCAGTGTCCGGTTGTACACTCCCAGGCACCATCCGGGGGTTTGCAGCCGAAGATGCTGCTTCTTCCTCCGGGGTGAGTGATTTCCCTTTCAGAGGCCCGTCGGCATAGCAGGGCACGGGCTGGTGCAGAGGGTGATGGTGTCCCATCCACCTGTGTGGCATGCATGATAGCAGTTATGAGCAGGACAGGTACGTGAGACAGCACTAGCAGGAAAGAGATTACAAACGTAAGTGAACACCCCGGACCTGACAGTGTTGGCGGGGTAATCCCACACGCCGTTTTGGGCACATCTGAAACATGCCCTCTTCGCTGTATGGCCGATGCTGTTGGTAAGTTTCTCCAGCCATGGGATATCCCCCTCCACACAGCACAGCACCGGCCACACGTGCAGTACCTCGCCCCCTGGCAGTGTGATTTCGAGTGCCTCACCCCCAGCTCCTGCACTCCAGCCATCACGTGGTGCGGGGGCCAGACACTACGTGATCGGGAACTGTACACATCACCCGGCAGTGACCAGGAAGACAAGGTGAGTGCGCGCCCGGATCATGCTTCTTGAAGAACGCCATCACGGACTCCAGAATGCTGGCCATGCATGTTGGTTCGGATGGCCCCTCCACCACTCCAAGGGGAATCCAGGCCACATTGGTACTTGAGAGATGGGGCGGCAGGTCAAGCAGGCGGATCCCCCAGATGGTGACACCGTGCTGCTTGTTGACATACAGCTGGGCCCCGTCCCCCCCTGCAGGAAAAGCGACTGTCGGGACACGAGGCAGAGGGTCTCAATTCGCGGAGTTGCATAGGCGTGCCGTTTCGGTGTGCCTGATAGCCACCTGCTCAGATGAGGAGGTGGAGCGCACCGAGGCTGAACAGCAGGACAAGCTCCCTATGCTTTGGCTTCAGGATTTTGCCCCCACACGCCAGGTTGAGGGCCTTTCCAGCCGGGGAGTTGAGGAAGCTGCTTTTGTCTTTGACAGCTGTTGCCCTGGCTTCCCGTACGCTCGTCAGCAGCCCCGGCTGCAGGAGGAGGTCTTTCAGCGAGGCTTCTTTGCCAAAGAAGAAAGCTGAGCGCACTGGGACACCCTTCCCTGTGAGATCGACATCGAATCGCTGTTGACAACAACCAGGGGTTCCGCAGGTGTCCGCCAAATGCTGGT
The DNA here is from genome assembly GCA_023078555.1 of Ulva prolifera. Lineage (NCBI taxonomy): Eukaryota > Viridiplantae > Chlorophyta > Ulvophyceae > Ulvales > Ulvaceae > Ulva > Ulva prolifera. The sequence goes on from CM041199.1 coordinate 8,309,322, forward strand.
GATGGTCACCCGGATCAAGTGGGGGGAACAAGGTCCAGCATTGGGGACAAACGTGGCGCGTCACAGAGGAAACAGGCGGGACACCCAACACCGCCTTGACGAGGTGAAAGGAGGGGGGGAAAAAGTTGCCATCGGGTAGCAGGAGGTAATGTATGAACCTGCACCACGTATCGACGACCACGTCTTGTATGCGAAAGAGGCTCTTCAACTGGGCAATCCACCTGCACACCGCGAGGACGGTGAGGGCGCTGCCAGTGTATATGTGTTTCATGCGTTGGTCATGCCACCAGGCGCCCGTGCCCTTCCGGGCCCCTGTGGTGGGGAGCGGGCCGTCGTCATCCGCCTCCTGCATGGGCAACGATCCGGCCAGTCCCACGGAGGAGTACGAGCGGATTCACAGCATTGCATGTAATGTAAGTTGAGGACACACCTCGGATTCGTCTGAACTGTAGTCCGTCTCTGAGGAGAAGGCAATGGAGTCTGCGTCTGAGGTGTCTGAGTCGGCGTCTGAAAATTGTGCGGGGCCCTCGGCATAGTCACTTTCGGACGGTGGGGGCAGCTGTACACAATCCCAACACATCAGAGTTGCTTTGGGCGAGCAGGCAGGATACAGCAAAGGGACAGGAGCGCTGACACCCATGGCCAGCACGAGCCGCTGTCATGCCGATCTGCATCATGATCAGGCAAACCGGGACTTAGCACGGTCAACTACCGAAGGTACGCACGTCGAAGAGGTCGTCGGAGTGGGCAGGCTCATCGAGGGGGACCCCCCATGTCTGGAGGTGATGGGGATCTCCCAGAGGGACCGGCCCCGTCGTGTCTGCCGCTGCGGTCATCATCGGCAGTAGCGGAGGTCGGGCCAGCGGCTGGCCTCGAGTCTGGGCCCGCGTCGTCGTGTCCACCAGCGGCTCTCCGCGATGCGGCTGCTGCACTCAGTCGACGGCTGCAAGGACCGTGATGGTTTTGGGCGGTGTTGTGCCCCTGAAACTTCTCACCACAGGCTAGACACTGGTATTTAAACGGTTCCTTCCCCGTCGGCTCGGGAGGGATCAGGCGCTTACAGTTCGCTTTGGCAACAATTCGTTCACCTCCGCCCTCTTCAGTCTATTCGCCGAACCGGCCATGGTAGCCAGCCGTACTTAAGCATTCTTGTGACGAGGTTCAACGATAGCGCGGCCTCTGGTGTTTGTCGTCCCTATGATGGCATTACGTCCCACGAAGACCTCCCTGTCGCATCCCATGTTCGCCCTGACGCCACAATCCCTGGCGAGGCGCCGGGGTATCGAGGCAGCCAAACCTTTGAAGGCGGACCGCGCGACGACGCTACATCGGCATACCATTAAAAGCACGGAGCAGCAAAGCATGTGCGAATGACGCGATATGTTAGCTGTGCCTACGATACGACCATCCACAGTACCCGCCATAGACGTGTGTTAATTCCGCTTTGTCTAATCATCCACCATGTCCAACCTGCAGTTCACGTTCCTCCGCGCGGCGCCCGTCGTCATCGAGAAAGAAGTTGTAGATGACGCAGACAACGGAGCAGGGATGCTTGACGTGCTGGTCAGCAACGTGTGGAGCAGAGGTGCCGGCGTCGACGGGTTGACTTTGACGTCAACCGTCGACAAAGACAGCTCCGTTGATATCGACAGTGTCGAGAAACTGATGACGTGCGTAAAGTACTTCTTCAGGAAAGGCACAATCGCTGGACTGCTGAAGCCGCCCGTGCTGGTGAAGGCGCTGGGCAAGGGCAGAGGGAGCGTGGGACAAGCGTCGGCAGCCGTCGGCACTGCACACTCCACAGCTACGGCCTTGACTGCGGACCCCGACGCTGCCAGGCGGTGGGAAACGATGAAGGATGCGGTGATGATGTGGACGGAAGGGATGAGATCCAAGGTGGCGGGAATGGCCAATGCCCACACGCAAGGCAAGAAGGTGCAGGCACTAGTGAACCTGGCCCTCCCAGACGACGAGAAGGTGTGGGTCGGGAGTATTCTAACGAAAACACAGGCGGACGCACTCGGCAAAGCTGCACATGGGGTACGGCTGCTGTCTCCGACTAACAACGTGATTGCAAACTGGGGTCCACTACCACCCCGTCAGGGCCACGGGATCGCATGCCACCGACTGTCAGTGTAGTGTCTTGGCACGTCAGAGTCGCCATTCGCGGTCAGTATGAAGTGACGGGTATCGTGTACAGGTCGGCAGAACAGGTGAAGCGTACGAAGCTGCTACTAATATCAATCATGCTTTCTACCGCCAGCACGCCCATTTGAACGCCGTGACCAAAGAGTGTGCCTCTGCTGATGCTCGGGTTATGCCGTACCTGTTGCCGTGCCCAACGGTGGCGGAGAAGGGAAGCACACAGTATCCGCCCAGACGGAGGTGACCCGATGTGCAGTAAGTTTTCGAGACGGGCGTGGGACCATAACACGGGCCTGCGGAGGAATCCCAGCGCCCGCGAGCAGAGGAATCTGCTCGCGGCAATGAATGTGTTCCAGAACACCAAGGTATGTCCTCCACCTTGGTCAGAGTTGGAGTGGCCATTCGCCGAATGGCCACTCCAGCGCGTCATGCATTGTGTTGCACTGCACGCGCCCGGAGTGGCCATTCGCCGAATGGCCACTCCAGTGCGTCATGCATTGTGTTGCACTGCACGCGGCCGGAGTGGCCATTCGCCGAATGGCCACTCCAGCGCGTCATGCATTGTGTTGCACTGCACGCGGCCGGAGTGGCCATTCGCCGAATGGCCACTCCAGAGCGTCATGCATTGTCTTGCACTGCACGCGCCCGGAGTGGCCATTCGCCGAATGGCCACTCCAGCGCGGCGCGGCCTGCTTGAATCCGCACTTGCATGGCCACTGACCTGCCATTCGGCGACTGTGTTCCAACCAATGTGGTTCGTGCGCAGTTCACCGTGAGAGGAGACCGCTTCCCTATCGATAGCGAACCCATGAAAACCCCCGAGGCCTGGGCTATGGAGGACGGTGAGTATGTGTGCGAAGGAATCGCCAAGGTTGCTGCGGCCCGGCGCGCTATCGAAGGGACCGCTGACTCTCCCGTCCAACGGGGCAAGAGACAAAGGAAGACCGAGAAGGTACAATCTCACCACACGCTGTACTGCCCGCCTGAGGTTGGCCATTAAGTGGTACCGGGATTGTACGGGCGCCTGTGTGAGCGGCATGTGCCATCATTCGAGGCAGCCATGCGTCTACAGGCTCCTACCGCATCGAAGTCAGGAAGACGGGGCACTCATTCCAACAGCGGACGGCGCACAATGCTCGCTGACTTTTCTCACCGGCGGCCAGGGCTAGAACCAAGGGCAGACCGCACTGCTGATAAGGACAGTGAGCACCAGCCGGACGTGGAAGAGGTGGGTCACGATCAGATGGGTGAAGAGGAAGAGCCTGATTCTCCCCAGCGGGCAGACGATCGATGCGAGTCCCCGGAGATGGAGTTACAAGCCGCAGCGCCGGTATGTCCTCTTATGATTTGTGCCAATTGACGCCTAGTCCGATTGTACTTGCCCCACCCATCAACAGACCAGGTGTAAGAGCGCCTGTACATTGCAGAAGTCCAACAAAGCTCTTGAGAAGCGAAAGGCCAAGGCAGAGACGGAGGCCGCCCACCAAGCGCGTAGGGATATTCGGAAAAAGATTGAGGATTGCGAGGCTAAGCTGGCAAGGCATCAGCCCAGAAGCAAGGGTGCGAGTGTGCAGAAATTAAAACAGCAGCTTGGTGTATTGACGGTATGTCACTACCCCGATACACTTGATCTGACATGTGACACCAATGCCTGCAATTGTAGCACTATTTGTGTGACAGTCGCTCAGACCACGAATGCATTAGAGCCGTGCACTCATGCAGCTGGTATTGCATGCAGGCCGAGTTGTCAAAGGTGCAAGACTCCATAATTGACGGCTTCCCGGACGAGGACGAGTAGACATGCCAGTGCATTGTATGGTTGTATTTGGGCCACCTCAGGACCATCTTGCAGCCTGTACGTATACATAGGTCCTTTGCCCGGTCCTGTCCGCGGAATGTCAGGGAGTCTGTCCTGAGGAAATGTGTGGGAGTGTGAGCTATGTATGAATCTAGCGATGAACAAGGAAAGAACGCGCCATGTAAGCACCTACAGCATATGAATGCAGGCATACTGCCAACTGCAGCCCCGTGTTCACGTGCCTCATCACAAAGAAAACAACCACATCATGCTTCCACAAAACCGCGATCCTTCCTGCACTCCGCTTACATGTGCGCGACCAAGTCTGATCCGGTAATAACGCCCATGACGCCTTTGGTCAAGCATTGCGTGTCCACAAGTGCACACTCCTCGTAACCATACGTGAGTATATCTCAAGCCAGACGGATACATGTACGTCACGAGGTCACCAATCCTACGGCCCAGCCTGTACTTCCTGCATCCCCGAGGCGGACGCCATACGGATCCGAGACGGATCCGAAATTTAGTGCACGCGTCCGTAGTCCCTCCGTCGGACGCACAACGGAACCGTCTTTTCTTCCGAACATCCTCCGGTTGGGCTCCGAAGGCAGGCTAGTAACAAAAGGCGTTGCCCTGGGGCGTACCGGACGGGAATCGGAAAATCCTACCTGCCTCTGCCCCACCTCCGCCACAAGTCTCCGATACTCCTAGCAACCTACGTCCGCCCTCCACCGATTCTCCGTAGGCTCTCCAACTGCCCCTCCGCACACACTACGTCAGCTCTCCGATTCACCGTGTCGCCATTCTTCTAGTGATAGGTCCTAGCACATATCCATCCAACGCAGACCCGCATTCACAAGGAGGTGAAACACTGACTCATAGTTTCAGTCGGGTCCTTGCCACTAAGTGATAGCGTCTGAGGGTTTCACTCGATCTCTCTCGAGGCACCGTCAGTCTCGCCCCAGTATGCAATCAGTTGCAGCTTACCCACTGCGCTTGCACACGGATTCAGCACATGCGGATATCAAGTTTTTTTGCTTGGGCTAGTTGTGAGGCATTGTCGGCTCGTAATTTTTACATTGCAGTGTGCTTTGAGCTTTGTGCTTGCGGTGTCCTGCATACTGTGAAACACTGTGGATCGAGCGCTTCTGCTTCAACTAAATGAGTTTCATGCAATAAGTGTGTGTGCATAATAAGGCATATGGGTGCATATCTTGCCCGGGTACGCTACAGAGATGGCATGCCAGAAGCTGAAGACACATCATTCAATTGCAGTTCACCAGCGTTTTTTTATTCAGCCTCTAGCACCGGCATGCCAAAGCGGGCTGAGTGCATAACAGAGAGGTTGCAGTGTGCTGCAGTGAACAGCAGCGGTGCATGGTAAGCAGCGCTACTCGAAGACAGCTTGTCATGTGGCTGCTTCAGCACAACCAAGTGTGGCCATGCTGAAGGGTGTGGCACGCACACGCTTGACTTCTGTGGCCTGCGGGCCACTGGCAGCAAGGCATCAAGGTAGTGCAGTGAGCAGCGCTGCTTAGGGAAAGACTGCCTGTCATGCCGCTTCAGCATAGCCACATGTGGTCATGCTGAAGGGCATGACACGTACACGCTTCCCCTAGGTGGCCTGCTGGCCACAACCAATCAGCCAATGAACCAGCCATTGCATGTTGCAACTGCATCATGTGGTGACGATTGCACACTACACACGCATACACCAAACACAGACACTACATGATCCTAAAACTGTCATTACGGATGTTTGCTAGGTCTCCTAATGTGGTCCTCATCTGTAAGGACTATACTTGTTAGGACATCCTACCTGTTAGGACGGAACTCTATCTTTCCAAACATGTGCCAAACCAGTCCTTATGTAAGGATTTTAAGCATGCCACAAATCCTTGCGCTGTCCTTACATCAGCCTAGCCTTGGCCTCACAACGCGTATAAGGACACTGTATGGCTGAAGTGAGGTTGTTGTAAGGACATTTCGGTGCTACTAGTGGACCGAGTCCGTGTGGAGTGTCCGTGTGGATTGTACGTGTGGAGTGACCGAGTCCGTGTGGAGTGTCCGTGTGGAGTGTACGTGTGGAGTGACAGTGTGGAGTGACCGAGCCCGTGTGGAGTGTCCGTGTGGAGTGTCCGTGTGGAGTGTACGTGTGGAGTGACCGTGTCCGTGTGGTGTGTCCGTGTGGAGTGTACGTGTGGAGTGACCGTGTCCGTGTGGTGTGTCCGTGTGGAGTGTACGTGTGGAGTGCCCAAGTCCGTGTGGAGTGTCCGTGTGGAGTGTACGTGTGGAGTGCCCATGTCCGTGTGGAGTGACCGTGTGGAGTGTACGTGTGGAGTGTACGTGTGGAATGACCGTGTCCGTGTGGAGTGTCCGTGTGGAGTGTACGTGTGGAGTGCCCAAGTCCGTGTGGAGTGTCCGTGTGGAGTGTACGTGTGGAGTGCCCAAGTTCGTGTGGAGTGACCGTGTGGAGTGTACGTGTGGAGTGACCGAGTCCGTGTGGAGTGTCCGTGTGGAGTGACCGTGTGGAGTGCCCAAGTCCGTGTGGAGTGTCCGTGTGGATTGTACGTGTGGAGTGACCGAGTCCGTGTGGAGTGTCCGTGTGGAATGTACGTGTGGAGTGACCGTGTCCGTGTGGAGTGTCCGTGTGGAGTGTACGTGTGGAGTGCCCAAGTTCGTGTGGAGTGACCGTGTGGAGTGTACGTGTGGAGTGACCGAGTCCGTGTGGAGTGTCCGTGTGGAGTGACCGTGTGGAGTGCCCAAGTCCGTGTGGAGTGTCCGTGTGGATTGTACGTGTGGAGTGACCGAGTCCGTGTGGAGTGTCCGTGTGGAATGTACGTGTGGAGTGACCGTGTCCGTGTGGAGTGTCCGTGTGGAGTGTCCGTGTGGAGAGACCGAGTCCGTGTGGAGTGGCCGTGTGGAGTGTCCGTTTGGAGTGTACGCGTGGAGTGACCGTGTCCTTGTGGAGTGTCCGTGTTGAGTGTACGTGTGGACTGCCCAAGTCCGTGTGGAGTGTCCGTGTGGAGTGTACGTGTGGAGTGACCGTGTCCGTGTGGAGTATCCGTGTGGAGTGTACGTGTGGAGTGCCCAAGTCTGTGTGGAGTGTCCATGTGGAGTGTACGTGTGGAGTGCCCAAGTCCGTGTGGACTGTCCGTGTGGAGTGTCCGCTTGGAGTGTACGTGTGGAGTGACTGTGTCCGTGTGGTGTGTCCGTGTGGAGTGTACGTGTGGAGTGCCCAAGTCCGTGTGGAGTGTCCGTGTGGAGTGTACGTGTGGAGTGCCCAAGTTCGTGTGGAGTGACCGTGTGGAGTGTACGTGTGGAGTGACCGAGTCCGTGTGGAGTGTCCGTGTGGAGTGACCGTGTGGAGTGCCCAAGTCCGTGTGGAGTGTCCGTGTGGATTGTACGTGTGGAGTGACCGAGTCCGTGTGGAGTGTCCGTGTGGAATGTACGTGTGGAGTGACCGTGTCCGTGTGGAGTGTCCGTGTGGAGTGTCCGTGTGGAGAGACCGAGTCCGTGTGGAGTGGCCGTGTGGAGTGTCCGTTTGGAGTGTACGCGTGGAGTGACCGTGTCCTTGTGGAGTGTCCGTGTGGAGTGTACGTGTGGAGTGCCCAAGTTCGTGTGGAGTGACCGTGTGGAGTGTACGTGTGGAGTGACCGAGTCCGTGTGGAGTGTCCGTGTGGAGTGACCGTGTGGAGTGCCCAAGTCCGTGTGGAGTGTCCGTGTGGATTGTACGTGTGGAGTGACCGAGTCCGTGTGGAGTGTCCGTGTGGAATGTACGTGTGGAGTGACCGTGTCCGTGTGGTGTGTCCGTGTGGAGTGTACGTGTGGAGTGACCGTGTCCGTGTGGTGTGTCCGTGTGGAGTGTACGTGTGGAGTGCCCAAGTCCGTGTGGAGTGTCCGTGTGGAGTGTACGTGTGGAGTGCCCATGTCCGTGTGGAGTGACCGTGTGGAGTGTACGTGTGGAGTGACCGAGTCCGTGTGGTGTGTCCGTGTGGAGTGTACGTGTGGAGTGCCCAAGTCCGTGTGGAGTGTCCGTGTGGAGTGTCCGTTTGGAGTGTACGTGTGGAGTGACCGAGTCCGTGTGGTGTGTCCGTGTGGAGTGTACGTGTGGAGTGCCCAAGTCCGTGTGGAGTGTCCGTGTGGAGTGTACGTGTGGAGTGCCCAAGTCCGTGTGGAGTGACCGTGTGGAGTGTCCGTGTGGAGTGGCCGTGTGGAGTGACCGAGTCCGTGTGGAGTGTACGTGTGGAGTGTCCGTGTGGAGAGACCGAGTCCGTGTGGAGTGTCCGTGTGGAGTGTCCGTTTGGAGTGTACGTGTGGAGTGACCGTGTCCGTGTGGAGTGTCCGTGTGGAGTGTACGTGTGGAGTGCCCAAGTCCGTGTGGAGTGTCCGTGTGGAGTGGCCGTGTGGAGTGTCCGTTTGGAGTGTACGTTTGGAGTGACCGTGTCCTTGTGGAGTGTCCGTGTGGAGTGTACGTGTGGAGTGCCCAAGTCCGTGTGGAGTGTCCGTGTGGAGTGTCCGTGTGGAGTGTCCGTTTGGAGTGTACGTGTGGAGTGACCGTGTCCGTGTGGTGTGTCCGTGTGGAGTGTACGTGTGGAGTGCCCAAGTCCGTGTGGAGTGTCCGTGTGGAGAGACCGAGTCCGTGTGGAGTGTCCGTGTGGAGTGTCCGTTTGGAGTGTACGTGTGGAGTGACCGTGTCCGTGTGGAGTGTCCGTGTGGAGTGTACGTGTGGAGTGCCCAAGTCCGTGTGGAGTGTCCGTGTGGAGTGGCCGTGTGGAGTGTCCGTTTGGAGTGTACGTTTGGAGTGACCGTGTCCTTGTGGAGTGTCCGTGTGGAGTGTACGTGTGGAGTGCCCAAGTCCGTGTGGAGTGTCCGTGTGGAGTGTCCGTGTGGAGTGTCCGTTTGGAGTGTACGTGTGGAGTGACCGTGTCCGTGTGGTGTGTCCGTGTGGAGTGTACGTGTGGAGTGCCCAAGTCCGTGTGGAGTGTCCGTGTGGAGTGTACGTATGGAGTGCCCAAGTCCGTGTGGAGTGACCGTGTGGAGTGTACGTGTGGAGTGACCGAGTCCGTGTGGAGTGTCCGTGTGGAGTGTCCGCGTGGAGTGACCGTGTGGAGTGCCCAAGTCCGTTTGGAGTGTCCGTGTGGAGTGTCCGTGTGGAGTGTCCGTGTGGAGAGACCGAGTCCGTGTGGAGTGGCCGTGTGGAGTGTCCGTTTGGAGTGTACGTGTGGAGTGACCGTGTCCTTGTGGAGTGTCCGTGTTGAGTGTACGTGTGGAGTGCCCAAGTCCGTGTGGAGTGTCCGTGTGGAGTGTCCGTGTGGAGTGACCGAGTCCGTGTGGAGTGTCCGTGTGGAGTGTACGCGTGGAGTGTCCGTGTGGAGTGTACATGTGTAGTGACCAAGTCCGTGTGGAGTGTCCGTGTGGAGTGTACGTGTGGACTGCCCAAGTCCGTGTGGAGTGTCCGTGTGGAGTGTACGTGTGGAGTGACCGTGTCCGTGTGGAGTATCCGTGTGGAGTGTACGTGTGGAGTGCCCAAGTCTGTGTGGAGTGTCCATGTGGAGTGTACGTGTGGAGTGCCCAAGTCCGTGTGGACTGTCCGTGTGGAGTGTCCGCTTGGAGTGTACGTGTGGAGTGACTGTGTCCGTGTGGTGTGTCCGTGTGGAGTGTACGTGTGGAGTGCCCAAGTCCGTGTGGAGTGTCCGTGTGGAGTGTACGTGTGGAGTGCCCAAGTTCGTGTGGAGTGACCGTGTGGAGTGTACGTGTGGAGTGACCGAGTCCGTGTGGAGTGTCCGTGTGGAGTGACCGTGTGGAGTGCCCAAGTCCGTGTGGAGTGTCCGTGTGGATTGTACGTGTGGAGTGACCGAGTCCGTGTGGAGTGTCCGTGTGGAATGTACGTGTGGAGTGACCGTGTCCGTGTGGAGTGTCCGTGTGGAGTGTCCGTGTGGAGAGACCGAGTCCGTGTGGAGTGGCCGTGTGGAGTGTCCGTTTGGAGTGTACGCGTGGAGTGACCGTGTCCTTGTGGAGTGTCCGTGTTGAGTGTACGTGTGGACTGCCCAAGTCCGTGTGGAGTGTCCGTGTGGAGTGTACGTGTGGAGTGACCGTGTCCGTGTGGAGTATCCGTGTGGAGTGTACGTGTGGAGTGCCCAAGTCTGTGTGGAGTGTCCATGTGGAGTGTACGTGTGGAGTGCCCAAGTCCGTGTGGACTGTCCGTGTGGAGTGTCCGCTTGGAGTGTACGTGTGGAGTGACTGTGTCCGTGTGGTGTGTCCGTGTGGAGTGTACGTGTGGAGTGCCCAAGTCCGTGTGGAGTGTCCGTGTGGAGTGTACGTGTGGAGTGCCCAAGTTCGTGTGGAGTGACCGTGTGGAGTGTACGTGTGGAGTGACCGAGTCCGTGTGGAGTGTCCGTGTGGAGTGACCGTGTGGAGTGCCCAAGTCCGTGTGGAGTGTCCGTGTGGAGTGTACGTGTGGAGTGACCGAGTCCGTGTGGAGTGTCCGTGTGGAATGTACGTGTGGAGTGACCGTGTCCGTGTGGAGTGTCCGTGTGGAGTGTCCGTGTGGAGAGACCGAGTCCGTGTGGAGTGGCCGTGTGGAGTGTCCGTTTGGAGTGTACGCGTGGAGTGACCGTGTCCTTGTGGAGTGTCCGTGTTGAGTGTACGTGTGGAGTGCCCAAGTCCGTGTGGAGTGTCCGTGTGAAGTGTCCGTGTGGAGTGTCCGTTTGGAGTGTACGTGTGGAGTGACTGTGTCCGTGTGGTGTGTCCGTGTGGAGTGTACGTGTGGAGTGCCCAAGTCCGTGTGGAGTGTCCGTGTGGAGTGTACGTGTGGAGTGCCCAAGTTCGTGTGGAGTGACCGTGTGGAGTGTACGTGTGGAGTGACCGAGTCCGTGTGGAGTGTCCGTGTGGAGTGACCGTGTGGAGTGCCCAAGTCCGTGTGGAGTGTCCGTGTGGATTGTACGTGTGGAGTGACCGAGTCCGTGTGGAGTGTCCGTGTGGAATGTACGTGTGGAGTGACCGTGTCCGTGTGGAGTGTCCGTGTGGAGAGACCGAGTCCGTGTGGAGTGGCCGTGTGGAGTGTCCGTTTGGAGTGTACGCGTGGAGTGTACGTGTGGAGTGACTGTGTCCGTGTGGTGTGTCCGTGTGGAGTGTACGTGTGGAGTGCCCAAGTCCGTGTGGAGTGTCCGTGTGGAGTGTACGTGTGGAGTGTACGTGTGGAGTGACCGAGTCCGTGCGGAGTGGCCGTGTGGAGTGTCCGTGTGGAGTGACAGTGTGGAGTGACCGAGCCCGTGTGGAGTGTCCGTGTGGAGTGTCCGTGTGGAGTGTCCGTTTGGAGTGTACGTGTGGAGTGACTGTGTCCGTGTGGTGTGTCCGTGTGGAGTGTACGTGTGGAGTGCCCAAGTCCGTGTGGAGTGTCCGTGTGGAGTGTACGTGTGGAGTGTACGTGTGGAGTGACCGAGTCCGTGCGGAGTGGCCGTGTGGAGTGTCCGTGTGGAGTGACAGTGTGGAGTGACCGAGCCCGTGTGGAGTGTCCGTGTGGAGTGTACGTGTGGAGTGACCGTGTCCGTGTGGAGTGGCCGTGTGGAGTGACCGTGTGAAGTGCCCAAGTCCGTGTGGAGTATCCGTGTGGAGTGTACGTGTGGAGTGACCGTGTCCGTGTGGAGTGTCCGTGTGGAGTGTACGTGTGGAGTGACCGAGTCCGTGTGGAGTGTCCGTGTGGAGTGTACGTGTGGAGTGCCTAAGCCCGTGTGGAGTGTCCGTGTGGAGTGTCCGTTTGGAGTGTACGTGTGGAGTGACCGTGTCCGTGTGGTGTGTCCGTGTGGAGTGTACGTGTGGAGTGCCCAAGTCTGTGTGGAGTGTTCGTGTGGAGTGTACGTGTGGAGTGCTCAAGTCCGTGTGGAGTCTCCGTGTGGAGTGTCCGTTTGGAGTGTACGTGTGGAGTGACCGTGTCCGTGTGGTGTGTCCGTGTGGAGTGTACGTGTGGAGTGCCCAAGTCCGTGTGGAGTGTCCGTGTGGAGTGTACGTATGGAGTGCCCAAGTCCGGGTGGAGTGACCGTGTGGAGTGTACGTGTGGAGTGACCGAGTCCGTGTGGAGTGTCCGTGTGGAGTGTCCGCGTGGAGTGACCGTGTGGAGTGCCCAAGTCCGTTTGGAGTGTCCGTGTGGATTGTACGTGTGGAGTGACCGAGTCCGTGTGGAGTGTCCGTGTGGAGTGTACGCGTGGAGTGTCCGTGTGGAGTGTACATGTGTAGTGACCAAGTCCGTGTGGAGTGTCCGTGTGGAGTGTACGTGTGGAGTGCCCAAGTCCGTGTGGAGTGTCCGTGTGGAGTGTACGTATGGAGTGCCCAAGTCCGGGTGGAGTGACCGTGTGGAGTGTACGTGTGGAGTGACCGAGTCCGTGTGGAGTGTCCGTGTGGAGTGTCCGCGTGGAGTGACCGTGTGGAGTGCCCAAGTCCGTTTGGAGTGTCCGTGTGGATTGTACGTGTGGAGTGTCCGTGTCCGTGTGGAGTGTCCGTGTGGAGTGTCCGTGTGGAGAGACCGAGTCCGTGTGGAGTGGCCGTGTGGAGTGTCCGTTTGGAGTGTACGTGTGGAGTGACCGTGTCCTTGTGGAGTGTCCGTGTTGAGTGTACGTGTGGAGTGCCCAAGTCCGTGTGGAGTGTCCGTGTGGAGTGACCGAGTCCGTGTGGAGTGTCCGTGTGGAGTGTACGCGTGGAGTGTCCGTGTGGAGTGTACATGTGTAGTGACCAAGTCCGTGTGGAGTGTCCGTGTGGAGTGTACGTGTGGACTGCCCAAGTCCGTGTGGAGTGTCCGTGTGGAGTGTACGTGTGGAGTGACCGTGTCCGTGTGGAGTATCCGTGTGGAGTGTACGTGTGGAGTGCCCAAGTCTGTGTGGAGTGTCCATGTGGAGTGTACGTGTGGAGTGCCCAAGTCCGTGTGGACTGTCCGTGTGGAGTGTCCGCTTGGAGTGTACGTGTGGAGTGACTGTGTCCGTGTGGTGTGTCCGTGTGGAGTGTACGTGTGGAGTGCCCAAGTCCGTGTGGAGTGTCCGTGTGGAGTGTACGTGTGGAGTGCCCAAGTTCGTGTGGAGTGACCGTGTGGAGTGTACGTGTGGAGTGACCGAGTCCGTGTGGAGTGTCCGTGTGGAGTGACCGTGTGGAGTGCCCAAGTCCGTGTGGAGTGTCCGTGTGGATTGTACGTGTGGAGTGACCGAGTCCGTGTGGAGTGTCCGTGTGGAATGTACGTGTGGAGTGACCGTGTCCGTGTGGAGTGTCCGTGTGGAGTGTCCGTGTGGAGAGACCGAGTCCGTGTGGAGTGGCCGTGTGGAGTGTCCGTTTGGAGTGTACGCGTGGAGTGACCGTGTCCTTGTGGAGTGTCCGTGTTGAGTGTACGTGTGGAGTGCCCAAGTCCGTGTGGAGTGTCCGTGTGGAGTGTCCGTGTGGAGTGTCCGTTTGGAGTGTACGTGTGGAGTGACTGTGTCCGTGTGGTGTGTCCGTGTGGAGTGTACGTGTGGAGTGCCCAAGTCCGTGTGGAGTGTCCGTGTGGAGTGTACGTGTGGAGTGTACGTGTGGAGTGACCGAGTCCGTGCGGAGTGGCCGTGTGGAGTGTCCGTGTGGAGTGACAGTGTGGAGTGACCGAGCCCGTGTGGAGTGTCCGTGTGGAGTGTACGTGTGGAGTGAACGTGTCCGTGTGGAGTGGCCGTGTGGAGTGACCGTGTGAAGTGCCCAAGTCCGTGTGGAGTATCCGTGTGGAGTGTACGTGTGGAGTGACCGTGTCCGTGTGGAGTGTCCGTGTGGAGTGTACGTGTGGAGTGCCTAAGCCCGTGTGGAGTGTCCGTGTGGAGTGTCCGTTTGGAGTGTACGTGTGGAGTGACCGTGTCCGTGTGGTGTGTCCGTGTGGAGTGTACGTGTGGAGTGCCCAAGTCTGTGTGGAGTGTTCGTGTGGAGTGTACGTGTGGAGTGCTCAAGTCCGTGTGGAGTCTCCGTGTGGAGTGTCCGTTTGGAGTGTACGTGTGGAGTGACCGTGTCCGTGTGGTGTGTCCGTGTGGAGTGTACGTGTGGAGTGCCCAAGTCCGTGTGGAGTGTCCGTGTGGAGTGTACGTATGGAGTGCCCAAGTCCGGGTGGAGTGACCGTGTGGAGTGTACGTGTGGAGTGACCGAGTCCGTGTGGAGTGTCCGTGTGGAGTGTCCGCGTGGAGTGACCGTGTGGAGTGCCCAAGTCCGTTTGGAGTGTCCGTGTGGATTTTACGTGTGGAGTGTCCGTGTGAAGTTACCGAGTCCGTGTGGAGTGGCCGTGTGGAGTGACCGTGTGGAGTGTACGTGTGGAGTGTCCGTGTGGAGTGTACATGTGTAGTGACCAAGTCCGTGTGGAGTGTCCGTGTGGAGTGTACGTGTGGACTGCCCAAGTCCGTGTGGAGTGTCCGTGTGGAGTGTACGTGTGGAGTGACCGTGTCCGTGTGGAGTATCCGTGTGGAGTGTACGTGTGGAGTGCCCAAGTCTGTGTGGAGTGTCCATGTGGAGTGTACGTGTGGAGTGCCCAAGTCCGTGTGGACTGTCCGTGTGGAGTGTCCGCTTGGAGTGTACGTGTGGAGTGACTGTGTCCGTGTGGTGTGTCCGTGTGGAGTGTACGTGTGGAGTGCCCAAGTCCGTGTGGAGTGTCCGTGTGGAGTGTACGTATGGAGTGCCCAAGTCCGGGTGGAGTGACCGTGTGGAGTGTACGTGTGGAGTGCCTAAGCCCGTGTGGAGTGTCCGTGTGGAGTGTCCGTTTGGAGTGTACGTGTGGAGTGACCGTGTCCGTGTGGTGTGTCCGTGTGGAGTGTACGTGTGGAGTGCCCAAGTCTGTGTGGAGTGTTCGTGTGGAGTGTACGTGTGGAGTGCTCAAGTCCGTGTGGAGTCTCCGTGTGGAGTGTCCGTTTGGAGTGTACGTGTGGAGTGACCGTGTCCGTGTGGTGTGTCCGTGTGGAGTGTACGTGTGGAGTGCCCAAGTCCGTGTGGAGTGTCCGTGTGGAGTGTACGTGTGGAGTGCCCAAGTTCGTGTGGAGTGACCGTGTGGAGTGTACGTGTGGAGTGACCGAGTCCGTGTGGAGTGTCCGTGTGGAGTGACCGTGTGGAGTGCCCAAGTCCGTGTGGAGTGTCCGTGTGGATTGTACGTGTGGAGTGACCGAGTCCGTGTGGAGTGTCCGTGTGGAATGTACGTGTGGAGTGACCGTGTCCGTGTGGAGTGTCCGTGTGGAGTGTCCGTGTGGAGAGACCGAGTCCGTGTGGAGTGGCCGTGTGGAGTGTCCGTTTGGAGTGTACGTGTGGAGTGACCGTGTCCTTGTGGAGTGTCCGTGTTGAGTGTACGTGTGGAGTGCCCAAGTCCGTGTGGAGTGTCCGTGTGGAGTGTCCGTGTGGAGTGTCCGTTTGGAGTGTACGTGTGGAGTGACTGTGTCCGTGTGGTGTGTCCGTGTGGAGTGTACGTGTGGAGTGCCCAAGTCCGTGTGGAGTGTCCGTGTGGAGTGTACGTGTGGAGTGTACGTGTGGAGTGACCGAGTCCGTGCGGAGTGGCCGTGTGGAGTGTACGTGTGGAGTGTACGTGTGGAGTGACCGAGCCCGTGTGGAGTGTCCGTTTGGAGTGTACGTGTGGAGTGAACGTGTCCGTGTGGAGTGGCCGTGTGGAGTGACCGTGTGAAGTGCCCAAGTCCGTGTGGAGTATCCGTGTGGAGTGTACGTGTGGAGTGACCGTGTCCGTGTGGAGTGTCCGTGTGGAGTGTACGTGTGGAGTGACCGAGTCCGTGTGGAGTGTCCGTGTGGAGTGTACGTGTGGAGTGCCTAAGCCCGTGTGGAGTGTCCGTGTGGAGTGTCCGTTTGGAGTGTACGTGTGGAGTGACCGTGTCCGTGTGGTGTGTCCGTGTGGAGTGTACGTGTGGAGTGCCCAAGTCTGTGTGGAGTGTTCGTGTGGAGTGTACGTGTGGAGTGCTCAAGTCCGTGTGGAGTCTCCGTGTGGAGTGTCCGTTTGGAGTGTACGTGTGGAGTGACCGTGTCCGTGTGGTGTGTCCGTGTGGAGTGTACGTGTGGAGTGCCCAAGTCCGTGTGGAGTGTCCATGTGGAGTGTACGTGTGGAGTGTACGTGTGGAGTGACCGAGTCCGTGCGGAGTGGCCGTGTGGAGTGTACGTGTGGAGTGTACGTGTGGAGTGACCGAGCCCGTGTGGAGTGTCCGTGTGGAGTGTACGTGTGGAGTGAACGTGTCCGTGTGGAGTGGCCGTGTGGAGTGACCGTGTGAAGTGCCCAAGTCCGTGTGGAGTATCCGTGTGGAGTGTACGTGTGGAGTGACCGTGTCCGTGTGGAGTGTCCGTGTGGAGTGTACGTGTGGAGTGACCGAGTCCGTGTGGAGTGTCCGTGTGGAGTGTACGTGTGGAGTGCCTAAGCCCGTGTGGAGTGTCCGTGTGGAGTGTCCGTTTGGAGTGTACGTGTGGAGTGACCGTGTCCGTGTGGTGTGTCCGTGTGGAGTGTACGTGTGGAGTGCCCAAGTCTGTGTGGAGTGTTCGTGTGGAGTGTACGTGTGGAGTGCTCAAGTCCGTGTGGAGTCTCCGTGTGGAGTGTCCGTTTGGAGTGTACGTGTGGAGTGACCGTGTCCGTGTGGTGTGTCCGTGTGGAGTGTACGTGTGGAGTGCCCAAGTCCGTGTGGAGTGTCCGTGTGGAGTGTACGTATGGAGTGCCCAAGTCCGGGTGGAGTGACCGTGTGGAGTGTACGTGTGGAGTGACCGAGTCCGTGTGGAGTGTCCGTGTGGAGTGTCCGCGTGGAGTGACCGTGTGGAGTGCCCAAGTCCGTTTGGAGTGTCCGTGTGGATTGTACGTGTGGAGTGTCCGTGTGAAGTTACCGAGTCCGTGTGGAGTGGCCGTGTGGAGTGACCGTGTGGAGTGTACGTGTGGAGTGTCCGTGTGGAGTGTACATGTGTAGTGACCGAGTCCGTGTGGAGTGTCCGTGTGGAGTGTACGTGTGGACTGCCCAAGTCCGTGTGGAGTGTCCGTGTGGAGTGTACGTGTGGAGTGACCGTGTCCGTGTGGAGTGTCCGTGTGGAGTGTACGTGTGCACAGGGCAGACGACCAGCATGCACACCCATGGGTGAGCATGTTGGGTGCGCAAGCTGCACTGAAATATTAAATGTGCTGAAATAGCTTCAATTTGGCTCGCGAAGGCGCACAGTAGTAGATATGTACATTTATTGGATCAAGGAAGCATTCCGAAGGTGATCGCTGGAGAACTTGGCCTCCCGTGGCTTCATGACAGTGGCTCGGACGCGACGCAGCGAACGGTGACATGGCACGCAGGAGACATAGCATTGTGCACAGACCGTGCAATAATGTTCTTAGGTACTTAGTTTGCACACATGACTGGTTTGCGGCACGGTCTGCCATGATCTGGCTCTCTCGTGTCCGCTCCGTGATGCCATGGCTCCGCGGCAACGCAGCACGAATTGATAGTACAATTCAGATCCAAGGCCGGAAAAGGCTAAAATTTATGGCTTCAGCCAATTTGTGAACTCGAGTTATGTTAGTCTGCTGCTGCATGCCATCCTGTAACTGGTGCGCTTGCAGTGAGACAGATACATGTGCGGCCATCGTATGCTCTGTATGTTGGAGAGATCCACTATAGGTTCCGTGCGCGCGAGAAGTCTACGTCAGAAGTAACAGACAGCTCTTTGGTATGTCTTCGAGTGCCAACTCCAGCCAAATCAGGGCATGCCAGGTGTCGTGTGTGTTCGTGCTGTTGCGAAAATGCCCAAGCTGTCTGCTGTCATCCCTGGCAAAGCCACGATCATGTCCACAGTGTTTTCACGATGATGAGATCTGATTATATCAGCCGCGGAATGGTGTGCCAAAAGCTTCTGGTTACGTGGCGTTGCCAGTTAAGCAAAGCGCACTGCAAGCATGAATGTGAGGTTGCAGCCCTCGCGAACGCCCCTCCCAACACAACCTCGCTGAATGCAAGTACTTTTTCATATGAGAAGTGCACAGTACCAGTTGCACGATGACAATGTGGAAGCCTCCGTGCGTTACGATTCGCGGGCCACTGCACACCGATCGATATTCATCAATTCGATGTCGCTGGACATAGTTTTGCCCAGGATCACTTATGCAATATAATAGCGGGCAATAAGCCTTGATTGTGTGCCATATTGCACGTCTTCTAGTTGGCGCACTCTGCGTCTGCGCACCCACTCGCGTCTGCGCGCCTGTGAAACCAAGGCTCACCCACTGAAGTGCGCCATCGAGTGCGCGACACATGAATGCGTGAGCATGCTGGGTGCGCTGAATTGCATGAACACGCAAATCATCAAATAGATGCTTCATGATCAGGTACAGCATTGTAGTACGTGTTTGGTACATTCCTATCATCGCTGGCGCCCATCTACGGTGGTCCTTGAACCACCTCAAGTCGCTCCCACTATGCGCTGCTCAGTCTTCCTCAAATTGCATACTACCATACATAAAATACACTCAACATCCACCATCAAATCGACACTAGCTGGTATATACTTGCTCACTGCACAATTGAACGTGGCCTGATCGAGAGGAGGACTGCTCCTTCGCCAAGTCTGCTCCTGCATACCAGAGATGATATGACGCCTTGTTGTACAGACCAAGGCACCTACGGTGTAAAAATTCACGGACAGAAAACGATGAAGGTGCAAGGTGGCATTCAGAGATGCAAGACAGTGTATGCACACCTGCCATGCTAGGCTTACTGCATCGGTCTTGTCAGGTATATAAAGCTGTGGCAATTGCCATCCTGCATGCGATCAACTTTTTCATTCAGAGCACCTTAGTATGAAATGAGTCTATCGATCGACTGAACACATCAGCAAGCTATCGGGGCAACAGCAAACCATTTGGACCATCAGGCCACTTCGGTCAGCAGATATATGCTGCATGTCCTCATCGTGGCTGTACCGATTGTCGATGCCTCAATCTCTGTATGTTGCAACCTGTGTGCTGGTTGCAGACCTACATGAGCAAGTATTTCTGAGACGTCCAGAGCTGGCAGCCATCCGAGTCAGGACATCAGCTACAACAGCCAGGCGTTGTGACCATTTACAGCAAATGTATCAGTATCGTGTGACCGACCGTTTGTGCTAAAGCTGCAACGAAAAGTCAATAGCTAGCTTGACAGTCTCAGAACGAACCTCTGCACAACAAAGGTCTCGGATTGAGAGTTGAAAAATACACATTGACTGTCGACATCGGATCTGTGTCTCAAGTTGGAGAGGTGTAGCAAGTGCACCTGCATGCAAGCACAGCTCTTGACATCAGGCAAACGCTTCGAGGTATGCACCATTTCAAGACATTCTATGGAACAGACAGAGTCTAATCAACGTCACTCACGCGAACACAAGCTCGCCCTTGTCTTCGCCGGGCCCGGGGACTGCTCGAGGGGCTTGATCTGATCAACAACGAGCGCTCGTGAAATGTGCGCGACAGCACAGTGCACAGACATAAAAGATATTACGCCATGGAGGATCAAGTAATACATACTTGCGAAACGATCTGCGCCATCGGTGAATGCAGATCACCTGGTTATACTGCAACGGGGAGCTGCAACTGACACGGCGACATGCAAGAGCTGATCAACGCAGCATCAAAAGCCTTCCCTAACGCACCGAAGTTAAATATCCACTTCAGAAAGTAATTATGTTTCGTAGCGACGGCTGCCTGCAAGCGACGCTACCGCAAGTACTACATGCGAATGCTGTGTTGTGGCCGTTATATGTCCATGCAATCGCTTCGACATGTAATTGCACCAGTATATAACATGTCTTGCACTGGCGTACACGGGATAGCTGTCAGCTGCACGGGTCTTCTGATGTTTAACCATGTGTGGCGGAGTGGCAACGATGCACTGATCTACAGTTGTTCGTTCCTCGGCGACGTCTAAAAGCATGAACACCATCGCGCGCCATTGCAATGCGCCGCAGTAAAGGATGCTGCACTTTGTGTAGACCGTTGGATATGACATGACGGACTTTTTCACGCCTGCAACACCATTGAACGGGCTGTCGATGGCTCTGTGTGGCCTTTGCTAGGACAGACCTTGCGGACAATCGACCACGGATTACAGCATGCTCTTCAATGGTGACAGATTTATGCGAAAGCACGGATATCTGATCTGGTGTATGGCGCAGTTGGCTCGTACTTCAGTCACACGGCATGGACACCACGTGCAATCTCCATTCACCATTCACGGACACATCCCAGCTGATTTAAGCCAACTGAATTCACATTGGCATGTGCAGAGAGTGCTGAGCCCGCCTCAGTGTTGACTTGAACAGGCTCATCCACAACCTGCACATAGTACACACTATCCAACCAGCAGACTGAGCCTAGCAGCCTTCCTCCACTTGATGAGATGGTGTAACATGCCATGCTCTGCGAATCCCCATGACGCTGGGCCTTTCACCGGCCAGGTTCCCACAAAGCGCACCTCACTCAGAACCATGGCACACCCGCTGGGTGAGCTGTCGTAGTGACCCACGCTCCAGGAACCCAGCTCCACATTCCAACAGCTGTACATCAACTCTGGTACTGTGATTTTGTATTCCAACACGATTAGGCCCGCCGCAGACCCGGTTGCAGTGACTTTGCTAGACCAGCTCACCCACAATCGGCGCACCCTTTGACGTGGAGCACCCACCAGGTGGGCAGAAAAGGTGATGGGTGGCCATCAGATGCATCTCCTAGCTATAACAGGGGTTCCAAGCCCACCAACGTATGTTAAATTGACTCTAGAGCACAATGTTACCTTTAGATCATCAAATCTCGCATTTCCGAAGGACTTACGATTCGGCTCACCCCAAGATCGCGCACCCAATCCAGTGGCGCACCTGGGTGTGCAAGTGTGGCGTAGGACCTGTGTGGAGTGCCCAAGTCTGTGTGGAGTGTCCGTGTGGAGTGTCCGTTTGGAGTGTACGTGTGGAGTGACTGTGTCCGTGTGGTGTGTCCGTGTGGAGTGTACGTGTGGAGTGCCCAAGTCCGTGTGGAGTGTCCGTGTGGAGTGTACGTGTGGAGTGCCCAAGTCCGTGTGGAGTGACCGTGTGGAGTGTACATGTGGAGTGACCGTGTCCGTGTGGTGTGTCCGTGTGGAGTCACTACAAGGATGCCAGGCAGGTGATGCTGTACATTATCAGTGACCCATTGCCCGCTGAACAGTATGCAAACAGTGTCCAGATGTGTATGAACTGTATGGCGATCGACGCAGGAGTGGCCGAGTGCTGTACAGCTAACGTGCTTTCTGACAGGGATGTGAACGGTGATGTTTCACGGTCGACGCGCTGCGACTGTGGAAAATGTACACTTCTGTGCGACGAGTGCGCGAGCTGTCCAGTCAATCGTGTGAAATGTGCACGAGTGCCTGGGTGATGTGCACTTCGGCCTGCATCATGCAGTGCACGTGGACCGGCAAGATGCGCTCGACGAGAACATTCCTCGCGTGGCGTGTTCACGTCCTTAAAAACCGGCACATTACTGACACTCTTTCACCAATGATGTACTCGTCAGGCGTAAGCAACGAGTGCTGTTATACCACGATGATGTACAGTTGGTGCACACGACATGCGATAGCAGATACCCGGTCATGCGGTCCGTGTATAGGCTGCAGCTGCTTTACATCATCTGGAGCTCCTATTGTCCGGAAAATAGTTATTGTCGATACTATCATGCCACTCTGGCCCTCGTGTCCGTGCCGTCGCACTGGCAATCGGTGAGGTACCGAAGCAGCCATCACATGTAGGCTGTAGCTATAGCAGCTGGCCAGCGCCAGCTGAGCCATGGCTCAGGCGGTGCAGTTGGCATCAATAAAAATAATAAGAAAAAATGCCGCCATCCGTGCACCATCACCCTCTGCCTCGTGATCCCAGCAACCAGTGCTGGAGTGTACCTTCCCCTTTGCAGTATCTCTCGGAAACAGGTAAAGGCTCCCGCCAGCTCGGCAGCACACTTCAATTATCCCATTGAGTCACTAGATTCTGCAGCTCCTCAAAGTAGGCCATCTTTTGCTCCATTAGTTCCATCTTGGTTTCCTGCAGCTCCGCCACACGGCTTATTATCCCCTATAGTCATTTTGACCTGAAGAACACATTGCAAACGTAGGCTGAGCCACACCTTCAGTTTCCCGACTGTGTCCTGTGCGGTCCGCATTTTGGGCTTGACATTGTTGCGCTTGCCAGCACAGCCCTGCTTGCATTCTTCAATCACTGCTTCTTGCTCGTCGATCTTGCTCTGAATTGATGTCAGTTCCTTGGCCAGGCGAGCCAGTTCACTCTTCAGGAATTCCTTACGGTCAACGACGGGGTGGCTTGTGGAGCTGACCTGCAGCTGTGCAGGCTGAGTATGGGTTGGACATGTTGTGTGCGGTGCAGATCACTGAGTATTAGGCAATGCTGAGTTGGTGCATACATGCACATAGCAGTCTAGTGGAGATCTGACCGCACCTGGACA
The DNA here is from genome assembly GCA_023078555.1 of Ulva prolifera. Lineage (NCBI taxonomy): Eukaryota > Viridiplantae > Chlorophyta > Ulvophyceae > Ulvales > Ulvaceae > Ulva > Ulva prolifera. Next base: position 8,331,719 of record CM041199.1, read on the forward strand.
TCAGGGGAAGGAAGTGTCCCATCCCCATTTGCCTCCTTGTCGCTCAAAGGTAGGCCCATCAGGTCTACATCGTCGATGCCAATCATCGCCATCATATCATCCACAGCTGCACTGTCAACGGCCACGGATGGCACCACTGTTGCGTTGTGTGTCTGGTCTGTCTCCGCAGCCTGGGTCGGCAACTGTGCACAGAACATTGCAGGGGAGACATACGGGGTCTGATGTCCATGACCAGTGACTTGCATGACCTGCTATTAGCAGACACAATCAGTCCTTGAATGGGGCAGGCAGTACAATCATACCGCCCATGACATGCTGGCACCCCGTGCCTTTGCAGGTATTAGAAGTCGAGAGCATGTTACCTCTGAAACGGCTCTGTGGGCCCCCTCGCCGTGAGTGCCCACATCAAACTCGGAGGCCAATTTGCTAGGAGGGCGCCATTCCGTAGATGCACCGACGCCAGCAATCGGATCGGGTTCTGGTCTCTTCCTGCCGACCTCAGGAGGTGGTAAGTACCTCAGGTTGGCCGTCTCTGGGGTCAATCCCATGTACCTCAGCCTCTCTGGTATCTTCCTCTCCGTGGCGATACATCTCGTGTTGCCGTGCATGACCTGAACATGTTCTTAAGCTATCAGATATTGGGCTGCCAACAACTGCGAGCAGCATCTCATAGTCTCAATTTGGCTGCTAGTACACAGACTTCGATGATGCCTGCACTTGACACCATCGTACCTGCTTCAGGTTGCCAGCTACACCCGGGGGAAGCTGCAGGGGGATGGCTCGGGCGATGGGGTCAGGTTCAAGATGATCTTTCTCTGGTGTCTGACCTGTTCTCTCGATGTTGGACACATTGGCATCCTTAGCAGTGATCTCCCATTTGGGCTCGAACTTGTACTTAGGTTCATCAGGCTGCCACGGAGGATAGTGGCCGTCATCAAAGGCCCATTCCAGCCTTGTCTTCTGTACATGGCCAGCCACTGCGGCTGTACCACCATCGTGCCTGACCTGTAACGCACGCATCCCATCATTATCAGCACATGGCCCATTCGCACAATCCACTTGAACAGCCTCTAGAGCACGTGCCAGCTTTCTGTCAAACTGCATGGAAAGTTCCATTAAGGATTTCCCTGGTCCTTTTGCCTCGTGTGTTGCCGCGGGATTAGCTCGCAGTGCTGCTGCGAATTTGCGGATGTTGACATTGTTATTGCCCATGCGTCCGTTGACCGCAGTCCTGCACAGTGCATTGTGTTGAACCATCCGGAGGAAGCAGGTTCCGGTCACAGTGAGGGCAAGAGTACCTGCTACCAACAAGCGTCGTATACCCCATCATCATCTGTTCCCATGCCTGTGTCAGATTATGAATTTTGCGTCCGGCCTCCTTCTCTTTGTCTGTCTCGCCATTCTCCATTGCCTATGTCAGTATAGCAGACATCTTAGCACATGCACTTGCAATCGACCACATGCACGTGCACTTGCAATCGGGGTAGCTCTGCGCACCTCTTTTGCAAACTCAACCATTCCTTCAACGGGCGTCACCTGAAGCCAACAGCCGTCTGGCGTAGTCGTGTCGTCAAGTACCTTTTTCGCCTTGGCGCTTTTTTTATACCCCTCGGGTAGTGCTTTCAATGTCTCCCGGATCTTCGCGCACATGAAGATACCGCCCCTCAATTTAGCAACTTTGGAGTCCACGTTCCTTGCAGTCGTCCCGTCGCTGACGCATGACCGACTGCCGCCACGATCGAACGTGCTCGTGGCAGCCGGAGTTGGCCCCATCAAACTCGAAACCGCCCAGACCTTGCCAGGCAGCTCTGGTGTTACGGGATCGGCTCCCTCGGGTAATGCAACGGTGTCACACAACAACTCCAGTAAATCAGCGCCTGTGTAAATGGCTCCGGTCGCGCCTGTAGACTTTGATCCCGTGGGAGTCACTCTGAACTTGTGCCGCTTCCATTCGGACCCATCGGTATCGTGGGATACATTGATGCCACAATTCACTAGCAATGTGAGCATGAACGAATTTTGATCGCGCGGTTTGGTATGACACTTGCTGAAAATCTGCTGCGACTTGCCGTCAACATTGTTGCATTTCAAAAGCACATTTGCCATGATGCCTACGCCTATGAAAGGTTTCCTTGAACTGGGTTGTGTGACAGTGCGCGGTGGCAGGTGATCGGTGGTAGTTTGTACATGCTGGATATTTGTACGTAGCTTGCGGTTTGAATGCGGGACCGCGTGGCAGTGGCGACTAGAGGCTTAAGCCTCTAGTCGCCACGACCAGCTTTGATGAAGTCGCTGGACTGTGGGCCAAAGATGCAAGGCGAGTGCTCTGTCGTGCGCATCACGGATCGGGTGAGAGAGATGGTATTATAATTAGCCTCTTGGTGATTGGAAGCGTTTGATATGGAGCACAGTGGAGCCAGTACAATTGCGTTTTACGATTAATCGCCGCTCGCACCACCTGCATCCGCAACCGTTCAAGTATGCAGGCCGATCACGTAGCGACGGAGCCCATGGCGAAACGTGTTAGGAGGACAAAGGCTGACATGGAGTACAGTCTTGCGCAGAAAGGTATTTACAGTGACCCTGACGCAAATGGTGCTCAGAGGTACAGATGCAAGCACTGTCACACTCCTTTCGCGCCCTCTAGCAGACCGCATGCAACGCGGCACGAGTGCCAGGCTGCCCTGGGTGTGGCTCATCATACCGACACCGACGTTGGCGGTCCATTTGCCGGCTGCGACACGAGGCTGCCCTTGGGGGCATCTCTGCAAGACGAGCCTGCTGCTGGCTCCGGCTCCCCAGAGGCATACACGTACAGCATTCCAGAATGCACGGAAGATTGGGCGGTAGGCACTGAGGCAGATGCACCTGTGTATTTCACAGCAGAAGAGGCCGATTTAATCGCTATGGCAAGGGCGACTGCCTTCAATGCTGCCTATGAGGTGTGACATCCTGATCCCGCAGCTGAGTTGCACAAGTCCATGTTAGAGCAGTACATCAGAGAGGTACCTCTCTAGTACCGGTGCATATTTATGCATGACCGAGTGGGCTAGGACGTATGTTGCTACAACTGTGTTGTTGCAGGAGTTGATCGGAGATGACGACTGGAGAGCCCGAGGCGGACTAGAGGACCTGGATGAGGAAGACGAGGATGACATCGCCCCTCGGCCAGCTGGCGATCATGGCCCATTACCGGGTCAAGAGCTCGCTGAGGCCGCAGCCGCTCAGGGTGTGTATGCACCTAGGCCCATCGGTGTCCATCTGGCTCCGGCGCAACGGCGGTTGCAGGAAGTCCATGCTGCGCAACAGGGTGGTCGACCGCCTAAGAAGGGGACCGGCGCATGGTTGTGTGCGCACCGAGGGGATCCCATCACACCGGGGCATGCCGTCACCGTTGTGCAGGCCTGTTACTGGTTGGCGACGATGAAGAACGATCACAGAGTCACAGACACAGTGATTGATCAGTACTGTGCGATGATGCACCACCTAATCCTGCCGCCTGACAATTTGTACCCAGCATCATACCATATGGTGAAGGCGGTATTGGACGTGGAATCAAGCACCACGTGTACTAAACATATATGTGACAAGTGTTGGACTGTCTTTCCAACAATGGATCCGGCTCAGTATCATGGAAATGCAGATGCAGTGTGTGCTGCTGAAGGCTGTGGCAACCGGCGTTTTGACGTTTCTGAAACTGGTGGGGTGTTCCCCAAGCGGAATATTTACTACTTTGATGTACGGGCAACGTTATTGGACCTTCTGGATCCAGTATTGGAAGACCTCGATGCATACCGTGAGCAGCGAAAACAGGCCTACCAAGACCCTGCATCTTTTTTGAGCAGCCCCGCCGGACTGCACGTGGACGCCGCTATAGGCCACAAGCTCAGCAACCCCTCCGTTGAGGAGAATGAAATTGTGATTCCGTTTTCAGTGGGTACGGTGCACCTAACCTGGGCCAGTAATACGGCATGTAGTTGCTGCCTAGCTCTAGTGTGACAATGCCACCGGTTCCTGCAGGGGGGGATGGTGTCCAGATCTACACCAACAAAGTGTACGGTACGTTGGCTTGTGGGCTGAAGTTGACTGATGCGCCAGAGGGTTTGCAAGCCAAGAATATAACATGGTCCCCGGTGTGCATCGTTCAAGGACCAACAGAGCCTGGCTCTTACCATGATGTCATGGCCCCCATCATAGAATTCTTTGAGAAACATGATCCAGGTGTGGTGTTGCTGTACATGCCTACTGACTTCAACGACATTCCACTCCTGTTGAGCAGTCTCTCACACTGAGTGAACCTACAGGCCGACCAGGTTCCACACCTCTCCTGGTCGATGTTGGCGGGCCACAGCTGCTGAAAGTGTGGCCGGTTCTGGTGTGTGCACAGGGAGACATCCCGTTCATGACCAAGTTAACAGGCGGCTTGCATCATACCGGGCCGAATGCCTGCTTTGCGTGTGCGATGTCGGGGGCCCACAACCACGAAGCCAACACTGTCCGGTACGTTGCTGTGTGGACTGGAAGGCGGATATTCCAGATCCAGACGCGTGCAGGGGCTACACTTGAGACCCCACCTGGTGTATCTGCAGATATATGCAGATATATACAGCTGCCGTATGTATGCAGGTGGTTGGGGTTTGATGCTGGAATGAAACAGAGGGTCCCATGTTATGCCGCAGCTGGGCACTGTGCACCAATGGCAGGTCAGACGTTGCATCCACAGGAATTGGCTGCTGTTGATACCTCTGGGGACCATCCTCGCGTGCCGCTAGGTTACCTCCAGAAGGATGATGGGCGTTACCTTGCGAGGACAGCCTTCACTGATCCCATCGATGTCGCCCCAAGTACCTGGCTGACAGACAATGTGCTGAAGCTAAGCGACCTTGAAATCAAGATGCGCGGTAGAAAGGCAAAACTCTATCAAGACCAGGTGCTGCACCCATCACTGGAAGCAGTCGAAAAGAAGGATCAGACCCAGCGGGAGGAGTGGGCCAACCAGATGCAGAAGGAGCTCGGAGCTCGCGGAGAACCGATGTTCCAGAGCCTGTCCTACGTGAAGTATGTCTCTTGCTGTTCGGACTGTCTTCCCGAATATGTACCTGTTTCCTGCAAGGACGGGCAGTACTGACTGCTTAATCTTAAGTGTGCAGCCCGTGTCATTTCTTTCGATACGGGATTGCACACATCTTCTTGCTGGGCATCCTCAAGGACTTCTGGCGCATGTGGCTGAGGCAGGTGTCTTCTGGAGGACATGTTCTCCCGACTTACATCCGGCAACACATCTCAAAAAAGGGATCTGAAATTCTGGTGACAGAGTTGTTTGGCAAGCCGTACACCGACTTGATTCGGTGAGTCTCCTGCCATCTCTGTCGGTGTCTCGACATGCACCTTCTGTGAAGCAATCGTTACTGTTGCATTGCATGCCCCACAGTACTGTGGGGCACACTAGTGTGTCGATGAACTCTATCGTTTGCTGCTGGTGCAGGTACAGAGGACTGTGGATGATGGAGGAATGGCTGGCATTCACCGAGACATTCTCCATGTTTCTCCTCCACGACCTACCGTGGAAACGAGAGCATCTCGGGCTGAAGAAGGCTTTCGACGAGCAGTGGACACTGCTGCGGTCCTCGGTCCTTTATTTCATGAAGTGGCATGATGGTCAACACACCGAAGAGCGAATATTGCAGGCACAGAAAGATCTGTTGGAGTATGGCAGAATTGTAGAGAAGGTCCGCACGCTGCAGATGTACTCGCTTGGGCAAACAGACAGCTGATGGACCTGCGTATGCGTATTGCAGACTTGTGAAGCTTGTGTGACTGCCGTCTCTAAAGCACTTTGCCAACATGTTCGAGAATGCAGGCCTACGGGGGCAGATTTTTGACGACATACAAGCTGCATCTTGCTGCCATGCACCTGGCAGACCAGGTTCGGGCATGTGGGCCTGGCTATACGTGGTCAGAGTTCTGGGTGGAACGCATGGTTCAGCTCGTAAAGCGAATGGTGAAGTACCGCAGTACTGCCTATCCTGAACTGCTATTTGTGCACGATTGGCTACTGACCCTAGCATGCCGCCGGGTGAAGTTGACTCCAGACGGGTGTCACTGTGTGTCACTGGCTGAAGCGCTGCGGGCCGTCAAGAGACGTCGCCAGTGTTCACGTGCCATGCCCCTCCCAGACCAGGCGCTGCTACTGGGAGCACCCAAGAAGGTAGATGCCGGGGAAAAGGGAGAGGTGCTGTGGAGCCCCACCCCGGGCGCTTCGGGGGATGCTCAGCTGATGAAGGGATTGCCTCTGCTCCTATTTGAAGACACGACCCTCCTACAGGACGGGTGGCCAGTGTTCAAAGACACCGAGGCTGCTGAAAGAGAGGGCCTCATTCTGCATGAACTGGGGTTGGAAGGCCCTCTCGGTGCGGGCAAGGCTGGAGTTGAGGTGGAGTTGCAGAAGTTCACCCGGGCTGACCTTCCAATCGGGGATACCATGAGCAGTGTGCAGTGCAAAACGCAGACCAGGAAGAACAATCAGTGGTTCCTGATCCGATACAGTGTAGCTTATGCAGACGGGCGCACTGAAATGAAGGTGTATGTGGGGCAGTTTTTGTACTTTGTGCGCGCAACTTTCACGAGTAGTATGCTGCCAGAGGGGGCATATCGTCCGGGCTGCGATCGGCAGCACCCAGCTGATTTGCGGCTGGGGGTGGCTAACCTGTACACAAGTGTGGACCAGCATGGACCGGGAGTTCGGCCTGCAGACCCGGGTATCAGCCGGCTGCACGAATTTGTGAAAGTTGACAAGTTGGACCCCTCCAAACCTGGCACCCGGTTTGAGGGGGTGTTTGTGCTAGATCTTAGGGCAATCGACTCGCAGGCAGTACCGACACGCGAGAGAAATGACACAAGGTTCTTTTGTGTTTCTGCAAAACTGTCAAGTAGGTATGCCGGTGTAAAGCGATAGGTACAGGGTGGCTGTTGCTTTGTGCTGAGAATCAGGTCTGGTTATGTACACATTCGATGTGTGATGCATCTGTGCTTGAGTCCCGGGTCGTGCAGCAAGAGGGCTGCTCGGGAGAGACTGCTACATGCGTGCCTCGTGCCAGCATTTTGCCAAACACGCACACTCGTGCAACAGTGCAATCCTGACAGGACTCTCAAGCTATCATATTAATTCTTTCACCATTCGACTGGCAAACATATCCACTGCATTCCTAGCCAAGGTTCACGGCCCGATGCATATGCAGACATCAGCTCTGGCAGCTTGAGTCTGGACTAAATAATGGTAGGCTGCAGCCCTCCCGGGAGAGCAGACATCAAAATTTTTTGGTGGCCCACAAACCGCCCATTCTTATACCTATTCGATGTGCGATGCATCTGTGCTTCAGTCCCGGGTCGTGCAGCAAGAGGGCTGCTCGGGAGAGACTGCTACATGCGTGCCTCGTGCCAGCATTTTGCCAAACACGCACACTCGTGCAACAGTGCAATCCTGACAGGACTCTCAAGCTATCCTATTAATTCTTTCACCATTCGACTGGCAAACATATCCACTGCATTCCTAGCCAAGGTTCGCGGCTCGATGCATATGCAGACATCAGCTCTGGCAGCTTGAGTCTGGACTAAATAATGGTAGGCTGCAGCCCTCCCGGGAGAGCAGACATCAAAATTTTTTGGTGGCCCACAAACCGCCCATTCTTATACCTATTCGATGTGCGATGCATCTGTGCTTCAGTCCCGGGTCGTGCAGCAAGAGGGCTGCTCGGGAGAGACCGCTACAGTTGTGCAACACTTCTGCCCCCGAGTAATACATGCAGCAGTGACACCAAATGAACGACACACGTGTAATTTGCGTTAGGTGTGTGGCTGTTTGAAGGATAACGGTTGGCCGAGCGATCCAGTTATTAGTTCACTCAGTGCCAGGCCGCGTAGGAGGTATCGGGCTCTACAGATCTGTACAGGCATGTGTTGCGCTACTGTCGTCAAGCCATCATAAGGACTCACCAAAGAGGCAGTAAGACAATCACGTTAACATCGTACCAGACGCGCAGTAATTCCAGAGGTAGCTTTTTGACGCCGACCAGACATTCTCCCTAGGCTGATCCATAGCGACCGTCCACACAATGCAGGGTTTTTCGAAAGCACCTTCCAAACGGTACAAAAGCAAGTACGATGTTGTGCGATTGATTCAAGAGGCCCCCGTCCGGATAGATGAGGAGGGGACGAGGATGCAGTATGTATTCCCCGGATGGACCGGCAGAGACACAGCTATGGAGAGACCAGTAGCGATAGGGACCCAAGAAGGCCGAGCATGGTGGGGCATGTACTACGTCCAGGAAGACATTGATGTGGACAAGTGCGAGGCTCAAGGGCGCCAATACGAGTGCCCGAATGTGGTCATGACCCCGTCGGTTGCGGACACCGTCCACTCCGCCATCCAGCACCTTGCCCGCAATGGGCGTCCCACCCCGCACATATTCGAGGCCATGGTAGATACGACATGCAATCTGTTCATGGACCTCCGTGCGTGTGCATCTGCAGAGTTGGCGGAGGACGTTGCGGCCTGCAATCAGTGGGTCTTGCGGATCACGGATGTGATCCGCAGGTTCCTGCCGTTCTTGACAGCGCTGATGACTGGCGTCTACGTGGGCGTAGACGCCAGTCAATTTCAGTTCCACGTTCTCCGGAACCGCCACATGTTGCGGCGACAGGAAGGGGGAATCGGTGCATCACAGCATGACTCCAGTGAAGTACCCGAGCACGACCCCCCTGATGAATTCCTATGCCGCGTGCTCGTGAAGCATCCACGATGGATGTTTCAAGATTCCGGCACGATGGCCTCATTTGTGGGAGAGGCAATCCGCGCCTTTGAGGTCGAGGATCGGGATGGGGCGTCCACCTTGAGGTGGATGCTTCAGTCTGATGCTTATCTAGATGATGGGTGTGCTTCACCGTCCCGCTCCTTCTTATACCTGTGGCACGGCCAACTCCACAAAGGTCTAAAATGCTGAGGTGATTGCAGGATGGTGTTGCTTATGGGTTGCTCTTGGGGCCAGCACTTAGAAAACGGGGAGCTGACTAGAGAAGGGGGGGTACTCTGGCCGGACAGCGAACTCAGCCACTTGCCTGTGCAACCTCCTCCAGAAGAGGACGTAGATCCTGGCTATTACCAGTTCTTTAACAATCTAGTTCGAACGCCTGGCCTTGACGACTATGGGGGCCAGCGCCAGACGGTTCAGCATTTCGCTAGGAAACAAAGACCGGTGCAGCTGCCAATCCAGGCCCACTCTCGTAGTCGCAGCCGTTGATAGCATGTGATCTGCAGGTCGTTGTAATAAGTCTGCCTTCTGCTTTGGAGGACCTTGCATGACAGTATTTGTTTTTGGTAGTGTACTGGAATCGCGGCCAACGGTATTCCGAATGGGATATGTCCACCACCTGTGACTCATGGTCCATGATGCATGAATGCTGCATTCGCATGTTCTGTATATGGACTCAACCACGCTCTTCAACCATGTGGCCACAGTCAGTGCAGATTCGCAAACATTCGAGGCTGGTTCAAAGTAGCACTCACCTAGCTAAACATCAAACTCATTTAAACATTCGGCAAAAACATGAAAGATCCTGAACACTGCACGGCTAGTAAAGGTGGTGCCCAGGCCTGTTTGCAGCTAAGTGTGACTGGAAGTTACGTTACACTGCTAGATCGTGGCTAGTACCCACAGTCCTTCACTAGTGCACCTACTGTTGCAAAGCAACATCGAATACATACAAATACACCCATGTCATCAGTGGCACAACAAGGATGGTCCCTGTCTTGGTGTCTACAGACACGGTGCCTGCAAGTGTGAAGCATTTAAGCATGCCAGATAATTGACATACAAGAATGCATCATTGTATACTCGTCCAGCTGAGGTCACCACAGATACTATTGCAGATACCGCAGGGATTATCGCTGTACATACGACAGCTGGTGGTGAAGCAAATACTGCATCCCATACCGCCGTAGCTATAGAGACCCCCCCAGCAACAGATACGATCAAGGACCTCGGGCACCGTGCAGCTCGGAAGAGGGCACAACAGGTTAGGATACTGTCTCGGAATTTTGCGCTAATCGTCGTTTGCACTCCGTACGAGGCGGAATACGCACCTGCAGCTGTGTCGACTGCTGCGCAGATTGGGGCCCTGTACCACAGCGGCGCATACAAAGCTTCTTCTTAAGCTACAGTGCATTTGACATTATTAAAAGGTGGCATTTGCCCGAGAGCCGCGAGAGTATGCCACCTTGAGCCAGCTACGAATGCAACGACGGGCGTGGCGCAGGGCACGCAGTATAGAGGAGATGTGCAACCAGCATGTACACGCCGAAGGAGTGTAGATGCGCGTTCCAGTGGAGCTCGGCTGATAGTGGCTCTGGCGGCACAATGCGCATGACGAGCGCAATCAGCCCAGCAAAAAATGTGCTGTTCAAAGGAGCGTGAAAGCGCGTTCGCGGCATGTGCATTTCGCTCCATGAGGTGCGCTGCAGGTGCGCACCACCACAACACAAATAATATGCTGTTCGTAGGAGCGTGAAAGCGCGTTCGCGGCATGTGCATTTCGCTCCATGAGGTGCGCTGCAGGTGCGCACCACCACAACACAAATAATATGCTGTTCGTAGGAGCGTGAAAGCGCGGTCGCGGCATGTGCATTTCCTCAATGAGGTGCGCTGCAGGTGCGCACCACCACAACACTCCGCTAACACATCTCACCTACATTTTTGGCACGCACTTCACGCAGATACGGAATGTGTTTGAAGAGTGCGTGAACAGTGCGCGAATGTGCCAGCGAGCAAAACATGTGTCGCGAGTGTACACGCCGACCTGCCTACCATCCTTGTAGTGAGTGTACGTGTGGAGTGACCGTGTCCGTGTGGAGTGTCCGTGTGGAGTGTACGTGTGGAGTGCCCAAGTCCGTGTGGAGTGACCGTGTGGAGTGTACGTGTGGAGTGACCGAGTCCGTGTGGAGTGTCCGTGTGGAGTGTCCGTGTGGAGTGTACGTGTGGAGTGCCCAAGCCCGTGTGGAGTGTCCGTGTGGAGTGTCCGTTTGGAGTGTACGTGTGGAGTGACCGTGTCCGTGTGTTGTGTCCGTGTGGAGTGTACGTGTGGAGTGCCCAAGTCCGTGTGGAGTGTACGTGTGGAGTGCCCAAGTCTGTGTGGAGTGTCCGTGTGGAGTGTACGTGTGGAGTGCCCAAGTCTGTGTGGAGTGTCCATGTGGAGTGTACGTGTGGAGTGCCCAAGTCCGTGTGGAGTGTCCGTGTGGAGTGTCCGTTTGGAGTGTACGTGTGGAGTGACTGTGTCCGTGTGGTGTGTCCGTGTGGAGTGTACGTGTGCAGTGCCCAAGTCCGTGTGGAGTGTCCGTGTGGAGTGTACGTGTGGAGTGCCCAAGTCCGTGTGGAGTGACCGTGTGGAGTGTACGTGTGGAGTGACCGAGTCCGTGTGGAGTGTCCGTGTGGAGTGTCCGTGTGGAGTGACCGTGTGGAGTGCCCAAGTCCGTGTGGAGTGTCCGTGTGGATTGTACGTGTGGAGTGACCGAGTCCGTGTGGAGTGTCCGTGTGGAGTATATGTGTGGAGTGACCGTGTCCGTGTGGAGTGGCCGTGTGGAGTGACCGTGTGCTGTGTACATGTGGAGTGACCGAGTCCGTGTGGAGTGTCCGTGTGGAGAGACCGAGTCCGTGTGGAGTGGCCGTGTGGAGAGACCGAGTCCGTGTGGAGTGGCCGTGTGGAGTGTCCGTTTGGAGTGTACGTGTGGAGTGACCGTGTCCTTGTGGAGTGTCCGTGTGGAGTGTACGTGTGGAGTGTTCAAGTCCGTGTGGAGTGACCGTGTGGAGTGTACGTGTGGAGTGACCGAGTCCGTGTGGAGTGTCCGTGTGGAGTGTCCGTGTGGACTGCCCAAGTCCGTGTGGAGTGTCCGTGTGGAGTTTACGTGTGGAGTGACCGTGTCCGTGTGGAGTGTCCGTGTGGAGTGTACATGTGGAGTGCCCAAGTCTGTGTGGAGTGTCCATGTGGAGTGTACGTGTGGAGTGCCCAAGTCCGTGTGGAGTGTCCGTGTGGAGTGTCCGTTTGGAGTGTACGTGTGGAGTGACCGAGTCCGTGTGGAGTGTCCGTGTGGAGTGTACGTGTGGAGTGCCCAAGTCCGTGTGGAGTGTCCGTGTGGAGTGTCCGTGTGGAGTGTACATGTGTAGTGACCGAGTCCGTGTGGAGTGTCCGTGTGGAGTGTACGTGTGGAGTGCCCAAGTCCGTGTGGAGTGACCGTGTGGAGTGTACGTGTGGAGTGACCGAGTCCGTGTGGAGTGTCCGTGTGGAGTGTCCGCGTGGAGTGACCGTGTGGAGTGCCCAAGTCCGTGTGGAGTGTCCGTGTGGATTGTACGTGTGGAGTGTTCAAGTCCGTGTGGAGTGTCCGTGTGGAGTGTACGTGTGGAGTGCCCAAGTCCGTGTGGAGTGTCCATGTGGAGTGTCCGTGTGGAATATACGTGTGGAGTGACCGTGTCCGTGTGGAGTGTCCGTGTGGAGTGTCCGTGTGGAGAGACCGAGTCCGTGTGGAGTGTCCGTGTGGAGTGTCCGTGTGAAGTTAACGAGTCCGTGTGGAGTGGCCGTGTGGAGTGTCCGTGTGGAGTGACCGTGTGGAGTGCCCAAGTCCGTTTGGAGTGTCCGTGTGGATTGTACATGTGGAGTGTCCGTGTGAAGTTACCGAGTCCGTGTGGAGTGGCCGTGTGGAGTGACCGTGTGGAGTGTACGTGTGGAGTGACCGAGTCCGTGTGGAGTGTCCGTGTGGAGTGTACGCGTGGAGTGTCCGTGTGGAGTGTACATGTGTAGTGACCGAGTCCGTGTGGAGTGTCCGTGTGGAGTGTACGTGTGGACTGCCCAAGTCCGTGTGGAGTGTCCGTGTGGAGTGTCCGTGTGGAGTGTACATGTGTAGTGACCGAGTCCGTGTGGAGTGTCCGTGTGGAGTGTACGTGTGGAGTGCCCAAGTCCGTGTGGAGTGACCGTGTGGAGTGTACGTGTGGAGTGACCGAGTCCGTGTGGAGTGTCCGTGTGGAGTGTCCGCGTGGAGTGACCGTGTGGAGTGCCCAAGTCCGTGTGGAGTGTCCGTGTGGATTGTACGTGTGGAGTGTTCAAGTCCGTGTGGAGTGTCCGTGTGGAGTGTACGTGTGGAGTGCCCAAGTCCGTGTGGAGTGTCCATGTGGAGTGTCCGTGTGGAATATACGTGTGGAGTGACCGTGTCCGTGTGGAGTGTCCGTGTGGAGTGTCCGTGTGGAGAGACCGAGTCCGTGTGGAGTGGCCGTGTGGAGTGTCCGTTTGGAGTGTACGTGTGGAGTGACCGTGTCCGTGTGGAGTGTCCGTGTGGAGTGTACGTATGGAGTGCCCAAGTCCGTTTGGAGTGTCCGTGTGGATTGTACGTGTGGAGTGTCCGTGTGAAGTTACCGAGTCCGTGTGGAGTGGCCGTGTGGAGTGACCGTGTGGATTGTACGTGTGGAGTGACCGAGTCCGTGTGGAGTGTCCGTGTGGAGTATATGTGTGGAGTGACCGTGTCCGTGTGGAGTGGCCGTGTGGAGTGACCGTGTGCTGTGTACATGTGGAGTGACCGAGTCCGTGTGGAGTGTCCGTGTGGAATGTACGTGTGGAGTGACCGTGTCCGTGTGGAGTGTCCGTGTGGAGAGACCGAGTCCGTGTGGAGTGGCCGTGTGGAGTGTCCGTGTGGAGTGTCCGTGTGGAGTGACCGTGTGGAGTGCCCAAGTCCGTGTGGAGTGTCCGTGTGGATTGTACGTGTGGAGTGACCGAGTCCGTGTGGAGTGTCCGTGTGGAGTATATGTGTGGAGTGACCGTGTCCGTGTGGAGTGGCCGTGTGGAGTGACCGTGTGCTGTGTACATGTGGAGTGACCGAGTCCGTGTGGAGTGTCTGTGTGGAGAGACCGAGTCCGTGTGGAGTGGCCGTGTGGAGAGACCGAGTCCGTGTGGAGTGGCCGTGTGGAGTGTCCGGTTGGAGTGTACGTGTGGAGTGACCGTGTCCTTGTGGAGTGTCCGTGTGGAGTGTACGTGTGGAGTGTTCAAGTCCGTGTGGAGTGACCGTGTGGAGTGTACGTGTGGAGTGACCGAGTCCGTGTGGAGTGTCCGTGTGGAGTGTCCGCGTGGAGTGACCGTGTGGAGTGCCCAAGTCCGTTTGGAGTGTCCGTGTGGATTGTACGTGTGGAGTGTCCGTGTGAAGTTACCGAGTCCGTGTGGAGTGGCCGTGTGGAGTGACCGTGTGGAGTGTACGTGTGGAGTGACCGAGTCCGTGTGGAGTGTCCGTGTGGAGTGTACGCGTGGAGTGTCCGTGTGGAGTGTACATGTGTAGTGACCGAGTCCGTGTGGAGTGTCCGTGTGGAGTGTACGTGTGGACTGCCCAAGTCCGTGTGGAGTGTCCGTGTGGAGTTTACGTGTGGAGTGACCGTGTCCGTGTGGAGTGTCCGTGTGGAGTGTACGTGTGGAGTGCCCAAGTCTGTGTGGAGTGTCCATGTGGAGTGTACGTGTGGAGTGCCCAAGTCCGTGTGGAGTGTCCGTGTGGAGTGTCCGTTTGGAGTGTACGTGTGGAGTGACCGAGTCCGTGTGGAGTGTCCGTGTGGAGTGTACGTGTGGAGTGCCCAAGTCCGTGTGGAGTGTCCGTGTGGAGTGTCCGTGTGGAGTGTACATGTGTAGTGACCGAGTCCGTGTGGAGTGTCCGTGTGGAGTGTACGTGTGGAGTGCCCAAGTCCGTGTGGAGTGACCGTGTGGAGTGTACGTGTGGAGTGACCGAGTCCGTGTGGAGTGTCCGTGTGGAGTGTCCGCGTGGAGTGACCGTGTGGAGTGCCCAAGTCCGTGTGGAGTGTCCGTGTGGATTGTACGTGTGGAGTGTTCAAGTCCGTGTGGAGTGTCCGTGTGGAGTGTACGTGTGGAGTGCCCAAGTCCGTGTGGAGTGTCCATGTGGAGTGTCCGTGTGGAATATACGTGTGGAGTGACCGTGTCCGTGTGGAGTGTCCGTGTGGAGTGTCCGTGTGGAGAGACCGAGTCCGTGTGGAGTGGCCGTGTGGAGTGTCCGTTTGGAGTGTACGTGTGGAGTGATCGTGTCCGTGTGGAGTGTCCGTGTGGAGTGTACGTATGGAGTGTTCAAGTCCGTGTGGAGTGTCCGTGTGGAGTGTACGTGTGGAGTGCCCAAGTCCGTGTGGAGTGTCCGTGTGGAGTGTCCGTGTGAAGTTAACGAGTCCGTGTGGAGTGGCCGTGACCGTGTGGAGTGTACGTGTGGAGTGACCGAGTCCGTGTGGAGTGTCCGTGTGGAGTGTACGCGTGGAGTGTCCGTGTGGAGTGTACGTTTGGAGTGCCCAAGTCCGTGTGGAGTGACCGTGTGGAGTGTACGTGTGGAGTGCCCAAGTCCGTGTGGAGTGTCCGTGTGGAGTGTACGTGTGGAGTGCCCAAGTCCGTGTGGAGTGACCGTGTGGAGTGTACGTGTGGAGTGACCGAGTCCGTGTGGAGTGTCCGTGTGGAGTGTCCGTGTGGAGTGTACGTGTGGAGTGCCCAAGTCCGTGTGGAGTGTCCGTGTGGAGTGTCCGTGTGGAGTGTACGTGTGGAGTGCCCAAGTCTGTGTGGAGTGTCCATGTGGAGTGTACGTGTGGAGTGCCCAAGTCCGTGTGGAGTGTCCGTGTGGAGTGTCCGTTTGGAGTGTACGTGTGGAGTGACTGTGTCCGTGTGGTGTGTCCGTGTGGAGTGTACGTGTGCAGTGCCCAATTCTGTGTGGAGTGTCCGTGTGGAGTGTACGTGTGGAGTGCCCAAGTCCGTGTGGAGTGTCCGTGCGGAGTGTCCGTTTGGAGTGTACGTGTGGAGTGACCGTGTCCGTGTGGTGTGTCCGTGTGGAGTGTACGTGTGGAGTGCCCAAGTCCGTGTGGAGTGTCCGTGTGGAGTGTACGTGTGGAGTGCCCAAGTCCGTGTGGAGTGTCCGTGTGGAGTGTACGTGTGGAGTGCCCAAGTCCGTGTGGAGTGTCCGTGTGGAGTGTCCGTTTGGAGTGTACGTGTGGAGTGACCGTGTCCGTGTGGTGTGTCCGTGTGGAGTGTACGTGTGGAGTGCCCAAGTCCGTGTGGAGTGTCCGTGTGGAGTGTACGTATGGAGTGCCCAAGTCCGTGTGGAGTGACCGTGTGGAGTGTACGTGTGGAGTGACCGAGTCCGCGTGGAGTTTCCGTGTGGAGTGTCCGCGTGGAGTGACCGTGTGGAGTGCCCAAGTCCGTTTGGAGTGTCCGTGTGGATTGTACGTGTGGAGTGTCCGTGTGAAGTTACCGAGTCCGTGTGGAGTGGCCGTGTGGAGTGACCGTGTGGAGTGTACGTGTGGAGTGACCGAGTCCGTGTGGAGTGTCCGTGTGGAGTGTACGCGTGGAGTGTCCGTGTGGAGTGTACATGTGTAGTGACCGAGTCCGTGTGGAGTGTCCGTGTGGAGTGTACGTGTGGACTGCCCAAGTCCGTGTGAAGTGTCCGTGTGGAGTTTACGTGTGGAGTGACCGTGTCCGTGTGGAGTGTCCGTGTGGAGTGTACGTGTGGAGTGCCCAAGTCTGTGTGGAGTGTCCATGTGGAGTGTACGTGTGGAGTGCCCAAGTCCGTGTGGAGTGTCCGTGTGGAGTGTCCGTTTGGAGTGTACGTGTGGAGTGACTGTGTCCGTGTGGTGTGTCCGTGTGGAGTGTACGTGTGCAGTGCCCAAGTCCGTGTGGAGTGTCCGTGTGGAGTGTACGTGTGGAGTGCCCAAGTCCGTGTGGAGTGACCGTGTGGAGTGTACGTGTGGAGTGACCGAGTCCGTGTGGAGTGTCCGTGTGGAGTGTCCGTGTGGAGTGACCGTGTGGAGTGCCCAAGTCCGTGTGGAGTGTCCGTGTGGATTGTACGTGTGGAGTGACCGAGTCCGTGTGGAGTGTCCGTGTGGAGTATATGTGTGGAGTGACCGTGTCCGTGTGGAGTGGCCGTGTGGAGTGACCGTGTGCTGTGTACATGTGGAGTGACCGAGTCCGTGTGGAGTGTCCGTGTGGAATGTACGTGTGGAGTGACCGTGTCCGTGTGGAGTGTCCGTGTGGAGAGACCGAGTCCGTGTGGAGTGGCCGTGTGGAGTGTCCGTTTGGAGTGTACGTGTGGAGTGACCGTGTCCTTGTGTAGTGTCCGTGTGGAGTGTACGTGTGGAGTGTTCAAGTCCGTGTGGAGTGTCCGTGTGGAGTGTACGTGTGGAGTGCCCAAGTCCGTGTGGAGTGTCCGTGTGGAGTGTCCGTGTGGAGTGTACATGTGTAGTGACCGAGTCCGTGTGGAGTGTCCGTGTGGAGTGTACGTGTGGAGTGCCCAAGTCCGTGTGGAGTGACCGTGTGGAGTGTACGTGTGGAGTGACCGAGTCCGTGTGGAGTGTCCGTGTGGAGTGTCCGCGTGGAGTGACCGTGTGGAGTGCCCAAGTCCGTGTGGAGTGTCCGTGTGGATTGTACGTGTGGAGTGTTCAAGTCCGTGTGGAGTGTCCGTGTGGAGTGTACGTGTGGAGTGCCCAAGTCCGTGTGGAGTGTCCATGTGGAGTGTCCGTGTGGAATATACGTGTGGAGTGACCGTGTCCGTGTGGAGTGTCCGTGTGGAGTGTCCGTGTGGAGAGACCGAGTCCGTGTGGAGTGGCCGTGTGGAGTGTCCGTCTGGAGTGTACGTGTGGAGTGACCGTGTCCGTGTGGAGTGTCCGTGTGGAGTGTACGTATGGAGTGTTCAAGTCCGTGTGGAGTGTCCGTGTGGAGTGTACGTGTGGAGTGCCCAAGTCCGTGTGGAGTGTCCGTGTGGAGTGTCCGTGTGAAGTTAACGAGTCCGTGTGGAGTGGCCGTGTGGAGTGTCCGTGTGGAGTGACCGAGTCCGTGTGGAGTGTCCGTGTGGAGTGTACGCGTGGAGTGTCCGTGTGGAGTGTACGTGTGGAGTGCCCAAGTCCGTGTGGAGTGTCCGTGTGGAGTGTACGTGTGGAGTGCCCAAGTCCGTGTGGAGTGACCGTGTGGAGTGTACGTGTGGAGTGACCGAGTCCGTGTGGAGTGTCCGTGTGGAGTGTCCGTGTGGAGTGTACGTGTGGAGTGCCCAAGTCCGTGTGGAGTGTCCGTGTGGAGTGTCCGTGTGGAGTGTACGTGTGGAGTGCCCAAGTCTGTGTGGAGTGTCCATGTGGAGTGTACGTGTGGAGTGCCCAAGTCCGTGTGGAGTGTCCGTGTGGAGTGTCCGTTTGGAGTGTACGTGTGGAGTGACTGTGTCCGTGTGGTGTGTCCGTGTGGAGTGTACGTGTGCAGTGCCCAATTCTGTGTGGAGTGTCCGTGTGGAGTGTACGTGTGGAGTGCCCAAGTCCGTGTGGAGTGTCCGTGCGGAGTGTCCGTTTGGAGTGTACGTGTGGAGTGACCGTGTCCGTGTGGTGTGTCCGTGTGGAGTGTACGTGTGGAGTGCCCAAGTCCGTGTGGAGTGTCCGTGTGGAGTGTACGTGTGGAGTGCCCAAGTCCGTGTGGAGTGTCCGTGTGGAGTGTCCGTGTGGAGTGACCGTGTCCGTGTGGTGTGTCCGTGTGGAGTGTACGTGTGGAGTGCCCAAGTCTGTGTGGAGTGTCCGTGTGGAGTGACCGTGTGGAGTGCCCAAGTCCGTGTGGAGTGTCCGTGTGGAAAGTCCGTTTGGAGTGTACGTGTGGAGTGACCGTGTCCGTGTGGAGTGTCCGTGTGGAGTGTACGTGTGGAGTGTTCAAGTCTGTGTGGAGTGTCCGTGTGGAGTGTACGTGTGGAGTGCCCAAGTCCGTGTGGAGTGTCCGTGTGGAGTGTACGTGTGGAGTGCCCAAGTCCGTGTGGAGTGACCGTGCGGAGTGTACGTGTGGAGTGACCGTGTCCGTGTGGTGTGTCCGTGTGGAGTGTACGTGTGGAGTGCCCAAGTCCGTGTGGAGTGTCCGTGTGGAGTGTACGTATGGAGTGCCCAAGTCCGTGTGGAGTGACCGTGTGGAGTGTACGTGTGGAGTGACCGAGTCCGTGTGGAGTGTCCGTGTGGAGTGTCCGTGTGGAGTGTACGTGTGGAGTGCCCAAGTCCGTGTGGAGTGTCCGTGTGGAGTGTCCGTTTGGAGTGTACGTGTGGAGTGACCGTGTCCGTGTGGTGTGTCCGTGTGGAGTGTACGTGTGGAGTGCCCAAGTCCGTGTGGAGTGTCCGTGTGGAGTGTACGTGTGGAGTGCCCAAGTCCGTGTGGAGTGTCCGTGTGGAGTGTCCGTGTGGAGTGACCGTGTCCGTGTGGAGTGTCCGTGTGGAGTGTACGTGTGCAGTGCCCAAGTCCGTGTGGAGTGTCCGTGTGGAGTGTACGTGTGGAGTGCCCAAGTCCGTGTGGAGTGACCGTGTGGAGTGTACGTGTGGAGTGACCGAGTCCGTGTGGAGTGTACGCGTGGAGTGTCCGTGTGGAGTGTACGTGTGGAGTGCCCAAGTCCGTGTGGAGTGTCCGTGTGGAGTGTACGTGTGGAGTGCCCAAGTCCGTGTGGAGTGACCGTGTGGAGTGTACGTGTGGAGTGACCGAGTCCGTGTGGAGTGTCCGTGTGGAGTGTCCGTGTGGAGTGTACGTGTGGAGTGCCCAAGTCCGTGTGGAGTGTCCGTGTGGAGTGTCCGTGTGGAGTGTACGTGTGGAGTGCCCAAGTCTGTGTGGAGTGTCCATGTGGAGTGTACGTGTGGAGTGCCCAAGTCCGTGTGGAGTGTCCGTGTGGAGTGTCCGTTTGGAGTGTACGTGTGGAGTGACTGTGTCCGTGTGGTGTGTCCGTGTGGAGTGTACGTGTGCAGTGCCCAATTCTGTGTGGAGTGTCCGTGTGGAGTGTACGTGTGGAGTGCCCAAGTCCGTGTGGAGTGTCCGTGCGGAGTGTCCGTTTGGAGTGTACGTGTGGAGTGACCGTGTCCGTGTATGTATGTATGTATGCATGATTACATAGCCGTATCCATTTGGACATTGACAACTCCGAAATCCGGGACCGAAAGAGGCATCCAAGCAACATGCTGCCGCAAACTCTGACTTGCGCCACAGAATGCAACAACACGAGCCAATTCACCGAGAGGGGACGGGCGATTTGCAACACCCGACACCCCAGCATCACCACCAACACCATCAACACCGACAATAAGCACAACCGCTACATCAGACCACGAAACACCAGAGGCACTGTCATAAGGACCTGGCCGTGCGAGCAACTGCCGCACCAAAACCGCAACGGCGGAGACATGCCGATCACGATGTGCCACTGGGACAGGTGGCAGAACTGCCCCGATGGGTGCACGTGCGATGTAGGATGTGAAGACATCAGCAGCACGTGAATATTCCAAATGCTTTTCACTACGGTGCCTACACAAGAAAGGAGACAGACCCGAACGAGCAGACATTAGCACACGCACAAGACCGGGCTCTACGGAGTCCATAAACGGGGCTAGTGACCCTAGTTCGTGTGTTATCACACCACGCAACCACTCTCCAGTGACCTTATTGTCGCGACCACGCTTCTCAAATCGTTGTTCAAGGTATGCCAACCACATGACAGCCACGACCTTCTCACGGGTAAGATTTGAGTACGTGATTGTGAGAGGGCTTTGTTTGGACGGCTGATCATGCATGCCGAGACGTTTGGACACCCTGGGTGGCCCACGTCGGCGGCGATGCTCAGGCTCGGGTGGAGCCTGTAAGGCAAGTCTGATGTGTGCATATCGTTTCAGTTCTGCCGCAATGGCCGTGATGCGGGAATGAAACGTGTGGTGTGTCCGTGTGGTGTGTCCGTGTGGAGTGTACGTGTGGAGTGCCCAAGTCCGTGTGGAGTGTCCGTGTGGAGTGTACGTGTGGAGTGCCCAAGTCCGTGTGGAGTGTCCGTGTGGAGTGTCCGTGTGGAGTGACCGTGTCCGTGTGGTGTGTCCGTGTGGAGTGTACGTGTGGAGTGCCCAAGTCTGTGTGGAGTGTCCGTGTGGAGTGACCGTGTGGAGTGCCCAAGTCCGTGTGGAGTGTCCGTGTGGAAAGTCCGTTTGGAGTGTACGTGTGGAGTGACCGTGTCCGTGTGGAGTGTCCGTGTGGAGTGTACGTGTGGAGTGTTCAAGTCTGTGTGGAGTGTCCGTGTGGAGTGTACGTGTGGAGTGCCCAAGTCCGTGTGGAGTGTCCGTGTGGAGTGTACGTGTGGAGTGCCCAAGTCCGTGTGGAGTGACCGTGCGGAGTGTACGTGTGGAGTGACCGTGTCCGTGTGGTGTGTCCGTGTGGAGTGTACGTGTGGAGTGCCCAAGTCCGTGTGGAGTGTCCGTGTGGAGTGTACGTATGGAGTGCCCAAGTCCGTGTGGAGTGACCGTGTGGAGTGTACGTGTGGAGTGACCGAGTCCGTGTGGAGTGTCCGTGTGGAGTGTCCGTGTGGAGTGTACGTGTGGAGTGCCCAAGTCCGTGTGGAGTGTCCGTGTGGAGTGTCCGTTTGGAGTGTACGTGTGGAGTGACCGTGTCCGTGTGGTGTGTCCGTGTGGAGTGTACGTGTGGAGTGCCCAAGTCCGTGTGGAGTGTCCGTGTGGAGTGTACGTATGGAGTGCCCAAGTCCGTGTGGAGTGACCGTGTGGAGTGTACGTGTGGAGTGACCGAGTCCGTGTGGAGTGTCCGTGTGGAGTGTCCGCGTGGAGTGACCGTGTGGAGTGACCGTGTCCGTGTGGAGTGGCCGTGTGGAGTGACCGTGTGGAGTGCCCAAGTCATTGTGGAGTGTCCGTGTGGAGTGTACGTGTGGAGTGCCCAAGTCCGTGTGGGGTGACCGTGTGGAGTTTACGTATGGAGTGACCGAGTCCGTGTGGAGTGGCCGTGTGGAGTGACCGTGTGGAGTGCCCAAGTCCGTGTGGAGTGTCCGTGTGGAGTGTCCGTGTGGAGTGTACGTGTGGAGTGACCGTGTCCGTGTGGTGTGTCCGTGTGGAGTGTACGCGTGGAGTGCCCAAGTCCGTGTGGAGTGTCCGTGTGGAGTGTACGTGTGGAGTGCCCAAGTCCGTGTGGAGTGACCGTGTGGAGTGTACGTGTGGAGTGCCCAAGTCTGTGTGGAGTGGCCGTGTGGAGTGACCGTGTGGAGTGCCCAAGTCCGTGTGGAGTGTCCGTGTGGAGTGTACGTGTGGAGTGACCGTGTCCGTGTGGAGTGGCCGTGTGGAGTGACCGTGTGGAGTGCCCAAGTCCGTGTGGAGTGTCCGTGTGGAGTGTACGTGTGGAGTGCCCAAGTCTGTGTGGAGTGTCCGTGTGGAGTGTACGTGTGGAGTGCCCAAGTCCGTGTGGAGTGTCCTTGTGGAGTGTACGTGTGGAGTGCCCAAGTCCGTGTGGAGTGACCGTGTGGAGTGTACGTGTGGAGTGACCGTGTCCGTGTGGTGTGTCCGTGTGGAGTGTACGTGTGGAGTGCCCAAGTCCGTGTGGAGTGTCCGTGTGGAGTGTACGTATGGAGTGCCCAAGTCCGTGTGGAGTGACCGTGTGGAGTGTATGTGTGGAGTGACCGAGTCCGTGTGGAGTGTCCGTGTGGAGTGTCCGTGTGGAGTGTACGTGTGGAGTGCCCAAGTCCGTGTGGAGTGTCCGTGTGGAGTGTCCGTTTGGAGTGTACGTGTGGAGTGACCGTGTCCGTGTGGTGTGTCCGTGTGGAGTGTACGTGTGGAGTGCCCAAGTCCGTGTGGAGTGTCCGTGTGGAGTGTACGTGTGGAGTGCCCAAGTCCGTGTGGAGTGTCCGTGTGGAGTGTACGTGTGGAGTGACCGAGTCCGTGTGGAGTGTCCGTGTGGAGTGTCCGCGTGGAGTGACCGTGTGGAGTGCCCAAGTCCGTGTGGAGTGTCCGTGTGGATTGAACGTGTGGAGTGTTCAAGTCCGTGTGGAGTGTCCGTGTGGAGTGTACGTGTGGAGTGCCCAAGTCCGTGTGGAGTGTCCATGTGGAGTGTCCGTGTGGAATATACGTGTGGAGTGACCGTGTCCGTGTGGAGTGTCCGTGTGGAGTGTCCGTGTGGAGAGACCGAGTCCGTGTGGAGTGGCCGTGTGGAGTGTCCGTTTGGAGTGTACGTGTGGAGTGACCGTGTCCGTGTGGAGTGTCCGTGTGGAGTGTACGTATGGAGTGTTCAAGTCCGTGTGGAGTGTCCGTGTGGAGTGTACGTGTGGAGTGCCCAAGTCCGTGTGGAGTGTCCGTGTGGAGTGTCCGTGTGAAGTTAACGAGTCCGTGTGGAGTGGCCGTGTGGAGTGTCCGTGTGGAGTGACCGAGTCCGTGTGGAGTGTCCGTGTGGAGTGTACGCGTGGAGTGTCCGTGTGGAGTGTACGTGTGGAGTGCCCAAGTCCGTGTGGAGTGTCCGTGTGGAGTGTCCGTGTGGAGTGTACGTGTGGAGTGCCCAAGTCCGTGTGGAGTGTCCGTGTGGAGTGTCCGTGTGGAGTGTACGTGTGGAGTGCCCAAGTCTGTGTGGAGTGTCCATGTGGAGTGTACGTGTGGAGTGCCCAAGTCCGTGTGGAGTGTCCGTGTGGAGTGTCCGTTTGGAGTGTACGTGTGGAGTGACTGTGTCCGTGTGGTGTGTCCGTGTGGAGTGTACGTGTGCAGTGCCCAATTCTGTGTGGAGTGTCCGTGTAGAGTGTACGTGTGGAGTGCCCAAGTCCGTGTGGAGTGTCCGTGCGGAGTGTCCGTTTGGAGTGTACGTGTGGAGTGACCGTGTCCGTGTGGTGTGTCCGTGTGGAGTGTACGTGTGGAGTGCCCAAGTCCGTGTGGAGTGTCCGTGTGGAGTGTACGTGTGGAGTGCCCAAGTCCGTGTGGAGTGTCCGTGTGGAGTGTCCGTGTGGAGTGACCGTGTCCGTGTGGTGTGTCCGTGTGGAGTGTACGTGTGGAGTGCCCAAGTCTGTGTGGAGTGTCCGTGTGGAGTGACCGTGTGGAGTGCCCAAGTCCGTGTGGAGTGTCCGTGTGGAAAGTCCGTTTGGAGTGTACGTGTGGAGTGACCGTGTCCGTGTGGAGTGTCCGTGTGGAGTGTACGTGTGGAGTGTTCAAGTCTGTGTGGAGTGTCCGTGTGGAGTGTACGTGTGGAGTGCCCAAGTCCGTGTGGAGTGTCCGTGTGGAGTGTACGTGTGGAGTGCCCAAGTCCGTGTGGAGTGACCGTGCGGAGTGTACGTGTGGAGTGACCGTGTCCGTGTGGTGTGTCCGTGTGGAGTGTACGTGTGGAGTGCCCAAGTCCGTGTGGAGTGTCCGTGTGGAGTGTACGTATGGAGTGCCCAAGTCCGTGTGGAGTGACCGTGTGGAGTGTACGTGTGGAGTGACCGAGTCCGTGTGGAGTGTCCGTGTGGAGTGTCCGTGTGGAGTGTACGTGTGGAGTGCCCAAGTCCGTGTGGAGTGTCCGTGTGGAGTGTCCGTTTGGAGTGTACGTGTGGAGTGACCGTGTCCGTGTGGTGTGTCCGTGTGGAGTGTACGTGTGGAGTGCCCAAGTCCGTGTGGAGTGTCCGTGTGGAGTGTACGTGTGGAGTGCCCAAGTCCGTGTGGAGTGTCCGTGTGGAGTGTCCGTGTGGAGTGACCGTGTCCGTGTGGAGTGTCCGTGTGGAGTGTACGTGTGCAGTGCCCAAGTCCGTGTGGAGTGTCCGTGTGGAGTGTACGTGTGGAGTGCCCAAGTCCGTGTGGAGTGACCGTGTGGAGTGTACGTGTGGAGTGACCGAGTCCGTGTGGAGTGTACGCGTGGAGTGTCCGTGTGGAGTGTACGTGTGGAGTGCCCAAGTCCGTGTGGAGTGTCCGTGTGGAGTGTACGTGTGGAGTGCCCAAGTCCGTGTGGAGTGACCGTGTGGAGTGTACGTGTGGAGTGACCGAGTCCGTGTGGAGTGTCCGTGTGGAGTGTCCGTGTGGAGTGTACGTGTGGAGTGCCCAAGTCCGTGTGGAGTGTCCGTGTGGAGTGTCCGTGTGGAGTGTACGTGTGGAGTGCCCAAGTCTGTGTGGAGTGTCCATGTGGAGTGTACGTGTGGAGTGCCCAAGTCCGTGTGGAGTGTCCGTGTGGAGTGTCCGTTTGGAGTGTACGTGTGGAGTGACTGTGTCCGTGTGGTGTGTCCGTGTGGAGTGTACGTGTGCAGTGCCCAATTCTGTGTGGAGTGTCCGTGTGGAGTGTACGTGTGGAGTGCCCAAGTCCGTGTGGAGTGTCCGTGCGGAGTGTCCGTTTGGAGTGTACGTGTGGAGTGACCGTGTCCGTGTATGTATGTATGTATGCATGATTACATAGCCGTATCCATTTGGACATTGACAACTCCGAAATCCGGGACCGAAAGAGGCATCCAAGCAACATGCTGCCGCAAACTCTGACTTGCGCCACAGAATGCAACAACACGAGCCAATTCACCGAGAGGGGACGGGCGATTTGCAACACCCGACACCCCAGCATCACCACCAACACCATCAACACCGACAATAAGCACAACCGCTACATCAGACCACGAAACACCAGAGGCACTGTCATAAGGACCTGGCCGTGCGAGCAACTGCCGCACCAAAACCGCAACGGCGGAGACATGCCGATCACGATGTGCCACTGGGACAGGTGGCAGAACTGCCCCGATGGGTGCACGTGCGATGTAGGATGTGAAGACATCAGCAGCACGTGAATATTCCAAATGCTTTTCACTACGGTGCCTACACAAGAAAGGAGACAGACCCGAACGAGCAGACATTAGCACACGCACAAGACCGGGCTCAACGGAGTCCATAAACGGGGCTAGTGACCCTAGTTCGTGTGTTATCACACCACGCAACCACTCTCCAGTGACCTTATTGTCGCGACCACGCTTCTCAAATCGTTGTTCAAGGTATGCCAACCACATGACAGCCACGACCTTCTCACGGGTAAGATTTGAGTACGTGATTGTGAGAGGGCTTTGTTTGGACGGCTGATCATGCATGCCGAGACGTTTGGACACCCTGGGTGGCCCACGTCGGCGGCGATGCTCAGGCTCGGGTGGAGCCTGTAAGGCAAGTCTGATGTGTGCATATCGTTTCAGTTCTGCCGCAATGGCCGTGATGCGGGAATGAAACGTGTGGTGTGTCCGTGTGGTGTGTCCGTGTGGAGTGTACGTGTGGAGTGCCCAAGTCCGTGTGGAGTGTCCGTGTGGAGTGTACGTGTGGAGTGCCCAAGTCCGTGTGGAGTGTCCGTGTGGAGTGTCCGTGTGGAGTGACCGTGTCCGTGTGGTGTGTCCGTGTGGAGTGTACGTGTGGAGTGCCCAAGTCTGTGTGGAGTGTCCGTGTGGAGTGACCGTGTGGAGTGCCCAAGTCCGTGTGGAGTGTCCGTGTGGAAAGTCCGTTTGGAGTGTACGTGTGGAGTGACCGTGTCCGTGTGGAGTGTCCGTGTGGAGTGTACGTGTGGAGTGTTCAAGTCTGTGTGGAGTGTCCGTGTGGAGTGTACGTGTGGAGTGCCCAAGTCCGTGTGGAGTGTCCGTGTGGAGTGTACGTGTGGAGTGCCCAAGTCCGTGTGGAGTGACCGTGCGGAGTGTACGTGTGGAGTGACCGTGTCCGTGTGGTGTGTCCGTGTGGAGTGTACGTGTGGAGTGCCCAAGTCCGTGTGGAGTGTCCGTGTGGAGTGTACGTATGGAGTGCCCAAGTCCGTGTGGAGTGACCGTGTGGAGTGTACGTGTGGAGTGACCGAGTCCGTGTGGAGTGTCCGTGTGGAGTGTCCGTGTGGAGTGTACGTGTGGAGTGCCCAAGTCCGTGTGGAGTGTCCGTGTGGAGTGTCCGTTTGGAGTGTACGTGTGGAGTGACCGTGTCCGTGTGGTGTGTCCGTGTGGAGTGTACGTGTGGAGTGCCCAAGTCCGTGTGGAGTGTCCGTGTGGAGTGTACGTGTGGAGTGCCCAAGTCCGTGTGGAGTGTCCGTGTGGAGTGTCCGTGTGGAGTGACCGTGTCCGTGTGGTGTGTCCGTGTGGAGTGTACGTGTGGAGTGCCCAAGTCTGTGTGGAGTGTCCGTGTGGAGTGACCGTGTGGAGTGCCCAAGTCCGTGTGGAGTGTCCGTGTGGAAAGTCCGTTTGGAGTGTACGTGTGGAGTGACCGTGTCCGTGTGGAGTGTCCGTGTGGAGTGTACGTGTGGAGTGTTCAAGTCTGTGTGGAGTGTCCGTGTGGAGTGTACGTGTGGAGTGCCCAAGTCCGTGTGGAGTGTCCGTGTGGAGTGTACGTGTGGAGTGCCCAAGTCCGTGTGGAGTGACCGTGCGGAGTGTACGTGTGGAGTGACCGTGTCCGTGTGGTGTGTCCGTGTGGAGTGTACGTGTGGAGTGCCCAAGTCCGTGTGGAGTGTCCGTGTGGAGTGTACGTATGGAGTGCCCAAGTCCGTGTGGAGTGACCGTGTGGAGTGTACGTGTGGAGTGACCGAGTCCGTGTGGAGTGTCCGTGTGGAGTGTCCGTGTGGAGTGTACGTGTGGAGTGCCCAAGTCCGTGTGGAGTGTCCGTGTGGAGTGTCCGTTTGGAGTGTACGTGTGGAGTGACCGTGTCCGTGTGGAGTGTCCGTGTGGAGTGTACGTGTGGAGTGTTCAAGTCTGTGTGGAGTGTCCGTGTGGAGTGTACGTGTGGAGTGCCCAAGTCCGTGTGGAGTGTCCGTGTGGAGTGTACGTGTGGAGTGCCCAAGTCCGTGTGGAGTGACCGTGCGGAGTGTACGTGTGGAGTGACCGTGTCCGTGTGGTGTGTCCGTGTGGAGTGTACGTGTGGAGTGCCCAAGTCCGTGTGGAGTGTCCGTGTGGAGTGTACGTATGGAGTGCCCAAGTCCGTGTGGAGTGACCGTGTGGAGTGTACGTGTGGAGTGACCGAGTCCGTGTGGAGTGTCCGTGTGGAGTGTCCGTGTGGAGTGTACGTGTGGAGTGCCCAAGTCCGTGTGGAGTGTCCGTGCGGAGTGTCCGTTTGGAGTGTACGTGTGGAGTGACCGTGTCCGTGTATGTATGTATGTATGCATGATTACATAGCCGTATCCATTTGGACATTGACAACTCCGAAATCCGGGACCGAAAGAGGCATCCAAGCAACATGCTGCCGCAAACTCTGACTTGCGCCACAGAATGCAACAACACGAGCCAATTCACCGAGAGGGGACGGGCGATTTGCAACACCCGACACCCCAGCATCACCACCAACACCATCAACACCGACAATAAGCACAACCGCTACATCAGACCACGAAACACCAGAGGCACTGTCATAAGGACCTGGCCGTGCGAGCAACTGCCGCACCAAAACCGCAACGGCGGAGACATGCCGATCACGATGTGCCACTGGGACAGGTGGCAGAACTGCCCCGATGGGTGCACGTGCGATGTAGGATGTGAAGACATCAGCAGCACGTGAATATTCCAAATGCTTTTCACTACGGTGCCTACACAAGAAAGGAGACAGACCCGAACGAGCAGACATTAGCACACGCACAAGACCGGGCTCAACGGAGTCCATAAACGGGGCTAGTGACCCTAGTTCGTGTGTTATCACACCACGCAACCACTCTCCAGTGACCTTATTGTCGCGACCACGCTTCTCAAATCGTTGTTCAAGGTATGCCAACCACATGACAGCCACGACCTTCTCACGGGTAAGATTTGAGTACGTGATTGTGAGAGGGCTTTGTTTGGACGGCTGATCATGCATGCCGAGACGTTTGGACACCCTGGGTGGCCCACGTCGGCGGCGATGCTCAGGCTCGGGTGGAGCCTGTAAGGCAAGTCTGATGTGTGCATATCGTTTCAGTTCTGCCGCAATGGCCGTGATGCGGGAATGAAACGTGTGGTGTGTCCGTGTGGTGTGTCCGTGTGGAGTGTACGTGTGGAGTGCCCAAGTCCGTGTGGAGTGTCCGTGTGGAGTGTACGTGTGGAGTGCCCAAGTCCGTGTGGAGTGTCCGTGTGGAGTGTCCGTGTGGAGTGACCGTGTCCGTGTGGTGTGTCCGTGTGGAGTGTACGTGTGGAGTGCCCAAGTCTGTGTGGAGTGTCCGTGTGGAGTGACCGTGTGGAGTGCCCAAGTCCGTGTGGAGTGTCCGTGTGGAAAGTCCGTTTGGAGTGTACGTGTGGAGTGACCGTGTCCGTGTGGAGTGTCCGTGTGGAGTGTACGTGTGGAGTGTTCAAGTCTGTGTGGAGTGTCCGTGTGGAGTGTACGTGTGGAGTGCCCAAGTCCGTGTGGAGTGTCCGTGTGGAGTGTACGTGTGGAGTGCCCAAGTCCGTGTGGAGTGACCGTGCGGAGTGTACGTGTGGAGTGACCGTGTCCGTGTGGTGTGTCCGTGTGGAGTGTACGTGTGGAGTGCCCAAGTCCGTGTGGAGTGTCCGTGTGGAGTGTACGTATGGAGTGCCCAAGTCCGTGTGGAGTGACCGTGTGGAGTGTACGTGTGGAGTGACCGAGTCCGTGTGGAGTGTCCGTGTGGAGTGTCCGTGTGGAGTGTACGTGTGGAGTGCCCAAGTCCGTGTGGAGTGTCCGTGTGGAGTGTCCGTTTGGAGTGTACGTGTGGAGTGACCGTGTCCGTGTGGTGTGTCCGTGTGGAGTGTACGTGTGGAGTGCCCAAGTCCGTGTGGAGTGTCCGTGTGGAGTGTACGTATGGAGTGCCCAAGTCCGTGTGGAGTGACCGTGTGGAGTGTACGTGTGGAGTGACCGAGTCCGTGTGGAGTGTCCGTGTGGAGTGTCCGCGTGGAGTGACCGTGTGGAGTGACCGTGTCCGTGTGGAGTGGCCGTGTGGAGTGACCGTGTGGAGTGCCCAAGTCAGTGTGGAGTGTCCGTGTGGAGTGTACGTGTGGAGTGCCCAAGTCCGTGTGGGGTGACCGTGTGGAGTGTACGTATGGAGTGACCGAGTCCGTGTGGAGTGGCCGTGTGGAGTGACCGTGTGGAGTGCCCAAGTCCGTGTGGAGTGTCCGTGTGGAGTGTCCGTGTGGAGTGTACGTGTGGAGTGACCGTGTCCGTGTGGTGTGTCCGTGTGGAGTGTACGTGTGGAGTGCCCAAGTCCGTGTGGAGTGTCCGTGTGGAGTGTACGTATGGAGTGCCCAAGTCCGTGTGGAGTGACCGTGTGGAGTGTACGTGTGGAGTGACCGAGTCCGTGTGGAGTGTCCGTGTGGAGTGTCCGCGTGGAGTGAC
The DNA here is from genome assembly GCA_023078555.1 of Ulva prolifera. Classification (NCBI taxonomy): domain Eukaryota; kingdom Viridiplantae; phylum Chlorophyta; class Ulvophyceae; order Ulvales; family Ulvaceae; genus Ulva; species Ulva prolifera. Next base: position 8,361,769 of record CM041199.1, read on the forward strand.
CGTGTGGAGTGACCGTGTCCGTGTGGAGTGGCCGTGTGGAGTGACCGTGTGGAGTGCCCAAGTCAGTGTGGAGTGTCCGTGTGGAGTGTACGTGTGGAGTGCCCAAGTCCGTGTGGGGTGACCGTGTGGAGTGTACGTATGGAGTGACCGAGTCCGTGTGGAGTGGCCGTGTGGAGTGACCGTGTGGAGTGCCCAAGTCCGTGTGGAGTGTCCGTGTGGAGTGTCCGTGTGGAGTGTACGTGTGGAGTGACCGTGTCCGTGTGGTGTGTCCGTGTGGAGTGTACGCGTGGAGTGCCCAAGTCCGTGTGGAGTGTCCGTGTGGAGTGTACGTGTGGAGTGCCCAAGTCCGTGTGGAGTGACCGTGTGGAGTGTACGTGTGGAGTGCCCAAGTCTGTGTGGAGTGGCCGTGTGGAGTGACCGTGTGGAGTGCCCAAGTCCGTGTGGAGTGTCCGTGTGGAGTGTACGTGTGGAGTGACCGTGTCCGTGTGGAGTGGCCGTGTGGAGTGACCGTGTGGAGTGCCCAAGTCCGTGTGGAGTGTCCGTGTGGAGTGTACGTGTGGAGTGCCCAAGTCTGTGTGGAGTGTCCGTGTGGAGTGTACGTGTGGAGTGCCCAAGTCCGTGTGGAGTGTCCTTGTGGAGTGTACGTGTGGAGTGCCCAAGTCCGTGTGGAGTGACCGTGTGGAGTGTACGTGTGGAGTGACCGTGTCCGTGTGGTGTGTCCGTGTGGAGTGTACGTGTGGAGTGCCCAAGTCCGTGTGGAGTGTCCGTGTGGAGTGTACGTGTGGAGTGCCCAAGTCCGTGTGGAGTGACCGTGCGGAGTGTACGTGTGGAGTGACCGTGTCCGTGTGGTGTGTCCGTGTGGAGTGTACGTGTGGAGTGCCCAAGTCCGTGTGGAGTGACCGTGTGGAGTGTACGTGTGGAGTGACCGAGTCCGTGTGGAGTGTCCGTGTGGAGTGTCCGTGTGGAGTGCCCAAGTCCGTGTGGAGTGTCCGTGTGGAGTGTACGTATGGAGTGCCCAAGTCCGTGTGGAGTGACCGTGTGGAGTGTACGTGTGGAGTGACCGAGTCCGTGTGGAGTGTCCGTGTGGAGTGTCCGTGTGGAGTGTACGTGTGGAGTGCCCAAGTCCGTGTGGAGTGTCCGTGTGGAGTGTCCGTTTGGAGTGTACGTGTGGAGTGACCGTGTCCGTGTGGTGTGTCCGTGTGGAGTGTACGTGTGGAGTGCCCAAGTCCGTGTGGAGTGTCCGTGTGGAGTGTACGTATGGAGTGCCCAAGTCCGTGTGGAGTGACCGTGTGGAGTGTACGTGTGGAGTGACCGAGTCCGTGTGGAGTGTCCGTGTGGAGTGTCCGCGTGGAGTGACCGTGTGGAGTGACCGTGTCCGTGTGGAGTGGCCGTGTGGAGTGACCGTGTGGAGTGCCCAAGTCAGTGTGGAGTGTCCGTGTGGAGTGTACGTGTGGAGTGCCCAAGTCCGTGTGGGGTGACCGTGTGGAGTGTACGTATGGAGTGACCGAGTCCGTGTGGAGTGGCCGTGTGGAGTGACCGTGTGGAGTGCCCAAGTCCGTGTGGAGTGTCCGTGTGGAGTGTCCGTGTGGAGTGTACGTGTGGAGTGACCGTGTCCGTGTGGTGTGTCCGTGTGGAGTGTACGTGTGGAGTGCCCAAGTCCGTGTGGAGTGTCCGTGTGGAGTGTACGTATGGAGTGCCCAAGTCCGTGTGGAGTGACCGTGTGGAGTGTACGTGTGGAGTGACCGAGTCCGTGTGGAGTGTCCGTGTGGAGTGTCCGCGTGGAGTGACCGTGTGGAGTGACCGTGTCCGTGTGGAGTGGCCGTGTGGAGTGACCGTGTGGAGTGCCCAAGTCAGTGTGGAGTGTCCGTGTGGAGTGTACGTGTGGAGTGCCCAAGTCCGTGTGGGGTGACCGTGTGGAGTGTACGTATGGAGTGACCGAGTCCGTGTGGAGTGGCCGTGTGGAGTGACCGTGTGGAGTGCCCAAGTCCGTGTGGAGTGTCCGTGTGGAGTGTCCGTGTGGAGTGTACGTGTGGAGTGACCGTGTCCGTGTGGTGTGTCCGTGTGGAGTGTACGCGTGGAGTGCCCAAGTCCGTGTGGAGTGTCCGTGTGGAGTGTACGTGTGGAGTGCCCAAGTCCGTGTGGAGTGACCGTGTGGAGTGTACGTGTGGAGTGCCCAAGTCTGTGTGGAGTGGCCGTGTGGAGTGACCGTGTGGAGTGCCCAAGTCCGTGTGGAGTGTCCGTGTGGAGTGTACGTGTGGAGTGACCGTGTCCGTGTGGAGTGGCCGTGTGGAGTGACCGTGTGGAGTGCCCAAGTCCGTGTGGAGTGTCCGTGTGGAGTGTACGTGTGGAGTGCCCAAGTCTGTGTGGAGTGTCCGTGTGGAGTGTACGTGTGGAGTGCCCAAGTCCGTGTGGAGTGTCCTTGTGGAGTGTACGTGTGGAGTGCCCAAGTCCGTGTGGAGTGACCGTGTGGAGTGTACGTGTGGAGTGACCGTGTCCGTGTGGTGTGTCCGTGTGGAGTGTACGTGTGGAGTGCCCAAGTCCGTGTGGAGTGTCCGTGTGGAGTGTACGTATGGAGTGCCCAAGTCCGTGTGGAGTGACCGTGTGGAGTGTACGTGTGGAGTGACCGAGTCCGTGTGGAGTGTCCGTGTGGAGTGTCCGTGTGGAGTGTACGTGTGGAGTGCCCAAGTCCGTGTGGAGTGTCCGTGTGGAGTGTCCGTTTGGAGTGTACGTGTGGAGTGACCGTGTCCGTGTGGTGTGTCCGTGTGGAGTGTACGTGTGGAGTGCCCAAGTCCGTGTGGAGTGTCCGTGTGGAGTGTACGTATGGAGTGCCCAAGTCCGTGTGGAGTGACCGTGTGGAGTGTACGTGTGGAGTGACCGAGTCCGTGTGGAGTGTCCGTGTGGAGTGTCCGCGTGGAGTGACCGTGTGGAGTGCCCAAGTCCGTTTGGAGTGTCCGTGTGGATTGTACGTGTGGAGTGTCCGTGTGAAGTTACCGAGTCCGTGTGGAGTGGCCGTGTGGAGTGACCGTGTGGAGTGTACGTGTGGAGTGACCGAGTCCGTGTGGAGTGTCCGTGTGGAGTGTACGCGTGGAGTGTCCGTGTGGAGTGTACATGTGTAGTGACCGAGTCCGTGTGGAGTGTCCGTGTGGAGTGTACGTGTGGACTGCCCAAGTCCGTGTGGAGTGTCCGTGTGGAGTGTACGTGTGGAGTGACCGTGTCCGTGTGGAGTGGCCGTGTGGAGTGACCGTGTGGAGTGCCCAGGTCCGTGTGGAGTGTACGTGTGGAGTGTCCGTGTGAAGTTACCGAGTCCGTGTGGAGTGGCCGTGTGGAGTGACCGTGTGGAGTGTACGTGTGGAGTGACCGAGTCCGTGTGGAGTGTCCGTGTGGAGTGTACGCGTGGAGTGTCCGTGTGGAGTGTACATGTGTAGTGACCGAGTCCGTGTGGAGTGTCCGTGTGGAGTGTACGTGTGGACTGCCCAAGTCCGTGTGGAGTGTCCGTGTGGAGTGTACGTGTGGAGTGACCGTGTCCGTGTGGAGTGGCCGTGTGGAGTGACCGTGTGGAGTGCCCAGGTCCGTGTGGAGTGTCCGTGTGGAGTGGCCGTGTGGAGTGTACGTGTGGAGTGACCGTGTCCGTGTGGTGTGTCCGTGTGGAGTGTACGTGTGGAGTGCCCAATTCTGTGTGGAGTGTCCGTGTGGAGTGTACGTGTGGAGTGCCCAAGTCCGTGTGGAGTGTCCGTGTGGAGTGTCCGTTTGGAGTGTACGTGTGGAGTGACCGTGTCCGTGTGGTGTGTCCGTGTGGAGTGTACGTGTGGAGTGCCCAAGTCCGTGTGGAGTGTCCGTGTGGAGTTTACGTGTGGAGTGCCCAAGTCCGTGTGGAGTGTCCGTGTGGAGTGTCCGTGTGGAGTGACCGTGTCCGTGTGGTGTGTCCGTGTGGAGTGTACGTGTGGAGTGCCCAAGTCTGTGTGGAGTGTCCGTGTGGAGTGACCGTGTGGAGTGCCCAAGTCCGTGTGGAGTGTCCGTGTGGAAAGTCCGTTTGGAGTGTACGTGTGGAGTGACCGTGTCCGTGTGGAGTGTTCGTGTGGAGTGTACGTGTGGAGTGTTCAAGTCTGTGTGGAGTGTCCGTGTGGAGTGTACGTGTGGAGTGCCCAAGTCCGTGTGGAGTGTCCGTGTGGAGTGTACGTGTGGAGTGCCCAAGTCCGTGTGGAGTGTACGTGTGGAGTGACCGAGTCCGTGTGGAGTGTCCGTGTGGAGTGTACGCGTGGAGTGTCCGTGTGGAGTGTACGTGTGGAGTGCCCAAGTCTGTGTGGAGTTTCCGTTTGGAGTGTACGTGTGGAATGACCGTGTCCGTGTGGTGTGTCCGTGTGGAGTGACCGTGTGGAGTGCCCAAGTCCGTGTGGAGTGTCCGTGTGGAAAGTCCGTTTGGAGTGTACGTGTGGAGTGCCCAAGTCTGTGTGGAGTGTCCGTGTGGAGTGACCGTGTGGAGTGCCCAAGTCCGTGTGGAGTGTCCGTGTGGAAAGTCCGTTTGGAGTGTACGTGTGGAGTGACCGTGTCCGTGTGGAGTGTCCGTGTGGAGTGTACGTGTGGAGTGTTCAAGTCTGTGTGGAGTGTCCGTGTGGAGTGTACGTGTGGAGTGCCCAAGTCCGTGTGGAGTGTCCGTGTGGAGTGACCGTGTGGAGTGCCCAAGTCCGTGTGGAGTGTCCGTGTGGAAAGTCCGTTTGGAGTGTACGTGTGGAGTGACCGTGTCCGTGTGGAGTGTTCGTGTGGAGTGTACGTGTGGAATGACCGTGTCCGTGTGGTGTGTCCGTGTGGAGTGTACGTGTGGAGTGCCCAAGTCCGTGTGGAGTGTCCGTGTGGAGTGTCCGTGTGGAGTGTCCGTGTGGAGTGACCGTGTCCGTGTGGTGTGTCCGTGTGGAGTGTACGTGTGGAGTGCCCAAGTCCGTGTGGAGTGTCCGTGTGGAAAGTCCGTTTGGAGTGTACGTGTGGAGTGACCGTGTCCGTGTGGAGTGTCCGTGTGGAGTGTACGTGTGGAGTGTTCAAGTCTGTGTGGAGTGTCCGTGTGGAGTGTACGTGTGGAGTGCCCAAGTCCGTGTGGAGTGTCCGTGTGGAGTGTCCGTGTGAAGTTACCGAGTCCGTGTGGAGTGGCCGTGTGGAGTGACCGTGTGGAGTGTACGTGTGGAGTGACCGAGTCCGTGTGGAGTGTCCGTGTGGAGTGTACGCGTGGAGTGTCCGTGTGGAGTGTACGTGTGGAGTGCCCAAGTCCGTGTGGAGTGTACGTGTGGAGTGACCGAGTCCGTGTGGAGTGTCCGTGTGGAGTGTACGCGTGGAGTGTCCGTGTGGAGTGTACGTGTGGAGTGCCCAAGTCCATGTGGAGTGACCGTGTCGAGTGTACGTGTGGAGTGACCGAGTCCGTGTGGAGTGTCCGTGTGGAGTGTCCGCGTGGAGTGTACGTGTGGAGTGACCGTGTCCGTGTGGAGTGTCCGTGTGGAGTGTACGTGTGGAGTGTTCAAGTCTGTGTGGAGTGTCCGTGTGGAGTGTACGTGTGGAGTGCCCAAGTCCGTGTGGAGTGTCCGTGTGGAGTGTCCGTGTGAAGTTACCGAGTCCGTGTGGAGTGGCCGTGTGGAGTGACCGTGTGGAGTGTACGTGTGGAGTGACCGAGTCCGTGTGGAGTGTCCGTGTGGAGTGTACGCGTGGAGTGTCCGTGTGGAGTGTACGTGTGGAGTGCCCAAGTCCGTGTGGAGTGTACGTGTGGAGTGACCGAGTCCGTGTGGAGTGTCCGTGTGGAGTGTACGCGTGGAGTGTCCGTGTGGAGTGTACGTGTGGAGTGCCCAAGTCCATGTGGAGTGACCGTGTCGAGTGTACGTGTGGAGTGACCGAGTCCGTGTGGAGTGTCCGTGTGGAGTGTCCGCGTGGAGTGTCCGTGTGGAGTGCCCAAGTCCGTGTGGAGTGTCCGTGTGGAGTGTACGTGTGGAGTGACCGTGTCCGTGTGGAGTGGCCGTGTGGAGTGACCGTGTGGAGTTCCCAAGTCCGTGTGGAGTGTCCGTGTGGAGTGTACGTGTGGAGTGCCCAAGTCCGTGTGGGGTGACCGTGTGGAGTGTACGTGTGGAGTGACCGAGTCCGTGTGGAGTGGCCGTGTGGAGTGACCGTGTGGAGTGCCCAAGTCCGTGTGGAGTGTCCGTGTGGAGTGTCCGTGTGGAGTGTACGTGTGGAGTGACCGTGTCCGTGTGGTGTGTCCGTGTGGAGTGTACGTGTGGAGTGCCCAAGTCCGTGTGGAGTGGCCGTGTGGAGTGACCGTGTGGAGTGCCCAAGTCCGTGTGGAGTGTCCGTGTGGAGTGTCCGTGTGGAGTGTACGTGTGGAGTGACCGTGTCCGTGTGGTGTGTCCGTGTGGAGTGTACGTGTGGAGTGCCCAAGTCCGTGTGGAGTGTCCGTGTGGAGTGTACGTGTGGAGTGCCCAAGTCCGTGTGGAGTGACCGTGTGGAGTGTACGTGTGGAGTGCCCAAGTCTGTGTGGAGTGGCCGTGTGGAGTGACCGTGTGGAGTGCCCAAGTCCGTGTGGAGTGTCCGTGTGGAGTGTCCGTGTGGAGTGTACGTGTGGAGTGACAGTGTCCGTGTGGTGTGTCCGTGTGGAGTGTACGTGTGGAGTGCCCAAGTCTGTGTGGAGTGTCCGTGTGGAGTGTACGTGTGGAGTGCCCAAGTCCGTGTGGAGTGACCGTGTGGAGTGTACGTGTGGAGTGACCGAGTCCGTGTGGAGTGTCCGTGTGGAGTGTCCGCGTGGAGTGACACTACAAGAACGCCAGACAGGTGATAATGTGCATTTCGGCAACACATTAGCGGCTAAACACTGTGAAAGCTGTGTCGTGATGTGGATGAAATGTTCGGAGAATGCCGCTCCAATGTGTGTGAGCTGCACACTTTTCGTCCTCGTGTGACCGGAATGTGCCATGTGCTAGGAACGGTCGACGCGCTTCCAATGTTGCAGATGTACACTGTGGCATGACGAGTGGCCGAGCTGTCCTCGATGTACGTTGGAGTGTGCACGCGAGTACAAGAGATGTGCATTATGGCGTATGCACGTGGACCGGAAAGATGTGCTTGTCGAGTACAGCTCGCGCATGGCGTGTACACCTTCATAAAAACCAGGCATCATTGACACATTCCAAGCACTCTTCATCCGAACGTGTGCTCGCCGGTTGCCGGCATCGTGTACTGTTGCGGGGCGATGATGTACACGTGGTGTACACAACTAGCAGTATCATGAATTAATAATAATTCGGTTCCACGGTGCGTCGGCAGGCTTGTTTACATCATCAATATCATAGCATAGCTTATTCTTATGTTTAGCAAAGCATCGTGGTTCACAGCATGATCCACTGTTGCACTGAGCTTAAGCAACAGCCACCTGATGGCTGATCCCTCCTTCCAGGTGCCTACTCTATAGACGATGAAGCTCGTCGTAGAGAGATATCTTCTTCTCCATTAGACGGACCTTGGTCGCCTGCAGATGTAAAAGAGCGGTGACTGCACCTGACAGCTGTATTCAGATTATGTGGCAAGATACAGCTCACACATCCAAGGCGACACGTAGTTCACACTCAGGTCAGGACAGACCTGGAGCTCTGTGATCTTTTCCTGAGCTATACGGATCTTGGGTTGGGTGTAGTTGCGTTTACCAGCGCCTGGCTGCTTGAGTTCAAGGATGACAGCTTCTTGCTCTTGGATTAGCCGATTGGTAGCTTCGATGTCATGGTTCAGTCTAGCTATCTCACTTTCAGTGTACGACTTCCCGTACGTTCGCTCACTGTTTGGACCAGTTGAGCTGATCTGCATACGGTCTCGCACAGTATTGAGCCTGCCTATAGGCTGTGTTTGGTTCCGGTGTAGTGACACTGCAGCTGTATTGGGGCAAAGGTACATGCGGTCTTGCTCACCTGAACCTCGGGTGACTTGAGTGTAGCATCTTTATTTTCTGGCTCGCTGGTGCTCAAAGGCAGTCCGAGTAGATCGTCCTCAGCCATGCCCATCATTCTCACTGCGTTATCGATTGCTACTTCTGTTACACCCGCATGTGCGAACGTATGGGTTGCTGCTGCCCGGTCGTTCTGGTGCAGCTCTGGCTGCTCTGTAGCTAGGTGGGCTAGCTGCTCACAGAACTGGGCTGGGGAGACATAAGACTTCTCGGGAGGGGGGTGTGGTGAGCCCCAGGCCTGCAGTAACAAGTCAACTGAGCTCAGCTGTGTATTGGGATGTCGATAGATACAAGGCACTTTGCCTGCAGCTGAGATGCGGGCACCTGCATTGCTGGCAGTCTGCTTTGATGCCATGCCGTGTTATGACTCGCCAAGTAACTTCCTTCAATGTCGTTGCTGATATCAATGCCTAGTTCTGGACCTGCACTGTCAGGCTGTGGTCTCTTGCTGCCCACCTCGACAGGTTCCATTGGCCTCACATTTGCTGTTGCGGGTGTTAATCCCATGAAACGGATTGTTCTTGATATGTCCTTCTCTTCAACCACTGCTCTTGAGTTGTTGTGCAACGCCTGCAGGTTCTCAAGACATCATGCAAATTCCTAGTGCTCCATGAGAGCCAGTTACGACGTCAATTGCAGTGGTGCACACGGTGACTGCACGATGGTGGCGGATGGATCATACCGTTGACATGTTGCCTGCAACGCCTGGGGGTAACTGCAGATTTGTGGCAGTTCGCACTGACCCGTCTGTAGCTCCTTCTGCATGGTTCCACTTCGGCTTCTCTGGTGTCTGTCCACTTCGTTCTAAGTCGTGCCTCGGACTTGGAGACAGAGGGGTGACTTCAAACTTGGGCAAGAAAACGTTCTTGGGCTCATCAGGGCGCCATGGCGGGTAGTGTCCATCGTCGAGTGCCCACTCTAGTCTAGTCTTGCTCACTCGGCCTGGTGCTTCGGCAGTCCCTCCACAGGCTCTGACCTGTATCATGATCGGCCCGATCATGGCGTCTAGTAGTATCAGAGTCAGCTGTGTAACATACCCGATACAAGCTCTCTGTGTTGCGACTATGAGCACACATTCCTACGGATCACCAGCCGGTTGACACGTGCACAGCTGAATACAGCAGTTTAATTGCGGACTCACCATCTTCCGGTCAAACTGCATGTGCAGTTCCGTCAAGTCTTTGCCTTGTCCCTTAGCCTCAGATGCTGCCTTTGGATCAGCCAGCAAAACTTTGGTGAACTTCCGGATGCTGACGTTGTTGTTGCCCATGCGATCGAATACGACCGTCCTGCAAGGAACGGGTCATCGGACGATGTAAACACCTAGGCACATACACTCTGCAGCTGTATAGCTGCTGAACGGCAGACACTGGCGAGGCCGTACTCTGCGAGTTTTTTGTCGCCTGTCTGCGATGTTGTGTAGGACTTCATCATTGCGGCCCACGCGACGGTCAAGTTCAAGATCTTCCGCCCTGCGTCCTTCTCTTCGTCTGTTGCGCCGTCTGCGATTGCCTGCAATGTCCGAATGCACCGTCGGGTGATCAATCACACGGACCGGACTTGCCACTCCGACACTTCACATGGTAGTGTAGTGTTAGCCACACCTTCGGCGCGAACCCCTTCAGTGCTGTGATTGGTGTAGTTTGAAGCCAGCATCCATCAGGCGTGAGTTTGGGATCAAGCACCTTTTTTACCTTGGGGCACTTTCGATGTGCCTCGGGTAGGGCATTCAACGTTTCCCGAAGCTCAGCGCACATGTGAATACCACCACGCAGTTTCTCACCTTTGGTATCCACGGTCCTTGCGGTAGTGCCGTCGCTGACACCTGACCGGCTAACCAGCTCATTGACACGGCTGGTCGTCGGCGGACTGGGCATCGTCAGGCTGGATACCGTCCAGATGTTGCCGGGCAGCTCCGGCGCGACTGGATCGGCTCCCTCGGGCAGATTTAACGTGTCACGCAGCAATGCGCAAAATGCGTCGCCTGTGTAAATGGCACTAGTCCCGCTCGGAGCCTTCGGACCCGCGGGAGCCACTCGGAATTTGTGTCGTTTCCATTCCAGTCCATCACTTTCATGGGGTACGTGTACACCACAGTTGACAAGTAACGTCAACATGAAAGAGCCCTGTTGAGGTTCTTTGGTGTGACTGATGCTAAAGTCCTGCACGTGTTTACGATCACCATCAAAGGATTTCAGAGTTACGGTCACCATGACTGCTACGTCTACAGGTAATGTGGCACATGACCACTGAAATTGGCTGGACCTCGGCGGCTGGTGTGCAGTATGATTCAAGCTGGTGTTCGGGCGCCTCAGATACCCCGAGATTGATGGCGTTTGTAATCAGACACCGCGGACATGGCGAAAAGTGACCGGGTACCCTCGAGACTACACGGCGCTGCATGCGACCACATGTCTTCGAAGCGTGTGATCGTTCGCCGCCATAGAACATCGCTTAATGTGGAACTCACTCTAAATCCAGCTGAGTTGTATGTTGTGCGCCATTGTCCGTTTCGATTCCAATCAGCCGCAGCAACCTGGCTGCAGTACTAGTACACATTCACACACGGTGGGTTGCATCACTATGGACGCCGATCACGTAGATCCAGCACCGGGAGCCAAACGAGTTAGGCGGACAAATGATGCTATAGATGCTGTCCTGTCTGAGAAGGGCATTTTCAGTGATCCTTGTGCTGATGGCACTCAAAGGTACAGATGTGAGCACTGTCAGGCTACTTTCGGTCCAGACAGGAAGGCGTATGCGTCGTGGCATGATTGCCCTTCCCTGAAGCCTGTCCCACAGGACAATCAGGCCGATGGTGGCGGTGTTTTCGGCAGTGAATACATGGCATCTCCTTTGGAGTGGCCTGTACATGTGGATCGGGAGGCTGGGTGCCTGCCACTCCTCATACCAGAATGTACAGAAGACTGGGCCGCAACTCTGCAGCCCAGTACTCCCGAGTACTACACCACAAGCGAGGCCGACTTGATAGCGGCGGGAAGAGAAAGCGCTGTTGAAGCTGAGTACGAGGTGTGACAGCTGTTGCATGACCATGAGTGGAACGTATGCTTGCCCGTTGGTATAGATGAATACGGCATCCTGCAATTAGTATACGTATACGAATGCTATAGTACTGCAGGCACGTGTACAATAGCTATTAAAATTTCCACTATTGGACACGTGCCTGTTCATGCAGGAGCTGATCGGTCATCACGACTAGAGAGCTAGGGGTGGCCTGGAGGGGCTGGATACAGACGACGAGGATGAGCCTGGTCAGGAGGGAGCAGCGATTGGGGCTGCAGTGGATGCACCTCATGCTGCACTAGCTCGCGCCATCGCAGGCGGGCCTGTGCCTGGTCAAGAACTACATGAGGCAGCTGCCCAACAAGGCGTGTACGAACCAGTGCCGGTCAGTGTACACCAGTGTTCGAATATTGGGGAAGCTGTCGTTTAGAGGCCGCTCAAAAATAAGTAATCCGAAATTTGGTCGGCCAAATATAAAGATTTTGACCTGTTTGTGCGGCTAGCCACCGCCTAATAAATAAGTTGATTCGAGACTATGAGCGGCTAAAATGCGCCACACATATAAATGTTTTGACACGAGTGGCGGGTAAAAGTTGTAACCTGAGCAAGGCTGCATTGCGTGTGTGTGCGTCAGCATGGAGCACGACGCCTTCAGCCCGTCTAGCTCGCTGCAAGCTGGTCCGTCCTCGGGGCGCAGCCAGTGTACGAAGAGACCTCTTTGCAATTCAATTTCTAGTTTCTTTGGTGGCGCAAACAAGGTCGTCCACTTGGAGACTCGCCAAAAGCTTGGCAGGCCGGTGGACCCGTCGTCGCCTCGCCAAGCGCACATACGCAAGAAGCAAGAAGCAGCCAGCCAACCGCAAACTGAAGAAGTTACTGATGGCAATGATGATTCGGATCAGGAGAATGTCGAGGACGTTGGCGAATATGGGAAGAAACAAGCTGCCAGACGACGCCGTGACGACATTGCAAACTACAGGCGATACTTGGAACGAGTGGAACCACCCGATGGAGCTGACTCAAGAAAGACCTACGTCAGATGTATAGCTTGTACATGCATTTCTGGAAAACAGGTTGTGCTTGTGGACAATGAGGACACAGTCAAGCGACACTCTGGCATGGAAAGAGGAACTCGAGTTTTTAACTCGGCATGCAGACATGCAATAAATGTTTCCAAATATGAAGATAAATTGATGACAGCTGCAGCTGGTATGACGCTTGTTATTGTTGAGGCTGGACTGCCAAGGCACTGTGTACTCTACAACTTAGTGTTGTGTGCAGTAGCAGATCTACCTGCTGAGCGAACATTGAAGACGATCATCGGTGATGTATTTGGGTCCGAGCCAGAAGTAGTGACAGTGGCAAATGTGTAAAACTCCGTGATCACCGACGACACATAATCACGTACCAAGGTGGCTTCGTCGGCTACGCCCGACACAAAAAAAACTATCTGCCAACGTCTGTCGGCTAGCCCTCCGACAATTCATAATGACGGTCAGTTGAAAATTCGAACACTGGTGTACACCTTGCTCCAAGCCAAAGGAGAGTGCAGCAACCGGCGCTGGAAGCCGAGCCAGGACGTCGTTTAAAGAAGGGTACAGGGGCCTGGCTGTGTGAGCACCGGGGTGACCCCATTGCTCCGGGGCATACTGTCACAGTCGTACAGGCCTGTTATTGGTTGGCATCGATGAAGAATGATCACAGGGTCACCGACACTGTGATCGACCAGTTCTGTGCAATGATGCACCACCTCATCTTGCCAGCGGACAACCTGTACCCTGCATCGTACCATATGGTCAAGGCTGTATTGGATGTTGAATCCAGCAAGGCGTGCACTAGGCACATATGCGACAAGTGCTGGACCGTGTTCCCAGATATGCACTCTGCTCTTTACCCTGGAAATGCAGATGCAGTGTGTGCAGCTGAAGGTTGTGGCAACCGCCGCTTCGATGTGTCCGACACCGGAGTGGTTTTGCCGAAGCGGAATATCTACTGTTTTGATGTGCGATCAACCGTCCTGGACCTCTTGGATCCCATCCTGGAGGACCTTGACACCTATCGGGAACAGCGTGAACAGGCTTACAAAGACCCGGCATCTTATTTCAGGAGCCCCGCTGGTCAGTATGTCGACGCTGCTATTGGCCACAAATTGAGTGCTCCGTCGGAAGACGAAATTGTAATCCTATGTATGCTCCCGTAATCCTATGTATGCTCCCTATGACGACGCCTGTGGGTGGAGACTAGCTATATACAGGCGGCTGCAGCACTATCCGATCAATGCTGCACATGCAGGGGGTGATGGCGTCCAGATCTACACCAACAAGGTGTACGGTACGCTGGCCTGTGGACTGAAGTTGACAGATGCACCAGAAGGGTTGCAAGCCAAGAATATCACATGGTCTCCTGTGAGCGTCGTGCAAGGCCCTACCGAGCCGGGGTCCTACCACGATGTCATGGGCCCTATCTTGGAGTTTTTTGAGAAGCATGACCCAGGTGTGACTGTTAGCAATACTGCCATCCACACCACACCAAGTCCCTGCACAGCACCGGGGCTTCCGGACAGGATGGAACTCACGGCTGAGATCGCGACAGCTGCAGGCCGCCCAGGGTCCACTCCGCTCTGGGTTAATGTGGATGGTCCAAGGCTGCTGAAGGTCTGGCCTGTATTGGTATCAGCAGAAGGAGACATCCCGTTCATGACGAAATTGACAGGAGGTTTACATCATACGGCCGGAAATGCTTGCTTTGCGTGTGCATTTTCAGGGGCGCACAACCACGAAGCCAACACAGTCCGGTGTGTTCTTGTGGCCATGGCCATGCATGGCCATGCATCCAACAATTGCCAGTTAACTTCCCACATGTGCTGCTCCTCGACGTGTATGTCTTGCCAAGTGCACCATCCAAACCGGAGTGCCTGCATATGCAGGTGGATGGGGTTTGATGCAGATGTAACACAAAGAGTGCCGTGTTATGCCGCTGCTGGCAGCTGTGCAGCCTTCGCGGGCCAAACTATGCACCCTCTAGAGCAGATAGGTGTAGACCGCTCAGGGGAAAACCCCCGCATGCCACTTGGCTACCTGCAGAAGGATGATGGGCGCTTCCTCGCCAGGACAGCCTTCACAGATCCCATCGCTGTGGCATCAGATACGTGGCTGTCAGACAATGTGCTGAAGTACAGCGCTACCGAGATCCTCTTACGAGGCAAGAAGGCCAAACTCCTCCAGGACCAAGTGTTGCATCCAACACTCAAAGCAGTGGAGGATATGGACCAAAACCAGCGCGCTGAATGGGTCAATCAGGAGCAGAAGGATCTGGGTGCTCGAAAAGAGCCCATGTTCCAGACGCTGTCGTACGTGAAGTGAGTCCCTCCATCTGATGTTCCTGTGTGCTGCCAACCGGAAGCAGGTTCCAGCAGCTGCGCTATCTCACTGACTGGATCCGGATGTGCTTGCAGCCCATGTCACTTCTTTCGGTACGGCATCGCACACCTCTTCTTGCTTGGCATCCTGAAGGACTTCTGGAGGATGTGGCTGGGGAAAGTGTCTGGAAAGGGGTGCGTCCTCCCTACCTACATCCGGACGCATCTCACCAAGAAAGGAGAAGACATTCTTACTACCGAGCTTTTCGGGAAGCCATACACTGATCTCATTCGGTGTGTGACCACCTTCGTGGCCGTGGTTGCATAAAAAATTGTGCCTGGTGGGATTAGCCCTATACAACTAATGTGGCTGCCTCGTGTTGCAGGTACCGAGGCCTCTGGATGATGGAAGAGTGGCTTGCTTTCACCGAGACATTTTCTATGTTCCTACTGAACGATCTACCATGGAAACGGGAGCACCTCCACCTGAAAAAGGTGTTTGACGAGCAGTGGTCACTACTACGGTCATCTGTGCTTTACTTCATGAAGTGGCATGCTGGTCAACACACTGAAGAGCGCCTAGTACTGGCTCAGAAAGATCTTCTGGAATATGGGAGACTTGCTGAACAGGTGCTTGTCATCCTTGAACTCACGTTAGAGATGTTCAAATTCACACATACAAGTCATTGTGACCACGAATGTGCCATCATGCAGCAGGCATTACAAGTCTGCATATGCGTGCAGATTTTCGGTGGGAAGTACATAACCACCTTCAAGCTGCACCTGGCTGCCATGCACTTGGCGGATCAGGTGAGGGCTTGCGGACCAGGATACACCTGGACCGAGTTCTGGGTGGAGCGCATGGTCCAACTTGTGAAGAGGATGGTGAAGTACCGCAGCACCGCCTACCCCGAGTTGTTGTTTGTGCATGACTGGCTACTGACGCTGGCGTGCCGCCGGGTCAAGTTGTCCCCAGACGGTTGTCACTGTGTGTCCTTGTACGAGGCATTGCGGGCCGTAAAGAAGCGCCGCCTGCTATCTCGTGATGAACCCCTCCCGGGGCAGGCGTTGCTGCTAGGTGCACCAAAGAAGGCTGAAGACGCCGAAAAGGCGCAGGTGCTGCACATCCCTCCAATGAGTGCCACAGACGAAGACATTGTACTGCAAGGTCTGCCACAACTTCTGTTCGAGGACACAACCCTCCTGGTAGACGGGTGGCCCGTGTTCAAAGACAATGCGGAGGACCAGCGGCCAAGGCTTATTTTGCATGAACTTGGGCTTCAGGGTCCCCTTGGGGCCGGCAAGGAAGGGGTGAAGGTGGTGCTTCAAAAATTCACACGGGCAGACCTCACCACCGGGGACAATGTGAGCAGTGTACAGTGCAACTCACAACGACGGAAGAACAATCAATGGTTCCTCATTCAGTATTCCCTGGAGCATGCAGATGGCCGCAAGGAGAGGAAGGTTTACGTGGGTCAATTTTTGTATTTTGTGCATGCTGCGTTTACATGCAACATGCTGCCCGAGGGAGCAACACGGGCGGGAAGTGATCGTCACCATCCATCTGATTTGAGGCTGGGGGTGGCCAATTTGTACAGTAGTGAGGACCAGCACGGTCCGGGGGTCAGGGCTGCAGACCCGGAAATAGGCAGACTGCATGAATTTGTGAAAGTGGCCAGGTTGGACCCCTCCCGAGCCGGCAGCACGTTCGAGGGCGTGTTTGTGTTGGATTTGAGAACAATAGACTCACAGGTGGTCCCGACCCGTGAGAGGGACGACACCCGGTATTTCAGTGTGTCTTCAAAATTGTCTGGTAGGTATGCCGGTGTAAAACGGTAGTGTATGAAGCAGAAATTTACACTTGTTCAGGGGCTGACACCAACAGTCCAGTTTTTCGGCCATTGGGAATGTTAGGCAACTGTGCTCGAGTTTGGGGTCTTGCAGCAAGTGGGCTGCTCAGAAGAAACTGCTACATTCGCGTACCGTGCCAGCATTTTGCCAAACACGCACACTCGTGCAACAGTGCAATCCTGACAGGCCTGTCAAGGTATCATATTAATTCTTTCAAACCTCTACTGACAAACACACTCACTGTACAGTGACATGTATTCCTAGCCAAGGTTCACGGCTCGATGCATTTGCAGACATCAGCTCTGGCAGCTTGTGTCTGGACTAAATAATGGGAGGCTGCAGCCCTCCCGGGAGAGCAGACATCGAATTTTTTTGGTGGCCCACAAACAGCCCATTTATGTACACATTCGATGTGTGATGCATCTGTGCTTGAGTCCCGGGTCGTGCAGCAAGAGGGCTGCTCGGGAGTGACTGCTACATTTGTGCATCGTGCCAGCATTTTGCCAAACACGCACGCTCGTGCAACAGTGCAATCCTGACAGGCCTGTCAAGGTATCATATTAATTCTTTCAAACCTCTACTGACAAACACACCCACTGTGTTCCTAGCCAAGGTTCACGGCTCGATGCATTTGCAGACATCAGCTCTGGCAGCTTGTGTCTGGACTACATAATGGTAGGCTGCAGCCTTCCCGGGAGAGCAGACATGATTTTTTTTTTGGCGGCCCACAAACAGCCCATTTATGTACACATTCGATGTGTGATGCATCTGTGCTTGAGTCCCGGGTCGTGCAGCAAGAGGGCTGTCTTGGAGCAGGACGTACAGAAGCACCATGCTATCCACAGAATGTCCTTTATACAACCGGGATTAAGCACACTTACCTGTGGATTTTCGCCCGTGCCCTGGTGGCCCCCGTTTTGAATGCCCCCCTGCTGTGTACTTCTTCTAACCGGTCAGGCCCGCACCAGATCACGAATGGCAGCCGCGTGAGCCCACCGAGTTTTGCAACGACACGCACACTGGGTGTATGGCGGTGACACCAGGCGCCTGGGCACGAATACGGTCCGTAGAGGAAGCCCACGAAGCACAGGAGCAAGAAGCTGGAGACAATAAGACAGTTGCAACACAGGGACAGCAACGAGATGCCACACGCACTCGGCAATATTAATACTGGATTGCGTCAGCTTTGTAGATGAAAGACGTCGAATCTCGTGCGCACTTCTACCTTGAGCGTGGCGACCACCGCGAGTTGCACTGTGCTGCTAGACACTTTCTCGAAGTGCTCGAGGAACGCGATGGGAAACTGAAAATATATCGCTGTCCGGGTATTGGAAGTCAAGTCAAGGACTGTAATTGATAACGTAAAATCTTTAATTGATCCCGGACAGCTCCACATTTTTTTCGGACACTGGTGTCAGCGCCAGATCGTGCCAGCCCAGCCGGTCGACGGATAAAGTATCGCTGTCCGGGTATTGGAAGATAGATTATTGCCGAGGACTATAATTAAGAACGTAAATTCGTTAATTGATCCCGGACAGATCCACATTTTTTTCGGACACTGGTGTCAGCGCCAGATCGTGCCAGCCCAGCCGGTCGACGGATAAAATATCGCTGTCCGGGTATTGGTAGATACAGTATTGCCGAGGACTATCATTAAGAACGTAAATTCGTGAATTGATCCCGGACAGATCCACATTTTTTTCGGACACTGGTGTCACAGCGCCAGCTCCGGTAGGCCCAGCACAGTCACAAGCTTGAACACAGCGTGGGGCAGTACAGATGGGCAAGGCGTCGTGTAGATCAAAAAGGGTATGCCTGGCCCACTTAGGAACCACTTGCCAACGGTGCCACCGGGATAATGGGTACAAAAGAGTGCTGGGCGACGTTGACTCGCCATACTTCCCGGTAGAGTTTCCGTGGGCGGGGGGGTGCGGGTGGGCTGTGCCCACAAGGGCGGGGCACATGCGCCTCCAGGCCTTACGCCGGCAGCACGTTAGTAGGCACTTTGTCAATTGTAGGCATAGTATGTCAAAAACTTTTGAAGCCAGCGGCTTTTTCCAGAAGCATTTTACTTTGCACAGTGGCAAAGAGCCCCCGCTCGTGCCTGTGGTGAGTGCAGCCGGTGGTGGCTCAAGTCCCGTGCCAGGTGAGGAACAAGCACCGATTATTGTGGACGATCCACCGGCACCGTTGGTACACGGTGGCAATGGTGTGTACCGGGCGGGGTGGTCGAGCTGTAGTAGTGAGACTAGTGGCAGCTGCAGTAGTGGGGTGCTAGAAGTGAGCACCCTCGACGAGTTGGCTAGTGCGCGTGCTCATTGTGATGTTCACAACATCGGGCCATGCGTACGGTATCATGTCACATGAGCCCGCGGGCTCATGTGACGTACGGTACGTCACATGAGCCCGCTACACGTGAGCACTGTGGGTAGAATCCAAGCATTCCACGACCAGCTGGCGGTACACAGTCTGGTGCAATTGCCTGTACGAGACTTCGTGGTGATTTTCGTGACACCTGTCGTCCAACATGATGGTATGAGTCACGGATACCACGACACGGACAGCGACGGGGCATGGGAAGTGCCAGATGATAAGCGGACCACCTACATCCTTAGAGCAGTGGATGACCCCCAAATCCATGACATATTAGCAGTGGTGGGTGCAACTCCAGGCTCACCAATGTATCTTTTCCCCGAGGTATGATTATGTCCTTTTTGCACTCTGGTGTTTCTTGCAATCAGTGATCTAATGAGTTTGCGCATTGATTAGCAATGGTGGAGTGCATCAATGTAGCCGTAGTCACCGGTCAAGGAGCACACGACAACGCACCGTATGCACAAAGCAATTGATTTGTCAACATACTACATTGCGTTGTCTACAGCAATAGACAATTGTGTACACATATGTAGATGGCAGAAAAGCTCATCAAGCTCGAACGGGCATGTCCAAAAGGAGTCTCAGGAGCAGGACAAACCACGCGTGGCCCTGGTAAGATGGTGGGAGGGGGGTTGAATAACCCGATGGGTGGAGGCAAAGGCCGTCAAGCGAGCATACCCAACGTAGCACGTGCCGATGACATCGATCCGGTGACTGTCGCGGCTCTACTGGTACGCTCGCGCTTATTGTTGACGTATATAACAAGCACCTAGCCATATCATTGGCAAAATTATTCATTTGTACAAATCATGTTGGCAGTTACCATTTGCAGTGGTTGTGGAACACAACGTTGTGTTCCTACCAATTCGCGCTGTGCAGGCGGGAGTGTGGAACATCGGTGTCCTTAATTTTAACAAAACACCAGGGGCGTCATGGCTCGCTTTAATACCAATTGTTTGCGGGGCGCTTGCCATCGCTACCGATGTCAGTACTGAGTGGACAGCGACCGAGCTGAATTCGCCATGTCTCGGCGCGTACCCTTCGCGGGCGATGACCATTTTGACGGACGAGAGTCAGGTGAGATCCGTGAAGCAACACCTGGACTTGTATGACCGCCCTGAAGGGGGGCTCATCATGTGGCTACAAACAGGCCCTTGCCTCGGCTACCCTAAAAGTGTGTCGGGCGGGGTTTTTTGGATGAGTGGGGTGGGGATCCGTCTTGCTATTACGCCACAACGCTATGTGTGGCTGCAAACCGGAGTCGTCCGGCATAGCACGGCAGGTGGGGCAGAGTTTGTTGACTCTGATGCAGTGCGGGTAGGCATGGCATTTTATGCCAACGTGCGATCGGTGTCGGCACTCCACAAAGCGGTGCAGCAGAATCCCAATGCGCAGGCAGCGAGGAGTGCACAGGGGCTACGCCTTTTGGGAGCACCTGCAGGTGAGTCGCTCGGGTGATCCAGAAGTGTGATGGACTCTAAGTGATCCGAATCAGCTCTAAATCGGGCCTGGATGCTTGCAATAGATAGATATACAAATATAATTGTTACTGGGCTTGATCCGGGCGCGATTGGTGCGGTATCGCGGGTGCTGTAGGTGCGTGTGTGAGCGCCATACCTGGAGCGGGACTGACGTGCGACGACTATATGAACTGCGTAGGCGCACACCAGAGGTTCCACAACATTCAAATTGGTCGATGCCATGATCCCTCCAATGATATGGCTTCATCTATTGATCTCTCTTCTCGATAGCACTGGTACATGGTCAGATGCTTGCAGACATCGTATCCCGTTCTTTGCAGCTCGCCGTCACTGGTGGCCATGTATCGCGCGCCAACAGCTAATATTTATATATCTGGTCGTCTGTGTGACTGTTTGTGAAGGATGCTCGCGTACATGGAGGTGTATTGCCAGTGGGCGACATCGGGCGCCTGCGAGTAAAGGTAGTGCGATTCATCAAGGCGTCCTGCCTACGTGCGCCTGACTTAACGAGTCATTCCCATGTTATACGGAGTTGTCGATGTGGCCGCTTTGGATCGAGTTTGGGTAGAAATGGAACGATCTTGGTGGTGGAAGCAGTTGTCATGGATGTCCTTGCCAGCTCCATACGTTTGCCATTGATAGGCGCCCGGCGAGATCACGGTCAATAAACGATATTACGTACAGTACCTGCGATATGACGTCCGAGATATGGTGCTACGGGGGTGGTTGGTTGATGCCGAGTGCTATGCGCCCGGTATCGGGAGGTAAGGTTGTGCGCAGTGTTTGTCTATGGTACGGCGTGTGTCCGGCATCCCGTGTGGGCATGCATTATTTTCAACTTCAAGTGACTATGTAGCATGTGTCGGAGCCGTGTATGGATTGGAGACTGAATCCGCAGCGTCGGTGCGGGGTCCGGATGCCCTGGTCCGTGACTGTGTCGTCACCAAACTGCCTCTACCTGTGAGATACACATGACTAAATAATACAGATCGTGTTGCCGTGTTGATTAGGCGTCAACGAGTTGTGTATGGCTGTCTTGTTTCGGACCCACCTTTGGGTGTCTCACCCTAGGCAGTTGACCTTCCCCACTAGGGCTAGCCCACCCACGAGGCGCAGGTGGAAAAGTGTGCCATTGTCCTCGCGTGCGCCTGAAGGGTGAGTCGAATAGGCGAATAGCATACAAATGGCCTACCGATTCGGAAACGCTGCTTATTGTATTGATACATGTATGGTATGCTTTGTTGCCTCCCTGGTTTCGATTTACAGTGGGGGGTCCTGCCACCGCTGCTCCCCTTTAGTCATCTCCTAGCACATCATCACAACAACTACCCCACGAGCACACTCACATGTACGGAAGAAGAACTTATTCAATACCAGCAAAGGGGGACATGGTCCGAACGGTCTCTGACAGCACTTGGTCAGTTGGTGCCACGCCTGCTGGACCGTCTGTTGGGACGATTCTTGGGGATCGAATCCGTCACTGCAGTTGTTACCTCAGTTGGTGTTTCATCAGGCTGCATCTGTTCATCTGCAGTCCAATCTTGTGATTCCTGCATTCGGACCGGAAGGTCAGGGCTTTCGCAATCACCGGTATTATGTCAGCACTTCTTTCTTTCTGTAGACATGATTATGCAGTCTGGATGATTCACAAGTCCATAAGCCGTCTAGCACCGTGGTGTATTCGACTTGTCTATACATGTAACACATGATGGACTCACCGGTGTCGCAGTACCAGTTGATGGTACTAGCCAGGATTCGGTGTCTGGAGACTCAGACTTTTGCTTCTTCAATCGCTTCCTGTCTTCGCTCTTTGTCCGTGTGGACATGTGTCCACTGCCACGAGGTTGCTTTTGGACTGCCACTTTGTCGTTGGTCAGCTGCCCAGTCTTGCGCGTCACCTTCATACACCACTGCTGCCTGACATTATGCATTCCATCAAGTTCAAACATGAGTTACTTGCACATGTACATCATGTAGAGCATGTGACAGTATGTATGTCAACGGCCGGCGCAGTCGAATCATGGCATCGAGTCAGCTTTACTTCAAGAAAGCAGTCACATGTGGGTATACACTGATGTATGCCATGCTCACCTCTGTGCACAGTTGAGTCGTCGCCGCCAGAGGTGATCCTCCAGGGAGTTCCTGTGCTTCAGATTCAGGCTGACGCGTGCGCGTGCCTGCTCTGGTGCGTTTGACGGCGCCTGCACTTGTGTTGCCTGCACCTGTACCGCCTTTCTTAACGGTGCCGAGGCCTCTACGCACCCGCCTCTCGTTCCTTGCTGTTCCCTTTGACGTGGTAGCCATGCTGCGGGACGCTTCGGGTATGTCTTCCTCTTCATCACTGGTGAATTCATCATCTGACCCCACAATTGGCCTGTTGTCATCTGCAGCTTGCTGGACCTCTGAGCCTGGTGCCTGTGGGATGACTGCCAGCACTGTCTCTGTGAAATCAGTTAACGCCTGTGGTGGAGGAAGGTGATGTGCCTTGAAGAGCTCCTCCTGCACATGTAGATTCCGTGAAACATATACCTGTCACTGTCACCAGGCTGCAGGGACCATGGTCCACGGCACACAAGTTCCATTAAATAGAAGACAGTGCGCACCACATACTCAGTCAGGTGCCGCAATACAAGGACTCCGTGGACGTGCAGATATCCGCTAGAAGGGGCCCGGATTTGGATCACTTCTCGCCCTCCACCTGTGGATGTTCCCTCACCTGCTTCTGGATCCTCGCTCTTGTGGAAGAAGTCGGCCAGGTCAGCCCCGCGTGAGCTCGAGTCCTCTTCGTCGTAAGCTTGTGAAGGAACGGGCACTCTCCATCTGTGCAACGGATAAGTGTTGCGAAAAGCCTCGATGGCTGCAGGTGCATTTCTCCCCGAGGCTGTGAGCAGGTGATGCATTGGAGTAGCTGAGATTCCTGAATGTAATCTTCTGTCCATTTGATTGGCACAACCTGGGATCATTCTTGTATGGTGCAGAAATGCATACGGCGAGGACTCTGCGTTGTCTCCCGGAGGTCCCCAATCGATTTTCCAGTCGGGGAGACTGGACAAGTCTGTATCTGATGGGAGGTGTGCGAATGACGGTACACCATTCGACGGGATGTCGCTGAGCGAGGTGTCAATCCGCAAAGTCTCCCCGAAAATAATCTGCAGAGCTCTGATTCCCTGCACATCGATGCGGGCCATCCATGTCTGGAGTTGGTAAATTGGGTTGCAGCCATGTACCGGTTGTTCTGTCAAGGCATTGGAACACTGCGTCATCTGATCCATTTTCGTACAGTATGTAATAGTGGCTGAAAGCGTACCGTTGCACACTTCTCTGAAGCCACCAGACGGACCATGTCTTTATGCAGCGCATCTCTGAAGTCCTTAGCATTCAGGCCGTCTACGACTTCCTTCCGCGCCTCGAATATCCCGTCAAGTCCTTTCAGCGTGTCCTCGATTACATCAGCTGGGAAATTCCATGGCTGGTTCGAAAGCAAAGCCTTGATGCCGCCCTCGACTGGAGGTGTATTGCCTTCCCCAGGCAATAAGTTAAGCAGCCATGAGAGGAAGAGCAGGTCGAAGGAGGCCCTTACCTTGCGAGCGTTGTTTGTATTGTGTGATTTTGTGAACTGCTTAAACGCAGCTTTGGCGTGTCTTGCCGCCAGTGGCCTTTTGTGATACGCGCAGAATAGCTTGACATAAGACAGCACCATCCGCATCATATCTGTCCGCTCTCTGCGACAAGCGAAAGCGACACGCAGGTGGGCAAGGCCTAGTGGAAACTGTAAATACACAGTATGTTGACATACATGATCATGGATACGGCGACAAACGATATACGGTATATGTCGACTGAAGCTCCACAACTCTGGGCAGGTCGGAACTCGGTGGGCGCACCAGTGAGGGGCTGTCTAGTGCCCAGGCTTGTAGAGCTCTAAGATGTGTACGGATGTTTGCGGACACCGCAGCGCCCGGAAAAAGGGACGCGCCCTTCGTGTGAATGGCAGCGCCGATATGGGTGCTGATGTGAAGGAACGCTTCTGGTGTGATACGCGGCATTAACAGTTCGAGGTCGTCAAATAGTTTCTGTTCCGCCTGTAAGCAAGTCGTCGTCCATAAATGCACAACTCAGATGCGAAAGTCGTGCAAGTAACAACGAGTGCGCGATGCAGCAGCGCGACGTGCAGGTGACCTATCCATTTAAGTGGAAGGTCGTACTTTTGGAGCGGCTCTGCTTTCTCTTGTGGTCCGTTTTGAAGTCGTGTTGGATGATCGCGCCTGAGGCTGTCCCGTCGTCGGTGCAACCATACGGAAGATGCCAATGTCGCCATGTTCGCCAGTCACAGGCAAAGTCCAGACCCAACCTTTTTGATAGGGGACGTACACCACATGGGTGAATACATCCTCGGCAGTGTCGTCCTGCACTGCTCGCACTCCAGGCACGCAGTAGAATCGACCGGTGCCCCGAGCCTCCACTTTGCGAACGAATTTTTGCTGCCGGTCATCCAGGAAGCTGTCGACGTCCTCATTTTCCTTTTTTGCGAGGCTAATAGCGATTTCTACATCATCAACCAGTACAGATATGGATTGTAATGCACGGATTGCGATGCTTTGCGTTTCGTCTTCCATGACTGCTGACTACTATACTTGCAAAGATTCGAGACACGTCAGTGTCGTCGTCAACGCCACATACTGATATTGCTATAGAGCTGTCCCGGTCTGTCTATTTGAAAGAAGTGCCGACATGTCGGGCGAAGCGCCACTTTCAGCCACTCGCGACGCCCTCATAGCCACATGTCGCGTAGTGTGCGGCTGGTGCCCATGGCGTTGAAATGTCCAGAGAATGTATCACTGTCCGGGTATTCGATAATGCAAAGACGCATTTTCGTATAAGATAGTATCTATGTGATGAAGTCCATCTCGGACCGATTTATTTTCACTGTTCGTGTTCGTATGCTTCAGAGTGCCTGTTGGTGGACTCTGTGATGCAAGTGTGCACACATTATCCGGCTCCGGAGGCGATTTAGCTGCTTCACAGCAAAGAGCACCAATGTGCATGCCAGGCGAGAATCCAATAAGTCATGTACTGCTGTTGATGGCGTCATCGGACGCAATCCAGGCCTGGCTTCACACACCGTCGCCAAGGCACGCAGCCACATGCCCAGATTACAGGATCTGTAAAAGACAAAGAGACATGCATTCGCACATACAACAACAGGTGTGACAGTCCGCATGCTTGGTCATCAATGTGACTGTGGGCTGTTCTTCTTGAGGCGATCAGTCTGTCTGCATGGAGACGATAATATGTTGGTATTCATCAACATCAATTTGCGACGTGGTGTTGTCCAGGTGGTGGCACTTGGCGGAGAGAACAGCTATGATTTCAGAGGCCGTGGATGCGGCACTCGTTGGCGGTTGCCAGTGATGGGGGTAATACAAGAAGCATTGCCCTTAGCCCGTGACTGTGAGCAGCAGTCTGACGATTCGAAGAAATAACAATAGTTGTAGTAGCGACAACCGTGTCGGGCTTGCAATGGCATCCTCATGGGTGTATGCGAGCCGGCATTAGGCACCAGACATTCCCACCTACTACAGTTTGGATGCTTTTACAGGAGGCCCCCCGGTACAACAATCATGTAATCACACCTTCTGTACTTCTAAAGTCGGCATCGGACTGGTGTCCAGTATCGCATGCACAGAAAGGTGTAGGTGCAAGGTCCACTCTTGCGGTGAAACCATCCCCCACATAATCACAAGCGTTTCCATCCAGCGTGTTTTGAGTCGTTCCCTTTGTAAGAACAATTAGAAACCGACTGGGTAGCGGACGTAAGTGACACCGCCCCAAGAGGGCCTCGTCGGCAACATATTCATACGTGACACTGGTAATAACCACTCCATAAACGTCCTACACACTCTGGATTATTGCATCTTGAATTCGGTACTGTACAAGAAGATTGTCAAGAACCTTGTCTTACATGGGCACAGCAGTATCACCTCCCGCATCATCCTCTTCGTTAGACTGGCCACACGCTGCTTCATACAACAGATCTCTGCGACCATTAAATCCCATTTTACTAATAGTAATGAAGTAATCGCCTTTGCCCTCATCTGGAATGAAAACACAGGGGCAGTGAATCTGCCTCAAATGCACGGCATGGCTATACCCCAGTCTACGTCTCCGAGGCGACAGCCACAAGGCTCGAGGGACACAACATGCACCAGCAGTGGGGTCATCGTTGAAACGATCTTCCAGACCAGCACCACTACGGATACTGAGGTGATCCCACAGTTTGCCTACAGCCAACCTTGCCTCCCCATTTGGCCACCCCATGTCCGACCTGCGGACTAGCACTATCTGCTTGATCTCTAAGACACATGCGTTGTGACGGTTGCCTGCCATGAAAGGTACATAGGCGTACTGGTCGGTTTTTGTGCGTCCCTTTGCTGAAGTGCCTGTGACCGTCCTGACGTTGAAAGCTCCCCATTGAATAGTGGCAGATTCAGAACATAAAACTGTTGCTGAGATGCCTTGCTTGGGCTCGTAGCAGCCAATGCCCATGTTGAAGGTGCCTCGTAATTCCACTTCGCCTAGTACACCTGCCAGTGCTAGGTCTCCCTCCACTCGATGAGATCGCGATGCCTTGGCAGCCATCACCTCCAGCACAGATATCAATTGGGACATCTGCAGTTTAAATGGGTATTGTGAGAGAGACTGAGCCCACATTATCGATGTTGCATCCCATTCTCACAGTCAGTCGCACCTCATCCCCATCATCTCCGGTTCCTGCAGGCTTGAGGTAGTGCAGCGCCGTCCCGAATGCATCACCCTGATCAATAGACCGAGTAGAGGGCAACGGCCTGATCCGCAGTAGAGGCAAGTCGACGTCTTCATACGTTTGCTGACAGATGCGCAGCCCCATCTCAACGAGGCAAACGCCTGCAGAAGCCCGGGCAGCATCCTTCGTATGGTGA
Organism: Ulva prolifera; assembly: GCA_023078555.1. Taxonomy (NCBI): domain Eukaryota; kingdom Viridiplantae; phylum Chlorophyta; class Ulvophyceae; order Ulvales; family Ulvaceae; genus Ulva; species Ulva prolifera. The sequence continues at coordinate 8,388,778 of CM041199.1, forward strand.
CCAGTGATGCGGCCTTTGGTGTGACGGACCATCCGTTCCCCCCAGTCTTCCCTTAGATACGCCCCCGGTAAGGTGGCCATGGCTTGATAGGGGATATGGGCGAAGCACCTATGGACCAGAATCGTCAGCGTCTTGCAGTGCAGATGCGTTTCGGCGTACTCTCCGTACTGGAACAGTTCCTTCTGAGCGGCCAGGACCTGCTCGGTAGTGTGTTGTCCAGGTCGATAATGCAAGAAGTACAATGCAAATCTGCGCAGATGACTCCACATTTTCACAATGCCTGGATGCATCTCATCCCGAGCCACGTAGAACATCATGGCACCGGTCACTTCCAAGAATGTATTAACCTCCTCAAATAGCCATTTGCTGACGGCAGTACCCCTGCAAGTCAGTGTGTACACGCTATCGGTACATGTACACTACAGGCATGCAGCCAATCGATGTAATTGAAGAACGGGAGTAGGTAGGAGCACCTGTTCAACTTGGGTGGCTGACGGTTGTAGGCAGATGGCCACTTTATTTTGTCACTGAAAGCATCCAATCTGTTCTGAAGATCCGTTGACAGACTGAATTTCTTGCCGTCGACCTCCAGTCCATTCCCAGTATGACAGATAAGCTCAACAAAATTACGCACCAAGGCGTACAGAATGGAGTGAGAAAGTGGCTCCACGAAGGTATGCTGCCACCTGCAATTCGTGCTGCCCACGTATGCAATGGCCCGCGCCACCGACGCCATCCAGGTGGGTTGTACTATCGAGGGGCTTACCTGTAACTACGGAGGCCACTGGATTGGAAGGGATTAACTCCACGGCAACCAATGTCCGTATGCTTCTTGTTGGCAGCTTCGTATCTCTTCTCCCACACAGCCTCACACTCTATTCCACATGTACACATGCGTCAGGAATACACTCAACATGTGACATTAGCATCGGCACAACAGGACGATCATGCGCAGTGCAACAACCGGGCAGACATAAACAAACAGATGTAAGCAGGAATGGAGCGAGTACCTCTTGTGAGTTTGCGTTGCGCAATGGAGTTCGGATCAGCAGTGAGACACCCCCCCCCGGCAGCGAGGGCCGGCAAGGTGTGCGCAGCTGCAGCTTTAAGCGAGATAGTGACTGCATCTTGGCTGCGCACTACATGCCCTTCCTCAGAAATACACACCTGCGAGATTGCCGCCTGATCCGGCTGCCCTTTCTTCCCAAACTGGATGGAGATGGTGATCCAATCCTGCACATCGATTGTTTGACAAGCAGAACAATGTGACATCCTCAACACATCATTCACGCGGCACCTGGTCATTTAGGATTCCAGATACCAACAGGGGTCACGAAGCTACCCACTGGGTCATTATCAGCCTTCTTGTCCTTGTTCAATATCATCGCCTCACACGGGCTGCAGAAACCGGCCCATGCAGACCACCCGAGCTTGAAGCCATCAGGCAGCAGCCGCAGACCTCGCAACCCACATTTGTCACAACCTCGGTTACCAGTGTGACCGGTTGTGAGAGCCCACATGCGCCTAGCGGGGGTGTCTGCGAAAGCAAATAAAAATATCGGGTACACTTGTCGCCATTTTTTCTTGTGACTGTCCCACACACGTATTGGTTTACCAGAGAAGGTACGATTACCTGCAAGGTGTCCAAGAGTAGGTGTTACCACCCACGTCCCACGGCGTTCACGTGCAGTGTTAAGGGCAGGCACACTCACCGTCACTGTCCTCCGTCATCACTGGCTCACGGCACTTGAACTGCTGGAGAATAATTCCCATGATCTCAGACATGTCGCTGGGTTCCTTAGGCCCGCTGATGAATGCAAATGAATAGCAGGCCAAGTCTGTGTTACACAGGAACCCAGGCAAGTCAAGGCATTTCAAGGCGATAACGGTGGTGGTGGACCTGCCATGCCCATGCAGCTGCACACCATCGACAAACAGGGCGAAGAACAGAGTCAACGTGTCGCCCGCACCGGTCATCACCTCATCTGATGGATCGCTGTCCACGTGCCCGAAGTCAGGTACATCGCAAGGCTCTGCAGGAGCCTGATGGCATTCGAGGGGATGATGTATTGTCTGTGGCTGATCTGAAGCAGGCTCGGTGGAGCGACTGTCCAGAGCAGAGATGGAACCGCCATGGGCCTCATCCAACTGCTTGTAAAAATCAGATTGTATCATAGCTTGAGTCCTTGTGCCAGCGAAGCGTGCAAACGTGTCTGCTCTGAATAAATGCTTCACAATGTCCTCCAGGTTCAAGACATATGCGCTGCAGGCACAAAACATCCGTCATATAGCCAGGCAGCGACATGGCAGATGCAAGATGAGAAGAAGCCGCTACCAACGACAGATGCACTGTTGGATTCAGCCACAAGTGCAAGGTACAATAAATCGTGTCTATATGGAACGGCGCACCTCCTCACAGGTTGGACCTGCTTATTCCTTTTGTGGAACCGTGGATTGCCACAGCGGGTACACCGCTGGCCTTGAATCTGGTGCCGTTTTTCGAGCGGGAGTCGCCGACCAAAGACCGTGGGACACTGCCCATTGTTGCACATATCCCAGGCGTAGTCATCGGGCTTTTGCAGACACAACACACCATTTATGAAATGCTCGGACCTGCACAAATACATCGATTGTCACAGAAAGCATATGGAATGGTTATAGTACGTCAGATGAGGGAGCGAACCCAGCAATGTATCGAAAGGAGCACATGCACACCTGGGCATAACGTTATCCTCATCGGGACAGAAGCCTCCCATTGAGAGTAGCCTGCATATACTATCTAGGGAACTACAAGTCATACCGCCTCGCAGTTTCAAAGCTGCCAGGCAAAAGCACGCCTGCCTAATTGTAACTGAGGTGCCTGCAGCCACAGGCATGTCAGCGTTCTTCTGATACCACCGTACGGTCCGAGCATGGGGCGCGCCGAGGCTTGTGGCTAGCTGCTGGGCCTCTTGAGAGCTCATACGCCATGATAACTCATCGGCCAATACCTCCAAGGACAGGTTCGGCACTGGCTGCAGGCCAGCTGCGGCGGCGTCCCGCAATAAATCAGTGACTCCACCCCCTCCCCGAGCACGCCAGTCGGCGTCGGCAAATCTGAGGAGATCACAAACGTCCTGCAGTCAAAGGGGCTGCCAGTCACAGGCTGGGCATACGGCTACAATTTCGCTATCGAAGTTGACTCAGTTTAGCCTCACCCCAGCATTCAGGGTGGGGAATGTCTCAAAGCAATGCTCGGACCAGACTTGCACATGGGAGTCAGAGTCGCACAGCTTGGTCAAACCCATTTTGCTCTTGTTCCGTGTCATATTCTTGGTTGTCTACGCCATTGCCGTCGTCATCTACCTCCCAATGCAAGCATCTCTCAGGCTCCACCTCCTCTGCCCCCCGATCGGGACGCCATTCCACCAAGTCTGCCAACTTTGGAGCTTCCTCGTCTTCACTAAGAGGCAGCTGATCAGCGAGATCAGGGATAGAGTCAGCACTAGGGCTCTCATGCAATCGCACGTCGCCCTCTTCACTCACAGCATTGGCCGTTGGTGCCGAAGCCTGCTCACTATGAGGCGGGGGAGGAACATATTCACACTTCGAACGAGTAACCACGTTAGGAATAGGAAAAAAAACCGCATGTTCACCCTTCTGGGATGCAACCAACGCCCGCTCTTGATGGCGAGGCGTCTGAAGATGTCTACTCAAATGTTTCGTAGATCGATTCTTCTTGTTGCACACAGCACAGAAATACCAATCATAGTCCAAGGATACATAATAGTCCCTAGCGCGCTTATCCGCCATGATATTTACGAGAACACGAAGGGTGACGAACCCACTCAAGGCTCAAGCCTCGTAGACGTTGATGCGCTTCGCCCTGCTCCATCACGATTGTTGCAGTATTCGGAAGGCTTCTACAAGGCAACGACAATGGCGGGGCGAGCTTATGCAGAGGGCTCGAATGGGGCGAGTCCCGGGAGCCTATCGCGGCGTCCCCATGTCGACACCTTGCACCACGCAACGCCAGCGGCCAAGACAGTTTATTAAAACATGCCGACCGGAACTAGTCAAGTATACACACATACGAATAACTTATGCAACAGTCACCCACGGTACACATGCAGAAAGCCTACGTTACAGTAGTACGCAACGGAAAACAAACCATGAAACCGGAGAGCGTCCACATGATGTCCGAAAAGCACGTAACCATGAAACAGTTGTCACACAAACACTCGGAACACCTCCTTCGAGATCAATGGAACGCCTCTGTACGACGTTTTATGCTCCAACTCGCCCTACGGGGGCACACCCAAAACGGAGTCTCACCTGCGAGGGTGGGGCTAGATTGAGCTAATGCCCACGGACGTAGCACTCTTACACTCGCAGCTCCCACTACCGGTTCACTGCCACTCATGGCTTTACATGAAAGGCTCGTGCAGCTATATTTAGACGCCACAACCGACGCCTATACAGTGGACCCACCTGCGATTAGCACACCCAAATGCGTGGATCACCGGCAGAGTGGGGCCACCTAAACACAGAACAACTCCGACAGACTTCCCAAGACACCCGCAACGATCCTGATCAACTCAGACACACCTGAAACGTTACACGGCACGTTTTTGGCGTGATCGGAGGCCTTATCGAGACATGCTCATATGGAGCACCCTCGAATGGAACACCCGGTTTGGTGACACACCCAGGTGAGGCGAAAGTGCCATAGCCTCTGTGTGTGAACGGGTTCCTGAAACCCAATAAGACATGTGGCAAGAAGCAAAGTGGCAGTAAGCCTAGGGTAGATCGTAAGACCTCTAAGTATAACAAGAGCGGAGTTGATGATAACTGTGCGTCTACAAACGTACATCAAACCAGGTCAAGGACAACCACTCTCTTGTAAGATTAGCATATGCAATAACCCCAAGTACAATGCAGCATTGCGCGCGTTACTAATGTCACGAACTATGAATGCCATGGAGCCCGTATTGCAAATTGTTTATGGTCTTGTGGAATCGTCGGTCACCTTAGCCGGTATGTCACAAAATTGTGGAGGTAAGCGAGTGTGTTCCGCTACAGATCCTACCACGAGAACGCATTCTGTGTCTTTGCGCAATGGTGTTCTACACAATCGGCAAGAATTGCTTTCACTCTTCACCATTCATTGTCATACCGATGTGAACAGTGTTGCTACTGCAATTGAGGGCGCTGTACATGTTCTCCGACTCCGGCATAATTTTCTGGCATGTTGTCACACTCATTGCATTATTACAGACGTCCAACACATATTCTTTTTACCAGTGATCTAGATACAATCACATGAATTTGCAAGCAGACACCGACTGACTATGGGAACATAACTCTATCCTATAAGAGTGGTATTGGCACCCGGCATGCCACTGGCAGGGAAACTCTTCACCTGCACATGCATTGCGATTTGTCGTGTGGCGAGGCCAAGGGGACACACTGATGCAGCACACTGTAGAGATGGAAATCCATATGGCAAATTCACAGCATGATCCACATGGCCCTCAGCTACAGGCTATAGCTAGAGGTATAATGTGGCCACTACAAAGGCGATGATTGCTGCAGGATGTAGCGGCTGCAAAATGTAGCGGCCACAGGCAATAGAGGGCGATACCTCTACCGAGCTCCTCGAGGATCGCAGCCAACGTCAGAATAACCCACTTGATCATGAGAGGTGAATCACCACAATCACGTGCAATGGATTTACTGCCAGCGTCTCTTTCGCTACTAGCTACGTCGGTCTGCTGTGCGCAAATTCAGAAGGACAAGCGCAGGCTTTTCACAACGCCATACATTTTCAAGCATATGGATTTTACTGAAGGTACCAAAGCTGAGCTTGCGTTATAACTGTGTTCATACTCCAGCCGTGGGACTCGACGAGCTCAACATAGAGCTCCAGCACTGAAACAGTCCAAGCTTGAGGAGTACAAAACCCCTGCGATGCTGCGCTTCACCCGAAAATACATCGCAAAGAGCAATGGACATGTCGAGAGCTATCGTGTACATTACTCACGGCGTGTGCACGTGCTGAAGATGCGCACGACAGTCGTGGCGTGGGGCACAAAATGTGTTGGAGCTGTGCATCCGGCATGTAAACGCCGAAGGAGTGTGGATGCGCGTTCAATTGCCGCTCGACCGGTGGTGGCTGAGGAGGCACGGTGTGCACGACGAGGACATGCTGCCGGCAGATGATGTGCTGTTCGTCGGAGCGTCCAAGCGCGGTCGCGGCGTGCACATTCCGTGCATTGAGGTGCGCTGCAGGTGTACACCGCGAGAACACTTCGGTGACACATCCCGCAAACATTTCACTAACACATTCCAGCCAGCCCTGAAATGTGCCTGCAATGTGCGTGTAATGTCCCCGAATGCGGCAGCGGGGCAAACGTGTGTCCGGCATGTACACTGCCGCATGGCTACCATTCTTGTAGTGTGGCCGTGTGGAGTGCCCAAGTCCGTGTGGAGTGTCCGTGTGGATTGTACGTGTGGAGTGACCGAGTCCGTGTGGAGTGTCCGTGTGGAGTGTACGTGTGGAGTGACCGTGTCCGTGTGGAGTGGCCGTGTGGAGTGACTGTGTGCAGTGTACATGTGGAGTGACCGAGTCCGTGTGGAGTGTCCGTGTGGAATGTACGTGTGGAGTGACCGTGTCCGTGTGGAGTGTCCGTGTGGAGTGTCCGTGTGGAGAGACCGAGTCCGTGTGGAGTGGCCGTGTGGAGTGTCCGTTTGGAGTGTACGTGTGGAGTGACCGTGTCCGTGTGGAGTGTCCGTGTGGAGTGACCGTTTGCAGTGTACATGTGGAGTGACCGAGTCCGTGTGGAGTGTCCGTGTGGAATGTACGTGTGAAGTGACCGTGTCCGTGTGGAGTGTCCGTGTGGAGTGTCCGTGTGGAGAGACCGAGTCCGTGTGGAGTGGCCGTGTGGAGTGTCCGTTTGGAGTGTACGTGTGGAGTGACCGTGTCCGTGTGGAGTGTCCGTGCGGAGTGTACGTGTGGAGTGTTCAAGTCCGTGTGGAGTGTCCGTGTGGAGTGTACGTGTGGAGTGCCCAAGTCCGTGTGGAGTGTTCGTGTGGAGTGTCCGTGTGGAGTTACCGAGTCCGTGTGGAGTGGCCGTGTGGAGTGACCGTGTGGAGTTTACGTGTGGAGTGACCGAGTCCGTGTGGAGTGTCCGTGTGGAGTGTACGCGTGGAGTGTCCGTGTGGAGTGTACATGTGTAGTGACGGAGTCCGTGTGGAGTGTCCGTGTGGAGTGTACGTGTGGACTGCCCAAGTCCGTGTGCAGTGTCCGTGTGGAGTGTACGTGTGGAGTGACCGTGTCCGTGTGGAGTGGCCGTGTGGAGTGACCGTGTGGAGTGCCCAAGTCCGTGTGGAGTGTCCGTGTGGAGTGTCCGTGTGGAGTGTACGTGTGGAGTGACCGTGTCCGTGTGGAGTGTCCGTGTGGAGTGTACGTGTGGAGTGCCCAAGTCCGTGTGGAGTGTCCGTGTGGAGTGTACGTGTGGACTGCCCAAGTCCGTGTGCAGTGTCCGTGTGGAGTGTACGTGTGGAGTGACCGTGTCCGTGTGGAGTGGCCGTGTGGAGTGACCGTGTGGAGTGCCCAAGTCCGTGTGGAGTGTCCGTGTGGAGTGTCCGTGTGGAGTGTACGTGTGGAGTGACCGTGTCCGTGTGGAGTGTCCGTGTGGAGTTTCCGTTTGGAGTGTACGTGTGGAGTGACCGTGTCCGTGTGGTGTGTCCATGTGGAGTGTACGTGTGGAGTGCCCAAGTCCGTGTGGAGTGTCCGTGTGGAGTGTACGTGTGGAGTGACCGAGTCCGTGTGGAGTGTCCGTGTGGAGTGTACGTGTGGAGTGTACGTGTGGAGTGACCGAGTCCGTGTGGAGTGTCCGTGTGGAATGTACGTGTGGAGTGTCCGTGTGGAATGTACGTGTGGAGTGACCGAGTCCGTGTGGAGTGGCCGTGTGGAGTGTCCGTGTGGAGTGTCCGTGTGGAGTGACCGAGTCCGTGTGGAGTGTCCGTGTGGAGTGTACGTTTGGAGTGTCCGTCTGGAGTGTACATGTGTAGTAACCGAGTCCGTGTGGAGTGTCCGTGTGGAGTGTACGTGTGGACTGCCCAAGTCCGTGTGGAGTGTCCGTGTGGAGTGTACGTGTGGAGTGACCGAGTCCGTGTGGAATGTCCGTGTGCGGTGTACGTGTGGAGTGCCCAAGTCCGTGTGGAGTGTCCGTGTGGATTGTACGTGTGGAGTGCCCAAGTCCGTGTGGAGTGACCGTGTGGAGTGTACGTGTGGAGTGACCGAGTCCGTGTGGAGTGTCCGTGTGGAATGTACGTGTGGAGTGCCCAAGTCCGTGTGGAGTGTCCGTGTGGATTGTACGTGTGGAGTGCCCAAGTCCGTGTGGAGTGTCCGTGTGGAGTGTACGTGTGATGTGACAGAGTCCGTGTGGAGTGTCCGTGTGGAATGTACGTGTGGAGTGACCGTGTCCGTGTGGAGTGTCCGTGTGGAGTGTCCGTGTGGAGAGACCGAGTCCGTGTGGAGTGGCCGTGTGGAGTGTCCGTTTGGAGTGTACGTGTGGAGTGACCGAGTCCGTGTGGAGTGTCCGTGTGGAATGTACGTGTGGAGTGTCCGTGTGGAATGTACGTGTGGAGTGACCGAGTCCGTGTGGAGTGGCCGTGTGGAGTGTCCGTGTGGAGTGTCCGTGTGGAGTGACCGAGTCCGTGTGGAGTGTCCGTGTGGAGTGTACGTGTGGAGTGTCCGTCTGGAGTGTACATGTGTAGTGACCGAGTCCGTGTGGAGTGTCCGTGTGGAGTGTACGTGTGGACTGCCCAAGTCCGTGTGGAGTGTCCGTGTGGAGTGTACGTGTGGAGTGACCGAGTCCGTGTGGAATGTCCGTGTGGGGTGTACGTGTGGAGTGCCCAAGTCCGTGTGGAGTGTCCGTGTGGATTGTACGTGTGGAGTGCCCAAGTCCGTGTGGAGTGACCGTGTGGAGTGTACGTGTGGAGTGACCGAGTCCGTGTGGAGTGTCCGTGTGGAGTGTCCGCGTGGAGTGACCGTGTGGAGTGCCCAAGTCCGTGCGGAGTGTCCGTGTGGATTGTACGTGTGGAGTGACCGAGTCCGTGTGAAGTGTCCGTGTGGAGTGTACGTGTGAAGTAACCGTGTCCGTGTGGAGTGGCCGTGTGGAGTGACCGTTTGCAGTGTACATGTGGAGTGACCGAGTCCGTGTGGAGTGTCCGTGTGGAATGTACGTGTGGAGTGACCGTGTCCGTGTGGAGTGTCCGTGTGGAGTGTCCGTGTGGAGAGACCGATTCCGTGTGGAGTGGCCGTGTGGAGTGTCCGTTTGGAGTGTACGTGTGGAGTGACCGTGTCCGTGTGAAGTGTCCGTGTGGAGTGTACGTGTGGAGTGTTCAAGTCCGTGTGGAGTGTCCGTGTGGAGTGTACGTGTGGAGTGCCCAAGTCCGTGTGGAGTGTCCGTGTGGAGTGTCCGTGTGGAGTTACCGAGTCCGTGTGGAGTGGCCGTGTGGAGTGACCGTGTGGAGTGCCCAAGTCCGTGTGGAGTGTCCGTGTGGATTGTACGTGTGGAGTGACCGAGTCCGTGTGCAGTGTCCGTGTGGAGTGTACGTGTGAAGTAACCGTGTCCGTGTGGAGTGGCCGTGTGGAGTGACCGTTTGCAGTGTACATGTGGAGTGACCGAGTCCGTGTGGAGTGTCCGTGTGGAATGTACGTGTGGAGTGACCGTGTCCGTGTGGAGTGTCCGTGTGGAGTGTCCGTGTGGAGAGACCGAGTCCGTGTGGAGTGGCCGTGTGGAGTGTCCGTTTGGAGTGTACGTGTGGAGTGACCGTGTCCGTGTGAAGTGTCCGTGTGGAGTGTACGTGTGGAGTGTTCAAGTCCGTGTGGAGTGTCCGTGTGGAGTGTACGTGTGGAGTGCCCAAGTCCGTGTGGAGTGTCCGTGTGGAGTGTCCGTGTGGAGTTACCGAGTCCGTGTGGAGTGGCCGTGTGGAGTGACCGTGTGGAGTGTACGTGTGGAGTGACCGAGTCCGTGTGGAGTGTCCGTGTGGAGTGTACGCGTGGAGTGTCCGTGTGGAGTGTACATGTGTAGTGACGGAGTCCGTGTGGAGTGTCCGTGTGGAGTGTACGTGTGGACTGCCCAAGTCCGTGTGGAGTGTCCGTGTGGAGTGTACGTGTGGAGTGACCGTGTCCGTGTGGAGTGGCCGTGTGGAGTGGCCGTGTGGAGTGCCCAAGTCCGTGTGGAGTGTCCGTGTGGAGTGTCCGTGTGGAGTGTACGTGTGGAGTGACCGTGTCCGTGTGGAGTGTCCGTGTGGAGTTTCCGTTTGGAGTGTACGTGTGGAGTGACCGTGTCCGTGTGGTGTGTCCATGTGGAGTGTACGTGTGGAGTGCCCAAGTCCGTGTGGAGTGTCCGTGTGGAGTGTACGTGTGGAGTGACCGTGTCCGTGTGGAGTGGCCGTGTGGAGTGGCCGTGTGGAGTGCCCAAGTCCGTGTGGAGTGTCCGTGTGGAGTGTCCGTGTGGAGTGTACGTGTGGAGTGACCGTGTCCGTGTGGAGTGTCCGTGTGGAGTTTCCGCTTGGAGTGTACGTGTGGAGTGACCGTGTCCGTGTGGTGTGTCCATGTGGAGTGTACGTGTGGAGTGCCCAAGTCCGTGTGGAGTGGCCATGTGGAGTGACCGAGTCCGTGTGGAGTGTAGGTGTGGAGTGTCCGTGTGGAGTGACCGAGTCCGTGTGGAGTGGCCGTGTGGAGTGACCGTGTGGAGTGTCTGTGTGGAGTGACCGAGTCCGTGTGGAGTGGCCGTGTGGAGTGTCCGTGTGGAGTGACCGTGTGGAGTGACCGAGTCCGTGTGGAGTGTCCGTGTGGGGTGTACGTGTGGAGTGCCCAAGTCCGTGTGGAGTGTCCGTGTGGAGTGTCCGCGTGGAGTGACCGCTCCGTGTGGAGTTGCCGTGTGGAGTGTCCGTGTGGAGTTGCCGTGTAAAGTGACCGAGTCCGTGTGGAGTGTACGTGTGGAGTGTCCGTGTGGAGTGACCGAGTCCGTGTGGAGTGGCCGTGTGGAGTGTCCGTGTGGAGTGACAGTCCGGAGTGACCGAGCCCGTGTGGAGTGTCCGTGTGGAGTGTACGTGTGGAGTGCCCAAGTCCGTGTGGAGTGTCCGTGTGGAGTGACCGTGTGGAGTGACCGAGTCCGTGTGGAATGTCCGTGTGGGGTGTACGTGTGGAGTGCCCAAGTCCGTGTGGAGTGTCCGTGTGGAGTGTCCGCGTGGAGTGACCGCTCCGTGTGGAGTTGCCGTGTGGAGTGTCCGTGTGGAGTGACAGTGTGGAGTGACCGAGCCCGTGTGGAGTGTCCGTGTGGAGTGTACGTGTGGAGTGACCGTGTGGAGTGACCGAGTGGATTGACCGTGTGGAGTGTACGTGTGGAGTGACCGAGTCCGTGTGGAGTGTCCGTGTGGAATGTACGTGTGGAGTGACCGAGTCCGTGTGGAGTGTCTGTGTGGAGCGTCCGTGTGGAGTGACCGAGTCCGTGTGGAGTGGCCGTGTGGAGTGTCCGTGTGGAGTGTCCGTGTGGAGTGACCGAGTCCGTGTGGAGTGGCCGTGTGGAGTGACCGTGTGGAGTGACCGAGTCCGTGTGGAATGTCCGTGTGGGGTGTACGTGTGGAGTGCCCAAGTCCGTGTGGAGTGTCCGTGTGGAGTGTCCGCGTGGAGTGACCGCTCCGTGTGGAGTTGCCGTGTGGAGTGTCCGTGTGGAGTTGCCGTGTAAAGTGACCGAGTCCGTGTGGAGTGTACGTGTGGAGTGTCCGTGTGGAGTGACCGAGTCCGTGTGGAGTGGCCGTGTGGAGTGTCCGTGTGGAGTGACAGTCCGGAGTGACCGAGCCCGTGTGGAGTGTCCGTGTGGAGTGTACGTGTGGAGTGCCCAAGTCCGTGTGGAGTGTCCGTGTGGAGTGTCCGCGTGGAGTGACCGAGTCCGTGTGGAGTGGCCGTGTGGAGTGACCGTGTGGAGTGCCCAAGTCCGTGTGGAGTGTCCGTGTGGATTGTACGTGTGGAGTGACCGAGTCCGTGTGCAGTGTCCGTGTGGAGTGTACGTGTGAAGTAACCGTGTCCGTGTGGAGTGGCCGTGTGGAGTGACCGTTTGCAGTGTACATGTGGAGTGACCGAGTCCGTGTGGAGTGTCTGTGTGGAGCGTCCGTGTGGAGTGACCGAGTCCGTGTGGAGTGGCCGTGTGGAGTGTCCGTGTGGAGTGTCCGTGTGGAGTGACCGAGTCCGTGTGGAGTGGCCGTGTGGAGTGACCGTGTGGAGTGACCGAGTCCGTGTGGAATGTCCGTGTGGGGTGTACGTGTGGAGTGCCCAAGTCCGTGTGGAGTGTCCGTGTGGAGTGTCCGCGTGGAGTGACCGCTCCGTGTGGAGTTGCCGTGTGGAGTGTCCGTGTGGAGTTGCCGTGTAAAGTGACCGAGTCCGTGTGGAGTGTACGTGTGGAGTGTCCGTGTGGAGTGACCGAGTCCGTGTGGAGTGGCCGTGTGGAGTGTCCGTGTGGAGTGACAGTCCGGAGTGACCGAGCCCGTGTGGAGTGTCCGTGTGGAGTGTACGTGTGGAGTGCCCAAGTCCGTGTGGAGTGTCCGTGTGGAGTGTCCGCGTGGAGTGACCGAGTCCGTGTGGAGTGGCCGTGTGGAGTGTCCGTGTGGAGTGCCCGAGTCCGTGTGGAGTGGCCGTGTGGAGTGTCCGTGTGGAGTGACCGTGTGGAGTGACCGAGTCCGTGTGGAGTGTCCGTGTGGAGTGTACGTATGGAGTGCCCAAGTCCGTGTGGAGTGTCCGTGTGGAGTGTCCGTGTGGAGTTGCCGTGTAAAGTGACCGAGTCCGTGTGGAGTGTACGTGTGGAGTGTCCGTGTGGAGTGACCGAGTCCGTGTGGAGTGGCCGTGTGGAGTGTACGTGTGGAGTGCCAAAGTCCGTGTGGAGTGGCCGTGTGGAGTGTCCGTCTGGAGTGTATGCTTGGAGTGACCGTGTCTGTGTGGAGTGTCCATGTGGAGTGTACGTGTGGAGTGTTCAAGTCCGTGTGGAGTGTCCGTGTGGAGTGTACGTGTGGAGTGCACAAGTCCGTGTGGAGTGTCCGTGTGGCGTGTCCGTGTGGAGTTACCGAGTCTGTGCGGAGTGGCCGTGTGTAGTGACCGTGTGGAGTGTACGTGTGGAGTGACCGAGTCCGTGTGGAGTGGCCGTGTGGAGTGTCCGTGTGGAGTGCCCAAGTCCGTGTGGAGTGGCCGTGTGGAGTGTACGTGTGGAGTGCCCAAGTCCGTGTGGAGTGTACGTGTGGAGTGGCCAAGTCCGTGTGGATTGTCCGTGTGGAGTGTCCGTGTGGAGTGACCGAGTCCGTGTGGAGTGGCCGTGTGGAGTGACCGTGTGGAGTGTCTGTGTGGAGTGACCGAGTCCGTGTGGAGTGGCCGTGTGGAGTGTCCGTGTGGAGTGACCGTGTGGAGTGACCGAGTCCGTGTGGAGTGTCCGTGTGGAGTGTACGTATGGAGTGCCCAAGTCCGTGTGGAGTGTCCGTGTGGAGTGTCCGCGTGGAGTGACCGAGTCCGTGTGGAGTGGCCGTGTGGAGTGTCCGTGTGGAGTTGCCGTGTAAAGTGACCGAGTCCGTGTGGAGTGTACGTGTGGAGTGTCCGTGTGGAGTGACCGAGTCCGTGTGGAGTGGCCGTGTGGAGTGTACGTGTGGAGTGCCCAAGTCCGTGTGGAGTGGCCGTGTGGAGTGTCCGTTTGGAGTGTACGTGTGGAGTGACCGTGTCCGTGTGGTGTGTCCGTGTGGAGTGTACGTGTGGAGTGCCCAAGTCCGTGTGGAGTGTACGTGTGGAGTGGCCAAGTCCGTGTGGATTGTCCGTGTGGAGTGTCCGTGTGGAGTGACCGAGTCCGTGTGGAGTGGCCGTGTGGAGTGACCGTGTGGAGTGTCTGTGTGGAGTGACCGAGTCCGTGTGGAGTGGCCGTGTGGAGTGTCCGTGTGGAGTGACCGTGTGGAGTGACCGAGTCCGTGTGGAGTGTCCGTGTGGAGTGTACGTATGGAGTGCCCAAGTCCGTGTGGAGTGTCCGTGTGGAGTGTCCGCGTGGAGTGACCGAGTCCGTGTGGAGTGGCCGTGTGGAGTGTCCGTGTGGAGTTGCCGTGTAAAGTGACCGAGTCCGTGTGGAGTGTACGTGTGGAGTGTCCGTGTGGAGTGACCGAGTCCGTGTGGAGTGGCCGTGTGGAGTGTACGTGTGGAGTGCCCAAGTCCGTGTGGAGTGGCCGTGTGGAGTGTCCGTCTGGAGTGTATGCTTGGAGTGACCGTGTCTGTGTGGAGTGTCCATGTGGAGTGTACGTGTGGAGTGTTCAAGTCCGTGTGGAGTGTCCGTGTGGAGTGTACGTGTGGAGTGCACAAGTCCGTGTGGAGTGTCCGTGTGGAGTGTCCGTGTGGAGTTACCGAGTCTGTGCGGAGTGGCCGTGTGTAGTGACCGTGTGGAGTGTACGTGTGGAGTGACCGAGTCCGTGTGGAGTGTCCGTGTGGAGTGTACGTGTGGAGTGACCGAGTCCGTGTGGAGTGTCCGTGTGGAGTGTACGTGTGGAGTGTCCGTGTGGAGTTGCCGTGTAAAGTGACCGAGTCCGTGTGGAGTGTACGTGTGGAGTGTCCGTGTGGAGTGACCGAGTCCGTGTGGAGTGGCCGTGTGGAGTGTACGTGTGGAGTGCCCAAGTCCGTGTGGAGTGGCCGTGTGTAGTGACCGTGTGGAGTGTACGTGTGGAGTGACCGAGTCCGTGTGGAGTGTCCGTGTGGAGTGTACGTGTGGAGTGACCGAGTCCGTGTGGAGTGTCCGTGTGGAGTGTACGCGTGGAGTGACCGTGTGGAGTGTACGTGAGAAGTGACCGAGTCCGTGTGGAGTGTCCGTGTGGAGTGTCCGCGTGGAGTGACCGTGTGGAGTGCCCAAGTCCGTGTGGAGTGTCCGTGTGGAGTGTACGTGTGGACTGCCCAAGTCCGTGTGGAGTGTCCGTGTGGAGTGTACGTGTGGAGTGACCGAGTCCGTGTGGAATGTCCGTGTGGAGTGTACGTGTGGAGTGCCCAAGTCCGTGTGGAGTGTCCGTGTGGAGTGTCCGTGTGGAGTGACCGAGTCCGTGTGGAGTGGCCGTGTGGAGTGTCGGTGTGGAGTGGCCGTGTGGAGTGACCGGGTCCGTGTGGAGTGTACGTGTGGAGTGACAGTGTGGAGTGACCGAGCCCGTGTGGAGTGTCCGTGTGGAGTGACCGTGTGGAGTGACCGAGTCCGTGTGGAGTGTCCGTGTGGAGTGTACGTGTGGAGTGCCCAAGTCCGTGTGGAGTGTCCGTGTGGAGTGTCCGTGTGGAGTGTCCGTGTGGAGTGACCGAGTCCGTGTGGAGTGGCCGTGTGGAGTGACCGTGTGGAGTGTCTGTGTGGAGTGACCGAGTCCGTGTGGAGTGGCCGTGTGGAGTGTCCGTGTGGAGTGACCGTGTGGAGTGACCGAGTCCGTGTGGAGTGTCCGTGTGGAGTGTACGTATGGAGTGCCCAAGTCCGTGTGGAGTGTCCGTGTGGAGTGTCCGCGTGGAGTGACCGAGTCCGTGTGGAGTGGCCGTGTGGAGTGTCCGTGTGGAGTTGCCGTGTAAAGTGACCGAGTCCGTGTGGAGTGTACGTGTGGAGTGTCCGTGTGGAGTGACCGAGTCCGTGTGGAGTGGCCGTGTGGAGTGTACGTGTGGAGTGCCCAAGTCCGTGTGGAGTGGCCGTGTGGAGTGTCCGTCTGGAGTGTATGCTTGGAGTGACCGTGTCTGTGTGGAGTGTCCATGTGGAGTGTACGTGTGGAGTGTTCAAGTCCGTGTGGAGTGTCCGTGTGGAGTGTACGTGTGGAGTGCACAAGTCCGTGTGGAGTGTCCGTGTGGAGTGTCCGTGTGGAGTTACCGAGTCTGTGCGGAGTGGCCGTGTGTAGTGACCGTGTGGAGTGTACGTGTGGAGTGACCGAGTCCGTGTGGAGTGTCCGTGTGGAGTGTACGTGTGGAGTGACCGAGTCCGTGTGGAGTGTCCGTGTGGAGTGTACGTGTGGAGTGTCCGTGTGGAGTTGCCGTGTAAAGTGACCGAGTCCGTGTGGAGTGTACGTGTGGAGTGTCCGTGTGGAGTGACCGAGTCCGTGTGGAGTGGCCGTGTGGAGTGTACGTGTGGAGTGCCCAAGTCCGTGTGGAGTGGCCGTGTGGAGTGTCCGTCTGGAGTGTATGCTTGGAGTGACCGTGTCTGTGTGGAGTGTCCATGTGGAGTGTACGTGTGGAGTGTTCAAGTCCGTGTGGAGTGTCCGTGTGGAGTGTACGTGTGGAGTGCACAAGTCCGTGTGGAGTGTCCGTGTGGAGTGTCCGTGTGGAGTTACCGAGTCTGTGCGGAGTGGCCGTGTGTAGTGACCGTGTGGAGTGTACGTGTGGAGTGACCGAGTCCGTGTGGAGTGTCCGTGTGGAGTGTACGTGTGGAGTGACCGAGTCCGTGTGGAGTGTCCGTGTGGAGTGTACGTGTGGAGTGTCCGTGTGGAGTTGCCGTGTAAAGTGACCGAGTCCGTGTGGAGTGTACGTGTGGAGTGTCCGTGTGGAGTGACCGAGTCCGTGTGGAGTGGCCGTGTGGAGTGTACGTGTGGAGTGCCCAAGTCCGTGTGGAGTGGCCGTGTGGAGTGTCCGTCTGGAGTGTATGCTTGGAGTGACCGTGTCTGTGTGGAGTGTCCATGTGGAGTGTACGTGTGGAGTGTTCAAGTCCGTGTGGAGTGTCCGTGTGGAGTGTACGTGTGGAGTGCACAAGTCCGTGTGGAGTGTCCGTGTGGAGTGTCCGTGTGGAGTTACCGAGTCTGTGCGGAGTGGCCGTGTGTAGTGACCGTGTGGAGTGTACGTGTGGAGTGACCGAGTCCGTGTGGAGTGTCCGTGTGGAGTGTACGTGTGGAGTGACCGAGTCCGTGTGGAGTGTCCGTGTGGAGTGTACGTGTGGAGTGTCCGTGTGGAGTTGCCGTGTAAAGTGACCGAGTCCGTGTGGAGTGTACGTGTGGAGTGTCCGTGTGGAGTGACCGAGTCCGTGTGGAGTGGCCGTGTGGAGTGTACGTGTGGAGTGCCCAAGTCCGTGTGGAGTGGCCGTGTGTAGTGACCGTGTGGAGTGTACGTGTGGAGTGACCGAGTCCGTGTGGAGTGTCCGTGTGGAGTGTACGTGTGGAGTGACCGAGTCCGTGTGGAGTGTCCGTGTGGAGTGTACGCGTGGAGTGACCGTGTGGAGTGTACGTGAGAAGTGACCGAGTCCGTGTGGAGTGTCCGTGTGGAGTGTCCGCGTGGAGTGACCGTGTGGAGTGCCCAAGTCCGTGTGGAGTGTCCGTGTGGAGTGTACGTGTGGACTGCCCAAGTCCGTGTGGAGTGTCCGTGTGGAGTGTACGTGTGGAGTGACCGAGTCCGTGTGGAATGTCCGTGTGGAGTGTACGTGTGGAGTGCCCAAGTCCGTGTGGAGTGTCCGTGTGGAGTGTCCGTGTGGAGTGACCGAGTCCGTGTGGAGTGGCCGTGTGGAGTGTCGGTGTGGAGTGGCCGTGTGGAGTGACCGGGTCCGTGTGGAGTGTACGTGTGGAGTGACAGTGTGGAGTGACCGAGCCCGTGTGGAGTGTCCGTGTGGAGTGTACGTGTGGAGTGACCGTGTCCGTGTGGAGTGGCCGTGTGGAGTGACCGTGTGGAGTGACCGAGTCCGTGTGGAGTGTCCGTGTGGAGTGTACGTGTGGAGTGCCCAAGTCCGTGTGGAGTGTCCGTGTGGAGTGTCCGTTTGGAGTGTACGTGTGGAGTGACCGTGTCCGTGTGGTGTGTCCGTGTGGAGTGTACGTGTGGAGTGACCGAGTCCGTGTGGAGTGTCCGTGTGGAGTGTACGTGTGGAGTGCACAAGTCCGTGTGGAGTGTCCGTGTGGCGTGTCCGTGTGGAGTTACCGAGTCTGTGCGGAGTGGCCGTGTGTAGTGACCGTGTGGAGTGTACGTGTGGAGTGACCGAGTCCGTGTGGAGTGGCCGTGTGGAGTGTCCGTGTGGAGTGCCCAAGTCCGTGTGGAGTGGCCGTGTGGAGTGTCCGTTTGGAGTGTACGTGTGGAGTGACCGTGTCCGTGTGGTGTGTCCGTGTGGAGTGTACGTGTGGAGTGCCCAAGTCCGTGTGGAGTGTACGTGTGGAGTGGCCAAGTCCGTGTGGATTGTCCGTGTGGAGTGTCCGTGTGGAGTGACCGAGTCCGTGTGGAGTGGCCGTGTGGAGTGACCGTGTGGAGTGTCTGTGTGGAGTGACCGAGTCCGTGTGGAGTGGCCGTGTGGAGTGTCCGTGTGGAGTGACCGTGTGGAGTGACCGAGTCCGTGTGGAGTGTCCGTGTGGAGTGTACGTATGGAGTGCCCAAGTCCGTGTGGAGTGTCCGTGTGGAGTGTCCGCGTGGAGTGACCGAGTCCGTGTGGAGTGGCCGTGTGGAGTGTCCGTGTGGAGTTGCCGTGTAAAGTGACCGAGTCCGTGTGGAGTGTACGTGTGGAGTGTCCGTGTGGAGTGACCGAGTCCGTGTGGAGTGGCCGTGTGGAGTGTACGTGTGGAGTGCCCAAGTCCGTGTGGAGTGGCCGTGTGGAGTGTCCGTCTGGAGTGTATGCTTGGAGTGACCGTGTCTGTGTGGAGTGTCCATGTGGAGTGTACGTGTGGAGTGTTCAAGTCCGTGTGGAGTGTCCGTGTGGAGTGTACGTGTGGAGTGCACAAGTCCGTGTGGAGTGTCCGTGTGGAGTGTCCGTGTGGAGTTACCGAGTCTGTGCGGAGTGGCCGTTTGTAGTGACCGTGTGGAGTGTACGTGTGGAGTGACCGAGTCCGTGTGGAGTGTCCGTGTGGAGTGTACGTGTGGAGTGACCGAGTCCGTGTGGAGTGTCCGTGTGGAGTGTACGTGTGGAGTGTCCGTGTGGAGTTGCCGTGTAAAGTGGCCGAGTCCGTGTGGAGTGTACGTGTGGAGTGTCCGTGTGGAGTGACCGAGTCCGTGTGGAGTGGCCGTGTGGAGTGTACGTGTGGAGTGCCCAAGTCCGTGTGGAGTGGCCGTGTGGAGTGTCCGTCTGGAGTGTATGCTTGGAGTGACCGTGTCTGTGTGGAGTGTCCATGTGGAGTGTACGTGTGGAGTGTTCAAGTCCGTGTGGAGTGTCCGTGTGGAGTGTACGTGTGGAGTGCACAAGTCCGTGTGGAGTGTCCGTGTGGAGTGTCCGTGTGGAGTTACCGAGTCTGTGCGGAGTGGCCGTGTGTAGTGACCGTGTGGAGTGTACGTGTGGAGTGACCGAGTCCGTGTGGAGTGTCCGTGTGGAGTGTACGTGTGGAGTGACCGAGTCCGTGTGGAGTGTCCATGTGGAGTGTACGCGTGGAGTGACCGTGTGGAGTGTACGTGAGAAGTGACCGAGTCCGTGTGGAGTGTCCGTGTGGAGTGTCCGCGTGGAGTGACCGTGTGGAGTGCCCAAGTCCGTGTGGAGTCTCCGTGTGGAGTGTACGTGTGGACTGCCCAAGTCCGTGTGGAGTGTCCGTGTGGAGTGTACGTGTGGAGTGACCGAGTCCGTGTGGAATGTCCGTGTGGAGTGTACGTGTGGAGTGCCCAAGTCCGTGTGGAGTGTCCGTGTGGAGTGTCCGTGTGGAGTGACCGAGTCCGTGTGGAGTGGCCGTGTGGAGTGTCGGTGTGGAGTGGCCGTGTGGAGTGACCGGGTCCGTGTGGAGTGTACGTGTGGAGTGACAGTGTGGAGTGACCGAGCCCGTGTGGAGTGTCCGTGTGGAGTGTACGTGTGGAGTGACCGTGTCCGTGTGGAGTGGCCGTGTGGAGTGACCGTGTGGAGTGACCGAGTCCGTGTGGAGTGTCCGTGTGGAGTGTACGTGTGGAGTGCCCAAGTCCGTGTGGAGTGTCCGTGTGGAGTGTCCGTTTGGAGTGTACGTGTGGAGTGACCGTGTCCGTGTGGTGTGTCCGTGTGGAGTGTACGTGTGGAGTGACCGAGTCCGTGTGGAGTGTCCGTGTGGAGTGTCCGCGTGGAGTGACCGAGTCCGTGTGGAGTGGCCGTGTGGAGTGTCCGTGTGGAGTTGCCGTGTAAAGTGACCGAGTCCGTGTGGAGTGTAGGTGTGGAGTGTCCGTGTGGAGTGACCGAGTCCGTGTGGAGTGGCCGTGTGGAGTGTCCGTGTGGAGTGACAGTGTGGAGTGACTGAGCCCGTGTGGAGTGTCCGTGTGGAGTGTACGTGTGGAGTGACCGTGTGGAGTGACCGAGTGGATTGACCGTGTGGAGTGTACGTGTGGAAAGACCGAGTCCGTGTGGAGTGTCCGTGTGGAATGTACGTGTGGAGTGACCGAGTCCGTGTGGAGTGTCCGTGTGGAGTGTCCGTGTGGAGTGACCGAGTCCGTGTGGAGTGTCCGTGTGGAGTGTACGTGTGTAGTGTCCGTCTGGAGTGTACATGTGTAGTGACCGAGTCCGTGTGGAGTGTCCGTGTGGAGTGTACGTGTGGACTGCCCAAGTCCGTGTGGAGTGTCCGTGTGGAGTGTACGTGTGGAGTGACCGAGTCCGTGTGGAATGTCCGTGTGGGGTGTACGTGTGGAGTGCCCAAGTCCGTGTGGAGTGTCCGTGTGGAGTGTCCGCGTGGAGTGACCGCTCCGTGTGGAGTTGCCGTGTGGAGTGTCCGTGTGGAGTTGCCGTGTAAAGTGACCGAGTCCGTGTGGAGTGTACGTGTGGAGTGTCCGTGTGGAGTGACCGAGTCCGTGTGGAGTGGCCGTGTGGAGTGTCCGTGCGGAGTGACAGTGTGGAGTGACCGAGCCCGTGTGGAGTGGCCGTGTGGAGTGTCCGTGCGGAGTGACAGTGTGGAGTGACCGAGCCCGTGTGGAGTGTCCGTGTGGAGTGTACGTGTGGAGTGACTGAGTCCGTGTGGGGTGTACGTGTGGAGTGCCCAAGTCCGTGTGGAGTGTCCGTGTGGAGTGTCCAAGTCCGTGTGGATTGTCCGTGTGGAGTGTCCGTGTGGAGTGACCGAGTCCGTGTGGAGTGGCCGTGTGGAGTGACCGTGTGGAGTGACCGAGTCCATGTGGAGTGTCCGTGTGGAGTGTACGTGTGGAGTGCCCAAGTCCGTGTGGAGTGGCCGTGTGGTGTGTCCGTGTGGAGTGTCCGTGTGGAGTGACCGAGTCCGTGTGGAGTGGCCGTGTGGAGTGACCGTGTGGAGTGTCCGTGTGGAGTGACCGAGTCCGTGTGGAGTGGCCGTGTGGAGTGTCCGTGTGGAGTGACCGTGTGGGGTGACCGTGTCCGTGTGGAGTGTCCGTGTGGAGTGTCCGTGTGGAGTGTCCGCGTGGAGTGACCGTGTGGAGTGCCCAAGTCCGTGTGGAGTGTCCGTGTGGAGTGTACGTGTGGACTGCCCAAGTCCGTGTGGAGTGTCCGTGTGGAGTGTACGTGTGGAGTGACCGAGTCCGTGTGGAATGTCCGTGTGGAGTGTACGTGTGGATTGCCCAAGTCCGTGTGGAGTGTCCGTGTGGAGTGTCCGTGTGGAGTGACCGAGCCCGCGCCTTGGCGGCATGTGAGCATACACGGGCCTTTGTCAGAGCACAGTGGGCGATCTGTGCGGGGTGATGGACGACTGCTTGGGCCTTCAAAGCAGAGATGAGCAGCTTTGGAAGCTGGATACACGCCATGGAGGTGCAGCAGGTGGCATCGGTTGTGCTTAGAAAATGGATGCTGCCATCCATGGTCGCAACTAACACCTCTGCCCGTGTTGGATGAAACGTCATGGCTGACACCTTGTATGTGGAGAGCCGGGAAGATGAGCCAACCTTGGCATCGGACTCGGTCCAGGCAGGCTCATGGCATTCATAAGAAACCTTGTATATAAGAACCTCGCTTTGGCTCGACGCTGTGGCCAGCAAGATGCTCCCTGGATGTGCGGCTGACGTAACAGCTAGGCATGTGGGAACGGGCTTCACCTGATACTGTGCTACCTGCAGAGCGGGGCCTATCTCACCACGGGCGATCCTGTACGAACAGAGGTGAAAACAGAACGTCAATGCCAAGTGCCATATTCGATGAACGTAAAGTAAGTTGACAGTTCCATTGGAGATTTTACACCCTTTGGGATGTACACAAATGATCCATCGGAGAAAACCGCGGAATTCAGGGCGGTGTAGTAGTTGTCAGCCACAGGGACCTGCAGAGGAAGAATGAACTTCATTGGAAGGTCCAAGAACGACCAGGCACACAGTGCCACTAGTGATGGAAGATAGGCAACATCTCAGATGCGCATCTGGACGCTGAGCCTCCCTGTGTGTAGAACAAGAGATCGGCAGGATTGTAATCAAACAAGAACTGACCTGTGGACCTGGTAGACTGGCCACACAAAACGCGCACACAGTAACAATTCGCAAACTCATCGTGGCACAATCAACGCATGATTGCATATACGATGTCGAATGGTGCCTAATGGTGCCTCAGAATTGAAGAAAACATACATCGGTGGAGGAATCTCGTGTGGAGTGGCCGTGTGGAGTGTCGGTGTGGAGTGGCCGTGTGGAGTTACCGGGTCCGTGTGGAGTGTACGTGTGGAGTGACAGTGTGGAGTGACCGAGCCCGTGTGGAGTGTCCGTGTGAAGTGTACGTGTGGAGTGACCGTGTCCGTGTGGAGTGGCCGTGTGGAGTGACCGTGTGGAGTGACCGAGTCCGTGTGGAGTGTCCGTGTGGAGTGTACGTGTGGAGTGCCCAAGTCCGTGTGGAGTGTCCGTGTGGAGTGTCCGTGTGGAGTGACCGAGTCCGTGTGGAGTGTCCGTGTGGAGTTGCCGTGTAAAGTGACCTAGTCCGTGTGGAGTGTAGGTGTGGAGTGTCCGTGTGGAGTGACCGAGTCCGTGTGGAGTGGCCGTGTGGAGTGTCCGTGTGGAGTGTACGTGTGGAGTGACTGAGCCCGTGTGGAGTGTCCTTGTGGAGTGACCGAGTGGATTGACCGTGTGGAGTGACCGAGTGGATTGACCGTGTGGAGTGTCCGTGTGGAAAGACCGAGTCCGTGTGGAGTGTCCGTGTGAAGTGTACGTGTGGAGTGACCGTGTCCGTGTGGAATGGCCGTGTGGAGTGACCGTGTGGAGTGACCGAGTCCGTGTGGAGTGTCCGTGTGGAGTGTACGTGTGGAGTGCCCAAGTCTGTGTGGAGTGTCCGTGTGGAGTGTCCGTGTGGAGTGACCGAGTCCGTGTGGAGTGTCCGTGTGGAGTTGCCGTGTAAAGTGACCTAGTCCGTGTGGAGTGTAGGTGGTGAGTGTCCGTGTGGAGTGACCGAGTCCGTGTGGAGTGGCCGTGTGGAGTGTCCGTGTGGAGTGTCCGTCTGGAGTGTACATGTGTAGTGACCGAGTCCGTGTGGAGTGTCCGTGTGGAGTGTACGTGTGGACTGCCCAAGTCCGTGTGGAGTGTCCGTGTGGAGTGTACGTGTGGAGTGACCGAGTCCGTGTGGAATGTCCGTGTGGGGTGTACGTGTGGAGTGCCCAAGTCCGTGTGGAGTGTCCGTGTGGAGTGTCCGCGTGGAGTGACCGCTCCGTGTGGAGTTGCCGTGTGGAGTGTCCGTGTGGAGTTGCCGTGTAAAGTGACCGAGTCCGTGTGGAGTGTACGTGTGGAGTGTCCGTGTGGAGTGACCGAGTCCGTGTGGAGTGACAGTGTGGAGTGACCGAGCCCGTGTGGAGTGTCCGTGTGGAGTGTACGTGTGGAGTGACCGAGTCCGTGTGGAATGTTCGTGTGGGGTGTACGTGTGGAGTGCCCAAGTCCGTGTGGAGTGTCCGTGTGGAGTGTCCAAGTCCGTGTGGATTGTCCGTGTGGAGTGTCCGTGTGGAGTGACCGAGTCCGTGTGGAGTGGCCGTGTGGAGTGACCGTGTGGAGTGACCGAGTCCATGTGGAGTGTCCGTGTGGAGTGTACGTGTGGAGTGCCCAAGTCCGTGTGGAGTGTCCGTGTGGAGTGTCCGTTTGGAGTGTACGTGTGGAGTGACCGTGTCCGTGTGGTGTGTCCGTGTGGAGTGTACGTGTGGAGTGCCCAGGTCCGTGTGGAGTGTACGTGTGGAGTGGCCAAGTCCGTGTGGATCGTCCGTGTGGAGTGTCCGTGTGGAGTGACCGAGTCCGTGTGGAGTGGCCGTGTGGAGTGTCCGTGTGGAGTGTCCGTGTGGAGTGACCGAGTCCGTGTGGAGTGGCCGTGTGGAGTGACCGTGTGGAGTGTCCGTGTGGAGTGACCGAGTCCGTGTGGAGTGGCCGTGTGGAGTGTCCGTGTGGAGTGACCGTGTGGGGTGACCGAGTCCGTGTGGAGTTGCCGTGTGGAGTGTCCGTGTGGAGTTGCCGTGTAAAGTGACCGAGTCCGTGTGGAGTGTACGTGTGGAGTGTCCGTGTGGAGTGACCGAGTCCGTGTGGAGTGACAGTGTGGAGTGACCGAGCCCGTGTGGAGTGTCCGTGTGGAGTGTACGTGTGGAGTGACCGAGTCCGTGTGGAATGTTCGTGTGGGGTGTACGTGTGGAGTGCCCAAGTCCGTGTGGAGTGTCCGTGTGGAGTGTCCAAGTCCGTGTGGATTGTCCGTGTGGAGTGTCCGTGTGGAGTGACCGAGTCCGTGTGGAGTGGCCGTGTGGAGTGACCGTGTGGAGTGACCGAGTCCATGTGGAGTGTCCGTGTGGAGTGTACGTGTGGAGTGCCCAAGTCCGTGTGGAGTGTCCGTGTGGAGTGTCCGTTTGGAGTGTACGTGTGGAGTGACCGTGTCCGTGTGGTGTGTCCGTGTGGAGTGTCCGTGTGGAGTGACCGAGTCCGTGTGGAGTGTCCGTGTGGAGTGTACGTGTGGAGTGTCCGTCTGGAGTGTACATGTGTAGTGACCGAGTCCGTGTGGAGTGTCCGTGTGGAGTGTACGTGTGGACTGCCCAAGTCCGTGTGGAGTGTCCGTGTGGAGTGTACGTGTGGAGTGACCGAGTCCGTGTGGAATGTCCGTGTGGGGTGTACGTGTGGAGTGCCCAAGTCCGTGTGGAGTGTCCGTGTGGAGTGTCCGCGTGGAGTGACCGCTCCGTGTGGAGTTGCCGTGTGGAGTGTCCGTGTGGAGTTGCCGTGTAAAGTGACCGAGTCCGTGTGGAGTGTACGTGTGGAGTGTCCGTGTGGAGTGACCGAGTCCGTGTGGAGTGGCCGTGTGGAGTGTCCGTGCGGAGTGACAGTGTGGAGTGACCGAGCCCGTGTGGAGTGTCCGTGTGGAGTGTACGTGTGGAGTGACCGAGTCCGTGTGGGGTGTACGTGTGGAGTGCCCAAGTCCGTGTGGAGTGTCCGTGTGGAGTGTCCAAGTCCGTGTGGATTGTCCGTGTGGAGTGTCCGTGTGGAGTGACCGAGTCCGTGTGGAGTGGCCGTGTGGAGTGACCGTGTGGAGTGACCGAGTCCATGTGGAGTGTCCGTGTGGAGTGTACGTGTGGAGTGCCCAAGTCCGTGTGGAGTGTCCGTGTGGAGTGTCCGTTTGGAGGGTACGTGTGGAGTGACCGTGTCCGTGTGGTGTGTCCGTGTGGAGTGTACGTGTGGAGTGCCCAGGTCCGTGTGGAGTGTACGTGTGGAGTGGCCAAGTCCGTGTGGATCGTCCGTGTGAAGTGTCCGTGTGGAGTGACCGAGTCCGTGTGGAGTGGCCGTGTGGTGTGTCCGTGTGGAGTGTCCGTGTGGAGTGACCGAGTCCGTGTGGAGTGGCCGTGTGGAGTGACCGTGTGGAGTGTCCGTGTGGAGTGACCGAGTCCGTGTGGAGTGGCCGTGTGGAGTGTCCGTGTGGAGTGACCGTGTGGGGTGACCGTGTCCGTGTGGAGTGTCCGTGTGGAGTGTCCGTGTGGAGTGTCCGCGTGGAGTGACCGAGTCCGTGTGGAGTGGCCGTGTGGAGTGTCCGTGTGGAGTTGCCGTGTAAAGTGACCGAGTCCGTGTGGAGTGTAGGTGTGGAGTGTCCGTGTGGAGTGACCGAGTCCGTGTGGAGTGGCCGTGTGGAGTGTCCGTGTGGAGTGACAGTGTGGAGTGACTGAGCCCGTGTGGAGTGTCCGTGTGGAGTGTACGTGTGGAGTGACCGTGTGGAGTGACCGAGTGGATTGACCGTGTGGAGTGTACGTGTGGAAAGACCGAGTCCGTGTGGAGTGTCCGTGTGGAATGTACGTGTGGAGTGACCGAGTCCGTGTGGAGTGTCCGTGTGGAGTGTCCGTGTGGAGTGACCGAGTCCGTGTGGAGTGTCCGTGTGGAGTGTACGTGTGGAGTGACCGAGTCCGTGTGGGGTGTACGTGTGGAGTGCCCAAGTCCGTGTGGAGTGTCCGTGTGGAGTGTCCAAGTCCGTGTGGATTGTCCGTGTGGAGTGTCCGTGTGGAGTGACCGAGTCCGTGTGGAGTGGCCGTGTGGAGTGACCGTGTGGAGTGACCGAGTCCATGTGGAGTGTCCGTGTGGAGTGTACGTGTGGAGTGCCCAAGTCCGTGTGGAGTGTCCGTGTGGAGTGTCCGTTTGGAGGGTACGTGTGGAGTGACCGTGTCCGTGTGGTGTGTCCGTGTGGAGTGTACGTGTGGAGTGCCCAGGTCCGTGTGGAGTGTACGTGTGGAGTGGCCAAGTCCGTGTGGATCATCCGTGTGAAGTGTCCGTGTGGAGTGACCGAGTCCGTGTGGAGTGGCCGTGTGGTGTGTCCGTGTGGAGTGTCCGTGTGGAGTGACCGAGTCCGTGTGGAGTGGCCGTGTGGAGTGACCGTGTGGAGTGTCCGTGTGGAGTGACCGAGTCCGTGTGGAGTGGCCGTGTGGAGTGTCCGTGTGGAGTGACCGTGTGGGGTGACCGTGTCCGTGTGGAGTGTCCGTGTGGAGTGTCCGTGTGGAGTGTCCGCGTGGAGTGACCGAGTCCGTGTGGAGTGGCCGTGTGGAGTGTCCGTGTGGAGTTGCCGTGTAAAGTGACCGAGTCCGTGTGGAGTGTAGGTGTGGAGTGTCCGTGTGGAGTGACCGAGTCCGTGTGGAGTGGCCGTGTGGAGTGTCCGTGTGGAGTGACAGTGTGGAGTGACTGAGCCCGTGTGGAGTGTCCGTGTGGAGTGTACGTGTGGAGTGACCGTGTGGAGTGACCGAGTGGATTGACCGTGTGGAGTGTACGTGTGGAAAGACCGAGTCCGTGTGGAGTGTCCGTGTGGAATGTACGTGTGGAGGGACCGAGTCCGTGTGGAGTGTCCGTGTGGAGTGTCCGTGTGGAGTGACCGAGTCCGTGTGGAGTGTCCGTGTGGAGTGTACGTGTGGAGTGTCCGTCTGGAGTGTACATGTGTAGTGACCGAGTCCGTGTGGAGTGTCCGTGTGGAGTGTACGTGTGGACTGCCCAAGTCCGTGTGGAGTGTCCGTGTGGAGTGTACGTGTGGAGTGACCGAGTCCGTGTGGAGTGTCCGTGTGGAATGTACGTGTGGAGTGACCGTGTCCGTGTGGAGTGTCCGTGTGGAGTGTCCGTGTGGAGAGACCGAGTCCGTGTGGAGTGGCCGTGTGGAGTGTCCGTTTGGAGTGTACGTGTGGAGTGACCGTGTCCGTGTGGAGTGTCCGTGTGGAGTGACCGTTTGCAGTGTACATGTGGAGTGACCGAGTCCGTGTGGAGTGTCCGTGTGGAATGTACGTGTGGAGTGACCGTGTCCGTGTGGAGTGTCCGTGTGGAGTGACAGTGTGGAGTGACCGAGCCCGTGTGGAGTGTCTGTGTGGAGTGTACGTGTGGAGTGACCGTGTGGAGTGACCGAGTGGATTGACCGTGTGGAGTGTACGTGTGGAGTGACCGAGTCCGTGTGGAGTGTCCGTGTGGAATGTACGTGTGGAGTGACCGAGTCCGTGTGGAGTGTCCGTGTGGAGTGTCCGTGTGGAGTGACCGAGTCCATGTGGAGTGGCCGTGTGGAGTGTCCGTGTGGAGTGTCCGTGTGGAGTGACCGAGTCCGTGTGGAGTGTCCGTGCGGAGTGTACGTGTGGAGTGTCCGTCTGGAGTGTACATGTGTAGTGACCGAGTCCGTGTGGAGTGTCCGTGTGGAGTGTACGTGTGGACTGCCCAAGTCCGTGTGGAGTGTCCGTGTGGAGTGTACGTGTGGAGTGACCGAGTCCGTGTGGAATGTCCGTGTGGGGTGTACGTGTGGAGTGACCGTGTCCGTGTGGAGTGGCCGTGTGGAGTGACTGTGTGCAGTGTACATGTGGAGTGACCGAATCCGTGTGGAGTGTCCGTGTGGAATGTACGTGTGGAGTGACCGTGTCCGTGTGGAGTGTCCGTGTGGAGTGTCCGTGTGGAGAGACCGAGTCCGTGTGGAGTGTCCGTGTGGAATGTACGTGTGGAGTGACCGTGTCCGTGTGGAGTGTCCGTGTGGAGTGTCCGTGTGGAGAGACCGAGTCCGTGTGGAGTGGCCGTGTGGAGTGTCCGTTTGGAGTGTACGTGTGGAGTGACCGTGTCCGTGTGGAGTGTCCGTGTGGAGTGACCGTTTGCAGTGACCGAGTGGATTGACCGTGTGGAGTGTACGTGTGGAAAGACCGAGTCCGTGTGGAGTGTCCGTGTGGAATGTACGTGTGGAGTGACCGAGTCCGTGTGGAGTGTCCGTGTGGAGTGTCCGTGTGGAGTGACCGAGTCCGTGTGGAGTGTCCGTGTGGAGTGTACGTGTGGAGTGTCCGTCTGGAGTGTACATGTGTAGTGACCGAGTCTGTGTGGAGTGTCCGTGTGGAGTGTACGTGTGGACTGCCCAAGTCCGTGTGGAGTGTCCGTGTGGAGTGTACGTGTGGAGTGACCGAGTCCGTGTGGAGTGTCCGTGTGGAATGTACGTGTGGAGTGACCGTGTCCGTGTGGAGTGTCCGTGTGGAGTGTCCGTGTGGAGAGACCGAGTCCGTGTGGAGTGGCCGTGTGGAGTGTCCGTTTGGAGTGTACGTGTGGAGTGACCGTGTCCGTGTGGAGTGTCCGTGTGGAGTGACCGTTTGCAGTGTACATGTGGAGTGACCGAGTCCGTGTGGAGTGTCCGTGTGGAATGTACGTGTGGAGTGACCGTGTCCGTGTGGAGTGTCCGTGTGGAGTGACAGTGTGGAGTGACCGAGCCCGTGTGGAGTGTCTGTGTGGAGTGTACGTGTGGAGTGACCGTGTGGAGTGACCGAGTGGATTGACCGTGTGGAGTGTACGTGTGGAGTGACCGAGTCCGTGTGGAGTGTCCGTGTGGAATGTACGTGTGGAGTGACCGAGTCCGTGTGGAGTGTCCGTGTGGAGTGTCCGTGTGGAGTGACCGAGTCCATGTGGAGTGGCCGTGTGGAGTGTCCGTGTGGAGTGACCGAGTCCGTGTGGAGTGTCCGTGCGGAGTGTACGTGTGGAGTGTCCGTCTGGAGTGTACATGTGTAGTGACCGAGTCCGTGTGGAGTGTCCGTGTGGAGTGTACGTGTGGACTGCCCAAGTCCGTGTGGAGTGTCCGTGTGGAGTGTACGTGTGGAGTGACCGAGTCCGTGTGGAATGTCCGTGTGGGGTGTACGTGTGGAGTGACCGTGTCCGTGTGGAGTGGCCGTGTGGAGTGACTGTGTGCAGTGTACATGTGGAGTGACCGAATCCGTGTGGAGTGTCCGTGTGGAATGTACGTGTGGAGTGACCGTGTCCGTGTGGAGTGTCCGTGTGGAGTGTCCGTGTGGAGAGACCGAGTCCGTGTGGAGTGTCCGTGTGGAGTGTACGTGTGGAGTGGCCAAGTCCGTGTGGATCGTCCGTGTGGAGTGTCCGTGTGGAGTGACCGAGTCCGTGTGGAGTGGCCGTGTGGAGTGTCCGTGTGGAGTGACCGAGTCCGTGTGGAGTGTCCGTGCGGAGTGTACGTGTGGAGTGTCCGTCTGGAGTGTACATGTGTAGTGACCGAGTCCGTGTGGAGTGTCCGTGTGGAGTGTACGTGTGGACTGCCCAAGTCCGTGTGGAGTGTCCGTGTGGAGTGTACGTGTGGAGTGACCGAGTCCGTGTGGAATGTCCGTCTGGAGTGTACATGTGTAGTGACCGAGTCCGTGTGGAGTGTCCGTGTGGAGTGTACGTGTGGACTGCCCAAGTCCGTGTGGAGTGTCCGTGTGGAGTGTACGTGTGGAGTGACCGAGTCCGTGTGGAATGGCCGTGTGGAGTGTACGTGTGGAGTGACCGTTTCCGTGTGGAGTGGCCGTGTGGAGTGACTGTGTGCAGTGTACATGTGGAGTGACCGAGTCCGTGTGGAGTGTCCGTGTGGAATGTACGTGTGGAGTGACCGTGTCCGTGTGGAGTGTCCGTGTGGAGTGTCCGTGTGGAGTGACCGAGTCCGTGTGGAGTGTCCGTGCGGAGTGTACGTGTGGAGTGTCCGTCTGGAGTGTACATGTGTAGTGACCGAGTCCGTGTGGACTGTCCGTGTGGAGTGTACGTGTGGACTGCCCAAGTCCGTGTGGAGTGTCCGTGTGGAGTGTACGTGTGGAGTGACCGAGTCCGTGTGGAATGTCCGTGTGGAGTGTCCGTGTGGAGTGACCGAGTCCGTGTGGAGTGTCCGTGCGGAGTGTACGTGTGGAGTGTCCGTCTGGAGTGTACATGTGTAGTGACCGAGTCCGTGTGGAGTGTCCGTGTGGAGTGTACGTGTGGACTGCCCAAGTCCGTGTGGAGTGTCCGTGTGGAGTGTACGTGTGGAGTGACCGAGTCCGTGTGGAATGTCCGTGTGGGGTGTACGTGTGGAGTGACCGTGTCCGTGTGGAGTGGCCGTGTGGAGTGACTGTGTGCAGTGTACATGTGGAGTGACCGAATCCGTGTGGAGTGTCCGTGTGGAATGTACGTGTGGAGTGACCGTGTCCGTGTGGAGTGTCCGTGTGGAGTGTCCGTGTGGAGAGACCGAGTCCGTGTGGAGTGTCCGTGTGGAGTGTACGTGTGGAGTGACCGTGTCCGTGTGGAGTGGCCGTGTGGAGTGACCGTGTGGAGTGCCCAAGTCCGTGTGGAGTGTCCGTGTGGAGTGTCCGTGTGGAGTGTACGTGTGGAGTGACCGTGTCCGTGTGGAGTGTCCGTGTGGAGTTTCCGTTTGGAGTGTACGTGTGGAGTGACCGTGTCCGTGTGGTGTGTCCATGTGGAGTGTACGTGTGGAGTGCCCAAGTCCTTGTGGAGTGTCCGTGTGGAGTGTACGTGTGAAGTGACCGAGTCCGTGTGGAGTGTCCGTGTGGAGTGTACGTGTGGAGTGACCGAGTCCGTGTGGAGTGTAGGTGTGGAGTGTCCGTGTGGAGTGACCGAGTCCGTGTGGAGTGTCCGTGTGGATTGTACGTGTGGAGTGACCGAGTCCGTGTGGAGTGTCCGTGTGGAGTGTACGTGTGGAGTGACCGTTTCCGTGTGGAGTGGCCGTGTGGAGTGACTGTGTGCAGTGTACATGTGGAGTGACCGAGTCCGTGTGGAGTGTCCGTGTGGAATGTACGTGTGGAGTGACCGTGTCCGTGTGGAGTGTCCGTGTGGAGTGTCCGTGTGGAGAGACCGAGTCCGTGTGGAGTGGCCGTGTGGAGTGTCCGTTTGGAGTGTACGTGTGGAGTGACCGTGTCCGTGTGGAGTGTCCGTGTGGAGTGACCGTTTGCAGTGTACATGTGGAGTGACCGAGTCCGTGTGGAGTGTCCGTGTGGAATGTACGTGTGGAGTGACCGTGTCCGTGTGGAGTGTCCGTGTGGAGTGACAGTGTGGAGTGACCGAGCCCGTGTGGAGTGTCTGTGTGGAGTGTACGTGTGGAGTGACCGAGTCCGTGTGGAGTGTCCGTGTGGAATGTACGTGTGGAGTGACCGAGTCCGTGTGGAGTGTCCGTGTGGAGTGTCCGTGTGGAGTGACCGAGTCCATGTGGAGTGGCCGTGTGGAGTGTCCGTGTGGAGTGTCCGTGTGGAGTGACCGAGTCCGTGTGGAGTGTCCGTGCGGAGTGTACGTGTGGAGTGACCGAGTCCGTGTGGAGTGTCCGTGTGGAGTGTACGTGTGGAGTATCCGTCTGGAGTGTACATGTGTAGTGACCGAGTCCGTGTGGAGTGTCCGTGTGGAGTGTACGTGTGGACTGCCCAAGTCCGTGTGGAGTGTCCGTGTGGAGTGTACGTGTGGAGTGACCGAGTCCGTGTGGAATGTCCGTGTGGGGTGTACGTGTGGAGTGACCGTGTCCGTGTGGAGTGGCCGTGTGGAGTGACTGTGTGCAGTGTACATGTGGAGTGACCGAGTCCGTGTGGAGTGTCCGTGTGGAATGTACGTGTGGAGTGACCGTGTCCGTGTGGAGTGTCCGTGTGGAGTGTCCGTGTGGAGTGACCGAGTCCGTGTGGAGTGTCCGTGTGGAGTGTACGTGTGGAGTGACCGAGTCCGTGTGGAGTGTCCGTGTGGAGTGTACGTGTGGAGTATCCGTCTGGAGTGTACATGTGTAGTGACCGAGTCCGTGTGGAGTGTCCGTGTGGAGTGTACGTGTGGACTGCCCAAGTCCGTGTGGAGTGTCCGTGTGGAGTGTACGTGTGGAGTGACCGAGTCCGTGTGGAATGTCCGTGTGGGGTGTACGTGTGGAGTGCCCAAGTCCGTGTGGAATGTCCGTGTGGAGTGGCCGTGTGGAGTGACCGTGTGGAGTGCCCAAGTCCGTGTGGAGTGTACGTGTGGAGTGCCCAAGTCCGTGTGGAGTGTCCGTGTGGAGTGTCCGTGTGGAGTGACCGAGTCCGTGTGGAGTGGCCGTGTGGAGAGACCGTGTGGAGTGTACGTGTGAAGTGACCGAGTCCGTGTGGAGTGTCCGTGTGGAGTGTCCGCGTGGAGTGACCGTGTCTGTGTGGAGTGGCCGTGTGGAGTGACCGTGTGCAGTGTACGTGTGGAGTGACCGAGTCCGTGTGGAGTGTCCGTGTGGAGTGTACGTGTGGACTGCCCAAGTCCGTGTGGAGTGTCCGTGTGGAGTGTCCGTGTGGAGTGACCGAGTCCGCGTGGAGTGGCCGTGTGAAGTATCGGTGTGGAGTGGCCGTGTGGAGTGACCGAGTCCGTGTGGAGTGTACGTGTGGAGTGTCCGTGTGGAGTGACCGAGTCCGTGTGGAGTGGCCGTGTGGAGTGTCCGTGTGGAGTGTACGTGTGAAGTGACCGAGTCCGTGTGGAGTGTCCGTGTGGAGTGTCCGCGTGGAGTG
Source organism: Ulva prolifera (assembly GCA_023078555.1). Taxonomy (NCBI): domain Eukaryota; kingdom Viridiplantae; phylum Chlorophyta; class Ulvophyceae; order Ulvales; family Ulvaceae; genus Ulva; species Ulva prolifera. Next base: position 8,421,796 of record CM041199.1, read on the forward strand.
ACCGTGTGGAGTGACCGAGTCCGTGTGGAGTGTCCGTGTGGAGTGTACGTGTGGAGTGACCGTGTCTGTGTGGAGTGGCCGTGTGGAGTGACCGTTTGCAGTGTACGTGTGGAGTGACCGAGTCCGTGTGGAGTGTCCGTGTGGAGTGTACGTGTGGAGTGACCGAGTCCGTGTGGAGTGTCCGTGTGGAGTGTACGCGTGGAGTGTCCGTGTGGAGTGTACATGTGTAGTGACCGAGTCCGTGTGGAGTGTCCGTGTGGAGTGTCCGTGTGGAGTGACCGAGTCCATGTGGAGTGGCCGTGTGGAGTGTCCGTGTGGAGTGTCCGTGTGGAGTGACCGAGTCCGTGTGGAGTGTCCGTGCGGAGTGTACGTGTGGAGTGTCCGTCTGGAGTGTACATGTGTAGTGACCGAGTCCGTGTGGAGTGACCGTGTGGAGTGTACGTGTGGAAAGACCGAGTCCGTGTGGAGTGTCCGTGTGGAATGTACGTGTGGAGTGACCGAGTCCGTGTGGAGTGTCCGTGTGGAGTGTCCGTGTGGAGTGACCGAGTCCGTGTGGAGTGTCCGTGCGGAGTGTACGTGTGGAGTGTCCGTCTGGAGTGTACATGTGTAGTGACCGAGTCCGTGTGGAGTGTCCGTGTGGAGTGTACGTGTGGACTGCCCAAGTCCGTGTGGAGTGTCCGTGTGGAGTGTACGTGTGGAGTGACCGAGTCCGTGTGGAATGTCCGTGTGGGGTGTACGTGTGGAGTGACCGTGTCCGTGTGGAGTGGCCGTGTGGAGTGACTGTGTGCAGTGTACATGTGGAGTGACCGAATCCGTGTGGAGTGTCCGTGTGGAATGTACGTGTGGAGTGACCGTGTCCGTGTGGAGTGTCCGTGTGGAGTGTCCGTGTGGAGAGACCGAGTCCGTGTGGAGTGTCCGTGTGGAGTGTACGTGTGGAGTGGCCAAGTCCGTGTGGATCGTCCGTGTGGAGTGTCCGTGTGGAGTGACCGAGTCCGTGTGGAGTGTCCGTGTGGAGTGTACGCGTGGAGTGTCCGTGTGGAGTGTACATGTGTAGTGACCGAGTCCGTGTGGAGTGTCCGTGTGGAGTGTCCGTGTGGAGTGACCGAGTCCATGTGGAGTGGCCGTGTGGAGTGTCCGTGTGGAGTGTCCGTGTGGAGTGACCGAGTCCGTGTGGAGTGTCCGTGCGGAGTGTACGTGTGGAGTGTCCGTCTGGAGTGTACATGTGTAGTGACCGAGTCCGTGTGGAGTGACCGTGTGGAGTGTACGTGTGGAAAGACCGAGTCCGTGTGGAGTGTCCGTGTGGAATGTACGTGTGGAGTGACCGAGTCCGTGTGGAGTGTCCGTGTGGAGTGTCCGTGTGGAGTGACCGAGTCCGTGTGGAGTGGCTGTGTGGAGTGACCGTGTGGAGTGTCCGTGTGGAGTGACCGAGTCCGTGTGGAGTGGCCGTGTGGAGTGACTGTGTGCAGTGTACATGTGGAGTGACCGAGTCCGTGTGGAGTGTCCGTGTGGAATGTACGTGTGGAGTGACCGTGTCCGTGTGGAGTGTCCGTGTGGAGTGTACGTGTGGAGTGCCCGTGTCCGTGTGGAGTGGCCGTGTGGAGTGACCGTGTGGAGTGCCCAAGTCCGTGTGGAGTGTCCGTGTGGAGTGTCCGTGTGGAGTGTACGTGTGGAGTGACCGTGTCCGTGTGGAGTGTCCGTGTGGAGTTTCCGTTTGGAGTGTACGTGTGGAGTGACGGTGTCCGTGTGGTGTGTCCATGTGGAGTGTACGTGTGGAGTGCCCAAGTCCTTGTGGAGTGTCCGTGTGGAGTGTACGTGTGAAGTGACCGAGTCCGTGTGGAGTGTCCGTGTGGAGTGTACGTGTGGACTGCCCAAGTCCGTGTGGAGTGTCCGTGTGGAGTGTACGTGTGGAGTAACCGAGTCCGTGTGGAGTGGCCGTGTGGAGTGGCCGTGTGGAGTGGCCGTGTGGAGTGACCGAGTCCGTGTGGAGTGTAGGTGTGGAGTGTCCGTGTGGAGTGACCGAGTCCGTGTGGAGTGTCCGTGTGGATTGTACGTGTGGAGTGACCGAGTCCGTGTGGAGTGTCCGTGTGGAGTGTACGTGTGGAGTGACCGTTTCCGTGTGGAGTGGCCGTGTGGAGTGACTGTGTGCAGTGTACATGTGGAGTGACCGAGTCCGTGTGGAGTGTCCGTGTGGAATGTACGTGTGGAGTGACCGTGTCCGTGTGGAGTGTCCGTGTGGAGTGTCCGTGTGGAGTGACCGAGTCCGTGTGGAGTGTCCGTGCGGAGTGTACGTGTGGAGTGTCCGTCTGGAGTGTACATGTGTAGTGACCGAGTCCGTGTGGAGTGTCCGTGTGGAGTGTACGTGTGGACTGCCCAAGTCCGTGTGGAGTGTCCGTGTGGAGTGTACGTGTGGAGTGACCGAGTCCGTGTGGAATGTCCGTGTGGAGTGTCCGTGTGGAGTGACCGAGTCCGTGTGGAGTGTCCGTGCGGAGTGTACGTGTGGAGTGTCCGTCTGGAGTGTACATGTGTAGTGACCGAGTCCGTGTGGAGTGTCCGTGTGGAGTGTACGTGTGGACTGCCCAAGTCCGTGTGGAGTGTCCGTGTGGAGTGTACGTGTGGAGTGACCGAGTCCGTGTGGAATGTCCGTGTGGGGTGTACGTGTGGAGTGACCGTGTCCGTGTGGAGTGGCCGTGTGGAGTGACTGTGTGCAGTGTACATGTGGAGTGACCGAATCCGTGTGGAGTGTCCGTGTGGAATGTACGTGAGGAGTGACCGTGTCCGTGTGGAGTGTCCGTGTGGAGTGTCCGTGTGGAGAGACCGAGTCCGTGTGGAGTGTCCGTGTGGAGTGTACGTGTGGAGTGGCCAAGTCCGTGTGGATCGTCCGTGTGGAGTGTCCGTGTGGAGTGACCGAGTCCGTGTGGAGTGGCCGTGTGGAGTGTCCGTGTGGAGTGTCCGTGTGGAGTGACCGAGTCCGTGTGGAGTGGCTGTGTGGAGTGACCGTGTGGAGTGTCCGTGTGGAGTGACCGAGTCCGTGTGGAGTGGCCGTGTGGAGTGACTGTGTGCAGTGTACATGTGGAGTGACCGAGTCCGTGTGGAGTGTCCGTGTGGAATGTACGTGTGGAGTGACCGTGTCCGTGTGGAGTGTCCGTGTGGAGTGTACGTGTGGACTGCCCAAGTCCGTGTGGAGTGTCCGTGTGGAGTGTACGTGTGGAGTGACCGTGTCCGTGTGGAGTGGCCGTGTGGAGTGACCGTGTGGAGTGCCCAAGTCCGTGTGGAGTGTCCGTGTGGAGTGTCCGTGTGGAGTGTACGTGTGGAGTGACCGTGTCCGTGTGGAGTGTCCGTGTGGAGTTTCCGTTTGGAGTGTACGTGTGGAGTGACGGTGTCCGTGTGGTGTGTCCATGTGGAGTGTACGTGTGGAGTGCCCAAGTCCTTGTGGAGTGTCCGTGTGGAGTGTACGTGTGAAGTGACCGAGTCCGTGTGGAGTGTCCGTGTGGAGTGTACGTGTGGACTGCCCAAGTCCGTGTGGAGTGTCCGTGTGGAGTGTACGTGTGGAGTAACCGAGTCCGTGTGGAGTGGCCGTGTGGAGTGGCCGTGTGGAGTGGCCGTGTGGAGTGACCGAGTCCGTGTGGAGTGTAGGTGTGGAGTGTCCGTGTGGAGTGACCGAGTCCGTGTGGAGTGTCCGTGTGGATTGTACGTGTGGAGTGACCGAGTCCGTGTGGAGTGTCCGTGTGGAGTGTACGTGTGGAGTGACCGTTTCCGTGTGGAGTGGCCGTGTGGAGTGACTGTGTGCAGTGTACATGTGGAGTGACCGAGTCCGTGTGGAGTGTCCGTGTGGAATGTACGTGTGGAGTGACCGTGTCCGTGTGGAGTGTCCGTGTGGAGTGTCCGTGTGGAGAGACCGAGTCCGTGTGGAGTGGCCGTGTGGAGTGTCCGTTTGGAGTGGCCAAGTCCGTGTGGATCGTCCGTGTGGAGTGTCCGTGTGGAGTGACCGTGTCCGTGTGGAGTGTCCGTGTGGAGTTTCCGTTTGGAGTGTACGTGTGGAGTGACGGTGTCCGTGTGGTGTGTCCATGTGGAGTGTACGTGTGGAGTGCCCAAGTCCTTGTGGAGTGTCCGTGTGGAGTGTACGTGTGAAGTGACCGAGTCCGTGTGGAGTGTCCGTGTGGAGTGTACGTGTGGACTGCCCAAGTCCGTGTGGAGTGTCCGTGTGGAGTGTACGTGTGGAGTAACCGAGTCCGTGTGGAGTGGCCGTGTGGAGTGGCCGTGTGGAGTGGCCGTGTGGAGTGACCGAGTCCGTGTGGAGTGTAGGTGTGGAGTGTCCGTGTGGAGTGACCGAGTCCGTGTGGAGTGTCCGTGTGGATTGTACGTGTGGAGTGACCGAGTCCGTGTGGAGTGTCCGTGTGGAGTGTACGTGTGGAGTGACCGTTTCCGTGTGGAGTGGCCGTGTGGAGTGACTGTGTGCAGTGTACATGTGGAGTGACCGAGTCCGTGTGGAGTGTCCGTGTGGAATGTACGTGTGGAGTGACCGTGTCCGTGTGGAGTGTCCGTGTGGAGTGTCCGTGTGGAGAGACCGAGTCCGTGTGGAGTGGCCGTGTGGAGTGTCCGTTTGGAGTGGCCAAGTCCGTGTGGATCGTCCGTGTGGAGTGTCCGTGTGGAGTGACCGAGTCCGTGTGGAGTGGCCGTGTGGAGTGTCCGTGTGGAGTGTCCGTGTGGAGTGACCGAGTCCGTGTGGAGTGGCTGTGTGGAGTGACCGTGTAAAGTGTCCGTGTGGAGTGACCGAGTCCGTGTGGAGTGGCCGTGTGGAGTGACTGTGTGCAGTGTACATGTGGAGTGACCGAGTCCGTGTGGAGTGTCCGTGTGGAATGTACGTGTGGAGTGACCGTGTCCGTGTGGAGTGTCCGTGTGGAGTGTCCGTGTGGAGAGACCGAGTCCGTGTGGAGTGGCCGTGTGGAGTGTCCGTTTGGAGTGTACGTGTGGAGTGACCGTGTCCGTGTGGAGTGGCCGTGTGGAGTGACTGTGTGCAGTGTACATGTGGAGTGACCGAGTCCGTGTGGAGTGTCCGTGTGGAATGTACGTGTGGAGTGACCGTGTCCGTGTGGAGTGTCCGTGTGGAGTGTCCGTGTGGAGAGACCGAGTCCGTGTGGAGTGTCCGTGTGGAGTGTACGTGTGGAGTGACCGAGTCCGTGTGGAGTGTCCGTGTGGAGTGTACGTGTGGAGTATCCGTCTGGAGTGTACATGTGTAGTGACCGAGTCCGTGTGGAGTGTCCGTGTGGAGTGTACGTGTGGACTGCCCAAGTCCGTGTGGAGTGTCCGTGTGGAGTGTACGTGTGGAGTGACCGAGTCCGTGTGGAATGTCCGTGTGGGGTGTACGTGTGGAGTGCCCAAGTCCGTGTGGAATGTCCGTGTGGAGTGGCCGTGTGGAGTGACCGTGTGGAGTGCCCAAGTCCGTGTGGAGTGTACGTGTGGAGTGCCCAAGTCCGTGTGGAGTGTCCGTGTGGAGTGTCCGTGTGGAGTGACCGAGTCCGTGTGGAGTGGCCGTGTGGAGAGACCGTGTGGAGTGTACGTGTGAAGTGACCGAGTCCGTGTGGAGTGTCCGTGTGGAGTGTCCGCGTGGAGTGACCGTGTCTGTGTGGAGTGGCCGTGTGGAGTGACCGTGTGCAGTGTACGTGTGGAGTGACCGAGTCCGTGTGGAGTGTCCGTGTGGAGTGTACGTGTGGACTGCCCAAGTCCGTGTGGAGTGTCCGTGTGGAGTGTCCGTGTGGAGTGACCGAGTCCGCGTGGAGTGGCCGTGTGAAGTATCGGTGTGGAGTGGCCGTGTGGAGTGACCGAGTCCGTGTGGAGTGTACGTGTGGAGTGTCCGTGTGGAGTGACCGAGTCCGTGTGGAGTGGCCGTGTGGAGTGTCCGTGTGGAGTGTACGTGTGAAGTGACCGAGTCCGTGTGGAGTGTCCGTGTGGAGTGTCCGCGTGGAGTGACCGTGTGGAGTGACCGAGTCCGTGTGGAGTGTCCGTGTGGAGTGTACGTGTGGAGTGACCGTGTCTGTGTGGAGTGGCCGTGTGGAGTGACCGTTTGCAGTGTACGTGTGGAGTGACCGAGTCCGTGTGGAGTGTCCGTGTGGAGTGTACGTGTGGAGTGACCGAGTCCGTGTGGAGTGTCCGTGTGGAGTGTACGCGTGGAGTGTCCGTGTGGAGTGTACATGTGTAGTGACCGAGTCCGTGTGGAGTGTCCGTGTGGAGTGTACGTGTGGACTGCCCAAGTCCGTGTGGAGTGTCCGTGTGGAATGTACGTGTGGAGTGACCGTGTCCGTTTGGAGTGTCCGTGTGGAGTGTCCGTGTGGAGAGACCGAGTCCGTGTGGAGTGGCCGTGTGGAGTGTCCGTCCGGAGTGTACGTTTGGAGTGACCGTGTCTGTGTGGAGTGTCCGTGTGGAGTGTACGTGTGGAGTGTTCAAGTCCGTGTGGAGTGTCCGTGTGGAGTGTACGTGTGGAGTGCCCAAGTCCTTGTGGAGTGTCCGTGTGGAGTGTACGTGTGAAGTGACCGAGTCCGTGTGGAGTGTCTGTGTGGAGTGTACGTGTGGAGTGACCGAGTCCGTGTGGAGTGTAGGTGTGGAGTGTCCGTGTGGAGTGACCGAGTCCGTGTGGAGTGTCCGTGTGGATTGTACGTGTGGAGTGACCGAGTCCGTGTGGAGTGTCCGTGTGGAGTGTACGTGTGGAGTGACCGTTTCCGTGTGGAGTGGCCGTGTGGAGTGACTGTGTGCAGTGTACGTGTGGAGTGACCGAGTCCGTGTGGAATGTCCGTGTGGAGTGTACGTGTGGAGTGCCCAAGTCCGTGTGGAGTGTCCGTGTGGAGTGTCCGCGTGGAGTGACCGAGTCCGTGTGGAGTGGCCGTGTGGAGTGTCCGTGTGGAGTTGCCGTGTAAAGTGACCGAGTCCGTGCGGAGTGTACGTGTGGAGTGTCCGTGTGGAGTGACCGAGTCCGTGTGGAGTGGCCGTGTGGAGTGTCCGTGTGGAGTGACAGTGTGGAGTGACCGAGCCCGTGTGGAGTGTCCGTGTGGAGTGTACGTGTGGAGTGACCGTGTCCGTGTGGAGTGGCCGTGTGGAGTGACCGTGTGGAGTGACCGAGTCCGTGTGGAGTGTCCATGTGGAGTGTACGTGTGGAGTGCCCAAGTCCGTGTGGAGTGTCCGTGTGGAGTGTCCGTTTGGAGTGTACGTGTGGAGTGACCGTGTCCGTGTGGTGTGTCCATGTGGAGTGTACGTGTGGAGTGCCCAAGTCCGTGTGGAGTGTACGTGTGGAGTGCCCAAGTCCGTGTGGAGTGTCCGTGTGGAGTGTACGTGTGAAGTGACCGAGTCCGTGTGGAGTGTCCGTGGGGAGTGTCCGCGTGGAGTGACCGTGTCTGTGTGGAGTGGTCGTGTGGAGTGACCGTGTGCAGTGTACGTGTGGAGTGACCGAGTCCGTGTGGAGTGCCCGTGTGGAGTGTACGTGTGGACTGCCCAAGTCCGTGTGGAGTGTCCGTGTGGAGTGTACGTGTGGAGTGACCGAGTCCGTGTGGAATGTCCGTGTGAAGTGTATGTGTGGAGTGCCCAAGTCCGTGTGGAGTGTCCGTGTGGAGTGTCCGTGTGGAGTGACCGAGTCCGCGTGGAGTGGCCGTGTGAAGTATCGGTGTGGAGTGGCCGTGTGGAGTGACCGAGTCCGTGTGGAGTGTACGTGTGGAGTGTCCGTGTGGAGTGACCGTGTGCAGTGTACGTGTGGAGTGACCGAGTCCGTGTGGAGTGCCCGTGTGGAGTGTACGTGTGGACTGCCCAAGTCCGTGTGGAGTGTCCGTGTGGAGTGTACGTGTGGAGTGACCGAGTCCGTGTGGAATGTCCGTGTGAAGTGTATGTGTGGAGTGCCCAAGTCCGTGTGGAGTGTCCGTGTGGAGTGTCCGCGTGGAGTGACCGAGTCCGCGTGGAGTGGCCGTGTGAAGTATCGGTGTGGAGTGGCCGTGTGGAGTGACCGAGTCCGTGTGGAGTGTACGTGTGGAGTGTCCGTGTGGAGTGACCGAGTCCGTGTGGAGTGGCCGTGTGGAGTGTCCGTGTGGAGTGACAGTGTGGAGTGACCGAGCCCGTGTGGAGTGTCCGTGTGGAGTGTACGTGTGGAGTGACCGTGTGGAGTGACCGTGTGGAGTGACCGAGTGGATTGACCGTGTGGAGTGTACGTGTGCAGTGACCGAGTCCGTGTGGAGTGTCCGTGTGGAGTGTACGTGTGGAGTGTCCGTCTGGAGTGTACATGTGTAGTGACCGAGTCCGTGTGGAATGTCCGTGTGGGGTGTACGTGTGGAGTGCCCAAGTCCGTGTGGAGTGTCCGTGTGGAGTGTCCGCGTGGAGTGACCGAGTCCGTGTGGAATGGCCGTGTGGAGTGTCCGTGTGGAGTTGCCGTGTAAAGTGACCGAGTCCGTGTGGAGTGTACGTGTGGAGTGTCCGTGTGGAGTGACCGAGTCCGTGTGGAGTGGCCGTGTGGAGTGTCCGTGTGGAGTGACAGTGTGGAGTGACCGAGCCCGTGTAGAGTGTCCGTGTGGAGTGTACGTGTGGAGTGACCGTGTCCGTGTGGAGTGGCCGTGTGGAGTGACCGTGTGGAGTGACCGAGTCCGTGTGGAGTGTCCGTGTGGAGTGTACGTGTGGAGTGCCCAAGTCCGTGTGGAGTGTCCGTGTGGAGTGTCCGTTTGGAGTGTACGTGTGGAGTGACCGTGTCCGTGTGGTGTGTCCGTGTGGAGTGTACGTGTGGAGTGCCCAAGTCCGTGTGGAGTGTCCGTGTGGAGTGTCCGTGTGGAGTGACCAAGTCCGTGTGAAGTGGCCGTGTGGAGTGACCGTGTGGAGTGTACGTGTGAAGTGACCGAGTCCGTGTGGAGTGTCCGTGTGGAGTGTCCGCGTGGAGTGACCGTGTGGAGTGACCGAGTCCGTGTGGAGTGTCCGTGTGGAGTGTACGTGTGGAGTGACCGTGTCTGTGTGGAGTGGCCGTGTGGAGTGACCGTTTGCAGTGTACGTGTGGAGTGACCGAGTCCGTGTGGAGTGTCCGTGTGGAGTGTACGTGTGGAGTGACCGAGTCCGTGTGGAGTGTCCGTGTGGAGTGTACGCGTGGAGTGTCCGTGTGGAGTGTACATGTGTAGTGACCGAGTCCGTGTGGAGTGTCCGTGTGGAGTGTACGTGTGGACTGCCCAAGTCCGTGTGGAGTGTCCGTGTGGAATGTACGTGTGGAGTGACCGTGTCCGTTTGGAGTGTCCGTGTGGAGTGTCCGTGTGGAGAGACCGAGTCCGTGTGGAGTGGCCGTGTGGAGTGTCCGTCCGGAGTGTACGTTTGGAGTGACCGTGTCTGTGTGGAGTGTCCGTGTGGAGTGTACGTGTGGAGTGCACAAGTCCGTGTTGAGTGTCCGTGTGGAGTGTACGTGTGGAGTTACCGAGTCTGTGTGGAGTGGCCGTGTGTAGTGACCGTGTGGAGTGTACGTGTGGAGTGACCGAGCCCGTGTGGAGTGTCCGTGTGGAGTGTACGCGTGGAGTGTCCGTGTGGAGTGTACATGTGTAGTGACCGAGTCCGTGTGGAGTGTCCGTGTGGAGTGTACGTGTGGACTGCCCAAGTCCTTGTGGAGTGTCCGTGTGGAGTGTACGTGTGGAGTGACCGAGTCCGTATGGAATGTCCGTGTGGAGTGTACGTGTGGAGTGCCCAAGTCCGTGTGGAGTGTCCGTGTGGAGTGTCCGTGTGGAGTGACCAAGTCCGTGTGAAGTGGCCGTGTGGAGTGACCGTGTGGAGTGTACGTGTGAAGTGACCGAGTCCGTGTGGAGTGTCCGTGTGGAGTGTCCGCGTGGAGTGACCGTGTGGAGTGACCGAGTCCGTGTGGAGTGTCCGTGTGGAGTGTACGTGTGGAGTGACCGTGTCTGTGTGGAGTGGCCGTGTGGAGTGACCGTTTGCAGTGTACGTGTGGAGTGACCGAGTCCGTGTGGAGTGTCCGTGTGGAGTGTACGTGTGGAGTGACCGAGTCCGTGTGGAGTGTCCGTGTGGAGTGTACGCGTGGAGTGTCCGTGTGGAGTGTACATGTGTAGTGACCGAGTCCGTGTGGAGTGTCCGTGTGGAGTGTACGTGTGGACTGCCCAAGTCCGTGTGGAGTGTCCGTGTGGAATGTACGTGTGGAGTGACCGTGTCCGTTTGGAGTGTCCGTGTGGAGTGTCCGTGTGGAGAGACCGAGTCCGTGTGGAGTGGCCGTGTGGAGTGTCCGTCCGGAGTGTACGTTTGGAGTGACCGTGTCTGTGTGGAGTGTCCGTGTGGAGTGTACGTGTGGAGTGCACAAGTCCGTGTTGAGTGTCCGTGTGGAGTGTACGTGTGGAGTTACCGAGTCTGTGTGGAGTGGCCGTGTGTAGTGACCGTGTGGAGTGTACGTGTGGAGTGACCGAGCCCGTGTGGAGTGTCCGTGTGGAGTGTACGCGTGGAGTGTCCGTGTGGAGTGTACATGTGTAGTGACCGAGTCCGTGTGGAGTGTCCGTGTGGAGTGTACGTGTGGACTGCCCAAGTCCTTGTGGAGTGTCCGTGTGGAGTGTACGTGTGGAGTGACCGAGTCCGTATGGAATGTCCGTGTGGAGTGTACGTGTGGAGTGCCCAAGTCCGTGTGGAGTGTCCGTGTGGAGTGTACGTGTGGAGTGACCGTGTGGAGTGACCGAGTGGATTGACCGTGTGGAGTGTACGTGTGGAGTGACCGAGTCCGTGTGGAGTGTCCGTGTGGAGTGTACGCGTGGAGTGACCGTGTGGAGTGTACGTGTGGAGTGACCGAGTCCGTGTGGAGTGTCCGTGTGGAGTGTACGCGTGGAGTGACAGTGTGGAGTGACCGAGCCCGTGTGGAGTGTCCGTGTGGAGTGTACGTGTGGAGTGACCGTGTGGAGTGACCGAGTGGATTGACCGTGTGGAGTGTACGTGTGGAGTGCCCAAGTCCGTGTGGAGTGTCGGTGTAGAGTGGCCGTGTGGAGTGACCGAGTCCGTGTGGAGTGTACGTGTGGAGTGTCCGTGTGGAGTGACCGAGTCCGTGTGGAGTGGCCGTGTGGAGTCTCCGTGTGGAGTGACAGTGTGGAGTGACCGAGCCCGTGGGGAGTGTCCGTGTGGAGTGTACGTGTGGAGTGACCGTGTGGAGTGACCGAGTGGATTGACCGTGTGGAGTGTACGTGTGGAGTGACCGAGTCCGTGTGGAGTGTCCGTGTGGAGTGTACGCGTGGAGTGTCCGTGTGGAGTGTACGTGTGGAGTGACCGAGTCCGTGTGGAGTGTCCGTGTGGAGTGTACGCGTGGAGTGACAGTGTGGAGTGACCGAGCCCGTGTGGAGTGTCCGTGTGGAGTGTACGTGTGGAGTGACCGTGTGGAGTGACCGAGTGGATTGACCGTGTGGAGTGTACGTGTGGAGTGACCGAGTCCGTGTGGAGTGTCCGTGTGGAGTGTACGCGTGGAGTGACCGTGTGGAGTGTACGTGTGGAGTGACCGAGTCCGTGTGGAGTGTCCGTGTGGAGTGTACGCGTGGAGTGACAGTGTGGAGTGACCGAGCCCGTGTGGAGTGTCCGTGTGGAGTGTACGTGTGGAGTGACCGTGTGGAGTGACCGTGTGGAGTGTACGCGTGGAGTGACCGTGTGGAGTGCCCAAGTCCGTGTGGAGTGTCGGTGTGGAGTGGCCGTGTGGAGTGACCGAGTCCGTGTGGAGTGTACGTGTGGAGTGTCCGTGTGGAGTGACCGAGTCCGTGTGGAGTGGCCGTGTGGAGTGCCCGTGTGGAGTGACCGTGTCCGTGTGGAGTGTACGCGTGGAGTGTCCGTGTGGAGTGTACATGTGTAGTGACCGAGTCCGTGTGGAGTGTCCGTGTGGAGTGTACGTGTGGACTGCCCAAGTCCGTGTGGAGTGTCCGTGTGGAGTGTACGTGTGGAGTGACCGAGTCCGTATGGAATGTCCGTGTGGAGTGTACGTGTGGAGTGCCCAAGTCCGTGTGGAGTGTCCGTGTGGAGTGTCCGTGTGGAGTGACCGAGTCCGTGTGGAGTGGCCGTGTGGAGTGTCGGTGTGGAGTGGCCGTGTGGAGTGACCGAGTCCGTGTGGAGTGTACGTGTGGAGTGTCCGTGTGGAGTGACCGAGTCCGTGTGGAGTGGCCGTGTGGAGTGTCCGTGTGGAGTGACAGTGTGGAGTGACCGAGCCCGTGTGGAGTGTCCGTGTGGAGTGTACGTGTGGAGTGACCGTGTGGAGTGACCGAGTGGATTGACCGTGTGGAGTGTACGTGTGGAGTGACCGAGTCCGTGTGGAGTGTCCGTGTGGAGTGTACGCGTGGAGTGACCGTGTGGAGTGCCCAAGTCCGTGTGGAGTGTCGGTGTAGAGTGGCCGTGTGGAGTGACCGAGTCCGTGTGGAGTGTACGTGTGGAGTGTCCGTGTGGAGTGACCGAGTCCGTGTGGAGTGGCCGTGTGGAGTCTCCGTGTGGAGTGACAGTGTGGAGTGACCGAGCCCGTGGGGAGTGTCCGTGTGGAGTGTACGTGTGGAGTGACCGTGTGGAGTGACCGAGTGGATTGACCGTTTGGAGTGTACGTGTGGAGTGACCGAGTCCGTGTGGAGTGTCCGTGTGGAGTGTACGCGTGGAGTGTCCGTGTGGAGTGTACGTGTGGAGTGACCGTGTGGAGTGACCGAGTGGATTGACCGTGTGGAGTGTACGTGTGGAGTGACCGAGTCCGTGTGGAGTGTCCGTGTGGAGTGTACGCGTGGAGTGACAGTGTGGAGTGACCGAGCCCGTGTGGAGTGTCCGTGTGGAGTGTACGTGTGGAGTGACCGTGTGGAGTGACCGAGTGGATTGACCGTGTGGAGTGTACGTGTGGAGTGACCGAGTCCGTGTGGAGTGTCCGTGTGGAGTGTACGCGTGGAGTGACCGTGTGGAGTGCCCAAGTCCGTGTGGAGTGTCGGTGTGGAGTGGCCGTGTGGAGTGACCGAGTCCGTGTGGAGTGTACGTGTGGAGTGTCCGTGTGGAGTGACCGAGTCCGTGTGGAGTGGCCGTGTGGAGTGCCCGTGTGGAGTGACCGTGTGGAGTGACCGAGCCCGTGGGGAGTGTCCGTGTGGAGTGTACGTGTGGAGTGTACGTGTGGAGTGACCGAGTCCGTATGGAATGTCCGTGTGGAGTGTACGTGTGGAGTGCCCAAGTCCGTGTGGAGTGTCCGTGTGGAGTGTCCGTGTGGAGTGACCGAGTCCGTGTGGAGTGGCCGTGTGGAGTGTCGGTGTGGAGTGGCCGTGTGGAGTGACCGAGTCCGTGTGGAGTGTACGTGTGGAGTGTCCGTGTGGAGTGACCGAGTCCGTGTGGAGTGGCCGTGTGGAGTGTCCGTGTGGAGTGACAGTGTGGAGTGACCGAGCCCGTGTGGAGTGTCCGTGTGGAGTGTACGTGTGGAGTGACCGTGTGGAGTGACCGAGTGGATTGACCGTGTGGAGTGTACGTGTGGAGTGACCGAGTCCGTGTGGAGTGTCCGTGTGGAGTGTACGCGTGGAGTGACCGTGTGGAGTGCCCAAGTCCGTGTGGAGTGTCGGTGTAGAGTGGCCGTGTGGAGTGACGGAGTCCGTGTGGAGTGTACGTGTGGAGTGTCCGTGTGGAGTGACCGAGTCCGTGTGGAGTGGCCGTGTGGAGTCTCCGTGTGGAGTGACAGTGTGGAGTGACCGAGCCCGTGGGGAGTGTCCGTGTGGAGTGTACGTGTGGAGTGACCGTGTGGAGTGACCGAGTGGATTGACCGTGTGGAGTGTACGTGTGGAGTGACCGAGTCCGTGTGGAGTGTCCGTGTGGAGTGTACGCGTGGAGTGACCGTGTGGAGTGCCCAAGTCCGTGTGGAGTGTCGGTGTGGAGTGGCCGTGTGGAGTGACCGAGTCCGTGTGGAGTGTACGTGTGGAGTGTCCGTGTGGAGTGACCGAGTCCGTGTGGAGTGGCCGTGTGGAGTGCCCGTGTGGAGTGACCGTGTCCGTGTGGAGTGTCCGTGTGGAGTGTCCGTTTGGAGTGTACGTGTGGAGTGACCGTGTCTGTGTGGTGTGTCCGTGTGGAGTGTACGTGTGGAGTGACCGAGTCCGTGTGGAGTGGCCGTGTGGAGTGTCCGTGTGGAGTGACAGAGTGGAGTGACCGAGCCCGTGTAGAGTGTCCGTGTGGAGTGTACGTGTGGAGTGACCGTGTCCGTGTGGAGTGGCCGTGTGGAGTGACCGTGTGGAGTGACCGAGTCCGTGTGGAGTGTCCGTGTGGAGTGTACGTGTGGAGTGCCCAAGTCCGTGTGGAGTGTCCGTGTGGAGTGTCCGTTTGGAGTGTACGTGTGGAGTGACCGTGTCCGTGTGGTGTGTCCGTGTGGAGTGTACGTGTGGAGTGCCCAAGTCCGTGTGGAGTGTCCGTGTGGAGTGTCCGTGTGGAGTGACCGTGTGGAGTGACCGAGTCCGTGTGGAGTGTCCGTGTGGAGTGTACGTGTGGAGTGACCGTGTCTGTGTGGAGTGGCCGTGTGGAGTGACCGTTTGCAGTGTACGTGTGGAGTGACCGAGTCCGTGTGGAGTGTCCGTGTGGAGTGTACGTGTGGAGTGACCGAGTCCGTGTGGAGTGTCCGTGTGGAGTGTACGCGTGGAGTGTCCGTGTGGAGTGTACATGTGTAGTGACCGAGTCCGTGTGGAGTGTCCGTGTGGAGTGTACGTGTGGACTGCCCAAGTCCGTGTGGAGTGTCCGTGTGGAATGTACGTGTGGAGTGACCGTGTCCGTTTGGAGTGTCCGTGTGGAGTGTCCGTGTGGAGAGACCGAGTCCGTGTGGAGTGGCCGTGTGGAGTGTCCGTCTGGAGTGTACGTTTGGAGTGACCGTGTCTGTGTGGAGTGTCCGTGTGGAGTGTACGTGTGGAGTGTTCAAGTCCGTGTGGAGTGTCCGTGTGGAGTGTACGTGTGGAGTGCACAAGTCCGTGTTGAGTGTCCGTGCGGAGTGTCCGTGTGGAGTTACCGAGTCTGTGTGGAGTGGCCGTGTGTAGTGACCGTGTGGAGTGTACGTGTGGAGTGACCGAGCCCGTGTGGAGTGTCCGTGTGGAGTGTACGCGTGGAGTGTCCGTGTGGAGTGTACATGTGTAGTGACCGAGTCCGTATGGAATGTCCGTGTGGAGTGTACGTGTGGAGTGCCCAAGTCCGTGTGGAGTGTCCGTGTGGAGTGTACGCGTGGAGTGTCCGTGTGGAGTGACCGAGTGGATTGACTGTGTGGAGTGTACGTGTGGAGTGACCGAGTCCGTGTGGAGTGTACGTGTGGAGTGTCCGTGTGGAGTGACCGAGTCCGTGTGGAGTGGCCGTGTGGAGTGTCCGTGTGGAGTGACAGTGTGGAGTGACCGAGCCCGTGTGGAGTGTCCGTGTGGAGTGTACGTGTGGAGTGACCGTGTGGAGTGACCGAGTGGATTGACCGTGTGAAGTGTACGTGTGGAGTGACCGAGTCCGTGTGGAGTGTCCGTGTGGAGTGTACGCGTGGAGTGACCGTGTGGAGTGCCCAAGTCCGTGTGGAGTGTCGGTGTAGAGTGGCCGTGTGGAGTGACCGAGTCCGTGTGGAGTGTACGTGTGGAGTGTCCGTGTGGAGTGACCGAGTCCGTGTGGAGTGGCCGTGTGGAGTCTCCGTGTGGAGTGACAGTGTGGAGTGACCGAGCCCGTGGGGAGTGTCCGTGTGGAGTGTACGTGTGGAGTGACCGTGTGGAGTGACCGAGTGGATTGACCGTGTGGCGTGTACGTGTGGAGTGACCGAGTCCGTGTGGAGTGTCCGTGTGGAGTGTACGCGTGGAGTGTCCGTGTGGAGTGTACGTGTGGAGTGACCGAGTCCGTGTGGAGTGTCCGTGTGGAGTGTACGCGTGGAGTGACAGTGTGGAGTGACCGAGCCCGTGTGGAGTGTCCGTGTGGAGTGGACGTGTGGAGTGACCGTGTGGAGTGACCGAGTGGATTGACCGTGTGGAGTGTACGTGTGGAGTGACCGAGTCCGTGTGGAGTGTCCGTGTGGAGTGACAGTGTGGAGTGACCGAGCCCGTGTGGAGTGTCCGTGTGGAGTGTACGTGTGGAGTGACCGTGTGGAGTGACCGAGTGGATTGACCGTGTGGAGTGTACGTGTGGAGTGACCGAGTCCGTGTGGAGTGTCCGTGTGGAGTGTACGCGTGGAGTGACCGTGTGGAGTGCCCAAGTCCGTGTGGAGTGTCGGTGTAGAGTGGCCGTGTGGAGTGACCGAGTCCGTGTGGAGTGTACGTGTGGAGTGTCCGTGTGGAGTGACCGAGTCCGTGTGGAGTGGCCGTGTGGAGTCTCCGTGTGGAGTGACAGTGTGGAGTGACCGAGCCCGTGGGGAGTGTCCGTGTGGAGTGTACGTGTGGAGTGACCGTGTGGAGTGACCGAGTGGATTGACCGTGTGGAGTGTACGTGTGGAGTGCCCAAGTCCGTGTGGAGTGTCGGTGTGGAGTGGCCGTGTGGAGTGACCGAGTCCGTGTGGAGTGTACGTGTGGAGTGTCCGTGTGGAGTGACCGAGTCCGTGTGGAGTGGCCGTGTGGAGTGCCCGTGTGGAGTGTACGTGTGGAGTGACCGTGTCCGTGTGGTGTGTCCGTGTGGAGTGTACGTGTGGAGTGCCCAAGTCCGTGTGGAGTGTCCGTGTGGAGTGTCCGTGTGGAGTGACCGTGTGGAGTGACCGAGTCCGTGTGGAGTGTCCGTGTGGAGTGTACGTGTGGAGTGACCGTGTCTGTGTGGAGTGGCCGTGTGGAGTGACCGTTTGCAGTGTACGTGTGGAGTGACCGAGTCCGTGTGGAGTGTCCGTGTGGAGTGTACGTGTGGAGTGACCGAGTCCGTGTGGAGTGTCCGTGTGGAGTGTACGCGTGGAGTGTCCGTGTGGAGTGTACATGTGTAGTGACCGAGTCCGTGTGGAGTGTCCGTGTGGAGTGTACGTGTGGACTGCCCAAGTCCGTGTGGAGTGTCCGTGTGGAATGTACGTGTGGAGTGACCGTGTCCGTTTGGAGTGTCCGTGTGGAGTGTCCGTGTGGAGAGACCGAGTCCGTGTGGAGTGGCCGTGTGGAGTGTCCGTCTGGAGTGTACGTTTGGAGTGACCGTGTCTGTGTGGAGTGTCCGTGTGGAGTGTACGTGTGGAGTGTTCAAGTCCGTGTGGAGTGTCCGTGTGGAGTGTACGTGTGGAGTGCACAAGTCCGTGTTGAGTGTCCGTGCGGAGTGTCCGTGTGGAGTTACCGAGTCTGTGTGGAGTGGCCGTGTGTAGTGACCGTGTGGAGTGTACGTGTGGAGTGACCGAGCCCGTGTGGAGTGTCCGTGTGGAGTGTACGCGTGGAGTGTCCGTGTGGAGTGTACATGTGTAGTGACCGAGTCCGTGTGGAGTGTCCGTGTGGAGTGTACGTGTGGACTGCCCAAGTCCGTGTGGAGTGTCCGTGTGGAGTGTACGTGTGGAGTGACCGAGTCCGTATGGAATGTCCGTGTGGAGTGTACGTGTGGAGTGCCCAAGTCCGTGTGGAGTGTCCGTGTGGAGTGTACGCGTGGAGTGTCCGTGTGGAGTGACCGAGTGGATTGACCGTGTGGAGTGTACGTGTGGAGTGACCGAGTCCGTGTGGAGTGTACGTGTGGAGTGTCCGTGTGGAGTGACCGAGTCCGTGTGGAGTGGCCGTGTGGAGTGTCCGTGTGGAGTGACAGTGTGGAGTGACCGAGCCCGTGTGGAGTGTCCGTGTGGAGTGTACGTGTGGAGTGACCGTGTGGAGTGACCGAGTGGATTGACCGTGTGGAGTGTACGTGTGGAGTGACCGAGTCCGTGTGGAGTGTCCGTGTGGAGTGTACGCGTGGAGTGACCGTGTGGAGTGCCCAAGTCCGTGTGGAGTGTCGGTGTAGAGTGGCCGTGTGGAGTGACCGAGTCCGTGTGGAGTGTACGTGTGGAGTGTCCGTGTGGAGTGACCGAATCCGTGTGGAGTGGCCGTGTGGAGTCTCCGTGTGGAGTGACAGTGTGGAGTGACCGAGCCCGTGGGGAGTGTCCGTGTGGAGTGTACGTGTGGAGTGACCGTGTGGAGTGACCGAGTGGATTGACCGTGTGGCGTGTACGTGTGGAGTGACCGAGTCCGTGTGGAGTGTCCGTGTGGAGTGTACGCGTGGAGTGTCCGTGTGGAGTGTACGTGTGGAGTGACCGAGTCCGTGTGGAGTGTCCGTGTGGAGTGTACGCGTGGAGTGACAGTGTGGAGTGACCGAGCCCGTGTGGAGTGTCCGTGTGGAGTGGACGTGTGGAGTGACCGTGTGGAGTGACCGAGTGGATTGACCGTGTGGAGTGTACGTGTGGAGTGACCGAGTCCGTGTGGAGTGTCCGTGTGGAGTGACAGTGTGGAGTGACCGAGCCCGTGTGGAGTGTCCGTGTGGAGTGTACGTGTGGAGTGACCGTGTGGAGTGACCGAGTGGATTGACCGTGTGGAGTGTACGTGTGGAGTGACCGAGTCCGTGTGGAGTGTCCGTGTGGAGTGTACGCGTGGAGTGACCGTGTGGAGTGCCCAAGTCCGTGTGGAGTGTCGGTGTAGAGTGGCCGTGTGGAGTGACCGAGTCCGTGTGGAGTGTACGTGTGGAGTGTCCGTGTGGAGTGACCGAGTCCGTGTGGAGTGGCCGTGTGGAGTCTCCGTGTGGAGTGACAGTGTGGAGTGACCGAGCCCGTGGGGAGTGTCCGTGTGGAGTGTACGTGTGGAGTGACCGTGTGGAGTGACCGAGTGGATTGACCGTGTGGAGTGTACGTGTGGAGTGACCGAGTCCGTGTGGAGTGTCCGTGTGGAGTGTACGCGTGGAGTGTCCGTGTGGAGTGTACGTGTGGAGTGACCGAGTCCGTGTGGAGTGTCCGTGTGGAGTGTACGCGTGGAGTGACAGTGTGGAGTGACCGAGCCCGTGTGGAGTGTCCGTGTGGAGTGGACGTGTGGAGTGACCGTGTGGAGTGACCGAGTGGATTGACCGTGTGGAGTGTACGTGTGGAGTGACCGAGTCCGTGTGGAGTGTCCGTGTGGAGTGTACGCGTGGAGTGACCGTGTGGAGTGCCCAAGTCCGTGTGGAGTGTCGGTGTGGAGTGGCCGTGTGGAGTGACCGAGTCCGTGTGGAGTGTACGTGTGGAGTGTCCGTGTGGAGTGACCGAGTCCGTGTGGAGTGGCCGTGTGGAGTGCCCGTGTGGAGTGACCGTGTCCGTGTGGAGTGTCCGTGTGGAGTGTCCGTTTGGAGTGTACGTGTGGAGTGACCGTGTCCGTGTGGTGTGTCCGTGTGGAGTGTACGTGTGGAGTGCCCAAGTCCGTGTGGAGTGTCCGTGTGGAGTGTCCGTGTGGAGTGACCGAGTCCGTGTGAAGTGGCCGTGTGGAGTGACCGTGTGGAGTGTACGTGTGAAGTGACCGAGTCCGTTTGGAGTGTCCGTGTGGAGTGTCCGCGTGGAGTGACCGTGTGGAGTGCCCAAGTCCGTGTGGAGTGTCCGTGTGGATTGTACGTGTGGAGTGACCGAGTCCGTGTGGAGTGTCCGTGTGGAGTGTACGTGTGGAGTGACCGTGTCTGTGTGGAGTGGCCGTGTGGAGTGACCGTTTGCAGTGTACGTGTGGAGTGACCGAGTCCGTGTGGAGTGTCCGTGTGGAGTGTACGTGTGGAGTGACCGAGTCCGTGTGGAGTGTCCGTGTGGAGTGTACGCGTGGAGTGTCCGTGTGGAGTGTATATGTGTAGTGACCGAGTCCGTGTGGAGTGTCCGTGTGGAGTGTACGTGTGGAGTGTCCGTGTGGAGTGTTCATGTGTAGTGACCGAGTCCGTGTGGAGTGTCCGTGTGGAGTGTACGTGTGGACTGCCCAAGTCCGTGTGGAGTGTCCGTGTGGAATGTACGTGTGGAGTGACCGTGTCCGTGTGGAGTGTCCGTGTGGAGTGTCCGTGTGGAGTGTCCGTGTGGAGAGACCGAGTCCGTGTGGAGTGGCCGTGTGGAGTGTCCGTCTGGAGTGTACGTTTGGAGTGACCGTGTCTGTGTGGAGTGTCCGTGTGGAGTGTACGTGTGGAGTGTTCAAGTCCGTGTGGAGTGTCCGTGTGGAGTGTACGTGTGGAGTGCACAAGTCCGTGTTGAGTGTCCGTGTGGAGTGTCCGTGTGGAGTTACCGAGTCTGTGTGGAGTGGCCGTGTGTAGTGACCGTGTGGAGTGTACGTGTGGAGTGACCGAGCCCGTGTGGAGTGTCCGGTCGGAGTGTACGTGTGGAGTGACCGAGTCCGTGTGGAGTTTCCGTGTGGAGTGTACGCGTGGAGTGTCCGTGTGGAGTGTACATGTGTAGTGACCGAGTCCGTGTGGAGTGTCCGTGTGGAGTGTACGTGTGGACTGCCCAAGTCCGTGTGGAGTGTCCGTGTGGAGTGTACGTGTGGAGTGACCGACCCGTATGGAATGTCCGTGTGGAGTGTACGTGTGGAGTGCCCAAGTCCGTGTGGAGTGTCCGTGTGGAGTGTCCGTGTGGAGTGACCGAGTCCGTGTGGAGTGGCCGTGTGGAGTGTCGGTGTGGAGTGGCCGTGTGGAGTGACCGAGTCCGTGTGGAGTGTACGTGTGGAGTGTCCGTGTGGAGTGACCGAGTCCGTGTGGAGTGGCCGTGTGGAGTGTCCGTGTGGAGTGACAGTGTGGAGTGACCGAGCCCGTGTGGAGTGTCCGTGTGGAGTGTACGTGTGGAGTGACCGTGTGGAGTGACCGAGTGGATTGACCGTGTGGAGTGTACGTGTGGAGTGACCGAGTCCGTGTGGAGTGTCCGTGTGGAGTGTACGCGTGGAGTGACCGTGTGGAGTGCCCAAGTCCGTGTGGAGTGTCGGTGTGGAGTGTACGTGTGGAGTGACCGAGTCCGTGTGGAGTGTACGTGTGGAGTGTCCGTGTGGAGTGACCGAGTCCGTGTGGAGTGGCCGTGTGGAGTGTCCGTGTGGAGTGACAGTGTGGAGTGACCGAGCCCGTGTGGAGTGTCCGTGTGGAGTGTACGTGTGGAGTGACCGTGTGGAGTGACCGAGTGGATTGACCGTGTGGAGTGTACGTGTGGAGTGATCGAGTCCGTGTGGAGTGTCCGTGTGGAGTGTACGCGTGGAGTGTCCGTGTGGAGTGTACGTGTGGAGTGACCGAGTCCGTGTGGAGTGGCCGTGTGGAGTGACCGTGTGGAGTGTCCGTGTGGAGTGTACGTGTGGAGTGACCGAGTCCGTGTGGAGTGGCCGTGTGGAGTGACCGTGTGGAGTGACCGAGTCCGTGTGGAGTGTCCGTGTGGAGTGACAGTGTGGAGTGACCGAGTCCGTGTGGAGTGTCCGTGTGGAGTGTCCGCGTGGAGTGACCGTGTGGAGTGCCCAAGTCCGTGTGGAGTGACAGTGTGGATTGTACGTGTGGAGTTACCGAGTCCGTGTGGAGTGTCCGTGTGGAGTGTACGTGTGGAGTGACCGTGTCCGTGTGGAGTGGCCGTGTGGAGTGACCGTGTGGAGTGACCGAGTGGATTGACCGTGTGGAGTGTACGTGTGGAGTGACCGAGTCCGTGTGGAGTGTCCGTGTGGAGTGTACGCGTGGAGTGACCGTGTGGAGTGCCCAAGTCCGTGTGGAGTGTCGGTGTGGAGTGGCCGTGTGGAGTGACCGAGTCCGTGTGGAGTGTACGTGTGGAGTGTCCGTGTGGAGTGTACGCGTGGAGTGACAGTGTGGAGTGACCGAGCCCGTGTGGAGTGACCGTGTGGAGTGACCGAGTGGATTGACCGTGTGGAGTGTACGTGTGGAGTGACCGAGTCCGTGTGGAGTGTCCGTGTGGAGTGTACGCGTGGAGTGACCGTGTGGAGTGCCCAAGTCCGTGTGGAGTGTCGGTGTGGAGTGGCCGTGTGGAGTGACCGAGTCCGTGTGGAGTGTACGTGTGGAGTGTCCGTGTGGAGTGACCGAGTCCGTGTGGAGTGGCCGTGTGGAGTGTCCGTGTGGAGTGACAGTGTGGAGTGACCGAGCCCGTGTGGAGTGTCCGTGTGGAGTGTACGTGTGGAGTGACCGTGTGGAGTGACCGAGTGGATTGACCGTGTGGAGTGTACGTGTGGAGTGATCGAGTCCGTGTGGAGTGTCCGTGTGGAGTGTACGCGTGGAGTGTCCGTGTGGAGTGTACGTGTGGAGTGACCGAGTCCGTGTGGAGTGGCCGTGTGGAGTGACCGTGTGGAGTGTACGTGTGAAGTGACCGAGTCCGTGTGGAGTGTCCGTGTGGAGTGTCCGCGTGGAGTGACCGTGTGGAGTGCCCAAGTCCGTGTGGAGTGACAGTGTGGATTGTACGTGTGGAGTTACCGAGTCCGTGTGGAGTGTCCGTGTGGAGTGTACGTGTGGAGTGACCGTGTCCGTGTGGAGTGGCCGTGTGGAGTGACCGTGTGGAGTGACCGAGTGGATTGACCGTGTGGAGTGTACGTGTGGAGTGATCGAGTCCGTGTGGAGTGTCCGTGTGGAGTGTACGCGTGGAGTGTCCGTGTGGAGTGTACGTGTGGAGTGACCGAGTCCGTGTGGAGTGGCTGTGTGGAGTGACCGTGTGGAGTGTACGTGTGAAGTGACCGAGTCCGTGTGGAGTGTCCGTGTGGAGTGTCCGCGTGGAGTGACCGTGTGGAGTGCCCAAGTCCGTGTGGAGTGACAGTGTGGATTGTACGTGTGGAGTTACCGAGTCCGTGTGGAGTGTCCGTGTGGAGTGTACGTGTGGAGTGACCGTGTCCGTGTGGAGTGGCCGTGTGGAGTGACCGTTTGCAGTGTACGTGTGGAGTGACCGAGTCCGTGTGGAGTGTCCGTGTGGAGTGTACGTGTGGAGTGACCGAGTCCGTGTGGAGTGTCCGTGTGGAGTGTACGCGTGGAGTGTCCGTGTGGAGTGTACATGTGTAGTGACCGAGTCCGTGTGGAGTGTCCGTGTGGAGTGTACGTGTGGAGTGACCGAGTCCGTGTGGAGTGTCCGTGTGGAGTGTACGCGTGGAGTGTCCGTGTGGAGTGTACATGTGTAGTGACCAAGTCCGTGTGGAGTGTCCGTGTGGAGTGTACGTGTGGAGTGACCGTGTCCGTGTGGAGTGGCCGTGTGGAGTGACCGTGTGGAGTGTACGTGTGGAGTGACCGAGTCCGTGTGTAGTGTCCGTGTGGAGTGTACGTGTGGAATGACCGAGTCCGTGTGGAGTGTCCGTGTGGAGTGACCGAAGTCCGTGTGGAGTGGCCGTGTGGAGTGACCGTGTGGAGTGTACGTGTGGAGTGACCGAGTCCGTGTGGAGTGTCCGTGTGGAGTGACCGTGTGGAGTGCCCAAGTCCGTGTGGAGTGTCCGTGTGGAGTGTACGTGTGGAATGACCGAGTCCGTGTGGAGTGTACGTGTGGAGTGACCGAGTCCGTGTGGAGTGGCCGTGTGGAGTGTCCGTGTGGAGTGACCGTGTGGAGTGACCGAGTCCGTGTGGAGTGTCCGTGTGGAGTGTACGTGTGGAGTGACCGAGTCCGTGTGGAGTGTCCGTGTGGAGTGTACGCGTGGAGTGTCCGTGTGGAGTGTACATGTGTAGTGACCGAGTCCGTGTGGAGTGTCCGTGTGGAGTGTACGTGTGGAGTGACCGAGTCCGTGTGGAGTGTCCGTGTGGAGTGTACGCGTGGAGTGTCCGTGTGGAGTGTACGTGTGGAATGACCGAGTCCGTGTGGAGTGTACGTGTGGAGTGACCGAGTCCGTGTGGAGTGGCCGTGTGGAGTGTCCGTGTGGAGTGACCGTGTGGAGTGACCGAGTCCGTGTGGAGTGTCCGTGTGGAGTGTACGTGTGGAGTGACCGAGTCCGTGTGGAGTGTCCGTGTGGAGTGTACGCGTGGAGTGTCCGTGTGGAGTGTACATGTGTAGTGACCGAGTCCGTGTGGAGTGTCCGTGTGGAGTGTACGTGTGGAGTGACCGAGTCCGTGTGGAGTGTCCGTGTGGAGTGTACGCGTGGAGTGTCCGTGTGGAGTGTACGTGTGGAGTGACCGTGTCCGTGTGGAGTGGCCGTGTGGAGTGACCGTGTGGAGTGTACGTGTGGAGTGACCGAGTCCGTGTGTAGTGTCCGTGTGGAGTGTACGTGTGGAATGACCGAGTCCGTGTGGAGTGTCCGTGTGGAGTGACCGAAGTCCGTGTGGAGTGGCCGTGTGGAGTGACCGTGTGGAGTGTACGTGTGGAGTGACCGAGTGCGTGTGGAGTGTCCGTGTGGAGTGACCGTGTGGAGTGCCCAAGTCCGTGTGGAGTGTCCGTGTGGAGTGTACGTGTGGAATGACCGAGTCCGTGTGGAGTGTACGTGTGGAGTGACCGAGTCCGTGTGGAGTGGCCGTGTGGAGTGTCCGTGTGGAGTGACCGTGTGGAGTGCCCAAGTCCGTGTGGAGTGTCCGTGTGGAGTGTACGTGTGGAGTGACCGAGTCCGTGTGGAGTGTCCGTGTGGAGTGTACGTGTGGAGTGACCGTGTCCGTGTGGAGTGGCCGTGTGGAGTGACCGTGTGGAGTGTACGTGTGGAGTGACCGAGTCCGTGTGTAGTGTCCGTGTGGAGTGACCGTGTGGAGTTACCGAGTCCGTGTGGAGTGTCCGTGTGGAGTGTACGTTTGGAGTGACCGAGTCCGTGTGGAGTGGCCGTGTGGAGTGTCCGTGTGGAGTGTACGTGTGGAGTGACCGTGTCCGTGTGGAGTGTCCGTGTGGAGTGTACGTGTGGAGTGCCCAAGTCCGTGTGGAGTGACCGTGTGGAGTGTACGTGTGGAGTGACCGAGTCTGTGTGGAGTGTCCGTGTGGAGTGGCTGTGTGGAGTGACCGTGTGGAGTGTACGTGTGAAGTGACCGAGTCCGTGTGGAGTGTCCGTGTGGAGTGTCCGCGTGGAGTGACCGTGTGGAGTGCCCAAGTCCGTGTGGAGTGACAGTGTGGATTGTACGTGTGGAGTTACCGAGTCCGTGTGGAGTGTCCGTGTGGAGTGTACGTGTGGAGTGACCGTGTCCGTGTGGAGTGGCCGTGTGGAGTGACCGTTTGCAGTGTACGTGTGGAGTGACCGAGTCCGTGTGGAGTGTCCGTGTGGAGTGTACGTGTGGAGTGACCGAGTCCGTGTGGAGTGTCCGTGTGGAGTGTACGCGTGGAGTGTCCGTGTGGAGTGTACATGTGTAGTGACCAAGCACAGGCCAGATGCCAGACTCGCTCACTAGGGTGCGCTGTTAGGACGGGTGCGCCGACTACACATGCGCCAACTTGTAACTTTCGGCGAAATGCGCCAAATGGCGTTCTGAAGCTTGGGATACCTTACCTAGTGCTTTTATAGTGATCTGATCTAAGTGGTTTGGCTAGCGGCGTCTTCAGGCGGCCGATATCGTGTCCGGCCATCAACGGTCGCGCACTGTGATGGTGCGCCTCGGGCCGAGGTGCGCTGTG
This sequence comes from Ulva prolifera, assembly GCA_023078555.1. Classification (NCBI taxonomy): domain Eukaryota; kingdom Viridiplantae; phylum Chlorophyta; class Ulvophyceae; order Ulvales; family Ulvaceae; genus Ulva; species Ulva prolifera. The sequence continues at coordinate 8,447,123 of CM041199.1, forward strand.
TTCGAGGGGGCCGTCGTTGTACATTGCTCGTAAACCATGTAAAAACGGGCCTGGGGTGCCGAGGACTTTGTTATTCTCGATCACTGGCATTATCAATGCTTCAGAGATGCAGATCGATCGAAGATATCATGGTCTTGGGGCTCAAAAGTACGGCAATGGCGCATGTGTGGAGTGCGCCACTTGCAGAGGTGAGCTCAGATGAGCACGCTGCAATGCGAGATCGGCGCAAACCTCGTGCATTCTGCTGATAAAAATGAAGAGATCGAATAGTAATGAGATCATGTTTGTACACATCATTTTCATCCGTTCTGTTCCGGTCGGATAGTTGTGCGGTAGCTCAGTGGTTTTGGGGGAACTCAGCTTGTGTCAGGTCGTGCCATTCTAATTGCGGTAAACGTTTGTATTCTACACGTGGAGCTAAATTGCGCCCACGTCCCAGACATCATACGTGCCGCTATGTTGCTGGTCTTGCTGTTCCTGGCCGCTGTAGGTGGGTCTTGGGGCTCGGGCGTCGCATCTGGGATGCCCAAGCGTGTCAGAGCCGAACCGGGATCCCTTCAGGCAGAATTCATTTGTATTGGAAATTACCAGTGGTTTTGTGATAAATGTGTGAAAGAGTTTGCATATGGCGATAACCTTGGCCGACATCTAACGTCCGATAAGCATATTCGAAATGCAGAGCTCGTAGCAAAAGGTGAACGTAGTCTATGTATTCCGAAACATCATCGGCCGGCGGTGTCCGACGGTTGTGAGAACAATCGTGCGCTTGGAAGCAATTTCGATCGTGAACCCTCCAACGCAGAAGTTGCGCCACATCATTCGATCCAAGATGCACTTCCGGCGCTGGACGACCTCTACGACAGAGGTGTCCAGCATGCTGAAGATCAGAGTGTTCAACCTTCTATTTTGTCCGTCCCTCCGGCTCACTTGGTCAAGTCATTGGAGGGCAGGACAGGAGTGGCCACTTTGGACGCCACTGAGTCCGATGAGGAAGAGATACCCGACGAAGATCCTATCGAGGACAAGACATTTGACTTTGAGTACGACGATGAGGAGTGGGTGAGTGTACGTAGACTTACATATACCGAAACCCACCTTCCCTCCGCCCTAGCAGCGTCATCCCCCTGCCCACTGCCCTCCTTCCCCGGCCAGCTACGCCAGCCTGCAGTATGATGCTGAAGTCCACGTCCGAGTGTTCTTGTGTTCAGGGTCTGCAAGACTTGTTACTGTTTGCGGAGCAGGAACACCGGCAGCGGGGTGGGGTTGAACCCGATGCTCGGGCCATTCTGAGAGCAGCACAAGACCAAGGTCGCCGTTGGGACAACAGTATTTCTGTTGCAGGATTCAATGAAGAATTGTTGGAGAAAATGGCATGTCAGCAAGCAGCGCTGGCAAACAAAGAGGCTCCAGAACCGCGAGCAAACACCATCAGGTGGTATCAACAACACCCCAATGCTTTGGTTGCAGAAGGAAGTACTGTGACTGTATCCCAGGCAAGTTACTGCCTGGCATGGCTCAAGTTGAAGGGGAGCATGACGTGTGAATGCCTTGACTATATCTGCAAGATGCTAGCCTACGGTGGTTTCCTTAAATCCAGCAAGAATATAATGCCACGGTATGTAGCTGATGTGCTAGTGGCGGGATGTCTTCTTCTCCGCTTCGCATCGATTTAGGCTCTGGCTGTTTGTGATGAGTAGCTACCGGATGTCGCTGCCCGTCCATTGGGTCATTGATGTACTGTGTAGATCTGAGTACCTCATCAAGGGCATCTTATGCCTACAAACCAACGAAGACTACACATATGACATGTGTGACAATGGGCAGTGCCCGCACGTATATGGACGACAATTGAAGAAGAGTGCGAGACTTGCCAGATCAGGTGAAAGATGCCCTAATTGCGGCAACCTTCGGTATCGAAAGAAGAACAAGCAGGTCTATCCTGTCCGAAGGTAAGCCCTTGTGCGCTCGGCTGTGTGATGACACTTAAAGTACACATGTTGTCAATGTGTGAATGCGTTGTGCCGTGCCCCTGCAGTGTTGTGCACCTAGTGCACCTACAATTAGTAGCCGCTGTGATGACAACATGCCGAGAGCTGACGCGGTACCTTACCTTAGCTCGATTGCATGCAGTGCGTACATCCTCCAGCTTAAAGACGTTGTCAACCACCTGTTTGGAGAGCCTCTCTTTGCCAGGTACGCTGGCACACGCACTCAGGCCATGCTGCAGTCTCCATTGTACAAACGTTTGGACACTGCTCATGGTGGCGCCCTTTCTGCCTTGTCATCCGAAAGTGTGGGCTCTCTTGTTGCCCAACCAACGCCTGTGGGGGCCACTGGTGCGGCTACTGACCCCGATACCATAGATGATGAAGCAAACCCGGATCCAACTGACGAAGTTATGACCGGTGATGGAGATGAACTCGCCTTGATGTTCGCTTTGTTTGTTGACGGTGTGCAATTGCACGATCATGGTCGAGCATCAACCACTGTGGTGGGTCTTAAGTGTATCGACCTGCCAGGATTTATGTGTCACACCGATCTGGCATGCTTCCCCATGGCCTATATCGGAGGCGAGAAGGAGCCCACAAACCTGAGCGAATTCACAGCTTTGCTCCTCCAACAGTTCAAGGATCATGAAGTACTTGGGGTGGTCGATAACCGTGGTGCGGTTGCCACCTCACAACCCCAATGAGGCTCATGTGCGGTTGATCTTTGTGTGCGTCTGGTGCCCCCCCCCCCCCCCCCCCCCCCCCCCCCCCGCATGCACATCTGGCTATGCATTTGATCTCTTAAACCGTCATTTCGTGCACCACATACCTTACTCCCCATGTAGGGCATACCAAGATCACAGGGAAGCCCATAAAGGTATGGGACAGCTATCGAAAGAAGTTCCGCAAAGTGTACCCTATCTTTGTGTTTGCCTTCGCAGACACTCCTGCAAGACGAAGTTGGGCGTTGACCACAGGCCATACCGGGTTTCGTGGATGTGACAAATGTGGCATCCGGGGAATTCGCTTGCTGTCCAATGGGGTCAAGCTCGAGTGGACAGCATTCTGTGGCTATACCTCTGCATGCCCGGCTGTTGTCTTTGATTGCACAACCAAGGTGTGGTCTACACAACCGTATCATCTTTGCTTGATACTGACGTATTGCATTACTCAACACAACACGTGGACAGTGCCTGACAAACCCGTCGTGTCGCGTCCCTGCTGCAATTGTTTCATGCTGTTGCTGCTTTAGGAGTGGGAGCAAGTGGAGGTCTCATTCGGCTCACAAGGGGAGCCAAACCAAGAAGCCCTAGAGTCCGTGGCCATCTCCGACGAAAAGCATCGAATTCGCAGTGCATCTGCTGCCGCAAAGAGCCAAGCTGCCGCTGCTGCCAACCCACTTCCGGCCGAGGCTAGCAACGGCGGAGCAGTAACATCTGATCCTAACAGCAAAGATCAGATTCTTCTGAGCAGAGGTAAGCATTAGCATGCAAGTTGGTATACATCATAGGTGACCTACAATACGCAACACACGATGGTTGTAGATTGCCGCAAGATCTGGAGACGGCGGTACAAGGCTGCCAATGACGAGCATAAAGAGCTTGGGTCCCGTGGAGTGAACCCATTCCAGGAGTCTGGCCTCCGGAGTTATGAGTATGCTCGACATTCATCTTAACGGATGTGCCTCGTAACATTGTGGTGGACTTTAGAGTTTGTGACTGTCGAGACCCACACTGGTTACTCTCATCATCTTGCAGTTTCCAGACAACTTTCGTGGAGCCCATGTCGCATTCCATCTTGTACGCCCTATTCCGCGCCTTCATGACTCTTATATGCAGCAGCAATTCCCCGTTTAAGGTAAATGGCAAGGCATTCTGCCTTGCCCCTTCTCTGCTACACCGAATGGACATGTTCCTCTCCACCTTGAAGTATCCGTGTGCGTACAATCGGCGCCCTCCGTCGTTAAGGTGTGGAACACTGCCCTCGACGGATATTTGCCACAGTGCAGGTTGTCAAAGAGTCTCCATCTGCATGGGGGCCACCCTTCCTCACTTAAGCTTACACTGCTTTACATTGTCAAGACTGGCAGCTGACTAGATAATTGATTGCAGGAATGTGCCCATGTCGAAATGATTGTTTGAAGAGTGTAATACATTCATTGAGATAGCAGGAGCGATTGCATTCTATCACTTCCGATCCGGCATTCACCCAGGAATCCTGAAGATGTGGGGCCATTTGCGCAAATACGCATTGTACTTCTTGCATTACCGTCCAGGGCAGCACACAACTGCCCAAATTCGGCTAGCGCAGCGGGAAATCTTTCAGTTTGGTGAGTATGCTGAGGCGAATTTGAATGCATCAATGCTCACATGCTTGGTGCATAGATGCTTTGCACACATACCCGCGCAGGTACTGGCGACATTGCCTGGTGCGTTCTTGCGTGAGGATTTTGGCGAGCGGGTGGTGAGATGGACCAAGAAGTTCATCAAAGGGCACTCAACCGTCCGTGCTGCTGGTGCATCGGCCAATGTTTGTCTGACGCAGATGGGACTGAGAATCCAGCTGAACAAACATCCGGGTGTCGACGGCCCGCTAAATTGCATCAGGAGACGTCCACCGGTTAGACCCCTTGACGATGGTGATGACTATGGCACGGCTCTCCACAAGCTGACACCGGCTCACACAGGGGAAGACCATGATGAGGTGAAGTTCTGCATGTGCCGTTCATGGCTTGCATGTTTCAAATGCAGTTTCGATCTGGACTCGTATTGTCTCATATTTTGTAGATATTGGGTGGACTGCAGGTCACGCAATTTGCGGAAGTTTTACATGAAATGGCGGCTAAGGTTGCAAGACAATCTCATTCAGTTCGTGGCCCTCTTGCCATAGCAGGTGTGTTGACTGAGAAGCACGTCAAAGGGGAATACAACAGCATACTCGGCCGGAGGGAATGGCCACAGGATACACCCGCGGAGGTGATGTGTTCAGACACTGCCACAATCCAGTCTGGCGCATGGGTTGTGCGCACCTCTGCAGGCACGGAGTCGCATGGTAGGGAGAAGACAGATAACTTCGTGTACGTGCCTTACCGATCCGCTAGAAGCCTCAACCACTGCATTCTCGAGATCAAGCAGATTCTGTTGGTGAGACGGAAGGGCATGGAGTGGCGTGGTGATGAGGCGAGGCTGGCTGTAGGGACATTGTGGGACCACTTGGTTGTCAGGGATGGGGCTGGTCTAGAGACAGCCTACAATGACGATCCGGCATCTGGGGCATGTTCAGTACCCAGGGCTGTATTCCTGTCTGAAAAGAGGAAGGCAATGGGGTATCCATATGCATTATTCTTGAGGCAGGTACATTGTCCGTGTGTCGTTGTCCCCGGCCCACCTGGCATGACTTTCATTACACTCAGCAAGATGGGGTACCCAGGTAGGAGAGACCTGCTACACAGTGGCACTGACATTGCAGAGAGTGACAGTGACGATGAAGAATTCATTTGAGCGGTATATAAACTCTGTATGTATATATGTGTATTGAGTCTGATGGGCACTTATATTTAATGTTGGGGATCGGGATCCGCTTATGACTTCATGTAATGTTGAGAATCCACCATACACACCTATACATGTGTACATTGTTGTGCATATGTTGAGTGGATTCAACATTCTGACCAGGAAGTGGGTGCATGCTTACGAAGATGACGGTTTATGCACGACGCAAAAAGGTGGCTGGAAAACTGCGGTAGATATCCGCGGTTGTGAGATGTCTATTGTACCTCCGGCGCAGGCTGATAGATGCGCTCATGCATACTCCGACCCACAGGTGCTCTCAAGCACGTACATGAACCAAAAAATGATAGCTGTCCGGATATTGCGTCATCACATATTTATCAGATCATAATCATTTGTCATTTCCCATGGTCTAATACCCGGACAGTGATACATTTTTTGGCCTTTTCTCTCGACGACGCATGCTCAGTGTCCACGAGGTCACCAAGGCGACTCACACGTCACACGTCCTGGCATGTTTGAAACGGAGACAACGGCAGAGACGATCATTCTCATGAATAGCCATGAATTATGTCTATTGATCACACTGCAATCTATCTTGCTGCTCCGCCGCGATTGCGTACGTATATCAACATGGCCGAGCGACAGGAGATAAAAGTCAGGAAATTGACTGGTCTGAGCATATTGATCGGCAACCAGACAATACGTATATCGCTAGCAAAGCTCAGTACAGTCTCCAATGCACAGCATATCGCGAATGTGTACGCCGAACTAGAGAGGAAAGTCAATAAGGTAACAGGCAGGGCGTTTCATTCCGTGGCGGGCTACCCCGCTCTCGACGACGAAACGTTGCTGGCAATTTTTGCCGCGTTGTATGGATCGCCATACGAATTGGATGGGATCTGGAAGTGTCCTTGGGATGTGAAAACTGCGATCGGGGCGTTCGAGCTAATAGAACCAGGCAACAACGTCGCAGATCCGACGACCACGAAAGGAAGCAACACGGAAGGTAAGAAGAAGACTCGGAGCATTCCACAGGTACGACATCGCGTCGTGCATGTACACTGCAATGAGCAGCGTCGTTGTTACAGCTACGAATACCTGAAGGGCAGCAGCAATGATTGTAACTGTCGCGGGGGACCACAGAGCAGGTCAATGCAACTTCTGCGATTAGAGCAGATTCTGACGTCATGCGTCTCCGGCGAATGGAGTAAAATACGTCTACGATGTTTGATCACCTTGTTGGCTATGGACTAAAAGACGCCACTGTACGTGGCACCCATACAGACATTTATCAGACTTGTTGATATCAGCCTGCGAACAATTGGACATGCAGGCAGAGATGGACTTGAAGGATGAGATGGCCCTGTTGATGCCTTATGTCACAACCGATGCTTTCATTCACTTGCTTGAGCATGTTTGCCTCACGGAGATTTTCAGCGCGCCATCGCTCTTCCTTGGAGGAGTGCCTACTCAATACATAGATGCTCCGCTAAAAACACAAGAAGCAGATGGATGGCGAGCAGATGACCCAGATGAAGTGCGTCCCTGCCTGAAGATACATGTGATGTAGCTAGTTGCAAGTCAATCTCAAATCTCGGGTCCCTGGCGATGCACTATGGTTAGCTTGAGCCACACTATTTTTGTAGGAAAACATCGGGCGTGCTCAAATCCGAATCGCGCACCATATACATCAAATGAGGAACGAGGTGGTCAGGATTGCAATGGCATATGTGAAGGCCAGATGCAAGATGGATCACAAGCTGTCTGTTGCAGAAGACATCCGGCTGGCTCTACGAGCAGCCACCAAGTCGATGGACTCTGATAATAATCGGAAGTTTCGCCCATCCGTTTATTTGTTTTTCTTGTCTTGGGCACAGGCTGCAGATGCCAATGGTACTTTAGAGGCCAGACTTGCCCAGGAGCCCTGGTCTTTCAAGGCAGACATCATTAATCCGATCATGTCAAGCCTCCGAGCCATGTTCACATTCTTCAAAAACCAGACCATTGCCAAAACAGCCAAGCCTTTCCGTGAGCTCATGAAGAAAGAGATGGAGGAGTTGTGCTCCTCAGATAAGAACCGCGTGGTGCGATGACCCAATAGCAGTATATACGTAGCAGTGTACACGATTAGCAAAGCAGTGTTGCGTGTTCCAATAATACAGCCACTGTAGCGATCGATCGAGTCACAAGGGCATGTGACTTCAGGGACTCCGAGCACTGTTCATCGAGTGGACCTCTGAGATGAGGCAATGTACCTCCATACCCGCTCCAAGGCGATTTGATGTGACTGTCGGGTGCATCCAAGCAGATGAGGCCGACGGATTGGCCGTTCCGGTGTGGAGGGACAAATGGGGAACAGCAGGCCGGCCAACGGCGGAGGGCCCATATGGGGCTCTGTCTGAGCGGGCGTGTCGGCCAACCAGCAAGCCTACTGAGCAGAAGGACGTCCGGCTCCGCCAGCCTTCGGATGGCCTTACAATGGCTGCCCTGTTTGCTCCTGCACGAAAGAATACTCTAGCAGGATTCCAGGTTTACAGAGAATCTTTTGAGTTTGCCGAGTGGGGAGTTGCTCTTCCTGACCAAGATTATGAAATATCTCCCGACCAGCCACAGCGGATCCCGATCCAAGCGCCACGTGCTGGCCACCATACAGTTGTGTCTGTGTTGATGCTCGACTGCATCCGCCGCTTCGTGGTGCGACTATGCTCATGCAATCCAACTGCCTGTGTCAACAGAGTACGTATTTGACAGTGGCTGCAGAACCAGGGCTCTAAGCTGTAATTGAATGGCCTGTTCAGAAGCAGTGAGTGTATGCTCAATATTGCCCACTGCCATGAAGGATCGTGTTGACACAAGACATTGTGCAGGAAACAATGTTCAGTGTTGCTGGGCTCGATGCACCAACAGAGTTGATTGATTACTGCGAAGTGCTATGCAACACGGTACCGACACCGCCTGGCACTGATCCAGCATTTGACCTGGATCATGCAGAAGACGCTGCTGTAGCAGATGACGGAGACTGCCCGGACGATCAAGAAGAGGACGAGCTGCAGCTGGCTGAGCTCAATACGGTAGCTGGCCCAACTCGTCCTCAAAGACCAGGCAGGAGGAGTAGGGTGAGGACTCTTGATGATATATCGTCAGAAGAGGAGACAGACAACTCTGATGATGATGATGATGATGATGATGAGGAGGTTTTCAATGCAAGCACCAAACGCCCCGGGGCCAACAAGCACAGCGGAGTCACAACACAACGGCAAGTCAAACCCTTGGCGGACATGACAAACATGTCGGTACTGTTTCGATATACAGCGTAACATGTGCTTGCTGCTCTGTGTTTGGCACATGGAACTAAGATCCAAGTGGTGTTCAGATTCATCTAGTCAAGAAAAGCTCCTCACCTGAGCGTGAATGCAGGCTACAAAGAAACGTGGCAGGAAGAGTATGAATCAGACCACATCAAAAAGAGCGCCCAAGACGGCAACGAAGAAAGTGCAAGTGGAGAAAACAACAACAGAGAAGCAGACTCGCACATCGAAGCGTAAAGCAGCCAAATGATTGGTACGAGACCCTGCTCCTTGCTTCAACAAGCCCAAGTTTCGCTGCACTAGTATCACATGTGTTACAGCAAGGTATACTGTCTACCTGGGTGTCCTCATCTGTCCCCAGTGTGGGTTGTGCGCAGGTTCTTGGCCTCACTCAAGTCACAACAAGGAGGAGTTCACGATCAGCGAACAACGCCTGAAGGGACTTTTGGGCGTATATACACTGTGCTGGAGGTGGCAAGTTTGTGCAGGTGATAGGCGGGGGTGTGGGTAGCAGTTGTAGCCTAGATTGCGAGGCGGTCAGAGCAATGGCAGTATGTTCGAACGGCTGATATTAGGCATTAGGAATGTACCGGACATGAACACATGATCATATAACGATGTATGGAACGGTACTGGATGATTTGCCCCGCATTACCATAATGGCGCACCATGCATTGCGCAGTCGCTATGCAGTGGCGCACTGTTGCCGTTATGCGCCACGGATTAAGGCGTGAGCCACTGGCCCACGGTGCGCCAGTTGTAAGAGAGCGAAAACAAAAGCACGCCGCGAGGCTCTTGATACGATCCGGGACACTTTCAGTAGTGCCCATGAGTGGATTTGTTATGAGTTGGAAGCAGATCGCGAGGTTTCGCTGCATCTGGCGCGGGATTGTTGCTACGTGTGTATCTCGCGAGTACCCCGACATCACAATATGTAACATTGGGGCAGTAAAACACGGACATGTTATCGTAATGTACGTGCCGCCTTTCAGAGAAGCGCATTCTCGTGGCAAATGCAAGTGGCCTTTCACAGCGCTGGTAGGAACGGACGATTCGCAGAACTCCACCAAAACGTCACAGCGGCGTCTGCAGAGCCAATGGCCAACACAACATATGCTATTGACGGTATATACACCACCTGGCCGCGAATGCTGTATCAACGCGTGGCGGTTCGGCCTAGTAGAGCACGGGCATTGGCGATCACACTGAGTGATACCCAGCGGCGACGGAAGGATGCACTCACTAGGCACGCCTTCCAACGCACAAACTGCCTATTTTCACAGCTTGTACAGATCTGTAACGCAGGAGAGCTGACTGAACGGGAACTGGCATGCCACTCCGCACTCCGCGTCGCCAGTGCAGCGTCCGCATCGGCCAGCTCAAGCGAGCAGCACGACCGCAACAGAACCCCAGTCCGCACTACAATCATATTCAAATGTCTATGAAGATCCTCGTGCGCTGATCTGACATCGCGTTCGGTGTAGACGCTGGTTTCCCAATCGCTGCCCCACGGGAATGCTGCACTCAACACGATCCCAAGTGCTCCATTCTACCCCGAATGACCTTGGACCGCTTTCACAGCCCTAACAACAGAAGTATCTCTATCATAAAGATTTTAAATCACGAAAAGGGACCACTGATCGCATTTCTCCGACTTTGCACTCAGTGGCGCACCCCGATGGCGCACCCATTGGTGAGCGAGTCTGGCATCTGGCCTGTGAGTCCGTGTGGAGTGTCCGTGTGGAGTGTACGTGTGGAGTGACCGTGTCCGTGTGGAGTGGCCGTGTGGAGTGACCGTGTGGAGTGTACGTGTGGAGTGACCGAGTCCGTGTGTAGTGTCCGTGTGGAGTGTACGTGTGGAATGACCGAGTCCGTGTGGAGTGTCCGTGTGGAGTGACCGAAGTCCGTGTGGAGTGGCCGTGTGGAGTGACCGTGTGGAGTGTACGTGTGGAGTGACCGAGTCCGTGTGGAGTGTCCGTGTGGAGTGACCGTGTGGAGTGCCCAAGTCCGTGTGGAGTGTCCGTGTGGAGTGTACGTGTGGAATGACCGAGTCCGTGTGGAGTGTACGTGTGGAGTGACCGAGTCCGTGTGGAGTGGCCGTGTGGAGTGTCCGTGTGGAGTGACCGTGTGGAGTGACCGAGTCCGTGTGGAGTGTCCGTGTGGAGTGACCGTGTGGAGTGCCCAAGTCCGTGTGGAGTGTCCGTGTGGAGTGTACGTGTGGAGTGACCGAAGTCCGTGTGGAGTGGCCGTGTGGAGTGACCGTGTGGAGTGTACGTGTGGAGTGACCGAGTCCGTGTGGAGTGTCCGTGTGGAGTGACCGTGTGGAGTGCCCAAGTCCGTGTGGAGTGTCCGTGTGGAGTGTACGTGTGGAATGACCGAGTCCGTGTGGAGTGTACGTGTGGAGTGACCGAGTCCGTGTGGAGTGGCCGTGTGGAGTGTCCGTGTGGAGTGACCGTGTGGAGTGACCGAGTCCGTGTGGAGTGTCCGTGTGGAGTGACCGTGTGGAGTGCCCAAGTCCGTGTGGAGTGTCCGTGTGGAGTGTACGTGTGGAGTGACCGTGTCCGTGTGGAGTGGCCGTGTGGAGTGGCCGTGTGGAGTGACCGTGTGGAGTGTACGTGTGGAGTGACCGAGTCCGTGTGTAGTGTCCTTGTGGAGTGACCGTGTGGAGTTACCGAGTCCGTGTGGAGTGTCCGTGTGGAGTGTACGTGTGGAGTGCCCAAGTCCGGGTGGAGTGCCCGTGTGGAGTGTACGTTTGGAGTGACCGAGTCCGTGTGGAGTGGCCGTGTGGAGTGTCCGTGTGGAGTGTACGTGTGGAGTGACCGTGTCCGTGTGGAGTGTCCGTGTGGAGTGTACGTGTGGAGTGCCCAAGTCCGTGTGGAGTGACCGTGTGGAGTGTACGTGTGGAGTGACCGAGTCCGTGTGGAGTGTCCGTGTGGAGTGTACATGTGTAGTGACCAAGTCCGTGTGGAGTGTCCGTGTGGAGTGTACGTGTGGAGTGACCGTGTCCGTGTGGAGTGGCCGTGTGGAGTGACCGTGTGGAGTGTACGTGTGGAGTGACCGAGTCCGTGTGTAGTGTCCGTGTGGAGTGTACGTGTGGAATGACCGAGTCCGTGTGGAGTGTCCGTGTGGAGTGTACGCGTGGAGTGTCCGTGTGGAGTGTACATGTGTAGTGACCGAGTCCGTGTGGAGTGTCCGTGTGGAGTGTACGTGTGGAGTGACCGTGTCCGTGTGGAGTGGCCGTGTGGAGTGACCGTGTGGAGTGTACGTGTGGAGTGACCGAGTCCGTGTGTAGTGTCCGTGTGGAGTGTACGTGTGGAGTGACCGAGTCCGTGTGGAGTGTCCGTGTGGAGTGTACGTGTGGAATGACCGAGTCCGTGTGGAGTGTCCGTGTGGAGTGACCGAAGTCCGTGTGGAGTGGCCGTGTGGAGTGACCGTGTGGAGTGTACGTGTGGAGTGACCGTGTCCGGGTGGAGTGTCCGTGTGGAGTGTACGCGTGGAGTGTCCGTGTGGAGTGTACATGTGTAGTGACCGAGTCCGTGTGGAGTGTCCGTGTGGAGTGTACGTGTGGAGTGACCGTGTCCGTGTGGAGTGGCCGTGTGGAGTGACCGTGTGGAGTGTACGTGTGGAGTGACCGAGTCCGTGTGTAGTGTCCGTGTGGAGTGTACGTGTGGAATGACCGAGTCCGTGTGGAGTGTCCGTGTGGAGTGACCGAAGTCCGTGTGGAGTGGCCGTGTGGAGTGATCGTGTGGAGTGTACGTGTGGAGTGACCGAGTCCGTGTGGAGTGTCCGTGTGGAGTGACCGTGTGGAGTGCCCAAGTCCGTGTGGAGTGTCCGTGTGGAGTGTACGTGTGGAATTGTTCGAATGCAAGCGCGAGTGGAAGCGTCATACCGTAAGTTTAGTTGGGCGAAATGTTAAGTATGTGTGCGGAGTACTTGGCACACGACGCCTGAGATCTGGGATCACACCTGCATGGTCAGTATCTGAGTCAGATACTTGAGCCATGACCTTGTTCGACCTATACAGAGAGCTGGAATGTGTCTTCTCATTCGCGGGCTGGTGACTGCCACGTGTCACCCCGTGCGTGCATCCGCATGTGCACATGCCTTGTGCGCTACGAGGCACTTTCACAACAGGAATGACCGAGTCCGTGTGGAGTGTACGTGTGGAGTGACCGAGTCCGTGTGGAGTGGCCGTGTGGAGTGTCCGTGTGGAGTGACCGTGTGGAGTGACCGAGTCCGTGTGGAGTGTCCGTGTGGAGTGACCGTGTGGAGTGCCCAAGTCCGTGTGGAGTGTCCGTGTGGAGTGTACGTGTGGAGTGACCGAGTCCGTGTGGAGTGTCCGTGTGGAGTGTACGTGTGGAGTGACCGTGTCCGTGTGGAGTGGCCGTGTGGAGTGACCGTGTGGAGTGTACGTGTGGAGTGACCGAGTCCGTGTGTAGTGTCCGTGTGGAGTGACCGTGTGGAGTTACCAAGTCCGTGTGGAGTGTCCGTGTGGAGTGTACGTGTGGAGTGCCCAAGTCCGGGTGGAGTGCCCGTGTGGAGTGTACGTTTGGAGTGACCGAGTCCGTGTGGAGTGGCCGTGTGGAGTGTCCGTGTGGAGTGTACGTGTGGAGTGACCGTGTCCGTGTGGAGTGTCCGTGTGGAGTGTACGTGTGGAGTGCCCAAGTCCGTGTGGAGTGACCGTGTGGAGTGTACGTGTGGAGTGACCGAGTCCGTGTGGAGTGTCCGTGTGGAGTGTACGTGTGGAGTGACCGAAGTCCGTGTGGAGTGGCCGTGTGGAGTGACCGTGTGGAGTGTACGTGTGGAGTGACCGAGTCCGTGTGGAGTGTCCGTGTGGAGTGTACGTGTGGAATGACCGAGTCCGTGTGGAGTGTCCGTGTGGAGTGACCGAAGTCCGTGTGGAGTGGCCGTGTGGAGTGACCGTGTGGAGTGTACGTGTGGAGTGACCGTGTCCGTGTGGAGTGTCCGTGTGGAGTGTACGTGTGAAGTGCCCAAGTCCGTGTGGAGTGTCTGTGTGGAGTGTCCGTGTGGACTGACCAAGTCCGTGTGGAGTGGCCGTGTGGAGTGTCCGTGTGGAGTGTCCGTGTGGAGTGACCAAGTCTGTGTGGAGTGGCCGTGTGGAGTGTCCGTGTGGAGTGACCGAGTCCGTGTGGAGTGGCCGTGTGGAGTGTCCGTGTGGAGTGACCGTGTGGAGTGACCGAGTCCGTGTGGAGTGGCCGTGTGGAGTGGCCGTGTGGAGTGACCGAGGCCGTGTGGAGTGTCCGCACTAGGAGAATGGCGACATTGCGAGACGGATCCGGGTGTCGTCCGACAGATTCGGATAGGCCGTTGACTCTCCGTCACTTCTCGACAGCGTTCCGATGTCACCGGATCCGAGGTGCTTGGACTTTGGCGCCGTATTATCCGTTGACACGCCCATTATCTGCCGGACCGTGCTCGTATACATTGCATCTGCTGGTCAGTGCAGGCGATGCTGTCATGCTACGAGGCCACGTTGGACCACGCTATTGCGCACAGTGGATGGGCAGATAAAATATTACTACGATTTGGTTTGCATCTTAGATGGCTAGTACCAACGACGGTGCTATAGTATGTTCGAGTTGGACGGCATGAACCAGACTTTGGGCAGGTGACGTTGTGGCCAGAACTTGGAGGCGGCGGGCACTGTATTCTTGGATGTTTTATTTGACCAGGACGAGTAGTCTGCAGTTTTGGCGCGGCAGCAGGTAAACCAGTGTTATGCGAGGGTCGGCGCGCTGCGAAGGCCATGCGAGTGATGATGGGGAGATTGTACTTTTGCTCGAGTCCACGCATGCATGCGCTGGTCCAGAGTGGCCATTCGGCGAATGGCCACTCTGGTGTAATGACGTCAGCCACCCATCCGAGAGAGCACGATGCAGCTGCTTTGGTGCCCTCGAACCTGACTCTTGCAGAAGGACAGGATAGATCTATCTAGAGCCTGTTGAGGCAGGATTGTATTGATCGCGTGCGTTCTTAGCAGACCTGGTGTTGCGGTTTGAGGCAGTCGGAAGGACGTTGAGTTTAAACGCATATCTGAGCAGCTTGTGTGTAGTTACCGCTGTTGCGAAAAAGCGTTTGATCTCCTACTGTGGCCTTTAGTCATGGATCCGCGCCATTCTGCAGCTGTGGCAGGCCTACCAAGTACCCAACATGGTGTGACTTCCGCGCGCAGCGCAGACTTTCTGGTCGGCCGCATGCGCACTAGGAGAATCCCTGTAGTGGGATCGTTTATTACTAGAGACGGGCGTTTTACGGACCGTGCCCGCGTCGGTGGCTCAAGTGGTCCACCATCCGGGCCTGGGGTTGAGGTTTGGTGGGGCCTGGGGTTGGTCTTGCGGGACGCCGTGGTCGTCAGTCGGGACCAGGAGCTTGGTACGGCCAAGGAGGTGATCATTACAGCCTGTCTCCTGTTCACCGGCTAGCTCCACGAGCAGACTCTGCTCGTGTCCTCGTGGGAGGGACATGGGAAGACCCCAGTTGGGTGTGCGGAGCCCCGGAGGTGGAAGCCTCTGAAGGGAACGCCGGAGGTGTGTGCCTGTTGGGCAGGTGGGCGGTATCACATGTTCATGACCTGCACCCTCGCTCTGCTGCGACCGCCTGTTTGACTGACACCGCCTGATTGACTGACAAGGGGCCCAGCCGACGTGCGGAGTGGGTGAGGAGTTAGTGCCACCACCTGTGCAGGTTAGGGTGACCGGCCAGGTAACCGATTCAGGCATCCGGACAACAGCAATCACCGAGGCAAGAGATCCGGAGCTGGCCCAGCGCTTTGAGATTCCACAAGCCAACGTGGGGGAGAAGCGCAAAGGCCCGGACCCCCCGCCTCCTGACGGTGTGCTCAAGTTCCATCTGCGGAAGTTAGTCCCTTTGGCACCCCGCGTGCGCGCCAACACCACCGCGTTTGTACATAGTTTAAGTACCTGTAGTTCATTGGCGTGTCCCAGAGGTCCCGGGTAAGGCACTTAATCGGAGTCGTCGGTGCAGATTTTTGGTGCTCAACACCCCGACACATTGTGTGGGCATGGGCTTCGTACGTCTCCGGCCTGTCCCCACATGCCACAAAACTGTGGACCGCCGGGAAGCAGAGTGCCGCGGAGGGGGGGGCCGAGGCAGGCCGGAGCAGGGAGAGACCCACCTCCAACCTTCCAGAGGGACTCAACCCTCTGGTAGCGTGGGTCCTGTATGAAAACGCACACTGCAGCCGTTTCCGCAGCGTGAATGAAAAGCTGCTCCAGCCGGCCGATTCGGTAGCCCGGCACATTGGGGACCGGTGTCACGCAATGCTGGCCAACACAAATGGGGTCCCTGCCACCCCGGTGTACCAGCTGACCTCGGGCGCTCCGGTCTTAGCGGACATGGACGCCTTCCACTCTGACCTCATCCACGCGCTCGTGCGCTCCTGCGACTGTAAACTTTTGCGGTGTTGTTTGGCAGCATTGCATGTATGCGTGCGGGTTGTTCACAGGGCTTGCATGCACCCGCGCATGCATGGTAGTGGCTGTGGTGTCACCGTTACGGGTGATACCTCGGTCCTGCCCTGTCACAGGGCTGCGCTCGAGTTGTCCAACAGGCCTCCTTGCGTGCATGATGTGAAATGCCTCGGCGACTTCGTCGCCGCTGTATCCACTCTAACACCCTGGGTGTTGGCTTATGCGGCGGAGCACCCGCTGTTCGATAGGTCAGGGGTGCGGTGCGCCAATGTTCTGTGTCAGCTTGACCTGCGTGACTGCGTCTGCTATGGCTTCCACCAGTTTGTCCATCCCCCCGGGCTGGTTAACACCTTGTTCCAACCGTGCAGGGAGACCGAGT
This sequence comes from Ulva prolifera, assembly GCA_023078555.1. Taxonomy (NCBI): domain Eukaryota; kingdom Viridiplantae; phylum Chlorophyta; class Ulvophyceae; order Ulvales; family Ulvaceae; genus Ulva; species Ulva prolifera. The sequence goes on from CM041199.1 coordinate 8,463,761, forward strand.
TGCCCGAGCCCTCCGCCCCAAGTGGAGCTCTGTCCACAACTTCTACGCCCACATTATGGAAGCATGTGTAGGGCTGCGGCGAACCACCGAGGACCTAGCGGCATTCGCCGAAAGCGGTGTCCACCTGTTCATGCATGCCTACTGGCGCCTCGTTGCTGCGGCAGTGACCAGCCACCCTGGGGCGCCTGTCCTGGAAACGCGGTGCCAAGAGGACATTCCAGCGATGGAGCCCACCCTCCTGGATCCTACCTTTGCCGCCATCCTGGTGTGCGTGGTGAATACCAGCTGTGCGCAGTCTCCTTTTCTTTTGCCATTGTGCCTGTGCACTGTACAGTGCTGCCTTGTGGTAGCCCCTCGTGTGGGGCAAGCCAATAATGAGCAGGCGTTGCGGACACCTGAAGCACACGGCGCGTGCAGCCTTGGTGAAGTCGGGGTACGGTCTTCCCGTCAAGAAGTTGGTGGACGAGCTGCTGCTCTTGTGCCCTTCCCACACGCTGTGGCACTGGGCGCTCCGGAGCTGGCGGCACTTGAGTGTGGCGCATACAGTCTCCGCGGGGAGCAGTTCGGGCAGGCCGGTCTCCACGACCGCCGTTCGGCTAAGGCCAGGTACGTTCCCTGAGATCAAGGACTTGGGATACGCCGGCGCTGTGGAACTGGCAAAGCTGTCAATCGCCAAAGGAATGCAGAGTCCAAGCTGATACAAGTGCGCACACCCCGTAAGCCGTGTGTTTCTGTGCCAGCGGGTCTCTGCTTACTAAATTGCTGTGTCTATTGCCTGTACCATGTGTCCCAACTTGTTATGAAATACCCTGTGGCCACTTCAGTGTATCTTTCTTTGGGTGCAAATCTGGTACTTGTGCAGTGCCGAGCTCGTCCACATACCCGCGGGCATCCTCGCCGCTCTCCCGGAGGACAGCCGCCACCCCCCTGTCATACCACCAAGTGCGGGCACGGGGGGGGGGGGGGGGGGTCGGCGTCGGGCGCAGTGCAGCATAGAAGGCTGCTGCTGACAAGCGCGATCGTGTAGCCGGTGGGAAGTCTGGAGTGGGGAGGGTTACCGGCGCGGGATGCACCGGTGCACGCGGTAAGGCTTTGATGCTGCGCAAACCGGGCGCCCGGAAAGCTGAAAGGGGAGCCACGGCTGCCAGTGCCCCCACGGACAGCGACAGCGACACAGAGGAGTCCGTTGGGCGGGGGGGGACCCCGGGCCGTCCAACCGGGGGGTCAGCGGCTCCTAAGCCGCTCGGTAGCGCTGACGCAGTTGTGTCCGGGCAGGGAGGACCAGCTCTGCAGCCGAGGGGGGGCGGGGGGTCAGCGGCTCCTAAGCCGCTCGGTAGCGCTGACGCAGTTGTGTCCGGGCAGGGAGGACCAGCTCCGCAGCCGAGGGAGGGCGGGGGGGCAGCGGCTCCCAAGCCGCTTGGCAGCGCTGACGCAGCTATGTCCGGGCAGGGAGGACCAGGTCCGCAGCCGAAGGAGGGCGGGGGGGCAGCGGCTCCCAAGCCGCTCGGCAGCGTTGACGCAGCTATGTCCGGGCAGGGAGGACCAGGTCCGCAGCCGAGGGAGGGTGGGGGGGGTGAGGATGGCCTGGTGCCTGATCCAGCAGAACCCAGAGTGTTGCAGTCCACAGTGGCAGCAGCCGGCGGGCCGCCCGAGTCGCTGGCTCCTGTCAAGCCGCCGGGCCTTGCAGCGCCGTCTGCTGTACCTGCAGCACTTCCGTTGGATGGGGCATGTGCCCCAGACGAACTGGGATGGGGTCTCAGGATTCCGGTCCGCCCGAGCGAGGTGAGTGCCGTGCCTGCTGCTGCACAGCCGGGTGGGGCCCCAAGCCGAGTTGCATCGGCAGGGCCGGGTCTGGCCAACCCATCTTCCCCTCAGGCGGGATCTAGTGACTTCCCCTACCCCGTGCAAGCGGCGGGGGTGACACTCGGACCGGCTGAATTAGGGGCAAGGGAAGCTGTCGGTGGCCATGGCGATGGTGTTGATGCTGCTGGTGCCATCACCGACTTTGCATCAGCCATCGCCTTCGCTGTTCGTCTTACAGATGATGCGTCGGACGGTCTTTCCGGTATGGGCCTTGAAGGTGAGTCGGACGATGATCAGGCGGGTGAGGAATTCACACCTGGGCCCCCGCCATCCCAGGGCATCCACCTGCAGGATGACGAGGGCAGCCTGCAGCTGACTGTGGACCAGTGTCCCGCAGCGCAGCAAACCCACCTGCGGGTGGACGCCTACTTAGACATCTCGCAGGCACATGGAATAGGGCGCCCTGCTCAACTGCGGCTCATCGTGGTAGCCTGCGAAATCATGATGTTGAGTAATCCCAGGCTGCAGTGGGATCCGGAAGCGCTGACTGCCCGCCTGCGGTCGGTGATTCAGTTGTATGGGCTTCTGCCTGACGATGCCACTGTCAGTGAGATCATCCAGCTTTTCCAACTAGTATGCTCCGTCATTTTCTATTAACTTGCCCTGAACGTGACAGCTGTTTGCCCTAGCCCCCCACTGTTGCAATTGCTCCCCCAACCCATAACCTGTACCGCCGCTCCGCCCTGCCCCCGCCTTGTCCTCTATCGGTAGTTGCTACGGCGTGACACGCTTCTCCAAGTGCAGGGACGCCAGACTACCTAGGGGAGGACTGTAAGGGAGTGCCCGGCGGTCAATGACGCACTACAGGGGGTATGTGGGCACGCGGCAGGGTTCCGTGACTGGGTTGGGGGAGCGGTGTTGGGGGGGGGGGGGGGGGGGGGGGGGGGGGGGATGGTGGGTGGCTTGGGGCTGTGTGTGATTGCAATCTCGTTTCCCTGACGTGCGGTTGAGCCTTGCTTTGTTGGGCGTATGGATGCAGTCATTCTGTGCTGTCGATGCTGGTTTCCCAGTGTCTGATGATGGTCCTTAGGGTATTAACGAAGGCCACCTGTTGGCATGCTGTACCTCAGTACATATGTGACAGATCGGCTGCGTGAGCCTGGGTATCAAATGTGGAGCTTGTCTTAGGCCTCTACAGATGTACTCAATAGACTGCGAACCCGCTACCCTTCGTCCTGCATATTATAGCTGATGCGTATCGTTTCTGTATTGTCGAGTGTACAAACTGTCCAAAATGTGCCATGGTACAAGTAATCCTATCGCAAATATACAGGTTCAGCACTCAGTGTATAACTTCCGGTGTATCCGTTGTAACGGTAGGCAGTCAACCACCCTACGTCGAGATTTGACATGTCTACCTCTACAGTAGCCCCTTCGCCAAAGGGACCCTGTGGCCACCGCCCCATGGTCTCCGCGTTCCTACGACCTACAGTAGCAGTGGCACATACATGATCCCTGCCACCTGACTGGCGAGCACACCACCTGTTGTTTGGCTATGACTGTGATCCTACCGGCGATGATGTCCACGTCTACATGACTCAGCGCCGCAGTTACAGGTATTTGGCCATTAACTGGTTGTATTGCCTGCAGATTGTTTTGACGTGCGGCTTTGCTTCCTCCATGAAGGCGTCAAAACTCGCTTGGAGATACCACAGCCTGCAGTCAGGTAGTTCCTAGTGTGAGACGTTCATGATATTGCGGCGTTGCGGCGGGGTGGGGGGGGCGGGGGGGGGTGCTCTCCCGAGATTCTGAATACGTAATGGGACTGCTACCCCTGTGGAACCCTACTGCGCCGAGATGCATCGAGGGAAACAGATAGCCCTGCTCATCACAGTTGGGTGTGGAGGTGCATACCTCAACTCTTCTTCGGACTTGTCTGAAAAGGGCGGGGACTGGAGGTGGCGGTCCCATCTCGCGTCGGCTAGAATGTTGGTGGCATCCTCCGCGGATAGGTGGCCCAGCACATCGCCACCTCTCCCACCCCGGTGCCACTCTTGTATGAGTGCCCGGGTTACAAGGATACGGTACAAAACCGCGTGTTGCACGCAGATGCGCTTTGTGCGAACAATGACCCTTCGAGTCACTTCCACGCCGTGCTGATCACTGCGCACCATGTTCCCCCCCTCCTGTCGCATCTCGCTCATAGCCTGGCATACTGCATTGGCCATTAAAGCTGTGTAGACCCCGCAGTCGTGGTCGTTCGGTTGTTGCGGGACTCCGGCGACCTGTACTCCACAGTGGGGTCTGGTGGGGGACTGAGGTGACATCGGGTAACCGATGCAACGTACGGTCCAGAACGATGGTACGGCCCAGTAGGGTGCTGTCAGGGGTGGGGCCGGGATGCGGATTGTTAACGGGGCTACAAGGTCATTTGATGCTTCATCCGACTCGCTGTACGCAGATTTCAGGGACTGCTAGGCCTCGTTCTAAGCAGCGTGTATAACAGTGAGATTCGAACCTTCGTCAACTTCAGCATTATCCTCGCCGTAGCTTTTGTCGGTCGGGTGACCAATCTCAGGTTGTGTCGCCGGCTCTGTCCTGCCGGCAGTGACTGGGGCTTTGGGGGGGGGGTTTGCATGAGCGGGGGCCCTGCCCTCCGCCTTGTCGAGAGCCTTGCACAGGGCCTCGCTTAGGGCGTCCTGCACCCGCTCAGCTGTGCCCTGCCCGGCTTCCGTAAAGCTGTCAAAAAATAACATACTTGGGGTCTTGTCTTGTAGCATGAGCCCTGCATCAAGCCGACACAATGCGCGTTGACAGTCGGGGGCCTCCCCGCCGGGTGAGAGGACGATATGCCCACCTAACACTCTGCACAGGCATGGTCTGCCGAGGGAGCGTACATGGATGCCATACGACAGCCAGCGCCCAGTGGCCGTTCCGCGGGACTGGGACGAGGATACATTCGTGTTCGAATGCATGAGCTCCGTGCAGCCAGCTCCCCAAGGCGACGGTGCGGCTATCAGTCCATTCTGCTCCCGAATCCCCAATGCACACCCTAGCCATGTTCTGGCTGAGCACGGCGATGACACCCCCACCTGCCAGCTGCACACATCTAGCGCACGCATAATCTACGTGGGGCGACTCCAGCCACTCCTCGGGCCAGCCTCTCCCGAGGGTTTCCAAGCTCACTACCACAAATACCCTAGCTTCCCCGAAGTGACCCAGCTGCACCGACACTCCCCCCGTCAGTGGAGATGGCTCGTCGTCTTCGCCGGAGGAAATCTCCGTCGCAGGTTCCCCCTCATGCAACTGTACGGCGCCAGCTCCTGGAGCACTGGGCGACCACAGCTGCTTCAGTTTCGCCCGAGGCTTGGCTGGCAGGTTTGAAACCCACGCCGGAGGATCAGGCGAAGGCGGGGCCGGATGTGCGACGGACAACACCCCGCCACCTTCAGCCATGGTAGCAGCATCTCGGCCGGCCGCTCCCGGGTGGGGGGCAGGCAACCTCGGCCCCACCAGTCCGGGGGTAGCCCCGGTCGGGTCGGCGGGTGGCTGCGCCGTGGGGTCTGCGCCGCCGGGGATGGGGGTGGCCGCGCTGTACCCGGCCGCATTGGGGGGAATGGGGCCAGGCCCGGCAGACGGGCCCGCGCCCGCTACCACCCTTCCACCAGGGTGGTGGGGGGCGTCGCTGTGACTGTCGTCCTCTCCAGCTGCTGGGAGAGGCTCTGTGTTGGACGCACCTGGCAGCACAGACTCCTTGGGCGCGGTCGGGGCGGCCTGTGATGGAGCGAGGCCCTCTATCGGTGGGGGCAGACATCCGGTGGTCCTGGAGGGTGGAGAGGCAGGGGCCTCTAGGGTGCCGGGCTGTAGTTGCTCAGGCGGATCTGCTGTCTGGGGCCCCCCATCGGCCCGGGGGATCGCGTGCTCCCCCCCTTCGGCTGGCTGACTTCCCAAGGCCCGCTCTACTGCGGCAGCACCCCCTCGCCTGCCACGATGGCCCCCCCTTCGCAGCTGTGCTGGCTGTTGTAGGCTCTGCCCACGGCTAAGGGCATGCCCCCCCCGAACCGGCCTCCCCCCGTGCCGCCAGAGCCGCTGCCCACGCCCTCCCCTGGCCCCGCCCTCCGATGCACTGCCGACGCTGGAATCAGCCTGCACCGAAGCACGGTCCTCCTCGGGTCCCGGGGATATGGCGTGCCTCGGAACTCCCACCGGACTCGAGCGAGCGGCGTCCCCTAGATCGATCTGCAATGCCATCAGCGGTGCCTGTAGCGGGGACTCCGTTACCGCAGCCGCTGGCCACTTCGGTACCGGATTCCGCGGAGCCGTGGACTCCCGCTCTACCCATTCCTTTATCCTATCTGTCCCGCCTGTGAGCAGCACACGCTCGCGGGCGCCGCCGACATCCTCCGCCACTCCCACCGTGTCCAGGCACGATCTATACAACACAATCTCAGGGGGCTCGCATGGGGCCTCGGTACGGACTGCGCGCTCGAACGCGAGTGCTCGAAGGTCATGCCACAAGGACACCATCTTCCATTCTACGTAGGAGTCGTTGTCCGTCGGGGTCACTGCGTCTGCCGCTTCTTTCATCGTTTGTATCGAATCAAGGTACGTCTCCAGCCCATCCCCTCCGGCAGCTACCACACATCCCACCATGGTAATGTCTACTGCTAGAAGAACGTAGCCAAGACCCATGAGATCGACGGGGAATCCCGGGTCCCGGCAGCATAGCGATATCTCAGGGATGGGTAGCCCAGGCGTCCACTTCCCTCTCTCTGCGGCCTCCACGAATCGATAGAAAGACTTCTCATACGACTCATGACTGTTCAAGTTAGCTAGCAATGTCCGTAAGGCCCCATCCGATATCATACTTGCACACGACAACAGTACTCTGATATGCACCGCGAATTGAACCGCCTCACTCCTTCGTCAATTTCAACATAGACTGGCAAAGTCGATTGCACAATCATCAGGTAGTATTCTGTGCAATGGAGACGACATGCGCTAGCGATTGCGACGCCGGTGGTCGAAGAAGGCCACATGTGGCTACACGCGCACTGAGTACAGGGACTGGATGAGGCAGGTGACCACCGGTGTACATATGTTGACGCTGAACACGACCCGACTCGGTCCATCTTGGTCCCAAATGATCCGTCCCCCAGGGACAGAAGGGATAGCTTACATGACAGCAAGGGTCCTTCACACGGTGCGGCCTGATGCCTTATTTGCAGTCGCCCAATACTGCACACATTGTACACTACTTCTGACGGGGACTAGTTGGCAGGGCACAGCATCCACGTCTATTACGTATCTGCCTTCATACGCCCTGGACCCACGGTGTGCACCCGCCACACAAAAAAGCTCGGGGGGCCGCCCCAACACGGGGTCCGGCGCGCGGGCTCCGGGTGTGACTGGCTCCGTACTCCTATACATGTCGGCAACCCCCAGATACAAGGGGTCGGGCTCGTGCACACATGACACGCAGGTGACCCCGTCCCGGGGCTGCAACGTCGCCCGCATCAAGTACTGCAGCTCCCCTACGTAGTACGTCACTGTCCCTCCGCCCTCTCCCCGACCCCCCTCAATAAGGTACTTCACGAGGCACCACTTATTATCCTTTTTACCCTATGTTGACTGCTGTGCACTGCTGAAGACGTCCCCCACGCGGGACTGTACCCGTTGGAATTTGCACAGGGTCACTGTGCCCTCCTTGCGACAATCATCTACAGAACCTCTCACCGGCAACCCAATAGCCCGGGTGATAGCCACCCGGCGGGCATGGCCCGCCCCCAGGCGACGGTGCGTAGGCCAGCCCTCTTCCTGGAGGGAGTCCTGGTGGAAGAGGAGGTACGGCAGCCCGGAAATGGCCCCTCCGTTGAAGTCCAGAGGGAGCATCTCGGCTGACTCCGACAGAGACGGCTCCCTGCCAGCACCATGCACCCGGCCGGTAACCCGGTCAATATCAAGAGATTGCTCGGGTGCTGACCTGCCACTGCGCGTTCGCGCCCTCCGGCGTTTTTCGGTGGCAATGGCATCCGACAGAGTTGTCATGGCTGCATTCACTGTGCCAGCATCGTGCAATAACCGCATGCAAGTCCGACGAAGCAGTTCATCGTCCACATACACCTGTTCTGGACAACGAGTGGAACGGTACTTGATCAGCCTCTTCAGCAGCTGGACCATCCGCTCTATCCAGAATTCGAGACTGAAGAAGGCTTCACCGCAACACCTCACCTGATCTGGGAGGTGGCAAGCCACCAGATGCAGCTTGTAGGTACTGATAGCAGCTCCCTCGAATGTCTCCTCCGCGAGTTTGGCGTACTGCAGCAGCGTCCCCTGGGCCTGTGTGATCCGGGCTGGTGTGTGCTGCCCCGATTTATATCTGAGGAAATACAGGGCCCCTGATCGCAGGAGCCCCCACATCTGCACTTTCCGAATTGGCAACTCGGACGGCTTCCACGGGAGCTTGTGTAGGAGGTACAGGGAGAATGTCTCAGTAAAGGCCAGCCAGTCCTCCATGAGCCACCGACTGCGGTGCCTGCAGCAAACGATTCCGTTGAGCTACCCGTGCAGATGGGGTACCGCGGCGATGACCTGCTACAAGCGGGCCCCTCGTGGGAAGGGGGAGTATCAGCCCATCCAAGGAACAAACAACTATGGTGACGCACTTGGTGATGTCAGTGTACACTTTCTTGAAAAGGGACGTCTGCATGATATGAGGAGCTCTGGCTGCGATCGCATTGACCACATCAGCAGGCAACCGGTACAGGGCGCAGGGCCCCGTCGGGGGGGCCTTCTTAGATTTCTTCCTGCCTAGCGGAGGGAGCCACTGGTTCCAAAAGTCCATCAGAACACCAAGAAGGAAGACGTGGGCCACTCCAAGCCGGAAAAGATGTCAGGGGCTGCATGCGACGCATGATGGGGTGCACAAAATTGACTCGAAGGCAAGGCAGGGAGCAGCATGCGGCAGAGGGTGCAGGGCGAACTTGAAGTAGGAGAGGATGCTAAACAGCGGGGACCCTCTCACACCCAATAGCTTGTACTCGTCCTTGGCGCGCTTAGCCCTTAACTCCGGCGTGTCTTTTTTGCAGAATCGATCCCAGGTTGGAGTGTGCACCTGAACGCCCACCCATGCATTGGGAATTCCTGCGGAGGTGCAATGGCACTCCATCTGCGCCACCTGCTAGTGGCATTGGTCAGACGGCTTTCAGGTCGTGTTGGCGACAGTACGCTGAACATCGAGAAGGAGTGGCCACAAAGCAATCAATGCAGTAGTCCGGGAATGGGGAATAGGGGCCGAGCACACGAAGCTGCACCTGGGCGGCGATCTTGTCGTCCTTTCTGCCCCTGGCCATGATCTCCGCCGCCGAATACTTCAGTCGGTTGTCAGACATCCAAGAACTCGGTGGCACCGTCTGCGGTTCGGTCCACGCAGCCCGCGGGGGGATGCCCCCTGAGTCGGGTTGCACACTCCCGGCCACCATCCGCGGGGTTGCCGTCGATGCTGCAGCTTCCTCCTCTGGAGTGAGAGTTTTCCCCTTCAGAGGCCCGTTGACATAGCAGGGGGCGGGCTGCTGCAGAGGGCGATGGTGTCCCTGCCACCTGCACGCAGGTGAGGAGTGGTTGGAAGGTAACGTTTGGGCCAAGACAGGCAGGTGTGGGATGTGACTGGACGCTGACACTACGCACCTCACAGTGTTGGCGGAGAACACCCACACGCCGTTCTGTGCGCATCTGAAACATGCCCTCTTGGCCGTATGACCGATGCTGGTAGTAAGCTTCTCCAGCCAGGGGATATCCCCCTCCACACAGCAGAGCACCGGCCAAACGGACAGTACCTCGCCCCCTGGCAGTGTGATTTTGATTGCCTCACCCCCAGCTCCTGCATTCAAGCCATCACATGGTGCGGGGGCCAGACACTACGTGATCGGGAACTGTACACATCACGCGGCAGTGGCCAGGCAGGCAAGGTGAGTGCGCGCCCCGATCATGCTTCTTGAAGAACGCCACCACGGACTCCAGAATGCTGGCCATGCATGTCGGCTCGGATGGACCCTCCACCACACCAAGGGGAATCCAGGCCTCATTAGTACATGCGAGCTGGGGCGGGAGATCAAGCAGGCGGATCCCCCCGATCGTGACGCCGTGCTGTTTGTTGACATACAGTTGTGCAGCATCCCCCCCTGCAAGTGAGTGGTGAGGCAACCAAGGGACACAATTCACTGCGTTTTCCAGTAAGCAGAGCGACAGAGATAGGGAGGGCTGCACAGCAGCAACGAGAAGGTGGCTCACCCGTGGGTGAGCAACTTGGGTGAGCCACGGATTCGCGATGTAATAAATCGTCAAAACGGCTCTAAAAGCTGCTCTGAACAGTCTGGAAGGTAGTCCACATTAAGCTGAAGTGAGCCTCATCGTTCTGGGCAGGATTGGACGCATTTTGGCTCGTCTGCGAGTGTCCTTGCATGGGAGGTATCATGGCGAATCGGGCTGGTTGCGCCCGCGCTTGGCACAAACCTCTCTCCCGATGCACTTTCAATGAACACAAATGTTACATTGTTGCTCTGCTGCGCGCCGATGTTACGTAACGACGTGATCGGGGCCGTCTGCCGTACGTGGGCTTGAGAGTGTTGCCTTTTGCGAGGCCCCGTGTCGCTGGCGCGGTAGACACTAGACACCGCCCGGAGGTCGATATGACTTGTTTACTCGATTGACATGTACATTGTGTCGTTTGCTCTCCCGTAACATGTCTGTGCCTGTGCCAATGGGCTCCTGTGCCGTGCCGCAGCTCGTTGCAGGCATGCTCGTATGTAGCAATTACTATTCGTTCTCTGCGATCTGCCTCGCTATGCACTGTACAAAATTCTGTTATTCAGCATCTGGTGTATCTCTGGGCTGGGATCGGGCTCGAAACATCAGCAAGGAGAATGCGGTGTGCGGCTCAGCTGCTTTCGGGAAGGGCGGGGAGGGTGGCAAGGATCATCAGACTTGCCGTAAGATCGCACAGTATCGTAAAGTATGTTCCAAAATTGTCATGCCTGTGATTTTGTGCCTGTTATCATGGTACTTGGTTGAGTTGTCATCACTGCCGGACGCGGCACCCATTCGAGTCTGCTACGCGTAGCAATGTGCGCCGGACTGCAAAATGACCACGTCAGCTATTTAGCTATCTAATGTGTTCATGTGTTTCCAGTCTGCGTGAACACTAGCATCAGATCAGTGATTTTGGTTACGTCGCCGCGCACACATGCCTTGTGACAGTGTGCGTTGGCATCAGTTGCTCCACATTATACGTACGTTTGATCATGCGATCTGCCACTGTGCCTAGTCAATGTTTGCGGCAGTGTCTGCGTCCAATTCGAAGCGTTGACATCTTGCTCACCCCCGTAGTGCGCACCCAAATGAGTCGCTCACGCCCTTTTTTGTGGCTCACCCTCCGGGTGCACCATGGAAGGTGCGCGACTTTTTAGCGGGTGCGCAACCAGGGTGTGCAAAACAGTGTACTGCGCTGTGCCATCTACCAAATCACTGATGCACTGCAACAAATAGTCATTGTCAACAACCATAGACATACAAATGGGTTACAATTGGCCCTCACAACCCATCCTGGCCCGCTGGCCTATCCACGCCCTCACTGCTGCTGCCTACGGCCCTGTGGTACATCACTTCACAGCACCGACCACCACAAGTCAGTGTCCCTCCAGTAGCGGCCCACTCTCGCATGACCCATTCCCATGCCCAGAATCGAGTGGCATGCACACATGAGTCTGCTGCATGATCCACTTGCACACTGCAATTGACAAGATGCCATACATGCAAAACCAAAAACCAAAGCCATCACAGAAGGCATGGCCCGGCTTTGATGAACTGAGGCCCGCAGTCACACAGGCGGACATGTGGATAAGGCAGCACTCACCAGGTCAATTGCGCGACTTCTTCCGGTAAGCAGAGTGGCACTTCCTCTGGCGCCGAGCCGGGCGTTTGGCTGAACCTGCAGCTTCTGGGGCAGGTAATGGGAGCCCCTGTCCTGACGTCTGGCCGTGGCCCTATGCTGGGGCCTGCACACATGCTAACATGGAGGTGTCACTGCATCACTGGTCATCCGTTCGTACTGGAAAGATCTGGACAGCTGGTCTGCGTACCGGTACATCCATGTCAACTGCAACGGTGACTTCACCGTGGGGTGCGTCTGTCTCGACCACTGTCTGGATATACTCTGCAGTATCCGTGGCATCGTCCTCAGGACACTCTTCAGTCGCTGGCTCATATTCTGGAATGGGAACTTTCCAGATTAGAAGTTTGTGGTACCTCTGGAAAAACTGGAGCCCGGAAGAGGATAACTCACCGGATGCTTGGAACAGCTTGAGCATGGTGAACTGCTCTTTGACGTGGAGGAGTGTCTTGTCCTGCTGGTGTTGTGGACAATGGCAAATGGCGACTCCTCGGTGTTGTCTGCGAGGAGGCCCCAGTTCTCCTGTGGCCATGAAACCATACTGTCGATTGTAGCCAAGTCAAGCTTTGGTCGTGGTAGACCTACAGCCTCAATACCGGTGTCTGTGAGGGTTGTGTCGTCCTTCAGAGTCCAAGAACATACAATCATAAGAGCCCGCAGCCCCTGCAGGAAACAGGGTGATCCTGGCGAATACTTGCAATCAAAATCCGCTGCATCGTTTGTTGAGGACACGGCACACCGGCCCTGTACTGTCAGCTGCGGCGAGGCCGTTCACCTCTGGTCTCATCCTTTCTCTGAATTGCTTGGACCTGTTCCAAGGTTCCCCAAAGATCTTGAGCAGATGAGCAAGACCATCGCAGATTGCTGCCACTTGGTTTGATGACAACTCCCATCATCACAAAAAAAAGCCTCCAGTTGTTCCCTACCTTTGTAGCTGGCCCAGGATAAGAATTTCAAGTTGTTGGACGCCCTGACCTTGCGCCTGTTGTGTCATATGTTTTGGAGAAGTTCCTGAACGCTGCTCTGGCCTCGATGGTCACGACGTCCTTCGATGTTCTTTGCCTGGGGGAGCGGCCACACCTCGTCATCATCATCAAATAGAATCTCGATCAATGACTTGAAAATGTGCGCGACTGTGTCATTGTGCAGTGACGGCATTTCCTTGACACTGTGGAATGGCCGCGTGGTCAATGTGTGAATCTTGCGTTCCAATACTGCTAGTCTTTCGCGGAAAAAATCTTCGAGAGAGTGGTTTATTTTCTTTCGAAGTGATACGCGGGCCTCTCTTTAGTCTACGATGAAAGCTATCTCAACTTGCTAACAGCTACAGGAGGTATGCTGTCCGACATGTTTACAGGATGACTAAGACTAGCCACTAAAAATAATACACGAGCTATTACAGAAGAACCATTTACGCTGCAGGGCTATGTATTCATTTGCAACGGGCCGCTTGGACGGCATAGACAAACGAATCTCCGTCATGCTCACGGTGAGCGGACTACAGATGCACGATCAATTCGTTGACACCGAACACACACTGAATGGCTGTATGATGCAAACATATACCCGGAATGTAGAGACGAGCATGCCCATTGCGAGAACGACAGTGGCGATGGTCAGCAAGGCTCCCGCCATGCACTGCGAAACAGACCTCGCTACCGGCCAGCGCATCAATCAAGTGTGCGTGACAACATTTCAAATCTAGTGATGTCATTTTCCTGCGAGACTTTTTACCCACAACCAACCAGAAGATGTAAAGTACAGCGCCATCATATTCGGTGCTGTGCAACCGACCTCGACATTGCGCACCCATACGAGCGGCTCACCCACGGGGGTGAGCTTCCGATTCCGGAAGTTCACGTCGCAGTACTATGAAGGCAAGCCACATTGTATCCCGCACGAACCAATGCCGGCGCTGACTATTGGATCGTAGAGAACTTAACAATTACCTCGCCGTGATGTCCCCGCTTCGCATGCCTCACCAGACGGGAACTCACCCAAAACAGTGGCTCACCCACCAGGGTGAGCCATAAATGGATAGCAACATGGATTTTGGCATCTTGGCCTCAGTCTGGACGGGCGGGGCTCACGTTTGATCAGATAAAGCAGGAATCTAGGCCATAGCATAGGAGCACATGAAGACAATGTAGTAATGTGAGATTGCCACACCCTCAGTATGCTCACCCTTGGGTATTGCACACCCATCCGGGTGAGCCAGCACTGCACACCAGCGCACCAAACATGCAACTCACAGAGCAAGCAGATTTGAGTTACAACAACTCAGAAAGGTCCAACAGCTATAGCGGGGTAACAGATCAGCCTTCAAAGCTTTATTGGAGCATTTCCTGCAACTTTAGCTTGTGGCTCATGTCATGATCTTACAAAGGCCCTGAACCAGGATGGTTCCAAGGCAGCTAGGCATGTGAGTGGCCTAGACAACACAAGCTTATGAGTTCAAGTAATAGGGAGTAAGCTGAACTAACTGTCACCATGCGAATTGATGCAGTCTTAAGTGCTAATACAATGCCCTAAAGTACCTATGAGAACGCCAGTCTTGCTTGATCTTGACTTGGTACTGCTTGACTTGAACTTGAATCTTGTATCTTGATATCTTTATTACTTGAAATGCACCATCTTACACTCCCTTTCAACACCGCACCGCACCGACGCCTTTGCTTCTCCTTACATGCTCATAACACAGAGCACTGCCTATTCTTCACTGTCAGCTCGGCACGTCACAACATAGAGGCCGTTCATCCCGATGTAATTGATAGTATTTTAATTTCGTTCTCAGCCCCAATCGGCCGAGCTTCCTCAAGGATGAGAAGGCTTATGAGCACTGCAACTACATCAAGCAGTGCAGAGACAAGCGTGCATCAGAGCTGATGGCACGGCTGAGCGCACAGTCGTGCATACATGCATGTGCAGACGGATGCACGCAGCGTGAGTGCATTTGCGCGCAGCTGCGCTGGCTCGAGCAACGCTAGCAACGAGCATGGCTCAGTAACATAGCAAGGCCACGACATTCATGTCATGATCTTACAAAGGCGCCGATGGGGCCAGCGTGCGCTAGCTCGTGAGCTGCGCCGCCGCGTGATCGGGCGGTGGCCGCATCGACATGCCTGCGGCGTGCAAGAGCTTCTCTAACACGTCCGTCACAGTCGTGCATCGGGCCACACGTTCTAAGTGAATTGGAAAGTGGCGCACTTCCTGACCTGGCACTTGGCGCGTTGTACGCAGGAAAGCCTGATTTTCAGATATGCTTTCGACAACAAATGGGCCTGTGACCGCATTTTTCTTGCCCAGTCCGCGTTCTAGGACATAAGCAAGGTCTCCAGCTTGCAATTTCCTCCCCCTCCTAGGCTCGCGAATGGCCAGAATGTGGGCTTGCCTGTCAGCATTACGTTGCTGCGAACGGAGGATGCGATCGTATACGCTCGCAGCCACACGCTCTGCGCGGGCGTCGCGCTCACGCACATAATCGTCCTCGGGCATGGCCGAAATCTTGATGGCTGCCATGCGGGGGTGCGCATCGCGCGCGCCCACCGGAGGCAGCAGCCGGAGGCGGTGTGCCATCACCAACTCATTCGGCGCATAACCGGTCACTGTATGCCGGCGTTGCATGTATTCCATGCGTGTCTGCGGAAGCAGCGCGGGCCAATCATGGATGGCACCGGCAACTTTCGCCGCCAACATGGTCTTCATCGTGCGCACGAGTCGCTCGACGGCGCCGTTGGACTGGGGATGGTACGCAGAGGTCTGGACGTGGTCAATGCCAAACCGTTCTAGCTGGTGCCGGAAGGCTCCAGCAAACTCTGTCCCGTTATCCGTGGTCACCCATTCCGGGATGCCGTAGCGCATGAACCAGAAGTCATGCACGGCACGAGCGACTGTGTCGGCACTCTTGTCTCTCATCGGCGCGAATTCCGCTGCCTTTGTGAAATAATCCACCATTAGGCACACATACCCTTGGCCGGTCTGTGCCGTGGACAAGGTGGCTTTGGTGCGCCCTGCCTTGCCACGCACTGGCGCCGCATTCACCTCACGGAGGTGAAACGGGCCAGCCAGGTCAATGTGCACATGGCAGAACGGCTTGCTCATGCGGGGAAGCTGCACATCTGCCACATGTTGCAATTCCAACCGCTTGACTTGGCAAGCATGGCACTGTTCAACATAAGCTGCTACATCTAGCTTGATGCCTTGCCAATGGTAGTGCTGATGCAGCACGGCCAGTGTTTGGCTCACGCCGGCATGTCCCATGCGATCATGATACGCTCCAATCAGTCCCCAGCGGAATTCCACAGGGGGCACTGCTAGCCACAAACGGTCGCCGGTGCGCAATTGCGTATGCTCGAGCAGCCATTCTGGGCGAGTCGGATGCAATCGCAAGGTGGCAGCCTTCTTACGGACTTTGCGTTTCAGCGCTTTGGGCATATCGGGGTGGAACACTGCTTCCGCCGCAGCACGCGCGTGCTGCGACGCTGCTTCCGGGTCGCGGTCACCGCTTGATGCATTGCAGTTCAAGGACTCGACCACTGCCCGCTCCTGTCGCTCAACATACGCACGTACCAAATCCACTAGATCTGGGTGGTGCGGATCTCCACACCGCGCAAACAAGATAGGGTCGTTGCGGCGGAGTTCGTCGACGTTGGAATACGCTTCATCGCATTGATGGCAGTGCCACGCTCCATCGGGTACCACAGACCGTCGGGGGTGCATACACTGCAGGTGGTATGGCCAGTTGCAGGTATCGCATAACACCATGTGAGCGTAACCCTCTGCAGCACCGCAAATGGTGCAGGGTTGCTTGTTCTTTGCTTGCGTGTCGCCCGATGACCACAGCTCCTGCAGGCTATACATGCACCATGACTGGGGATCGAACACATCATGGCCCTCGTCTTCAATATCAAGAACGCGGCCCTCGGTGGCAAAGGCCAGGTGACCAGCAACTGCGGTCACGCTGCCCGCTTCCATGTGGGAGTAGTGTCTCGACAGGTGGTCGGCCACAACATTTTGATCTCCCGGCAGGTATTCAACTTCATAGTCGAATTCTTGCAGGCGCATCGCCCATCGCTCTAGCTTAGAATTTTCGAAACGAGCCGTGGACAACCATTTCAAGGCCGCGTGGTCAGTGCGAACACGAAATTTGTAGCCGTGTAAATACGGTCTGAATTTTCTGGTGGCCCATACAAGGGCCAGGCACTCTCCTTCCGTGGGAGCATAATGGCTCTCAGCTTGGTTCAGAGATCTGCTAGAGTACGCTATGACATACTCTTTCTCTGCAGAGTCCGGATCTGCAGGATCCTCTGGCTGGATCTGGCTCAAAACCGCACCAACAGCTAGTTTGGACCAGTCTGTGGTGAGAATGAACGGTCGTTCTGGGTCTGGCATGCGTAAGCACGCCGGAGACACCAGGTCTGCTTTCAGCTGCTCAAAGGCGCGCTGGCATTCCTCAGACCAGATGAACTGCACGTTCTTTTTCAGCAGCGCCCTCAAAGGTGCTGACTTGTCCGCATACGCTTGTATGTGCTCGTGGAAATATCCAGTGGCACCCAAGAAGCTGCGAACGTCCGCAACATTTCGAGGCACCGGCAGCTTGTTTACCGCAGCCACTTTGTCAGGATCGGGCGCAATGCCGGCCTCACTGGCAATAGAGCCCAGTACTCGGCACTCCGCAGCTGCCCAGACGCATTTGGCATATTTAACCTTCAGACCTGACTTGCGCAGTCTCTCAAACACCCTGGCAAGAATGCTGAGGTGCTCCTGCCATGTCTTGGAGAAGATTGTGATGTCGTCTATGTAGACTGACACGCCTTTGATATCTCTCAGCACATGTGCCATGAGACGTTGGAAGGCAGCAGGCGAGTTGGAGAGACCCATAGGAGCCTTCGTCCAGACATAAACTTCTCCATCGGGGCCCGTAAAGGCCGTTTTGTGCTGATCCTGTTCGACCACTGGAAGGGCCCAGAATCCCCAGGTCAAATCCAGGGCTGTGAAGTATTTACAGCCGGACATGGATTGAAGCAGGTCACGGATATGCGGGAGGGCATGGTAGTCGCGCTTCGACACAGCATTCAATCTGCGGAAGTCTACGCACATACGCAGCTCGTCCGGCTTACGTGGCTTCGGCACAAATAGCACCGGAGAGAGAAAGTCGGTTGGACCGTCAGCTTTCTTTATAACTTCCTGTTGCAAGAGCAGGGAAACTTGCGTTCTGAAAGCTTCCAATTCTTTGTATGAGAGCCTGTAAGGCCTCTGCTTACATTTGGCACCTTCCTCCGTGGGAATCTGGAGGTAGAACTCCTTGTAATCCTCAGATAGGCACCCAATGTCATTAGGGTCCCAAGAGATCTGGTCCTTGTGCTTTTCAATCAGAGCTTGTAGCTCTTGAGTCTGCTCGTCTGTGAGCTGGTCGCTCGTGACTTGAGCTACCTCCGCTGTGGCACTGGCGAGTTGTGCTTTCTCGACCGCGGCTCGGCGGATAGACTCTTCTGTGCGCAATTGCCGTTGCCTAAGGTGATACTGAGTACGCCTACAGAATGTGCGGGGCACGCCTGAATGCTCCGCGCATGAAGCTGCTGCAGATTTCGGCAGTTCCGTGATATTATTTCCGGGAGGTGCAGCCTCGATCAGGATGCGGTGCTCCTCCGGAATTGCGCCAGGGTCAAAACCTAGCGCCTGGTCGTGTGAAGGGTCAGGCACACGTAACGAAGATTGTGTCGCAGTGTCCTCCCCCTCCTCAGGCATGTCACACATCGTGTGCGACCTGCAACACGAGTTGACGTGGGCGAACTCGTCACCCACTAAATCACCACCGTCGATGACTGGTGTAATAATAAAGGGCAAGCGCGGCTTGCAGAAAGCTTTGCTGCCTAAGGCCATATCCACAAGGGCACAACCCTGAGAGTCTATGGAACAGTTATATGTCCCCTTCGAAATGCTATCGAAAACACCCGCCAATGCAGCATTTGTGGGGGACGGGTCTTTAAACGAGCGGACCCAGCGCCGTGCAGACACTCTCAACTCAGTCATTGAGATGCATCGGTGACGGCTCCACTGAGTTGCGTGGGCGTGAGGCGTTTGCCGGTAACATTCCATGTCATCCAGGGGGTCTGGAGATGGAGAATCTGGCAGAACCCAGCATCAGCGGGGTCGCGGCCCCGAAACAGATTTTGAAGCCCTTTAGGGAAATACAGCCCATATCCTTTTGGCACGCCCAGGCAGATGGAAGTTACTCCCATTGACTGCGACAAAGGGTATGCCGGCGGATAGGGGGCATTGAATTTCCTGCGGAACCCAAGTCCGAGGACAACATCTGCCGGGGCGACGTCGACGAGCGTACAATACACTGGATAGCACGCACAACCAAGGCGCAAGTGAATTAGAACCATATGGTCATGCCGCGTCGCGTCCCCATGGAAACCAGTGAGGGTGACAGGCTGTTGCATTTTAACACCATGAGGTTTGCCAATGTCATGGTTGTCATTGAATGCAGGGTGACCCTTTTCCCAATCCGCTTTCTGCTTCTGCCAGGCAGATTTGGTGATGGTATTGAGTTCTGCGCCCTCATCGAAAGCGACTTTCAACCCCTGAGGGTGATTTGGCGCGCCGGCGCGGGGAACCTGAGATGTCAAGAACCCCGTGCACTTCCGCATTCCAGCGAACGGAACTTTAAAGTTTGTAGTCTTGCCCGGCACTTTTGTCAATTCTGCGCTGGAACAGAGTATCTTGGACCACCGAGCGCTGACACCGCTAGGGTCTGCGCACGTGGAAATGGCAGTAGCCAACACTTTCATCGTGTCCGGAGTGGCGCCGGCATGGGCAGTCACGACTCGACGGAGCGCGGCAGCCAGGACAGCATCAACGCGTTTGCGTGGGCCGTCGAGCGCATGAGCATCGTCCGCTTCACGCAGCGTCTCGGCAAGTTGCACAAGGAGCGTCACAAGTCGGTCATGCACAGCGAGCGCAGCCAGCTCTGCCAGAGAAAGGGTGACCGTGGACTGCAGAATTGCGCGGTACACACGCGTGGGCACTTTACGATCTGCCATTTCGCGACGGAACTCATCGAGGTGCGCTCGGCGCGCAGCGACTGTGTCGGAGTCTTGCTCATCACACACATCCCCGCGGTCCGCTTGCAAATTGGGCCGGCGTGCTGACGGCTTCCGCGCTAGGCGGGCTGGGTGCACTTCTTTGGCACCCACGGGAGGGGCAATGACCCCATCTTGAGAATTCTGAGCAAGAGCATCAGTAGTGCCGCCGTGCGAGCTGCTGGCGCTAGCAGGGGAGGGCGTCTTTGTGCGCTTGTTACGTCTGCCTTTGCGCCCCCCCGCCGTAGCTGCGCGGTCATCCGCGCCAGAGCGGGCAGCGGACTCCACCTTATTCGCAACAATCGGGAGTGCCGAAGGCGCGTCCTGGACAGGCGTGGGAGCCGTGGCGTCCAGACTCTTCAACGGCACTTCCACTGGGGGCTGCGCTGATATGGTACGAGGTTGCTCCTCAGGATCATATGAGCGTTCGCGGGCAGTAGGACTGAACTCAACTCTGCTGCGGGAGCGCGTGGCAGCAGCGACCGAAGCATGGCCCGGCTTTGCTGCCGGCTCCACGCTCGCTGCCAACATTTCACAATGGTCTTTAAGCGGCCACACGGTGGGCCCAACGGCTGGGGAGCGGCCGTGCTGGAGGGCATGCGAATTCACCGCTGCCACGACTGCAGTGGACATGTGCGCGCTCAGAGCATTGGTGTTGACTGACATATGTGGATCAGACGCCATCAGCATGTCAGGGGAGAAATCTTGCTGGACCGGTTGGTTCGCGTTTGGCTGGTCCCAAACCGGGCCAGGGGCGCGATCACCACGACCACCGCCACGGCCACGGCCGCGACCTCTGCCGCGCCCGGTGGGAGTGCCCCGCTCTGTCGGAGCTGAACCACTCGCGGCGACAGCCGCAGACGCAGCTACCGAGGGAGCACGCCGGGGCTGTGCTGAATGCTCGGCTTGCTCACGATCAAGCATATGGCACAACGCGCGAATGGGTTCTAGATCCCCCAAGTTATACTCGTCGGATGTCTCCGTGATGCCCTGCTCAAGCAAGTGTTTGCGAGCCACAGTATGGAAGACGCGACCGAGCGTGTCGGCGCGATGTGTACCCCCAAATAACGTTATGTACAGCGCCGGGGTAAGTTTGGCGCGCACGTTGTGCAATCTATACACACGCACATTATCGTCTATGTGACGCGTGAACAGCTTGTCCGGCTGTTGCATGTGCCGGTCTGGAAGCACAGTGAGGCTTGTCGCCAACTCCGAATGTTTGTCTTGGAAGTTGGACCGCACTAAACGCAGCAAGGTGTCCGGGGTGCGATTCGCATCGCTGGACGCGCTCAGGCGCACGTGGAATTCCACCGGGAACATGGCCAACAAGCGGTCATGTATCCACCTGTCCGACATCACCCCCGGCAACCGTGCAGCAAATGCGCGAAACTTTACAGAAGTCTCGTGGGCGCGTGCCAGCCAGTCACCAACGTCCGTGACGCCGTGCACAAATTGCAACGACTTGTCCACTAAAGTTTTCCCCCAAAACTCAGCCAAAGCTAGGCGTTTGGTAGGATTTTTCTCATCGTCCGCGGAATCAAGCATGGTCATGAGTTCTGTAACAGCGGCGTCCGAGGTGATACCAGCAGCGAACAACGAAGCTTTAGCCTCTGCCCGTGTGCCTGTGTCTTCCGCGTGGACGATCGCAGCTGCACCTGGTGCCGGTGGTTTTGATGCCGCGACAGGCACCGGATACGCACACGAGGCCTGCGAAGGCACACGCGGCGGCATCACCGCCGACACCGGAAGGTGGTGCGCTGGCGAGCCGGACGATGCACGGGGCAACCCACTAGTGAAGTCGAGCAGATCAATGTCTGTGACCAAAGGGGGCAGGCTGGTGCCGGATGCATATGGTGCGGACGTCGACGAGGACGAACCAGTGCTGACGTTGGCCAGTGCCTGAACTCGCGCGGACACCGCTGCCAGTACAGACCGGGACTCTGCCTGAGCGGTCGTTTCTGCCGCCGCAGCTCGTGAAAGAGTAGTGATGTCGTTTCGGAGAGCACGAATCTCCTCGAGCAATTCATTGTGCAAGTCACGGTGCCTATCCTCACTCTGCTGAAGGGCAATCCTGATGCTGGCTTGCTGCTCACTCACACGAGAAATAATGCCAGTATGCGTGGTGGCCTGCGCCAACAGTGTCTGAATGGACTGCGTTAACTCAGCGCGTGCAGCTTGTGAGTCCTGCACAATCGCACGCAGGAGCTCTTGCTGCGACATCTGATGTAGGGCAGCCATGCCAATTAATAGCCGTGTCTGGAGTAAGTGATGTTACACTTAGGACTAGCAGGCCGACTCGCCTGACCCTTCACCACTAGTTGGTTTCAGAGGGTGGTCCTTATAGACTATGAAGTAGTCGCGCTGGGCAGACCTGCCCCAATCACCGAAACCGATAGGCAACTCCGTCACTCGATCGAACAACTCAGGGCGGCTGCTCCGGATGGACTGCTGCCAATCCTCTGAGAGGCGCACGAAGTTGCGAGGTAGCGCGGTCCACGTCGCCCAGTCAAATATGCCGTCGGCGTTGACACGGGCGAAAGTTCCCGTCGCTGGAGCCGGGTGTTCGTCGCCTAACGTGGCCGGAGACGGCGACTGCCCCACACTCACGCGCGCTGGCGCCGGGGTTGAAGGCGGCTGCTGCGGCTGCGTAGAGCGCAAGTACCGCGGCGCCGACCGCGAACGCTCCTGCCGCTGAGGCTGCGGCTGCCGACGCTGCTGCGGCGACGGCCGAGGGCGCTGCGAGCGCGGCGGCGGCTCCTGCCGCGAGTGCGGCTGCGCAGGCGGCGGCGAACGACGACCAGCGAGCTCCCGTGATGGCGGGACCGGTCCAGAGCGCGTGTAATTGCCGCGCCTGTGCGATGACCTCGGGAGTACGCCCACGCTGCGGAGGTAGCCTCTGTAGTGGTCCAGATGCTGCAGTGTGGTGGTGCCCCGCTGATCCTAGAGTTGATACTGCGCGAGCTGGGCGTGAAGGAAACGCTGTGCTTGATCCGGGTGCTGCTGAAGCAGACGGCTGAGCGCGTTCCCCGCGAGATTCTCGCGCGCTGTACAGCACGCGGCTAGGTCAGCGCGGGGCGCAACGCAAGGGGCCAACGCACGCGGTAATCAATAGCTACGGCGAGGCCGCGAGTTAACTGTGTAGCTACAAACGCTCAACAGCCGGTGGCTGGAGCTCGCTAGCACAGACGCTATGATAGAAACACGGAGCACAGCTCAACGCGGCACGGAGCACAGCTCGACGCGAGGCACAATGCAAGGTTAGTTTGTGCGTGTTGTGATGCAAGT
This sequence comes from Ulva prolifera, assembly GCA_023078555.1. Classification (NCBI taxonomy): domain Eukaryota; kingdom Viridiplantae; phylum Chlorophyta; class Ulvophyceae; order Ulvales; family Ulvaceae; genus Ulva; species Ulva prolifera. The sequence continues at coordinate 8,486,882 of CM041199.1, forward strand.
GTAGTATGATATCTTGATGCTCGTGTGCACAGGTGCCGATGTCAGGGTGCCACCGTGACGCTGCTATCACAAGTAATAGGGTTCAATGATGACCCCTATGCGATGACACCTAGATTACGGTGCGAGTGAGCGTGCGGTAATGCACAGCAGTGCGGCAAGCACAATGATGCACAACAAAGGCTGCAACAATCACAGATGTTTGCAGTGTCAATGCGTTTGTATGATTCGTGACAAATCGAGGCAGGTGAGGCTAACGGGGCTCGATGAGAGAGCACGTCGAGCGCCCGGGCCAGCCGTACACACTGCACTCGAGGACTCTAGGAACAAGTGAACACGCAGGGCAGCTGTCCATGCAGTGCATGCAGCAGTTCACGGCGCGGCGATGCTAGCGGACGCGGGTGCGTGCACAAGAAGGTCGGGTGTGCGGCTCGATCGACTCTCGCTCGCTACTCAGCAACGCATACCTGGACGAGCAGCATCTGATTGTTTGAAAGGTCCTGGCATGTTGTAATTTTCTCTTGTAGCTCCACCAAACCTGCTCAAAGACTGCTCAAAAATTCAGAAGGAACCGACCTCCGGTCACACAAACAGCGATCGCATACGCACTTTCAAGTTCCAGCCACCAAAAAGCCGAGCTTCCTCAAGGATGAGAAGGCTTATGAGCACTGCAACTACATCAAGCAGTGCAGAGACAAGCGTGCATCAGAGCTGATGGCACGGCTGAGCGCACAGTCGCGCATGCATGCATGTGCAGACGGATGCACGCAGCGTGAGTGCATTTGCGCGCAGCTGCGCTGGCTCGAGCAATGCTAGCAACGAGCATGGCTCAGTTACATAGCTAGGCCACGACATTCACCCTCCATTGGCGCACCCACCGGGATGGCTCACCCAGGTGAGGCAATGTCACCGTAGTCACTGTGTGAACACACCGAGACCGAAAAGCAGTACGACTTCCCCGGCCTCTGGCTTTGTAATCTTGTTCCCATATGCTTTGTCCAGGGCCTTTCCTGCTGGGGAGTTGATGAAGCTGGTCTTGTCCTCGATCGCTGCTGCCCTGGCTTCTTGGATGCTCATCAGCAGCCCCGGTTGCAGCAGGAGGTCCTTCAGTGAGGCCTCTTCACCAAAGTAGAAACAGAGCGGACTGGGACACCATTTCCCGTGAGGTCGACATCGAACCGTGGCTGTGTACATCCAGGTGTGCCACAGGTGTCCTCCAAGTGATGCTGATGGTCACTTGGATCAAGCTCAGGAAACAGTTCCCAGCACTGGGGACAAACGTGCCGCGTCACAGACGACACATCCGGGACATCCAACACTGCCTTGACGAGGTGGAACGAGGGTGGGAAAAAGTTGCCATCAGGTAGCAGGAGGTAATGTATGAACCTGCACCACGTATCGACGACCACGTCTTGTATGCGAAAGAGGCTCTTCAACTGCGCAATCCACATGCACACTGTAAGTACGGTGAGGACGCTCCCGGTGTATATGTGTTTCATTCGTTGCTCATGCCACCAGGCTCCTGAGCCCTTCCGGGCCCCGGTGGTGGGGGGGGGGGGGGGGGGGGGGGGGCTGTCGACGTCATCGTCCTGCAAGAGGGAGACACATGCCACATGGTCGATCAGCACGCCAGGGGAGACACGACGTAACAGACCGATGTTAAAGTTGCCACACCTCGGACCCGTCCGTGCTGTATTCTGATTCGGACGAGGAGGGGATGGAGGAAGCGTCTGAGAAGTAGGAGTCCGAGTCTTTTTCCCGGGCAAGGTACTCAGCCTCGTCGATGTCGGAGGGTGGGGGCAGCTGTAACATCACGCGAATGAGTGCAGTAGCTGCAGATGCAGGTATGGGCAGCCGCACCGCCCGGCCTGGGTCCACAGCGGGCCCACACATGGCCCACATCAGTCACTGTCAGACCAAACACCAGCAGGCAAGGCACGCGGGCCTAGAGCACCGGGATGCATGGAGGGGTTCGCACAGCGAAGAGGTCGTCAGAGTTGGCGGGATGGTTGGGGTGGCAAGCCAGCGCAGGGGGTATGGGCTGTGGCGAAGAGGGGCCAGCCCCATCGGGAACCCCGCTGACGTCAGCCCCAAGGGTAGCGGAGGAGAATGGCGTAGGTGGCCGCGAGGATGGACCTGCCCCATCGTGGCCACCAGCGGCTCCCGGGGCACGGGGCGCGGCGGCCCTCCTCAGGCGCTTATGACAAGGCTCATAGTGGTTTTGAGCGGTGGTATGTCTGATGAACTTCTCACCACAGGCTTGACACTGGAATTTAAGTGTCTCCTTCCCCACACGCTCTGGACGGAGTAGACGCTTACAGTTAACCTCTCCAATCAAGGCATCGACCTCATCCCTCGTCCTTCTGGATGCGGCCATCTTCAGCGGCCGGCATAAAAGGGTGGAAAGGCTACCTGAGTCTCTGGCACCTACTGTGCGGACAACCGCATTCAGGTCGAAAGAGTACAGCGACACGTACACAGAACGCCTGGCCGCCACGGCGACGGGACGTGCGCCGGGATATCGAGGCAGACCGGTATTCGAAAGCAGACACCGCAACGACGCTTGACTGCCTTACCAGTGAAAGCGCGGCACAGCACAGCATGTCAGGACAATTATGTGTGATACTGATTCACAATAACACCTACTGCCGTTGCGTATCTTACTGTCTAAACATCTACGTCGACTACCGCAGTATGACCAACCTGCAGTTTAAATTTCTTCGCGCCTCGCCGGTCGTGATCGAGCAAGAAGTTGTAGATGATGTAGAGGTCGGAGGAGGGATGCTCGATGTGCTGGTGAGCAACGTATGGAGCAGAGGCGCCGGCGTCGACGGTTTTACTCTGGCGTCTTCCGTTGACAAGGACAGCACCGTAGACATCGACAGTCAAGAAAAACTGAAGACTTGCGTGTTGTACTTCTTCAAGAAAGGCACCATAGCCGGTGTGCTTGTGTCGCCCGTGCTCGTTAAGCCGCTGGGGAAAGGGAGAGGGGGCTTTGCAGCAGCGCCGACAGCGCAGGGCACTGCCTGTTCCACCGCCACGGCTGCGTGCGGCGAGGATCACGAGAAGTGGGAGCGGATGAAGGATGGGGTGCTGATGTGGACGGCAGGGATGGAGAAAGTAGTCGCTCGCATGGCGGAGGCTGACACAGAAGGAAAGCTGGTGAATGCACTCGTCAACGAGGAGGCCTCAGCAGACGAGAGGATGTTCCCAGGCAGCTTTCTGACGAGATTTTACGCGGACGCGCTGAGGAATGCAGCAGCAGGGGTGCGACAGCCATGTCAGAATAACAACGTGCTTGGAACATGTCGTCCGCGGTCAGCCCTCCAGCACCTGTGGCTGCCGACCTATTGTTTGAGCTCCTGACTCCGGTCCGTGATAATATATGCGTGCTGTATTTACTGACAGATGTTGTGTACATGACGGAAAAACTGGCGCAGCTTACGTCGCTGCGAGGAATATCAGCAGCGCTTTCTACAGTCAGATTGGCTGTCTGAGCAACAAGAACAAACAGTGCGCTGCGCAGGATGCTTAAGTTTCCAACTTGTTTTGATGCAGCTGTGGTGTTGCATCCCGGGCCCGATATGGGCAGCCTGAGGGGCGTTTGCCGAGTGTGCAGGAAGTTTCCGGGACGGGCGTATGACCACAACATAGCGATGCAAAGGAAGGAATCGTATCGTAAAGCTCCCCATCTGCTTGCGGCACTGCACAAGTCTACACAATCCAAGGCACGTCCTTCTCCTTGGTAGGGGCTGGAGTGGCCATTCGCCGAATGGCCACTCTGTGCGGTGTCATGCATTGTCTTGCACTGCACGCGGCTGGAGTAGCCATTCGCCGAATGGCCACTCTGTGCGGTGTCATGCATTGTCTTGCACTGCACGCGACGTACCAAGAGCCTGTGCAGTTCACCATTAGAGGAGACCGGACCCCAATAGACCACGAACCCTTGAAAACGCCTGAGGCATGGGCAATGGAGGACGGCGTGTATGTGTGCGAAAATCTCGTGGCAATCACTGGGGCCCGACGCGCTATCGAAGGGACCGCAGACTCGCCCATGAAGCCTGGCAAGAGACCAAGAAAGAGCGGGAAGGTACTTCCACCTGACACCCTGTTCTGACTACGCCACTGATGTGTTCTACCCGTGACATCGACCGAGACAAGCAGGCGCGCCTGCAGGCACATACCGCAAACAAGGCATCGAGACAGGGAGGTCATCCCAACACAGGACGGCGCAAGGTGCTCGACAATCTGCCATCCCCACCACGAGCGCTTCGGCGACGATCAAGGGCAGACCAATCAGTTCATGATAACAGTGATCAGCAGCCGGAAACGGACGAGGCAGATCCCGCCGCGTCGGATGAAGAGGCCGAACCTGATCAGCCTGCGGACGCACGCAGCCCCTCACCGGAGATGGAAGTGCAAGCAATAGCACCGGTACGGCTTCTCCAGCTAACTGCTTGTGTCTGAGATCTCTGTCCGTGGGTAATTGCCCCGTCCAATACCCTGCCAGCTGGAAGAGCTCTTGCGCGATGCAGAAGTCGCAAGACGCGATCGCGAGGCGAAAGGCCAAGGCCGACAAGAAGGCTGACGAAGAAGCACGTGACGAGTTGAAGAAAAAGATTGAGGAGTACGAAACTCGGCTGGCGGCATATCGGCCCACGAGCAAGAAACCGGAAGTGCAGAAACTAAAAGCTGATATTGCGCTATTCACGGTACGTCAATCTTGATTCGATACAGTTGATACTACATTTAACACCAAAGTCTGTATTAAAATCAATGTTTGCATATGAGTAACCCATACGACGAATGGATCCCAGGTGGTCTGGGAGAAACAGAATAATGCCGCAGACTCATGCATCTGGTCATGCGTGCAGGCGGAGTCGGTTAAGATTCAAGACTCCGTATTGCTTCACTAGTAGCGAAGGCACTTCGGTCAATATTGATTAATCGTCCAACATAGGTCCTCTGCCCGGTCGGGTTCATATCATGTTACAGGATGTTGAGTGTCCCTGTAGCAGTGAATGTATGCTCTGACTCGAGGTGAATGTGGGAAGTGCAGGCAATGTAAGCACACACATCACACTGATTCAGGCAAGCTGCCAATTCCAGACCCGTGTTCACGTTCCCCAACTGGTCAACACTGGATTCCCAATCAAAGCACGTGCGTGCACGCCGAACACAACACCATGTACATGTCAGTTGATGCAACCCACGCCCAGCAAGCTCTCGGCGACTCATTGATCGGTGTCTACAAGTGCACTTGTTGAGTCACGAATGTTTCAGTGTCCACGATTAACGAACCATTCGTGACATGCCCCGCGAGATGTCACAAGCCGCACGTCAGAAATCACCATGGACTACGGCCCAGCCTACGCTGTCCGTCGCCCCCTGTCGGACGCCATACGTATGCGAGCCGGATCAGGCAGTTTATGCAAATCTCCGTTCTCCGTCCGTCGGACGGCCAACGGATCCGTGATTTCCTCCGCTCATTGTCCGATGCGGCTCCTAAGTGAGGCTGAAGGCAACCAGCGTTGCCCTGTGACTCACCGGACGGGAAACGGAACATGCTGCCTACCTCTTTAACGTCGCCCCGATAGTCCGTGCAACATACGTCCGGCCTCCACCGATTCTCCGAAGGCTCTCCAACTGCCCCTCCGCACACGCTACGTCAGCTCTCCGATTCACAGTGTCGCCATTCTTCTAGTGCCGTGTGGAGTGACTGCGTGGAGTGACCAAGCGCGTGTGGAGTGTCCGTGTGGAGTGTACGTGTGAAGTGCCCAAGTCCGTGTGGAGTGTCCGTGTGGAGTGTACGTGTGGAGTGACTGACTCCGTGTGGAGTGTCCGTGTGGAGTGCCCAAGTCCGTGTGGAGTGTCCGTGTGGAGTGTCCGTGTGGAGTGACCGAGTCCGTGTGGAGTGGCCGTGTGGAGTGACCGTGTGGAGTGTACGTGTGGAGTGACCGAGTCCGTGTGGAGTGTCCGTGTGGAGTGTACGTGTGGAGTGACCGAGTCCGTGTGTAGTTGCCGTGTGGAGTGTCCGTGTGGAGTGACCGTGTGGAGTGACCGAGTCCGTGTGGAGTGTCCGTGTGGAGTGTCCGTGTGGAGTGTACGTGTGGAGTGACCGTGTCCGTGTGGAGTGTTCGTGTGGATTGTACGTGTGGAGTGCCCAAGTCCGTGTGGAGTGACCGTGTGGAGTAACCGTGTGGAGTGACCGAGTCCGTGTGGAGTGGCCGTGTGGAGTGGCCGTGTGGAGTGACCGTGTCCGTGTGGAGGGTCCGTGTGGAGTGTACGTGTGGAGTGACCGTGTCCGTGTGGAGTGTACGTGTGGAGTGTACGTGTGGAGTGCCCAAGTCCGTGTGGAGTGTCCGTGTGGAGTGTCCGTGTGGAGTGACCGTGTGGAGTGTACGTGTGGAGTGACCCAGTCCGTGTGGAGTGTCCGTGTGGAGTGGCCGTGTGGAGTGTCCGTGTGGAGTGACCGTGTGGAGTGACTGAGGCCGTGTGGAGTGTCTGTGTGGAGTGACTGTGTGCAGTACCCAAGCCCGTGTGGAGAGTCCGTGTGGAGTGTACGTGTGGAGTGACCGAGTCCGTGTGGAGTGTCCGTGTGGAGTGTACGTATGGAATGACCGAGTCCGTGTGGAGTGACCGTGTGGAGTGGCCGTGTGGAGTGTCCGTATGGAGTGACCGTGTGGAGTGACCGTGTCCGTGTGGAGTGTCTGTGTGGATTGTCCGTGTGGAGTGCCCAAGACCGTGTGGAGTGTCCGTGTGGAGTGTCCGTGTGGAGTGACCGAGTCCGTGTGGAGTGTCCGTGTGGAGTGGCCGTGTGGAGTGTCCGTATGGAGTGACCGTGCGGAGTGACTGAGGCCGTGTGGAGTGTCTGTGTGGAGTGACTGTGTGGAGTTACCAAGCCCGTGTGGAGTGTCCGTGTGGAGTGTCCGTGTGGAGTGACCGACTCCGTGTGGAGTGGCCGTGTGGAGTGTCCGTGTGGAGTGACCGTGTGGAGTGACCGAGTCCGTGTGGAGTGGCCGTGTGGAGTGTACGTGTGGAATGACCGAGTCCGTGTGGAGTGTCCGTGTGGAGTGTACGTGTGGAGTGACCGACTCCGTGTGGAGTGTCCGTGTGGAGTGTACGTGTGGAGTGCCCAAGTCCGTGTGGAGTGTCTGTGTGGAGTGTCCGAGTGGAGTGACCGAGTCCGTGTGGAGTGGCCGTGTGGAGTGACCGTGTGGAGTGTACGTGTGGAGTGACCGTGTCTGTGTGGAGTGTTCGTGTGGATTGTACGTGTGGAGTGCCCAAGTCCGTGTGGAGTGACCGTGTGGAGTAACCGTGTGGAGTGACCGAGTCCGTGTGGAGTGGCCGTGTGTAGTGACCGTGTCCGTGTGGAGGGTCCGTGTGGAGTGTACGTGTGGAGTGACCGTGTACGTGTGGAGTGACCGTGTCCGTGTGGAGTGTCCGTGTGGAGTGTCCGTGTGGAGTGACCGTGAGGAGTGTACGTGTGGAGTGACCCAGTCCGTGTGGAGTGTCCGTGTGGAGTGGCCGTGTGGAGTGTCCGTGTGGAGTGACCGTGTGGAGTGACTGAGGCCGTGTGGAGTGTCTGTGTGGAGTGACTGTGTGGAGTACCCAAGCCCGTGTGGAGAGTCCGTGTGGAGTGTACGTGTGGAGTGACCGATTCCGTGTGGAGTGTCCGTGTGGAGTGTACGTGTGGAATGACCGTGTCCGTGTGGAGTGTCCGTGTGGATTGTACGTGTGGAGTACCCAAGTCCGTGTGGAGTGTCCGTGTGGAGTGTCCGTGTGGAGTGACCGAGTCCGTGTGGAGTGTCAATGTGGAGTGGCCGTGTGGAGTGTCCGTATGGTGTGACTGAGGCCGTGTGGAGTGGCCGTGTGGAGTGTCCGTGTGGAGTGACTGTGTGGAGTGACTAAGGCCGTGTGGAGTGTCCGTGTGGAGTGACTGTGTGGAGTGACCAAGCCCGTGTGGAGTGTCCGTGTGGAGTGTCCGTGTGGAGTGACCGAGTCCGTGTGGAGTGGCCGTGTGGAGTGTCCGTGTGGAGTGACCGTGTGGAGTGACTGAGGCCGTGTGGAGTGTCTGTGTGGAGTGACTGTGTGGAGTGACCAAGCCCGTGTGGAGTGTCCGTGTGGATTGTCCGTGTGGAGTGCCCAAGACCGTGTGGAGTGTCCGTGTGGAGTGTCCGTGTGGAGTGACCGAGTCCGTGTGGAGTGTCCGTGTGGAGTGGCCGTGTGGAGTGTCCGTATGGAGTGACCGTGCGGAGTGACTGAGGCCGTGTGGAGTGTCTGTGTGGAGTGACTGTGTGGAGTGACCAAGCCCGTGTGGAGTGTCCGTGTGGAGTGTCCGTGTGGAGTGACCGACTCCGTGTGGAGTGTCCGTGTGGAGTGTACGTGTGGAGTGCCCAAGTCCGTGTGGAGTGTCCGTGTGGATTGTACGTGTGGAGTGACCGATTCCGTGTGGAGTGTCCGTGTGGAGTGTATGTGTGGAGTGACCGTGTCCGTGTGGAGTGGCCGTGTGGAGTAACCGTGTGGAGTGACCGAGTCCGTGTGGAGTGGCCGTGTGGAGTGGCCGTGTGGAGTGACCGTGTCCGTGTGGAGGGTCCATGTGGAGTGTACGTGTGGAGTGACCGTGTCCGTGTGGAGTGTACGTGTGGAGTGTACGTGTGGAGTGCCCAAGTCCGTGTGGAGTGTCCGTGTGGAGTGTCCGTGTGGAGTGACCGTGTGGAGTGTACGTGTGGAGTGACCCAGTCCGTGTGGAGTGTCCGTGTGGTTGCCGTGTGGAGTGTCCGTGTGGAGTAACCGTGTGGAGTGACTGAGGCCGTGTGGAGTGTCCGTGTGGAGTGACCGAGTCCGTGTGGAGTGTCCGTGTGGAGTGGCCGTGTGGAGTGTCCGTATGGTGTGACTGAGGCCGTGTGGAGTGTCTGTTTGGAGTGTCCGAGTGGAGTGACCGAGTCCGTGTGGAGTGGCCGTGTGGAGTGACCGTGTGGAGTGTACGTGTGGAGTGACCGTGTCTGTGTGGAGTGTTCGTGTGGATTGTACGTGTGGAGTGCCCAAGTCCGTGTGGAGTGTCCGTGTGGAGTGTCCGTGTGGAGTGACCGTGTGGAGTGTACGTGTGGAGTGACCCAGTCCGTGTGGAGTGTCCGTGTGGAGTGGCCGTGTGGAGTGTCCGTGTGGAGTGGCCGTGTGGAGTGTCCGTGTGGAGTGACCGTGTGGAGTGACTGAGGCCGTGTGGAGTGTCTGTGTGGAGTGACTGTGTGGAGTACCCAAGCCCGTGTGGAGAGTCCGTGTGGAGTGTACGTGTGGAGTGACCGATTCCGTGTGGAGTGTCCGTGTGGAGTGTACGTGTGGAGTGACCGTGTCCGTGTGGAGTGTCCGTGTGGAGTGTCCGTGTGGAGTGACCGAGTCCGTGTGGAGTGTCCGTGTGGAGTGGCCGTGTGGAGTGTCCGTATGGAGTGACCGTGCGGAGTGACTGAGGCCGTGTGGAGTGTCTGTGTGGAGTGACTGTGTGGAGTGACCAAGCCCGTGTGGAGTGTCCGTGTGGAGTGTCCGTGTGGAGTGACCGACTCCGTGTGGAGTGTCCGTGTGGAGTGTACGTGTGGAGTGCCCAAGTCCGTGTGGAGTGTCTGTGTGGAGTGTCCGAGTGGAGTGACCGAGTCCGTGTGGAGTGGCCGTGTGGAGTGACCGTGTGGAGTGTACGTGTGGAGTGACCGAGTCCGTGTGGAGTGTCCGTGTGGAGTGGCCGTGTGGAGTGTCCGTGTTGAGTGACCGTGTGGAGTGACTGAGGCCGTGTGGAGTGTCTGTGTGGAGTGACTGTGTGGAGTGACCAAGCCCGTGTGGAGAGTCCGTGTGGAGTGTACGTGTGGAGTGACCGATTCCGTGTGGAGTGTCCGTGTGGAGTGTACGTGTGGAGTGACCGTGTCCGTGTGGAGTGTCCGTGTGGAGTGTACTTGTGGAGTGACCGTGTCCGTGTGGAGTGTCCGTGTGGATTGTCCGTGTGGAGTGCCCAAGACCGTGTGGAGTGTCCGTGTGGAGTGTCCGTGTGGAGTGACCGAGTCCGTGTGGAGTGTCCGTGTGGAGTGGCCGTGTGGAGTGTCCGTATGGAGTGACCGTGCGGAGTGACTGAGGCCGTGTGGAGTGTCTGTGTGGAGTGACTGTGTGGAGTGACCAAGCCCGTGTGGAGTGTCCGTGTGGAGTGTCCGTGTGGAGTGACCGAGTCCGTGTGGAGTGGCCGTGTGGAGTGTACGTGTGGAATGACCGAGTCCGTGTGGAGTGTCCGTGTGGAGTGGCCGTGTGGAGTGTCCGTGTGGAGTGACCGTGTGGAGTGACGCAGGCCGTGTGGAGTGTACGTGTGGAGTGACCGATTCCGTGTGGAGTGTCCGTGTGGAGTGTCTGTGTGGAGTGACTGTGTGGAGTGACCAAGCCCGTGTGGAGTGTCCGTGTGGATTGTCCGTGTGGAGTGCCCAAGACCGTGTGGAGTGTCCGTGTGGAGTGTCCGTGTGGAGTGACCGAGTCCGTGTGGAGTGTCCGTGTGGAGTGGCCGTGTGGAGTGTCCGTATGGAGTGACCGTGCGGAGTGACTGAGGCCGTGTGGAGTGTCTGTGTGGAGTGACTGTGTGGAGTGACCAAGCCCGTGTGGAGTGGCCGTGTGGAGTGGCCGTGTGGAGTGACCGTGTCCGTGTGGAGGGTCCGTGTGGAGTGTACGTGTGGAGTGACCGTGTCCGTGTGGAGTGTACGTGTGGAGTGTACGTGTGGAGTGCCCAAGTCCGTGTGGAGTGTCCGTGTGGAGTGTCCGTGTGGAGTGACCGTGTGGAGTGTACGTGTGGAGTGACCCAGTCCGTGTGGAGTGTCCGTGTGGAGTGGCCGTGTGGAGTGTCCGTGTGGAGTGACCGTGTGGAGTGACTGAGGCCGTGTGGAGTGTCTGTGTGGAGTGACTATGTGGAGTACCCAAGCCCGTGTGGAGAGTCCGTGTGGAGTGTACGTGTGGAGTGACCGATTCCGTGTGGAGTGTCCGTGTGGAGTGAACGTGTGGAGTGACCGTGTCCGTGTGGAGTGTCCGTGTGGAGTGTCCGTGTGGAGTGACCGAGTCCGTGTGGAGTGTCCGTGTGGAGTGGCCGTGTGGAGTGTCCGTATGGAGTGACCGTGCGGAGTGACTGAGGCCGTGTGGAGTGTCTGTGTGGAGTGACTGTGTGGAGTGACCAAGCCCGTGTGGAGTGTCCGTGTGGAGTGTCCGTGTGGAGTGACCGAGTCCGTGTGGAGTGGCCGTGTGGAGTGTCCGTGTGGAGTGACCGTGTGGAGTGACCGAGTCCGTGTGGAGTGGCCGTGTGGAGTGTACGTGTGGAATGACCGAGTCCGTGTGGAGTGTCCGTGTGGAGTGGCCGTGTGGAGTGTCCGTGTGGAGTGACCGTGTGGAGTGACGCAGGCCGTGTGGAGTGTCTGTGTGGAGTGACTGTCACTAGGAGAATGGTGACATTCCGCCGCGGAACCGTAGGCGTTCCGCTGACAGAGGAACGTTCCTACGAGGCTCTCGACCTTCCGCCCGCGTCCGTATGTTTCACAAGGAACGATCGTGGCGGAATGTCCTATGGCTTCCTTGGTGGCCGCGGAATGTCCTATGGCTTCCTTGGTGGCTGCGGAATGTCCTATGGCTTCCTCGGCAACAGCGCTGACATGATTGTGTGCTCTTCCATAGCGCGAGACAGGCCAATCAGTCTCCGCAGATGAAAAGCACTGGAAATCCATTGCGTACTGAGGCGAACGCAGCTGCGCACAAATAAAAACATTACAAACGAGCACATGGAAGAAGACACACATCAAAGAAGCTGCGCCCATGTACGTCCAGCGGTCCGACTGCTCAGAGTTTGAGCTGGAACAGGTTTACAAAAGAGTTAACGGAGAAGACATACATGCATGTACGCCAAAGGATATTGAAATGGATTGAGCACTCATGCCTGCAGATCCGATGCCCACGTAAGACGAGGACGCGCCTGACAAGTTGGTGCTACTCTCCTTTAGGTGGTCAAGCATGGACCGCGTTCAGAGGAGACAAATGGCGTGCTCCTGTCGCTGAGTGGTCAGTGTGGCACCGTCCATTCCGGTCTGAATCGATGCACGTGTGCCCAGTCAGCAACATCGTGGAATGGTCGGTGCCTCACCGACCATTACGGCCCAGTCAGCAACGTCGTGGAATGGTCGGTGCCTCACCGACCATTACGGGGTCGAGTAATGCATGCGCTAGTCACCACTGCAGTGTCGATGGATAGCCCACGAGCATTGCATCTCGCCATCAACGATCTCTGGAGCGAGTATAGTACCAACGGAGCATCTTCCCACAGCAATGTAAGCCAATTCATATGAGCTATTATAAGCGTCCGGAGTCTCTCGTCGGCGTCGATATCGTCTCATGATAATGCATTTCTAGTTTATTTGAATCGACTCTCTTTGTATTTCTCTGGTACTGTCCTGACGTGCAGGGAGGCTAGCTGAAGGTTGACAGCATGTGGCACGAATAATGCTTGCGATTCATTTGTATAGCGTGGCATAACATGTCTGGCGTGGGTGGTGAGGGCGCTGCAGCTGTGGCCTGTCTTTAAGGCGATGGTCAGCCTGATCCTGGCGTGGCAGCACCCAGACATGAAGGGGGCAGAGGGCATAACAACACAGAAACACCAAGTGCCACTGTGATTCGGCAACGATGGGCAGCATCACTTTCAACCCCACTTCACCGTGTGCGGGGGCAGAGGGGGTAGCAGCACAGAACCATCAAATGCCGGTGAGCTGCGGCAGCGATAGGCAGCATCACTGTCAACCCCACTGCACCGCGTGCGGGGGCAGAAGGGGTAGCAGCACAGAACCATCAAGTGCCGGTGAGCTGCGGCAGCGATGGGCAGCATCACTGTCACCCCCGCTGCACTGCGTGCGGGGGCAGAGGGGGTAGCAGCACAGAACCATCAAGTTCCGTGGTGCTGTGGCTGCGATGGGCAGCATCACTTTCACCCCCACTTCACCGTGTGCGGGGGCAGAGGGGGTAGCAGCACAGAACCATCAAGTGCCGGTGAGCTGCGGCAGCGATAGGCAGCATCACTGTCAACCCCACTGCACCGCGTGCGGGGGCAGAGGGGGTAGCAGCACAGAACCATCAAGTGCCGGTGAGCTGCGGCAGCGATGGGCAGCATCACTGTCACCCCCGCTGCACTGCGTGCGGGGGCAGAGGGGGTAGCAGCACAGAACCATCAAGTTCCGTGGTGCTGTGGCTGCGATGGGCCACATCACTGTCACTCCCACTGCACTGCGTGCGGGGGCAGAGGGGGTAGCAGCACAGAACCATCAAGTGCCGGTGAGCTGCGGCAGCGATGGGCAGCATCACTGTCACCCCCGCTGCACTGCGTGCGGGGGCAGAGGGGGTAGCAGCACAGAACCATCAAGTTCCGTGGTGCTGTGGCTGCGATGGGCAGCATCACTTTCACCCCCACTTCACCGTGTGCGGGGGCAGAGGGGGTAGCAGCACAGAACCATCAAGTGCCGGTGAGCTGCGGCAGCGATAGGCAGCAACACTGTCAACCCCACTGCACCGCGTGCGGGGGCAGAGGGGGTAGCAGCACAGAACCATCAAGTGCCGGTGAGCTGCGGCAGCGATGGGCAGCATCACTGTCACCCCCGCTGCACTGCGTGCGGGGGCAGAGGGGGTAGCAGCACAGAACCATCAAGTTCCGTGGCGCTGTGGCTGCGATGGGCCACATCACTGTCACTCCCACTTCACCGTGTGCGGGGGCAGAGGGCATAACAACACAGAAACACCAAGTGCCACTGTGATTCGGCAACGATGGGCAGCATCAATGTCACCCCCGCTGCACTGCGTCGGGGGGCAGAGGGGGTAACATCACAGAAACATCAAGTGCCGGTGAGCTGCGGCAACGATGGGCAGCACCACTGTCACCCCCACTTCACCGTGTGCGGGGGCAGAGGGGGTAACAGCACAGAAACACCAGGTGCCACTGTGCTGCGGCAACGATGGGCAGCACCACTGTCAACCACGCTGCACTGCGTGGGGGGGCAGAGGGGGTAACAGCACAGAAACACCAGGTGCCACTGTGCTGCGGCAACGATGGGCAGCACCACTGTCAACCACGCTGCACTGCGTGGGGGGGCAGAGGGGGTAACAGCACAGAAACCCCAGGTGCCACTGTGCTGCGGCAACGATGGGCAGCACCACTGTCAAACCCGCTGCACTGCGTGGGGGGGCAGAGGGGGTAACAGCACAGAAACACCAGGTGCCACTGTGCTGCGGCAACGATGGGCAGCACCACTGTCAAACCCGCTGCACTGCGTGGGGGGGCAGAGGGGGTAACAGCACAGAAACACCAGGTGCCACTGTGCTGCGGCAACAATGGGCAGCACCACTGTCAAACCCGCTGCACTGCGTGGGGGGGCTGAGGGGGTAACAGCACAGAAACACCAGGTGCCACTGTGCTGCGGCAACGATGGGCAGCACCACTGTCAACCACGCTGCACTGCGTGGGGGGGCAGAGGGGGTAACAGCACAGAAACACCAGGTGCCACTGTGATTCGGCAACGATGGGCAGCATCAATGTCACCCCCGCTGCACTGCGTCGGGGGGCAGAGGGGGTAACATCACAGAAACATCAGGTGCCACTGTGCTGCGGCAACGATGTGCAGCACCACTGTCAACCACGCTGCACTGCGTGGGGGGGCAGAGGGGGTAACAGCACAGAAACACCAGGTGCCACTGTGCTGCGGCAACGATGGGCAGCACCACTGTCAAACCCGCTGCACTGCGTGGGGGGGCAGAGGGGGTAACAGCACAGAAACACCAGGTGCCACTGTGCTGCGGCAACGATGGGCAGCACCACTGTCAAACCCGCTGCACTGCGTGGGGGGGCAGAGGGGGTAACATCACAGATACACCAGGTGCCACTGTGCTGCGGCAACGATGGGCAGCACCACTGTCAACCACGCTGCACTGCGTGGGGGGGCAGAGGGGGTAACAGCACAGAAACACCAGATGCCACTGTGCTGCGGCAACGATGGGCAGCACCACTGTCAAACCCGCTGCACTGCGTGGGGGGGCAGAGGGGGTAACAGCACAGAAACACCAGGTGCCACTGTGCTGCGGCAACAATGGGCAGCACCACTGTCAAACCCGCTGCACTGCGTGGGGGGGCTGAGGGGGTAACAGCACAGAAACACCAGGTGCCACTGTGCTGCGGCAACGATGGGCAGCACCACTGTCAACCACGCTGCACTGCGTGGGGGGGCAGAGGGGGTAACAGCACAGAAACACCAGGTGCCACTGTGATTCGGCAACGATGGGCAGCATCAATGTCACCCCCGCTGCACTGCGTCGGGGGGCAGAGGGGGTAACATCACAGAAACATCAGGTGCCACTGTGCTGCGGCAACGATGTGCAGCACCACTGTCAACCACGCTGCACTGCGTGGGGGGGCAGAGGGGGTAACAGCACAGAAACACCAGGTGCCACTGTGCTGCGGCAACGATGGGCAGCACCACTGTCAAACCCGCTGCACTGCGTGGGGGGGCAGAGGGGGTAACAGCACAGAAACACCAGGTGCCACTGTGCTGCGGCAACGATGGGCAGCACCACTGTCAAACCCGCTGCACTGCGTGGGGGGGCAGAGGGGGTAACATCACAGATACACCAGGTGCCACTGTGCTGCGGCAACGATGGGCAGCACCACTGTCAACCACGCTGCACTGCGTGGGGGGGCAGAGGGGGTAACAGCACAGAAACACCAGATGCCACTGTGCTGCGGCAACGATGGGCAGCACCACTGTCAACCACGCTGCACTGCGTGGGGGGGGCAGATGGGGTAACAGCACAGAAGGACCATGTGCCACTGTGCTGCGGCAACGATGGGCAGCACCACTGTCAACCACGCTGCACTGCGTGGGGGGGGCAGAGGACGCACTTTTGCCGACATCCCAATACATTGCCGAGCCATTGCTGCTGTAGCATGCTGCGTCACAGCCATACTATGCGCCTCTGCCATCTGAGAGGGGGGAGGCCACGCGACACATGGTGCCCACCCGCACAAACACGCATGCAGACCCACATTGGTACAATGTTCAACGGTACGTACTGCAGCAGCGGTGCATATACTACATTTTTGCCCGACTTGTCTTGCATCGGAACCACTAAAACGATTTTATTACTTTACCACGTGCACGTACATATGTATGGCTCATACTGCCGTTGTGTCTCTGCTTTCGGTGTCGCCAATCATCCGGGGTTCATGCTAGCGCCAGGAGGCACCATGAGATCTGTGTAATGGTGGCCTGGGGCTGTTTGGGTTGCGTGCATGGCTGGGTCCACTAACGCCACACTCACCGCGATGCTGTTTTTGCATGCATGCGTGCATGCGATGTGTGGCGGTAACGCTCGCCATTCCAGGCGCGATCTCCATATGTGAGCTGTTAAAACCTAAACATTGCATCAGTGAGCATAAATATATGATCAATTCGTTGTGCTGTCTCAATGCGTTGGAGTGCAAGCCATGCCATCCGTACTGCGTGTGCGGGCGCACCGACATGATCATTGCGGCGTATCTGGTTGAACAGAGCGCCTGAAGTCTTCTACAATCTCTGTCTGTGGGTATTATTGTATAATGTGGTGTGAATCGTAGGCGGGTCTTTCACTCCCGGGCTGGCGTCTAATTGTTTGCAAGCAGCAGCCGCAGGCGTCATCGCCGCTGCTCAACTTCCGACATGCTCAATTGAAGTATGCTGCAAGGTGTGACGTTTGTATATGTCTGACGGCGCTGTCGTGGACATCACTTCCTTGCGAAGGCGCCGAAGACGCAGCTGATGTGCCGATATCGATGGTCGAGGCGCACACATTGTTCTGTTCGAGATGGCACCTGCCACCAGTTTTCTACTTCGTATATCATATATGCTGTAGGTGTATGCTGTAGCTTTGGATATGTTGTAGCTTCGGATGTGCGATGGCGCCCGATCGCATGAACCACGTTCACCTTGCTTGCAGAGCAGCTGCTTGAGGTGATTGCCGTCCGACTCCGTGTCTCAAACAAACTGACATTCTTAGAGTACGCGTAAGCAATAATGTTACTTGGAGCCTATCTACGCTTGCTTCTCTGCTGCTCGATCGAGATCATTGTGGTGCGCCTGGCATTTGCGTGCACCATCGGTTGTTGACCAGGTGTGTTTTCGTAGGTCACGGGTATCAGCATCTTCCGGTATACCTACGTAGCCTACCTGAGGAACACACACTCACGTGGAAGTTATTTCGAGCCGGCCATGGGATCGTGACATCAAGCAAAACCGCATGGCATGGAGGTGGTGCGATCCTATACCAAGTGCTTCCATTGTGGAGAGCAAACATATGGAGTATGTTCTAGATTGACTATGGTTGGACAGTACCGAACACTCTCGCGCGACTTGCATAAATCTCGGCGAACAAAGTTTACATGCACTGCTGCCATCGACAGTGACTTCGTGGCAACAAGCAGGCGCCCAAACATCGCATTTGTGTGTGCACACGTGCGTCCAAGTTTGACCTCGTTAGTACCCGCAGGGCGTCTATAAGCATGCATGGGATCAAAACTGTAAGACAAGGCAGCCAAAGGATTAAGAGGACCGGAATATGTCGACAGCAGTGAGGGCTTAGAGAATTATCCGGCGCGTTCCTTGTTTGAGTGCGTTGTGTTGGGGTTGCAATCCTTCGAGTGTATACATGTATCATTTAGCTGCGTACGTGGTGCCTCCACGTGGTGTCCTGTCTCGCCTTGATAGCTGATGCACATTGCATTTCCCAAGAGGCACGCGGAATACATCTGCACCATCGTAAGTTCGTTGAGTGTTCTTCTGCATGCCTGCTAGAGCGGGCAGTCCCGCACCGTTCGTTTTCAAGAGTCCGCGAGAGCGGATGGTGGAGCACCGTCCATTCGTAGTTACAAAAGAGTGAACGAGCGAAAAACAACACTGAAATTCTTAGTCGCCACGCCGCGCATGGTTCGTCACATGCATGATTACTGGAATGGTTGGTGCCCCACCAACCATTCCGGGGATCCTGGATCATGACATGCATGACTGCCCAAATGGTTGGTGGCCCACCAACCATTCTTGTGCGTCGCGCCGTGCATGGATGCTTACATGCATGACTTCCCGAATGGTTGGTGGCCCACCAACCATTCCGGGGAGCCTGGATCATGACATGCATGACTGCCCGAATGGTTGGTGGCCCACCAACCATTCTTGTGCGTCGCGCCGTGCATGGATGCTTACATGCATGACTTCCCGAATGGTTGGTGGCCCACCAACCATTCCGGGGAGCCTGGATCATGACATATGTCATGCATATGCATGTCTGCCCGAATGGTTGGTGGCCCACCAACCATTCTTGTGCGCCGCGCCGTGCATGGATGCTTACATGCATGACTTCCCGAATGGTTGGTGGCCCACCAACCATTCCGGGGAGCCTGTATCGGGACATGCATGACTGCCCGAATGGTTGGTGGCCCACCAACCATTCCGGGGTGCCTGGATCATGGCGTATGTCATGCCCGAATGGTTGGTGGCCCACCAACCATTCTCGTGCGCCGCGCCCCACATTCCCTGACAGACCCATCTGATGTAGACGTTGTGCTACTGCAAAACAAACACATTGGGCAACAACATACCAGTGCGCGTGAACGAGCGCAAGCCACTGACACATCACCTATCCATGCAGATGTCCAGAATCAGAGCGAGGACTGCTTACGGCGAGGGCACGATGAAGCCGGCCGCGCAGTGGGCACAAGAAGACGGACTGTACGTGGCTGACTACGAGTGCTTCAAGAAATTCATCCTTGGCGCACTAAAAACGGAGGGGACAGCGGAATCTCCGTTGCATCCCACCCATAAGAGGAGCCAGAAGGTTGGCCTCGCGTTGAAGATTACCCGGAAGAAGTATGTCGATTAGTTGTATACCAACGTGGGCTCGGAAAGAAATTGTACACATGCGGTGATCGTGATTAAATGTATGAGTGGAGTATATGACATGTTAGAGGTGGCACTACATGTGATCGTAGTATCATCGTTCCTTATGGACATGATGAGGGCACCCAAGGTGACGAGATATCAATGTAAGCAATGTCTATGATATGCCTATGCAAGCCATGACCACCCCTGCCTACGAACTCGTGTGAACACATCAATAAATCTGTCTTGTTCCGGAATCACGGTGTACAGTTGATGACATGCTGCTTGTATATGCACTCGAAACTGCCTTTCTCGCAGGACCGTATGTTCTGTGCATTAATCGCGATTCTCTGTCGAAAACGTGGTACACATGTTACAATAGAGTGAATGGGAGAGAACAAATATTGAGACCGAGTTGCATCCGAATCAACGGCAACCTACACGTGGCACGCATGTAAAGAAGGCCTTGATGACCTCACCACTTACGTAATCTGTCTCCAGCACATCCGGGCAGAGAGTAACCTCTCACGAACCATCCTGTTCTTCCAGGCTTCCGGGAGGCTTCCGCAAGGCTCTGCCGGAACGTTATCGGATCCGTAACCATTCCGAAAATTTAAGCATTCTTCCTCAAACAGTCCTCTGGAAGCATTGCGGATCCTTCGCACGTTCCGGCATCACTCCGGAAACGTTCCGGCAGAACCCCCACGTGGAGTGCCCGTTGAAACACCCCGTCCGGAACGCTCGCGGAACTTCCGTCCAAAATCCGGGCTGCCTTCCGGGCGCTCCGCCAACGGTCCTTTCGCCGTTCCCAGGGTTCCGCCAGGCCTCCGCCACTCTTCCTCAAACCATCCTCGCACCTTCCTCACCACCACGTCACCATTCTCCTAGTGTGTGTGGAGTGACCAAGCCCGTGTGGAGAGTCCGTGTGGAGTGTACGTGTGGAGTGACCGATTCCGTGTGGAGTGACCGTGTGGAGTGTACGTGTGGAGTGACCGAGTCCGTGTGGAGTGTCCGTGTGGAGTGACCGTGTGGAGTATCCGTGTGGAGTGACCGAGTGGAGTGACCGAGTCCGTGTGGAGTGTCCGTGTGGAGTGTACGTGTGGATTGACCGTGTGGAGTAACCGTGTGGAGTGACCGAGTCCGTGTGGAGTGGCCGTGTGGAGTGTCCGTGTGAAGTGACCGTGTGGAGTGACCGAGGCCGTGTGGAGTGTCCGTGTGGAGTGTACGTGTGGAGTGACCGTGTGGAGTGCCCAAGTCCGTGTGGAGTGTCCGTGTGGAGGGTCCGTGTGGAGTGACCGAGTCCGTGTGGAGTGGCCGTGTGGAGTGACCGTGTGGAGTGTACGTGTGGAGTGACCGAGTCCGTGTGGAGTGTCCGTGTGGAGTGGCCGTGTGGAGTGTCCGTGTGGAGAGACCGAGTCCGTGTGGAGTGGCCGTGTGGAGTGACCGTGTGGAGTGTACGTGTGGAGTGACCGAGTCCGTGTGGAGTGTCCGTGTGGAGTGTACGTGTGGAGTGACCGTGTGGAGTAATCGTGTGGAGTGACCGAGTCCGTGTGGAGTGGCCGTGTGGAGTGTCCGTGTGAAGTGACCGTGTGGAGTGACCGAGGCCGTGTGGAGTGTCCGTGTGGAGTGTACGTGTGGAGTGACCGTGTCCGTGTGGAGTGTCCGTGTGGATTGTACGTGTGGAGTGCCCAAGTCCATGTGGAGTGTCCGTGTGGAGTGACCCTGTGGAATGACCGAGTCCGTGTGGAGTGTCCGTGTGGAGTGTACGTGTGGAGTGGCCGTGTGGAGTGTCCGTGTGGAGTGTACGTGTGGAGTGACCGATTCCGTGTGGAGTGTCCGTGTGGAGTGTACGTGTGGAGTGACCGTGTCCGTGTGGAGTGTCCGTGTGGATTGTACGTGTGGAGTGCCCAAGTCCGTGTGGAGTGTCCGTGTGGAGTGACCGTGTGGAATGACCGAGTCCGTGTGGAGTGTCCGTGTGGAGTGTACGTGTGGAGTGGCCGTGTGGAGTGACCGTGTGGAGTGTACGTGTGGAGTGACCAAGCCCGTGTGGAGTGGCCGTGTGGAGTGTACGTGTGGAGTGCTCAGGTCCGTTGGAGTGTCTGTGTGGAGTGTACGTGTGGAGTGGCCGACTCCGTGTGGAGTGTCCGTGTGGAGTGTACGTGTGGAGTGCCCAAGTCCGTGTGGAGTGTCCGTGTGGAGTGTCCGTGTGGAGTGACCAAGTCCGTGTGGAGTGGCCGTGTGGAGTGACCGTGTGGAGTGTACGTGTGGAGTGACCGAGTCCGTGTGGAGTGTCCGTGTGGAGTGTACGTATGGAATGACCGAGTCCGTGTGGAGTGACCGTGTGGAGTGTACGTGTGGAGTGACCGAGTCTGTGTGGAGTGGCCGTGTGGAGTGTCCGTGTGGAGTGTACGTGTGGAGTGACCGATTCCGTGTGGAGTGTCCGTGTGGAGTGTACGTGTGGAGTGACCGTGTCCGTGTGGAGTGTCCGTGTGGATTGTACGTGTGGAGTGCCCAAGTCCGTGTGGAGTGTCCGTGTGGAGTGACCGTGTGGAATGACCGAGTCCGTGTGGAGTGTCCGTGTCGAGTGTACGTGTGGAGTGGCCGTGTGGAGTGACCGTGTGGAGTGTACGTGTGGAGTGACCGATTCCGTGTGGAGTGTCCGTGTGGAGTGTACGTGTGGAGTGACCGTGTCACTGTGGAGTGTCCGTGTGGATTGTACGTGTGGAGTGCCCAAGTCCGTGTGGAGTGTCCGTGTGGAGTGTCCGCGTGGAGTGACCGAGTTCGTGTGGAGTGTCCGTGTGGAGTGGCCGTGTGGGGTGTCCGTATGGGGTGACCGTGTGGAGTGACTGAGGCCGTGTGGAGTGTCTGTGTGGAGTGACTGTGTGGAGTGACCGAGTCCGTGAGGAGTGTCCGTGTGTAGTGACCGTGTGAAGTGACCGTGTGGAGTGACCGAGGCCGTGTGGAGTGTCCGTGTGGAGTGTACGTGTGGAGTGTCCGTGTGGATTGTACGTGTGGAGTGCCCAAGTCCGTGTGGAGTGTCCGTGTGGAGTGACCGTGTGGAATGACCGAGTCCGTGTGGAGTGTCCGTGTGGAGTGTACGTGTGGAGTGGCCGTGTGGAGTGACCGTGTGGAGTGTACGTGTGGAGTGACCGATTCCGTGTGGAGTGTCCGTGTGGAGTGTACGTGTGGAGTGACCGTGTCACTGTGGAGTGTCCGTGTGGATTGTACGTGTGGAGTGCCCAAGTCCGTGTGGAGTGTCCGTGTGGAGTGTCCGTGTGGAGTGACCGAGTTCGTGTGGAGTGTCCGTGTGGAGTGGCCGTGTGGGATGTCCGTATGGAGTGACAATGTGGAGTGACTGAGGCCGTGTGGAGTGTCTGTGTGGAGTGACTGTGTGGAGTGGCCGACTCCGTGTGGAGTGTCCGTGTGGAGTGTACGTGTGGAGTGCCCAAGTCCGTGTGGAGTGTCCGTGTGGAGTGTCCGTGTGGAGTGACCAAGTCCGTGTGGAGTGGCCGTGTGGAGTGACCGTGTGGAGTGTACGTGTGGAGTGACCGAGTCCGTGTGGAGTGTCCGTGTGGAGTGTACGTATGGAATGACCGAGTCCGTGTGGAGTGACCGTGTGGAGTGTTCGTGTGGAGTGACCGAGTCTGTGTGGAGTGGCCGTGTGGAGTGTCCGTGTGGAGTGTACGTGTGGAGTGACCGATTCCGTGTGGAGTGTCCGTGTGGAGTGTACGTGTGGAGTGACCGTGTCCGTGTGGAGTGTCCGTGTGGATTGTACGTGTGGAGTGCCCAAGTCCGTGTGGAGTGTCCGTGTGGAGTGACCGTGTGGAGTGACCGAGTTCGTGTGGAGTGTCCGTGTGGAGTGGCCGTGTGGGATGTCCGTATGGAGTGACAATGTGGAGTGACTGAGGCCGTGTGGAGTGTCTGTGTGGAGTGACTGTGTGGAGTGGCCGACTCCGTGTGGAGTGTCCGTGTGGAGTGTACGTGTGGAGTGCCCAAGTCCGTGTGGAGTGTCCGTGTGGAGTGTCCGTGTGGAGTGACCAAGTCCGTGTGGAGTGGCCGTGTGGAGTGACCGTGTGGAGTGTACGTGTGGAGTGACCGAGTCCGTGTGGAGTGTCCGTGTGGAGTGTACGTATGGAATGACCGAGTCCGTGTGGAGTGACCGTGTGGAGTGTTCGTGTGGAGTGACCGAGTCTGTGTGGAGTGGCCGTGTGGAGTGTCCGTGTGGAGTGTACGTGTGGAGTGACCGATTCCGTGTGGAGTGTCCGTGTGGAGTGTACGTGTGGAGTGACCGTGTCCGTGTGGAGTGACCGTGTGGAGTGTACGTGTGGAGTGACCAAGCCCGTGTGGAGTGGCCGTGTGGAGTGTACGTGTGGAGTGCTCAGGTCCGTTGGAGTGTCTGTGTGGAGTGACTGTGTGGAGTGACCAAGCCCATGTGGAGTGTCCGTGTGGAGTGTACGTGTGGAGTGACCGAGTCCGTGTGGAGTGTCCGTGTGGAGTGTACGTGTGGAATGACCGAGTCCGTGTGGAGTGGCCGTGTGGAGTGTCCGTGTGGAATGACCGAGTCCGTGTGGAGTGGCCGTGTGGAGTGACCGTGTGGAGTGACCGAGTCCGTGTGGAGTGTCCGTGTGGAGTGTTCGTGTGGAGTGCCCAAGTCCGTGTGGAGTGTCCCTGTTGAGTGTACGTGTGGAGTGCCCAAGTCCGTGTGGAGTGTCTGTGTGGAGTGACCGAGTCCGTGTGGAGTGTCCGTGTGGAGTGTACGTGTGGAGTGACCGTGTCCGTGTGGAGTGTCCGTGTGGAGTGTGCGTGTGGAGTGCCCAAGTCCGTGTGGAGTGTCCGTGTGGAGGGTCCGTGTGGAGTGACCGAGTCCGTGTGGAGTGGCCGTGTGGAGTGACCGTGTGGAGTGTACGTGTGGAGTGACCGAGTCCGTGTTGAGTGTCCGTGTGGAGTGTACGTGTGGAGTGACCGAGTCCGTGTGGAGTGGCCGTGTGGAGTGTCCGTGTGGAGTGACCGTGTGGAGTGACCGAGTCCGTGTGGAGTGTCCGTGTGGAGTGTTCGTGTGGAGTGCCCAAGTCCGTGTGGAGTGTCCCTGTGGAGTGTACGTGTGGAGTGACCGTGTCACTGTGGAGTGTCCGTGTGGATTGTACGTGTGGAGTGCCCAAGTCCGTGTGGAGTGTCCGTGTGGAGTGTCCGTGTGGAGTGACCGAGTTCGTGTGGAGTGTCCGTGTGGAGTGGCCGTGTGGGGTGTCCGTATGGAGTGACCGTGTGGAGTGACTGAGGCCGTGTGGAGTGTCTGTGTGGAGTGACTGTGTGGAGTGACCAAGCCCGTGTGGAGTGTCCGTGTGGAGTGTACGTGTGGAGTGACCGAGTCCGTGTGGAGTGTCCGTGTGGAGTGTACGTGTGGAATGACCGAGTCCGTGTGGAGTGGCCGTGTGGAGTGTCCGTGTGGAGTGACCGAGTCCGTGTGGAGTGGCCGTGTGGAGTGTCCGTGTGGAGTGACCGTGTGGAGTGACCGAGTCCGTGTGGAGTGTCCGTGTGGAGTGTACGTGTGGAGTGACCGTGTCCGTGTGGAGTGTCCGTGTGGAGTGTGCGTGTGGAGTGCCCAAGTCCGTGTGGAGTGTCCGTGTGGAGGGTCCGTGTGGAGTGACCGAGTCCGTGTGGAGTGGCCGTGTGGAGTGACCGTGTGGAGTGTACGTGTGGAGTGACCGAGTCCGTGTTGAGTGTCCGTGTGGAGTGTACGTGTGGAGTGACCGAGTCCGTGTGGAGTGGCCGTGTGGAGTGTCCGTGTGGAGTGACCGTGTGGAGTGACCGAGTCCGTGTGGAGTGTCCGTGTGGAGTGTTCGTGTGGAGTGCCCAAGTCCGTGTGGAGTGTCCCTGTGGAGTGTACGTGTGGAGTGCCGAAGTCCGTGTGGAGTGTCTGTGTGGAGTGACCGAGTCCGTGTCGAGTGTCCGTGTGGAGTGTACGTGTGGAGTGACCGTGTCCGTGTGGAGTGTACGTGTGGAGTGCCCAGGTCCGTTGGAGTGTCCGTGTGGAGTGTACGTGTGGAGTGGCCGACTCCGTGTGGAGTGTCCGTGTGGAGTGTACGTGTGGAGTGCCCAAGTCCGTGTGGAGTGTCCGTGTGGAGTGTCCGTGTGGAGTGACCAAGTCCGTGTGGAGTGGCCGTGTGGAGTGACCGTGTGGAGTGTACGTGTGGAGTGACCGAGTCCGTGCGGAGTGTCCGTGTGGAGTGTACGTGTGGAGTGACCGTGTCCGTGTGGAGTGTCCGTGTGGAGTGTACGTGTGGAGTGGCCGTGTGGAGTGACCGTGTGGAGTGTACGTGTGGAGTGACCGATTCCGTGTGGAGTGTCCGTGTGGAGTGTACGTGTGGAGTGACCGTGTCACTGTGGAGTGTCCGTGTGGATTGTACGTGTGGAGTGCCCAAGTCCGTGTGGAGTGTCCGTGTGGAGTGTCCGTGTGGAGTGACTGAGTCCGTGTGGAGTGTCCGTGTGGAGTGGCCGTGTGGGGTGTCCGTATGGAGTGACCGTGTGGAGTGACTGAGGCCGTGTGGAGTGTCTGTGTGGAGTGACTGTGTGGAGTGACCAAGCCCGTGTGGAGTGTCCGTGTGGAGTGTACGTGTGGAGTGACCGAGTCCCTGTGGCACTACCAGCACTGAGTTGACCTTATTCATTCCATATGCGAGCATTACGGTGAGGCAGCACTATGTTGTCCTTACAGCCACCTTGTGAATAACACTGTCATTATGAGGGGGGCCAGGCCGGCACAACGGTCATAAGGACACCTGACTGTGTCCCTATTGTAAGGATTGTCTTGGGCTTGGCTTTGGTCAGGAGGAGCTGGTGTGTAAGGATATGGTAATGACAAGCCCTGAATAGGCAGCAGAGATGAACATTAGGCTGATATTATATGTATTAGAGTGAGTGATGTTGAGGAGAGGGTACCCCAACCATATTTGTGCAAGGTTCTTATGAATGCTGTCACATTTTGCTGTTCAAAACGAGAGAGCATGACATTTGCCACGGGCACATTTAATTTCAAGCTTCTCAAGCCCACTTACGAAATGCTTTCGTTGATGTAGATAAATCACAGCTACTCGGACTCTGTGACTGCGTCTTTCATCTTGGCTAGCCGGTCCCATTAATCTACACGCGGCCGTTTGGCAGGGAACCGTGTTTCCTGGACATACATACATAAATTGCGAATCATAATGATCATTGTGTGTTGTGACTACAGTGCTGTTATCTTGTGATGCCAATGTACGGACTGCAATGGGGGTACACGAGGCATGTCAGGAGTCAGATGTGGTCGCCCACGAACCGAAGGTCACTTTACGACTTTCCGGCATTCACATTCATGGTGTGGAGCCGCGACAATAGGTGGGTGATGCCTGTGAGCGGTAATTCTTGCGTGACAATCCAGTGCTAGCAGCACGGCGTCGAAAAAAGGATGATATGGGATCATACGAAGTCATCACCTTCCTAGTTTGTTCCGGCGGATAGCTTGCAATCAACAAATTGCGCCTGTGCTGATGCGATACAGCCGGACCGACGTCGAATGCGCAGCAGATCACACATTCGGACTCCAACAGCCTCGCTCATAGAGCATGGACAGATCACACAAGCAATGAGCGATGTCGACGTGCACTACACTGTGCGAAACGTGATCGGACGCTTGCTTTGCCTGCCCATTGCGCTGCCGTTTCTCCTAGGCTGCAAGGCGCTAGACTGCTAGACCTGCAGCTTACGCCCCAGGCACAGACATGTGTCAGGTAATAGTGAACGCTGCTCCGCAAGTCAGTGATGCGGGCTTTGGCGGTGCACAGGCACTCCGGGTGTGGCTCAGTGCTCCTGCAGCCACGCACGGATGCATGAACTATCAGTTCGAACGGCGCTGGAAATGACATAAACGGCACGAATGCGAAACACAATAAGTCTTACGTCCATAATATGTATGAAAGGATTCAGGTGTAGCGCCTGCATGCGAATTTATCTGGGATGGCTGCGCACAACGAGGTGGCACGAATGGCTGCGATCACAAAAAGGTTTCTCATGTATCTTGGCGATTTGCTTCATCTCATATGTAGCCGGCTAGCAGTACTAGCTTACCTAAGTAGAGCGATTGTGGTCGTTGAATCGCGAGTCGGTTCGTGGCGCGATTGTTAGCAGCAGCCAAAAAGACGCTGCATCGATGCCACAGCCACAGTGTGCAACTTCGTATGTATATCAAGGTATGACATCATCTTGCAGAACATTAGTACGGCTGACTGGTGTATGTGCCAGCGCACAGACGTCCGCCCGACGGTGATGCACATATGCACATTTGTCCACGCTCAACACATCACATCGGTCTGGTCATGAAGAACGATCAAAGTTCCCTCGTGACATGTAAGTTTCTATTCCGTTTCAGCGAGGGCAGCCACTCAATTTGAACAGTGTTGCCGTGACTAGTGAGAGCACAGAAACAGTAATCACGCACGTCTGCGGCCTACGCCGGCCTACATTCATGGCGAGATGAAGCACTCAATTTGACTTTCCGTCGGATTTGTAGCTTCCACTGTAGCTTCCATGGTGTCCCACTCGCTCCAGGCACGAGCAGACTCAATACACCAAGCAACCAGTTGCAGCGTACCCACCATGGTCGCACACTTAGTTTCACAAGTATCGGAAGCGACCTAGGTACATACGGCCAAGCTGGGAAGCAGGGTAGCCATGTATTGTTAATGTTGCAGTGTGGATTGGTGCTGTGCGATGCAAAGACTCACTTCATCGCAGCTGCCTGAGATAGTCAAACTTCTGTGAATGGAATGGTTCTCTTTGAACTGCATCTGATGTTTGCATCTAATGTGCGTCACTGATGTGGATGGGTGCAGATCTGGCGCTGACACTGTGTGGATATGACTTAGCATGATCAGATGAGATGTTCTGAATTGCACTGCGTCCGTGTGGAGTGTCCGTGTGGAGTGACCGAGTCCGTGTGGAGTGTCCGTGTGGAGTGTACGTGTGGAGTGACCGTGTGGAGTAACCGTGTGGAGTGACCGAGTCCGTGTGGAGTGGCCATGTGGAGTGTCCGTGTGAAGTGACCGTGTGGAGTGACCGAGGCCGTGTGGAGTGTCCGTGTGGAGTGACTGTGTGGAGTGACCAAGCCCGTGTGGAGTGGCCGTGTGGAGTGTACGTGTGGAGTGCCCAGGTCCGTTGGAGTGTCCGTGTGGAGTGTACGTGTGGAGTGGCCGACTCCGTGTGGAGTGTCCGTGTGGAGTGTACGTGTGGAGTGCCCAAGTCCGTGTGGAGTGTCCGTGTGCAGTGGCCGTGTGGAGTGTCCGTGTGGAGTGACCGTGTGGAGTGACGGAGGCCGTGTGGAGTGTCTGTGGGGAGTGACTGTGTGGAGTGACCAAGCCCGTGTGGAGAGTCCGTGTGGAGTGTACGTGTGGAGTGACCGATTCCGTGTGGAGTGACCGTGTGGAGTGTACGTGTGGAGTGACCGAGTCCGTGTGGAGTGTCCGTGTGGAGTGGCCGTGTGGAGTGTCCGTGTGGAGAGACCGAGTCCGTGTGGAGTGGCCGTGTGGAGTATCCGTGTGGAGTGACCGAGTGGAGTGACCGAGTCCGTGTGGAGTGTCCGTGTGGAGTGTACGTTCTGAGTGACCGTGTGGAGTAACCGTGTGGAGTGACCGAGTCCGTGTGGAGTGGCCGTGTGGAGTGACCGTGTGGAGTGTCCGTGTGGAGTGACCGAGTCCGTGTGGAGTGTCCGTGTGGAGTGTACGTGTGGAGTGACCGTGTCCGTGTGGAGTGTCCGTGTGGAGTGTACGTGTGGAGTGCCCAAGTCCGTGTGGAGTGTCCGTGTGGAGGGTCCGTGTGGAGTGACCGAGTCCGTGTGGAGTGGCCGTGTGGAGTGACCGTGTGGAGTGTACGTGTGGAGTGACCGAGTCCGTGTGGAGTGTCCGTGTGGAGTGGCCGTGTGGAGTGTCCGTGTGGAGAGACCGAGTCCGTGTGGAGTGGCCGTGTGGATTGTCCGTGTGGAGTGTACGTGTGGAGTGACCGAGTCCGTGTGGAGTGTCCGTGTGGAGTGTACGTGTGGAGTGACCGTGTGGAGTAACCGTGTGGAGTGACCGAGTCCGTGTGGAGTGGCTGTGTGGAGTGTCCGTGTGAAGTGACCGTGTGGAGTGACCGAGGCCGTGTGGAGTGTCCGTGTGGAGTGACTGTGTGGAGTGACCAAGCCCGTGTGGAGTGGCCGTGTGGAGTGTACGTGTGGAGTGCCCAGGTCCGTTGGAGTGTCCGTGTGGAGTGTACGTGTGGAGTGGCCGACTCCGTGTGGAGTGTCCGTGTGGAGTGTACGTGTGGAGTGCCCAAGTCCGTGTGGAGTGTCCGTGTGGAGTGTCCGTGTGGAGTGACCAAGTCCGTGTGGAGTGGCCGTGTGGAGTGACCGTGTGGAGTGTACGTGTGGAGTGACCGAGTCCGTGTGGAGTGACCGTGTGGAGTGTACGTGTGGAGTGACCGAGTCTGTGTGGAGTGGCCGTGTGGAGTGTCTGTGTGGAGTGTACGTGTGGAGTGACCGATTCCGTGTGGAGTGTCCGTGTGGAGTGTACGTGTGGAGTGACCGTGTCCGTGTGGAGTGTCCGTGTGGATTGTACGTGTGGAGTGCCCAAGTCCGTGTGGAGTGTCCGTGTGGAGTGACCGTGTGGAATGACCGAGTCCGTGTGGAGTGTCCGTGTGGAGTGTACGTGTGGAGTGGCCGTGCGGAGTGACCGTGTGGAGTGTACGTGTGGAGTGACCGATTCCGTGTGGAGTGTCCGTGTGGAGTGTACGTGTGGAGTGACCGTGTCACTGTGGAGTGTCCGTGTGGATTGTACGTGTGGAGTGCCCAAGTCCGTGTGGAGTGTCCTTGTGGAGTGTCCGTGTGGAGTGACCGAGTTCGTGTGGAGTGTCCGTGTGGAGTGGCCGTGTGGGTTGTCCGTATGGAGTGACCGTGTGGAGTGACTGAGGCCGTGTGGAGTGTCTGTGTGGAGTGACTGTGTGGAGTGACCAAGCCCGTGTGGAGTGTCCGTGTGGAGTGTACGTGTGGAGTGACCGAGTCCGTGTGGAGTGTCCGTGTGGAGTGGCCGTGTGGGTTGTCCGTATGGAGTGACCGTGTGGAGTGACTGAGGCCGTGTGGAGTGTCTGTGTGGAGTGACTGTGTGGAGTGACCAAGCCCGTGTGGAGTGTCCGTGTGGAGTGTACGTGTGGAATGACCGAGTCCGTGTGGAGTGGCAGTGTGGAGTGTCCGTGTGGAGTGACCGAGTCCGTGTGGAGTGGCCGTGTGGAGTGTCCGTGTGGAGTGTTCGTGTGGAGTGCCCAAGTCCGTGTGGAGTGTCCCTGTGGAGTGTACGTGTGGAGTGCCCAAGTCCGTGTGGAGTGTCTGTGTGGAGTGACCGAGTCCGTGTGGAGTGTCCGTGTGGAGTGTACGTGTGGAGTGACCGTGTCCGTGTGGAGTGTCCGTGTGGAGTGTACGTGTGGAGTGCCCAAGTCCGTGTGGAGTGTCCGTGTGGAGTGACCGTGTGGAATGACCGAGTCCGTGTGGAGTGTCCGTGTGGAGTGTACGTGTGGAGTGGCCGTGTGGAGTGACCGTGTGGAGTGACTGTGTGGAGTGACCAAGCCCGTGTGGAGTGGCCATGTGGAGTGTACGTGTGGAGTGCCCAGGTCCGTTGGAGTGTCCGTGTGGAGTGTACGTGTGGAGTGACCGTGTCCGTGTGGAGTGTCCGTGTGGATTGTACGTGTGGAGTGCCCAAGTCCGTGTGGAGTGTCCGTGTGGAGTGACCGTGTGGAATGACCGAGTCCGTGTGGAGTGTCCGTGTGGAGTGTACGTGTGGAGTGGCCGTGTGGAGTGACCGTGTGGAGTGTACGTGTGGAGTGACCGATTCCGTGTGGAGTGTCCGTGTGGAGTGTACGTGTGGAGTGACCGTGTGGAGTGTACGTGTGGAGTGACCGATTCCGTGTGGAGTGTCCGTGTGGAGTGTACGTGTGGAGTGCCCAGGTCCGTTGGAGTGTCCGTGTGGAGTGTACGTGTGGAGTGGCCGACTCCGTGTGGAGTGTCCGTGTGGAGTGTACGTGTGGAGTGCCCAAGTCCGTGTGGAGTGTCCGTGTGGAGTGTCCGTGTGGAGTGACCAAGTCCGTGTGGAGTGGCCGTGTGGAGTGACCGTGTGGAGTGTACGTGTGGAGTGACCGAGTCCGTGCGGAGTGTCCGTGTGGAGTGTACGTGTGGAGTGACCGTGTCCGTGTGGAGTGTCCGTGTGGAGTGTACGTGTGGAGTGGCCGTGTGGAGTGACCGTGTGGAGTGTACGTGTGGAGTGACCGATTCCGTGTGGAGTGTCCGTGTGGAGTGTACGTGTGGAGTGACCGTGTCACTGTGGAGTGTCCGTGTGGATTGTACGTGTGGAGTGCCCAAGTCCGTGTGGAGTGTCCGTGTGGAGTGACCGTGTGGAGTGACTGAGGCCGTGTGGAGTGTCTGTGTGGAGTGACTGTGTGGAGTGACCAAGCCCGTGTGGAGTGTCCGTGTGGAGTGTACGTGTGGAGTGACCGAGTGGAGTGACCGAGTCCGTGTGGAGTGTCCGTGTGGAGTGTACGTGTGGAGTGACCGTGTGGAGTAACCGTGTGGAGTGACCGAGTCCGTGTGGAGTGTCCGTGTGAAGTGACCGTGTGGAGTGACCGAGGCCGTGTGGAGTGTCCGTGTGGAGTGACTGTGTGGAGTGACCAAGCCCGTGTGGAGTGTACGTGTGGAGTGTACGTGTGGAGTGCCCAGGTCCGTGTGGAGTGTCCGTGTGGAGTGTCCGTGCGGAGTGACCAAGTCCGTGTGGAGTGGCCGTGTGGAGTGACCGTGTGGAGTGTACGTGTGGAGTGACCGAGTCCGTGTGGAGTGTCCGTGTGGAGTGTACGTGTGGAATGACCGAGTCCATGTGGAGTGACCGTGTGGAGTGTACGTGTGGAGTGACCGAGTCTGTGTGGAGTGGCCGTGTGGAGTGACCGTGTGGAGTGTACGTGTGGAGTGACCGATTCCGTGTGGAGTGTCCGTGTGGAGTGTGGGTGTGGAGTGACCGTGTCACTGTGGAGTGTCCGTGTGGATTGTACGTGTGGAGTGCCCAAGTCCGTGTGGAGTGTCCGTGTGGAGTGCCCGTGTGGAGTGACCGAGTCCGTGTGGAGTGTCCGTGTGGAGTGTACGTGTGGAGTGACCGTGTGGAGTGTACGTGTGGAGTGACCGAGTCCGTGTGGAGTGGCCGTGTGGAGTGACCGTGTGGAGTGTACGTGTGGAGTGTCCGAGTCCGTGTGTAGTGTCCGTGTGGAGTGTCCGTGTGGAGAGACCGAGTCCGTGTGGAGTGGCCGTGTGGAGTATCCGTGTGGAGTGTACGTGTGGAGTGACCGTGTGGAGTAACCGTGTGGAGTGACCGAGTCCGTGTGGAGTGTCCGTGTGAAGTGACCGTGTGGAGTGACCGAGGCCGTGTGGAGTGTCCGTGTGGAGTGACTGTGTGGAGTGACCAAGCCCGTGTGGAGTGTACGTGTGGAGTGTACGTGTGGAGTGCCCAGGTCCGTGTGGAGTGTCCGTGTGGAGTGTCCGTGCGGAGTGACCAAGTCCGTGTGGAGTGGCCGTGTGGAGTGACCGTGTGGAGTGTACGTGTGGAGTGACCGAGTCCGTGTGGAGTGTCCGTGTGGAGTGTACGTGTGGAATGACCGAGTCCATGTGGAGTGACCGTGTGGAGTGTACGTGTGGAGTGACCGAGTCTGTGTGGAGTGGCCGTGTGGAGTGACCGTGTGGAGTGTACGTGTGGAGTGACCGATTCCGTGTGGAGTGTCCGTGTGGAGTGTGGGTGTGGAGTGACCGTGTCACTGTGGAGTGTCCGTGTGGATTGTACGTGTGGAGTGCCCAAGTCCGTGTGGAGTGTCCGTGTGGAGTGCCCGTGTGGAGTGACCGAGTCCGTGTGGAGTGTCCGTGTGGAGTGTACGTGTGGAGTGACCGTGTGGAGTGTACGTGTGGAGTGACCGAGTCCGTGTGGAGTGGCCGTGTGGAGTGACCGTGTGGAGTGTACGTGTGGAGTGTCCGAGTCCGTGTGTAGTGTCCGTGTGGAGTGTCCGTGTGGAGAGACCGAGTCCGTGTGGAGTGGCCGTGTGGAGTATCCGTGTGGAGTGTACGTGTGG
The DNA here is from genome assembly GCA_023078555.1 of Ulva prolifera. Taxonomy (NCBI): domain Eukaryota; kingdom Viridiplantae; phylum Chlorophyta; class Ulvophyceae; order Ulvales; family Ulvaceae; genus Ulva; species Ulva prolifera. The sequence goes on from CM041199.1 coordinate 8,519,974, forward strand.
AGTGACCGTGTGGAGTAACCGTGTGGAGTGACCGAGTCCGTGTGGAGTGTCCGTGTGAAGTGACCGTGTGGAGTGACCGAGGCCGTGTGGAGTGTCCGTGTGGAGTGACTGTGTGGAGTGACCAAGCCCGTGTGGAGTGTACGTGTGGAGTGTACGTGTGGAGTGCCCAGGTCCGTGTGGAGTGTCCGTGTGGAGTGTCCGTGTGGAGTGACCAAGTCCGTGTGGAGTGGCCGTGTGGAGTGACCGTGTGGAGTGTACGTGTGGAGTGACCGAGTCCGTGTGGAGTGTCCGTGTGGAGTGTACGTGTGGAATGACCGAGTCCATGTGGAGTGACCGTGTGGAGTGTACGTGTGGAGTGACCGAGTCTGTGTGGAGTGGCCGTGTGGAGTGACCGTGTGGAGTGTACGTGTGGAGTGACCGATTCCGTGTGGAGTGTCCGTGTGGAGTGTGGGTGTGGAGTGACCGTGTCACTGTGGAGTGTCCGTGTGGATTGTACGTGTGGAGTGCACAAGTCCGTGTGGAGTGTCCGTGTGGAGTGTCCGTGTGGAGTGACCGAGTCCGTGTGGAGTGTCCGTGTGGAGTGGCCGTGTGGGGTGTCCGTATGGAGTGACCGTGTGGAGTGACTGAGGCCGTGTGGAGTGTCTGTGTGGAGTGTACGTGTGGAGTGCCCAGGTCCGTGTGGAGTGTCCGTGTGGAGTGTCCGTGTGGAGTGACCAAGTCCGTGTGGAGTGGCCGTGTGGAGTGACCGTGTGGAGTGTACGTGTGGAGTGACCGAGTCCGTGTGGAGTGTCCGTGTGGAGTGTACGTGTGGAATGACCGAGTCCGTGTGGAGTGACCGTGTGGAGTGTACGTGTGGAGTGACTGAGTCTGTGTGGAGTGGCTGTGTGGAGTGTCCGTGTGGAGTGTACGTGTGGAGTGACCGATTCCGTGTGGAGTGTCCGTGTGGAGTGTACGTGTGGAGTGACCGTGTCACTGTGGAGTGTCCGTGTGGATTGTACGTGTGGAGTGCCCAGGTCCGTGTGGAGTGTCCGTGTGGAGTGTCCGTGTGGAGTGACCAAGTCCGTGTGGAGTGGCCGTGTGGAGTGACCGTGTGGAGTGTACGTGTGGAGTGACCGAGTCCGTGTGGAGTGTCCGTGTGGAGTGTACGTGTGGAATGACCGTGTCCATGTGGAGTGACCGTGTGGAGTGTACGTGTGGAGTGACCGAGTCTGTGTGGAGTGGCCGTGTGGAGTGACCGTGTGGAGTGTACGTGTGGAGTGACCGATTCCGTGTGGAGTGTCCGTGTGGAGTGTGGGTGTGGAGTGACCGTGTCACTGTGGAGTGTCCGTGTGGATTGTACGTGTGGAGTGCCCAAGTCCGTGTGGAGTGTCCGTGTGGAGTGTCCGTGTGGAGTGACCGAGTCCGTGTGGAGTGTCCGTGTGGAGTGACCGTGTGGGGTGTCCGTATGGAGTGACCGTGTGGAGTGACTGAGGCCGTGTGGAGTGTCTGTGTTGAGTGACTGTGTGGAGTGACCAAGCCCGTGTGGAGTGTCCGTGTGGAGTGTACGTGTGGAGTGCCCAGGTCCGTGTGGAGTGTCCGTGTGGAGTGTCCGTGTGGAGTGACCAAGTCCGTGTGGAGTGGCCGTGTGGAGTGACCGTGTGGAGTGTACGTGTGGAGTGACCGAGTCCGTGTGGAGTGTCCGTGTGGAGTGTACGTGTGGAATGACCGAGTCCGTGTGGAGTGACCGTGTGGAGTGTACGTGTGGAGTGACCGAGTCTGTGTGGAGTGGCCGTGTGGAGTGTCCGTGTGGAGTGTACGTGTGGAGTGACCGATTCCGTGTGGAGTGTCCGTGTGGAGTGTACGTGTGGAGTGACCGTGTCACTGTGGAGTGTCCGTGTGGATTGTACGTGTGGAGTGCCCAAGTCCGTGTGGAGTGTCCGTGTGGAGTGTCCGTGTGGAGTGACCGAGTCCGTGTGAGGTGTCCGTGTGGAGTGGCCGTGTGGGGTGTCCGTGTGGAGTGACCAAGTCCGTGTGGAGTGGCCGTGTGGAGTGACCGTGTGGAGTGTACGTGTGGAGTGACCGAGTCCGTGTGGAGTGTCCGTGTGGAGTGTACGTGTGGAATGACCGAGTCCGTGTGGAGTGGCCGTGTGGAGTGTCCGTGTGGAGTGACCGAGTCCGTGTGGAGTGGCTGTGTGGAGTGTCCGTGTGGAGTGACCGTGTGGAGTGACCGAGTCCGTGTGGAGTGTCCGTGTGGAGTGTTCGTGTGGAGTGCCCAAGTCCGTGTGGAGTGTCCGTGTGGAGGGTCCGTGTGGAGTGACCGAGTCCGTGTGAGGTGGCCGTGTGGAGTATCCGTGTGGAGTGACCGAGTGGAGTGACCGAGTCCGTGTGGAGTGTCCGTGTGGAGTGTCCGTTTGGAGTGTACGTGTGGAGTGCCCAACTCCACACGGATCCGTGTGGAGTGTCCGTGTGGAGGGTCCGTGTGGAGTGGCCGTGTGGAGTGACCGTGTGGAGTGTACGTGTGGAGTGCCCAAGTCCGTGTGGAGTGTCCGTGTGGAGTGTCCGTATGGAGTGACGAAGTCTGTGTGGAGTGGCCATGTGGAGTGACCGTGTGGAGTGTACGTGTGGATTGACCGAGTCCGTGTGGAGTGTCCGTGTGGTGTGTACGTGTGGAGTGCCCAAGTCCGTGTGGAGTGTCCGTGTGGAGTGTCCGTGTGGAGTGACCGAGTCCGTGTGGAGTGGCCGTGTGGAGTGACCGTGTGGAGTGTACGGGTGGAGTGACCGTGTCCGTGTGGAGTGTCCGTGTGGAGTGTACGTGTGGAATGACCGAGTCCGTGTGGAGTGTCCGTGTGGAGTGTCCGTGTGGAGTGTACGTGTGGAGTGACCGAGTCCGTGTGGAGTGTCCGTGTGGTGTGTACGTGTGGAGTGCCCAAGTCCGTGTGGAGTGTCCGTGTGGAGTGTCCGTGTGGAGTGACCGAGTCCGTGTGGAGTGTCCGTGTGGAGTGTCCGTGTGGAGTGACCGAGTCCGTGTGGAGTGACCGAGTCCGTATGGAGTGGCCGTGTGGAGTATCCGTGTGGAGTGACCGAGTGGAGTGACCGAGTCTGTGTGGAGTGTCCGTGTGGAGTGTCCGTTTGGAGTGTACGTGTGGAGTGCCCAACTCCGTGTGGAGTGTCCGTGTGGAGGGTCCGTGTGGAGTGGCCGTGTGGAGTGACCGTGTGGAGTGTACGTGTGGAGTGCCCAAGTCCGTGTGGAATGGCCATGTGGAGTGACCGTGTGGAGTGTACGTGTGGAGTGACCGAGCCCGTGTGGAGTGTCCGTGTGGTGTGTACGTGTGGAGTGCCCAAGTCCGTGTGGAGTGTCCGTGTGGAGTGTCCGTATGGAGTGACGAAGTCCGTGTGGAGTGGCCATGTGGAGTGACCGTGTGGAGTGTACGTGTGGAGTGACCGAGTCCGTGTGGAGTGTCCGTGTGGTGTGTACGTGTGGAGTGCCCAAGTCCGTGTGGAGTGTCCGTGTGGAGTGTCCGTGTGGAGTGACCGAGTCCGTGTGGAGTGGCCGTGTGGAGTGACCGTGTGGAGTGTACGGGTGGAGTGACCGTGTCCGTGTGGAGTGTCCGTGTGGAGTGTACGTGTGGAGTGACCGAGTCCGTGTGGAGTGTCCGTGTGGAGTGTCCGTGTGGAGTGTACGTGTGGAGTGACCGAGTCCGTGTGGAGTGTCCGTGTGGTGTGTACGTGTGGAGTGCCCAAGTCCGTGTGGAGTGTCCGTGTGGAGTGTCCGTGTGGAGTGACCGAGTCCGTGTGGAGTGTCCGTGTGGAGTGTCCGTGTGGAGTGACCGAGTCCGTGTGGAGTGACCGAGTCCGTATGGAGTGGCCGTGTGGAGTATCCGTGTGGAGTGACCGAGTGGAGTGACCGAGTCTGTGTGGAGTGTCCGTGTGGAGTGTCCGTTTGGAGTGTACGTGTGGAGTGCCCAACTCCGTGTGGAGTGTCCGTGTGGAGGGTCCGTGTGGAGTGGCCGTGTGGAGTGACCGTGTGGAGTGTACGTGTGGAGTGCCCAAGTCCGTGTGGAGTGTCCGTGTGGAGTGTCCGTATGGAGTGACGAAGTCCGTTTGGAGTGGCCATGTGGAGTGACCGTGTGGAGTGTACGTGTGGAGTGACCGAGTCCGTGTGGAGTGTCCGTGTGGTGTGTCCGTGTGGAGTGACCGTGTGGATTGTACGTGTGGAGTGCCCAAGTCCGTGTGGAGTGTCCGTGTGGAGTGTCCGTTTGGAGTGTACGTGTGGAGTGCCCAACTCCGTGTGGAGTGTCCGTGTGGAGGGTCCGTGTGGAGTGGCCGTGTGGAGTGACCGTGTGGAGTGTACGTGTGGAGTGCCCAAGTCCGTGTGGAGTGTCCGTGTGGAGTGTCCGTATGGAGTGACCGTGTGGATTGTACGTGTGGAGTGCCCAAGTCCGTGTGGAGTGTCCGTGTGGAGTGTCCGTTTGGAGTGTACGTGTGGAGTGCCCAACTCCGTGTGGAGTGTCCGTGTGGAGTGTCCGTGTGGAGTGGCCGTGTGGAGTGTCCGTGTGGAGTGTACGTGTGGAGTGGCCGTTTGGAGTGTCCGTGTGGAGTAACCGTGTGGAGTGACCGAGTCCGTGTGGAGTGGCCGTGTGGAGTGTCCGTGTGGAGTGACCGTGTGGAGTGTCCGTGTGGAGTGACTGTGTGGAGTGGCCAAGCCCGTGTGGAGTGTACGTGTGGAGTGTACGTGTGGAGTGCCCAAGTCCGTTGGAGTGTCCGTGTGGAGTGTACGTGTGGAGTGGCCGACTCCGTGTGGAGTGTCCGTTTGGAGTGTACGTGTGGAGTGCCCAACTCCGTGTGGAGTGTCCGTGTGGAGGGTCCGTGTGGAGTGGCCGTGTGGAGTGACCGTGTGGAGTGTACGTGTGGAGTGCCCAAGTCCGTGTGGAGTGTCCGTGTGGAGTGTCCGTGTGGAGTGACGAAGTCCGTGTGGAGTGGCCATGTGGAGTGACCGTGTGGAGTGTACGTGTGGAGTGACCGAGTCCGTGTGGAGTGTCCGTGTGGAGTGTACGTGTGGAGTGACCGAGTCCGTGTGGAGTGGCCGTGTGGAGTGTCCGTGTGGAGTGGCCGTGTGGAGTGACCGTGTGGAGTGTACGTGTGGAGTGACCGAGTCCGTGTGGAGTGTCCGTGTGGAGTGTCCGTGTGGAGTGACCGAGTCCGTGTGGAGTGTCCGTGTGGAGTGTCCGTGTGGAGTGACCGAGTCCGTGTGGAGTGACCGAGTCCGTATGGAGTGGCCGTGTGGAGTATCCGTGTGGAGTGACCGAGTGGAGTGACCGAGTCTGTGTGGAGTGTCCGTGTGGAGTGTCCGTTTGGAGTGTACGTGTGGAGTGCCCAACTCCGTGTGGAGTGTCCGTGTGGAGGGTCCGTGTGGAGTGGCCGTGTGGAGTGACCGTGTGGAGTGTACGTGTGGAGTGCCCAAGTCCGTGTGGAGTGTCCGTGTGGAGTGTCCGTATGGAGTGACGAAGTCCGTTTGGAGTGGCCATGTGGAGTGACCGTGTGGAGTGTACGTGTGGAGTGACCGAGTCCGTGTGGAGTGTCCGTGTGGTGTGTCCGTGTGGAGTGACCGTGTGGATTGTACGTGTGGAGTGCCCAAGTCCGTGTGGAGTGTCCGTGTGGAGTGTCCGTTTGGAGTGTACGTGTGGAGTGCCCAACTCCGTGTGGAGTGTCCGTGTGGAGGGTCCGTGTGGAGTGGCCGTGTGGAGTGACCGTGTGGAGTGTACGTGTGGAGTGCTCAAGTCCGTGTGGAGTGTCCGTGTGGAGTGTCCGTATGGAGTGACGAAGTCCGTGTGGAGTGGCCATGTGGAGTGACCGTGTGGAGTGTACGTGTGGAGTGACCGAGTCCGTGTGGAGTGTCCGTGTGGTGTGTACGTGTGGAGTGCCCAAGTCCGTGTGGAGTGTCCGTGTGGAGTGTCCGTGTGGAGTGACCGAGTCCGTGTGGAGTGGCCGTGTGGAGTGACCGTGTGGAGTGTACGTGTGGAGTGACCGTGTCCGTGTGGAGTGTCCGTGTGGAGTGTACGTGTGGAATGACCGAGTCCGTGTGGAGTGTCCGTGTGGAGTGTCCGAGTCCGTGTGGAGTGGCCGTGTGGAGTGTCCGTGTGGAGTGGCCGTGTGGAGTGACCGTGTGGAGTGTACGTGTGGAGTGACCGAGTCCGTGTGGAGTGTCCGTGTGGAGTGTCCGTGTGGAGTGACCGAGTCCGTGTGGAGTGTCCGTGTGGAGTGTCCGTGTGGAGTGACCGAGTCCGTGTGGAGTGACCGAGTCCGTATGGAGTGGCCGTGTGGAGTATCCGTGTGGAGTGACCGAGTGGAGTGACCGAGTCTGTGTGGAGTGTCCGTGTGGAGTGTCCGTTTGGAGTGTACGTGTGGAGTGCCCAACTCCGTGTGGAGTGTCCGTGTGGAGGGTCCGTGTGGAGTGGCCGTGTGGAGTGACCGTGTGGAGTGTACGTGTGGAGTGCCCAAGTCCGTGTGGAGTGTCCGTGTGGAGTGTCCGTATGGAGTGACGAAGTCCGTTTGGAGTGGCCATGTGGAGTGACCGTGTGGAGTGTACGTGTGGAGTGACCGAGTCCGTGTGGAGTGTCCGTGTGGTGTGTCCGTGTGGAGTGACCGTGTGGATTGTACGTGTGGAGTGCCCAAGTCCGTGTGGAGTGTCCGTGTGGAGTGTCCGTTTGGAGTGTACGTGTGGAGTGCCCAACTCCGTGTGGAGTGTCCGTGTGGAGGGTCCGTGTGGAGTGGCCGTGTGGAGTGACCGTGTGGAGTGTACGTGTGGAGTGCCCAAGTCCGTGTGGAGTGTCCGTGTGGAGTGTCCGTATGGAGTGACGAAGTCCGTGTGGAGTGGCCATGTGGAGTGACCGTGTGGAGTGTACGTGTGGAGTGACCGAGTCCGTGTGGAGTGTCCGTGTGGTGTGTACGTGTGGAGTGCCCAAGTCCGTGTGGAGTGTCCGTGTGGAGTGTCCGTGTGGAGTGACCGAGTCCGTGTGGAGTGGCCGTGTGGAGTGACCGTGTGGAGTGTACGTGTGGAGTGACCGTGTCCGTGTGGAGTGTCCGTGTGGAGTGTACGTGTGGAATGACCGAGTCCGTGTGGAGTGTCCGTGTGGAGTGTCCGAGTCCGTGTGGAGTGGCCGTGTGGAGTGTCCGTGTGGAGTGTACGTGTGGAGTGGCCGTTTGGAGTGTCCGTGTGGAGTAACCGTGTGGAGTGACCGAGTCCGTGTGGAGTGGCCGTGTGGAGTGTCCGTGTGGAGTGACCGTGTGGAGTGTCCGTGTGGAGTGACTGTGTGGAGTGGCCAAGCCCGTGTGGAGTGTACGTGTGGAGTGTACGTGTGGAGTGCCCAAGTCCGTTGGAGTGTCCGTGTGGAGTGTACGTGTGGAGTGGCCGACTCCGTGTGGAGTGTCCGTTTGGAGTGTACGTGTGGAGTGCCCAACTCCGTGTGGAGTGTCCGTGTGGAGGGTCCGTGTGGAGTGGCCGTGTGGAGTGACCGTGTGGAGTGTACGTGTGGAGTGCCCAAGTCCGTGTGGAGTGTCCGTGTGGAGTGTCCGTGTGGAGTGACGAAGTCCGTGTGGAGTGGCCATGTGGAGTGACCGTGTGGAGTGTACGTGTGGAGTGACCGAGTCCGTGTGGAGTGTCCGTGTGGAGTGTACGTGTGGAGTGACCGAGTCCGTGTGGAGTGGCCGTGTGGAGTGTCCGTGTGGAGTGGCCGTGTGATGTGACCGTGTGGAGTGTACGTGTGGAGTGACCGAGTCCGTGTGGAGTGTCCGTGTGGATTGTACGTGAGGAGTGACCGAGTCCGTGTGGAGTGTCCGTGTGGAGTGACCGTGTGGAGTGTACGTGTGGAGTGACCGTGTCCGTGTGGAGTGTCCGTGTGGAGTGTACGTGTGGAATGACCGTTTCCGTGTTGGAGTGTCCGTGTGGAGTGTGCGTGTGGAATGACCGAGTCCGTGTGGAGTGGCCGTGTGGAGTGACCGTGTGGAGTGTACGTGTGGAGTGCCCAAGTCCGTGTGGAGTGTCCGTGTGGAGTGTCCGTGTGGAGTGACGAAGTCCGTGTGGAGTGGCCGTGTGGAGTGACCGTGTGGAGTGTACGTGTGGAGTGACCGAGTCCGTGTGGAGTGTCCGTGTGTCCAGGCTAGAGCCCAACTCCAAGATGGCACCCCAATCTCGAGCCCAGATCCAGGCTCGAGCTGGACTCCAAGATGGCACCCCGATCTCGAGCCCCAATCCAGGCTCGAGCCCCACTCCAAGATGGTACCCCAATTTCTAGCCCCAATCCAGGCTCGTGCCCAACGTGAAGCTCGTACCCCAATCTCGAGCCCCAATCCAGGCTGGAGCCCACCTCCAAGATGGCACCCCATTCTCGAGCCCCAATCCAGGCTCGAGCCCGACTCCAAGATGGCACCCCGATCTCGAGCCCCAATCCAGGCTCGAGCCCCACTCCAAGATGGTACCCTAATTTCTAGCCCCAATCCAGGCTCGTGCCCAACGTGAAGCTCGTACCCCAATCTCGAGCCCCAATCCTGGCTGGAGCCCAACTCCAAGATGGCACCCCATTCTCGAGCCCCAATCCAGGCTCGAGCCCGACTCCAAGATAACACCCCAATCTCTACCCCCAATCCAGGCTCGTGCCCAACGTGAAGCTCGTACCCCAATCTCGAGCCACAATCCAGGCTGGAGCCCACCTCCAAGATGGCACCCCATTCTCGAGCCCCAATCCAGGCTCGAGCCCGACTCCAAGATGGCACCCCGATCTCGAGCCCCAATCCAGGCTCGAGCCCCACTCCAAGATGGTACCCCAATCTCTACCCCCAATCCAGGCTCGTGCCCAACGTGAAGCTCGTACCCCAATCTCGAGCCACAATCCAGGCTGGAGCCCACCTCCAAGATGGCACCCCATTCTCGAGCCCCAATCCAGGCTCGAGCCCGACTCCAAGATGGCACCCCGATCTCGAGCCCCAATCCAGGCTCGAGCCCCACTCCAAGATGGTACCCCAATCTCTACCCCCAATCCAGGCTCGTGCCCAACGTGAAGCTCGTACCCCAATCTCGAGCCACAGTCCAGGCTGGAGCCCACCTCCAAGATGGCACCCCATTCTCTAGCCTTAATCCAGGCTCGTGCCCCACGTAAAGCTCGTACCCCAATCTCGAGCCCCGATCCAGGCTGGAGCCCAACTCCAAGATGGCACCCCATTCTCGAGCCCCAATCCAGGCTCGAGCCCGACTCCAAGATAACACCCCAATCTCTGGCCCCGATGCAGGCTCGTGCCCCACGTGAAGCTCGTACCCCAATCTCGAGCCCCAATCCAGGCCGGAGCCCACCTCCAAGATGGCACCCCATTCTCGAGCCCCAATCCAGGCTCGTGCCCCACGTAAAGCTCGTACCCCAAGCTCGAGCCCCGATCCAGGCTGGAGCCCAACTCCAAGATGGCACCCCAATCTCGAGCCCCGATCCAGGCTGGAGCCCAACTCCAAGATGGCACCCCAATCTCGAGCCCCGATCCAGGCTCGAGCCGGACTCCAAGATGGCACCCCGATCTCGAGCCCCAATCCAGGCTGGAGCCCCACTCCAAGATGGCACCCCATTCTCGAGCCTTAATCCAGGCTCGTGCCCCACGTGAAGCTCGTACCCCAATCTCGAGCCCCGATCCAGGCTGGAGCCCAACTCCAAGATGGCACCCCATTCTCGAGCCCCGATCCAGGCTCGAGCCGGACTCCAAGATGGCACCCCGATCTCGAGCCTTAATCCAGGCTCGAACCCAACTCCAAGATGGCACCCCATTCTCGAGCCCCAATCCAGGCTCGTGCCCCACGTGAAGCTCGTACCCCAATCTCGAGCCCCGATCCAGGCTGGAGCCCAACTCCAAGATGGCACCCCAATCTCGAGCCCCGATCCAGGCTCGAGCCGGACTCCAAGATGGCACCCCGATCTCGAGCCCCAATCCAGGCTGGAGCCCCACTCCAAGATGGCACCCCATTCTCGAGCCTTAATCCAGGCTCGTGCCCCACGTAAAGCTCGTGCCCCAATCTCGACCCCCGATCCCGGCTGGAGCCCACCTCCAAGATGGCACCCCATTCTCGAGCCTTAATCCAGGCTCGTGCCCCACGTAAAGCTCTTACCCCAATCTCGAGCCCCGATCCAGGCTGGAGCCCAACTCCAAGATGGCACGCCAATCTCGAGCCCCGATCCAGGCTCGAGCTGGACTCCAAGATGGCACCCCATTCTCGAGCCTTAATACAGGCTCGAACCCAACTCCAAGATGGCACCCCATTCTCGAGCCCCAATCCAGGCTCGTGCCCCACGTGAAGCTCGTACCCCAATCTCGAGCCCCGATCCAGGCTGGAGCCCAACTCCAAGATGGCACCCCATTCTCGAGCCCCGATCCAGGCTCGAGCCGGACTCCAAGATGGCACCCCGATCTCGAGCCCCAATCCAGGCTGGAGCCCCACTCCAAGATGGTACCCCAATTTCTAGCCCCAATCCAGGCTCGTGCCCAACGTGAAGCTAGTACCCCAATTTCGAGCCCCAATCCAGGCTGGAGCCCAACTCCAAGATGGCACCCCATTCTCGAGCCCCAATCCAGGCTCGAGCCCGACTCCAAGATAACACCCCAATCTCTACCCCCAATCCAGGCTCGTGCCCAACATAAAGCTCGTACCCCAATCTCGAGCCACAATCCAGGCTGGAGCCCACCTCCAAGATGGCACCCCATTCTCGAGCCCCAATCCAGGCTCGTGCCCCACGTAAAGCTCGTACCCCAAGCTCGAGCCCCGATCCAGGCTGGAGCCCAACTCCAAGATGGCACCCCAATCTCGAGCCCCGATCCAGGCTCGAGCTGGACTCCAAGATGGCACCCCGATCTCGAGCCCCAATCCAGGCTCGAGCCCCACTCCAAGATGGTACCCCAATTTCTAGCCCCAATCCAGGCTCGTGCCCAACGTGAAGCTCTGCCCCAATCTCGAGCCCCAATCCAGGCTGGAGCCCCACTCCAAGATGGCACCCCATTCACGAGCCCCAATCCAAGCTCGAGCCCGACTCCAAGATGGCACCACAATCTCTAGCCCCAATACAGGCTCATGCCCAACGTGAAGCTCGTACCCCAATCTCGAGCCCCAATCCAGGCTGGAGCCCACCTCTAAGATGGCACCCCATTCTCGAGCCCCAATCCAGGCTCGAGCCCGACTCCAAGATGGCACCCCGATCTCGAGCCCCAATCCAGGCTCGAGCCCAACTCCAAGATGGCACCACAAACTCTTGTTCCAATCCAGGCTCGTGCCCAACGTGAAGCTCGCACCCCATTCTCGAGCCCCAATCCAGGCTCGAGCCCCACTCCAAGATGGTACCCCAATTTCTAGCCCCAATCCAGGCTCGTGCCCCACTCCAAGATGGCACCCCAATTTCTAGCCCCAATCCAGGCTCGTGCCCAACGTGAAGCTCGTACCCCAATCTCGAGCCCCAATCCAGGCTGGAGCCCACCTCCAAGATGGCACCCCATTCTCGAGCCCCAATCCAGGCTCGAGCCCCACTCCAAGATGGCACCCCAATCTCTAGCCCCAATCCAGGCTCGTGCCCAACGTTAAGCTCGTACCCCAATCTCGAGCCCCAATCCAGGCTGGAGCCCACCTCCTAGATGGCACCCCATTCACGAGCCCCAATCCAAGCTCGAGCCCGACTCCAAGATGGCACCACCATCTCTAGCCCCAATCCAGGCTCGTGCCCAACGTGAAGCTAGTACCCCAATTTCGAGCCCCAATCCAGGCTGGAGCCCAACTCCAAGATGGCACCCCATTCTCGAGCCCCAATCCAGGCTCGAGCCCGACTCCAAGATAACACCCCAATCTCTACCCCCAATCCAGGCTCGTGCCCAACATAAAGCTCGTACCCCAATCTCGAGCCACAATCCAGGCTGGAGCCCACCTCCAAGATGGCACCCCATTCTCGAGCCCCAATCCAGGCTCGTGCCCCACGTAAAGCTCGTACCCCAAGCTCGAGCCCCGATCCAGGCTGGAGCCCAACTCCAAGATGGCACCCCAATCTCGAGCCCCGATCCAGGCTCGAGCTGGACTCCAAGATGGCACCCCGATCTCGAGCCCCAATCCAGGCTCGAGCCCCACTCCAAGATGGTACCCCAATTTCTAGCCCCAATCCAGGCTCGTGCCCAACGTGAAGCTCTGCCCCAATCTCGAGCCCCAATCCAGGCTGGAGCCCCACTCCAAGATGGCACCCCATTCACGAGCCCCAATCCAAGCTCGAGCCCGACTCCAAGATGGCACCACAATCTCTAGCCCCAATACAGGCTCATGCCCAACGTGAAGCTCGTACCCCAATCTCGAGCCCCAATCCAGGCTGGAGCCCACCTCTAAGATGGCACCCCATTCTCGAGCCCCAATCCAGGCTCGAGCCCGACTCCAAGATGGCACCCCGATCTCGAGCCCCAATCCAGGCTCGAGCCCCACTCCAAGATGGCACCCCAATCTCTAGCCCCAATCCAGGCTCGTGCCCAACGTGAAGCTCGTACCCCAATCTCGAGCCCCAATCCAGGCTGGAGCCCACCTCTAAGATGGCACCCCATTCTCGAGCCCCAATCCAGGCTCGAGCCCGACTCCAAGATGGCACCCCGATCTCGAGCCCCAATCCAGGCTCGAGCCCAACTCCAAGATGGCACCACAAACTCTTGTTCCAATCCAGGCTCGTGCCCAACGTGAAGCTCGTACCCCAATCTCGAGCCCCAATCCAGGCTGGAGCCCACCTCCAAGATGGCACCCCATTCTCGGGCCCCAATCCAGGCTCGAGCCCCACTCCAAGATGGCACGCCAATCTCTAGCCCCAATCCAGGCTCGTGCCCAACGTGAAGCTCGTACCCCAGTCTCGAGCCCCAATCCAGGCTGGAGCCCACCTCCAAGATGGGACCCCATTCTCGAGCCCCAATCCAGGCTCGAGCCCCACTCCAAGATGGCACCCGAATCTCTAGCCCCACTCCAGGCTCGTGCCCAACGTTAAGCTCGTACCCCAATCTCGAGCCCCAGTCCAGGCTGGAGCCCACCTCCAAGATGGCACCCCATTCACGAGCCCCAATCCAAGCTCGAGCCCGACTCCAAGATGGCACCACCATCTCTAGCCCCAATCCAGGCTCATGCCCAACGTGAAGCTCGTACCCCAATCTCGAGCCCCAATCCAGGCTGGAGCCCAAATCCAAGATGGCACCCCGATCTCGAGCCCCAATCCAGGCTGGAGCCCAACTCCAAGATGGCACCCCATTCTCGAGCCCCAATCCAGGCTCGAGCCCCACTCCAAGATGGTACCCCAATTTCTAGCCCCAATCCAGGCTCGTGCCCCACTCCAAGATGGCACCCCAATTTCTAGCCCCAATCCAGGCTCGTGCCCAACGTGAAGCTCGTACCCCAATCTCGAGCCCCAATCCAGGCTGGAGCCCACCTCCAAGATGGCACCCCATTCTCGAGCCCCAATCCAGGCTCGAGCCCCACTCCAAGATGGCACCCCAATCTCTAGCCCCAATCCAGGCTCGTGCCCAACGTTAAGCTCGTACCCCAATCTCGAGCCCCAGTCCAGGCTGGAGCCCACCTCCAAGATGGCACCCCATTCACGAGCCCCAATCCAAGCTCGAGCCCGACTCCAAGATGGCACCACAATCTCTAGCCCCAATCCAGGCTCATGCCCAACGTGAAGCTCGTACCCCAATCTCGAGCCCCAATCCAAGCTGGAGCCCAACTCCAAGATGGCACCCCATTCTCGAGCCCCAATCCGGGCTCGAGCCCCACTCCAAGATGGTACCCCAATCTCGAGCCCCAATCCAAGCTCGAGCCCGACTCCAAGATGGCACCACAATCTCTAGCCCCAATCCAGGCTCGTGCCCAACGTGAATCTCGTACCCCAATCTCGAGCCCCAATCCAGGCTGGAGCCCACCTCCAAGATGACACCCCATTCTCGAGCCCCAATCCAGGCTCGAGCCCCACTCCAAGATGGCACCACAATCTCTAGCCCCAATCTAGGCTCGTGCCCAACGTGAAGCTCGTACCCCAATCTCGAGCCCCAATCCAGGCTGGAGCCCAACTCCAAGATGGCACCCCATTCTCGAGCCCCAATCCAGGCTCGAGCCCCACTCCAAGATGGTACCCCAATCTCGAGCCTCAATCCAGGCTCATGCCCAACGTGAAGCTCGTACCCCAATTTCGAGCCCCAATCAAGGCTGGAGCCCAAATCCAAGATGGCACCCCGATCTCGAGCCCCAATCCAGGCTCGAGCCCCACTCCAAGATGGCACCCCAATCTCTAGCCCCAATCCAGGCTCGTGCCCAACGGTAAGCTCGTACCCCAATCTCGAGCCCCAGTCCAGGCTGGAGCCCACCTCCAAGATGGCACCCCATTCACGAGCCCCAATCCAAGCTCGAGCCCGACTCCAAAAAGGCACCATAATCTCTAGCCCCAATCCAGGCTCATGCCCAACGTGAAGCTCGTACCCCAATCTCGAGCCCCAATCCAAGCTGGAGCCCAACTCCAAGATGGCACCCCATTCTCGAGCCCCAATCCGGGCTCGAGCCCCACTCCAACATGGTACCCCAATCTCGAGCCCCAATCCAAGCTCGAGCCCGACTCCAAGATGGCACCCCAATCTCTAGCCCCAATCCAGGCTCGTGCCCAACGTTAAGCTCGTACCCCAATCTCGAGCCCCAATCCAGGCTGGAGCCCACCTCCAAGATGACACCCCATTCTCGAGCCCCAATCCAGGCTCGAGCCCCACTCCAAGATGGCACCACAATCTCTAGCCCCAATCTAGGCTCGTGCCCAATTTGAAGCTCGTACCCCAATCTCGAGCCCCAATCCAGGCTGGAGCCCAACTCCAAGATGGCACCCCATTCTCGAGCCCCAATCCAGGCTCGAGCCCCACTCCAAGATGGTACCCCAATCTCGAGCCTCAATCCAGGCTCGAGCCCGTCTCCAAGATGGCACCACAATCTCTTGCCCCAATCCAGGCTCGTGCCCAACGTGAAGCTCGTACCCCAATCTCGAGCCCCAATCCAGGCTGGAGCCCACCTCCAAGATTGCACCCCATTCTCGAGCCCCAATCCAGGCTCGAGCCCCACTCCAAGATGGCACCCCAATCTCTAGCCCCAATCCAGGCTCGAGCCCCACTCCAATATGGTACCCCAATTTCTAGCCCCAATCCTGGCTCATGCCCAACGTGAAGCTCGTACCCCAATCTCGAGCCCCAATCCAGGATGGAGCCCACCTCCAAGATGGCACCCCATTCTCGAGCCCCAATCCAGGCTCGAGCCCCACTCCAAGATGGTACCCCAATCTCGATCCCCAATCCAGGCTCGTGCCCAACGTTAAGCTCGTACCCCAATCTCGAGCCCCAGTCCAGGCTGGAGCCCACCTCCAAGATGGCACCCCATTCACGAGCCCCAATCCAAGCTCGAGCCCGACTCCAAGATGGCACCACAATCTCTAGCCCCAATCCAGGCTCATGCCCAACGTGAAGCTCGTACCCCAATCTCGAGCCCCAATCCCGGCTGGAGCCCAACTCCAAGATGGCACCCCATTCTCGAGCCCCAATCCAGGCTCGAGCCCCACTCCAAGATGGTACCCCAATCTCGAGCCCCAATCCAAGCTCGAGCCCGACTCCGAGATGGCACCACAATCTCTAGCCCCAATCCAGGCTCGTGCCCAACGTGAAGCTCGTACCCCAATCTCGAGCCCCAATCCAGGCTGGAGCCCACCTCCAAGATGACACCCCATTCTCGAGCCCCAATCCAGGCTCGAGCCCCACTCCAAGATGGCACCACAATCTCTAGCCCCAATCTAGGCTCGTGCCCAACGTGAAGCTCGTACCCCAATCTCGAGCCCCAATCCAGGCTGGAGCCCAACTCCAAGATGGCACCCCATTCTCGAGCCCCAATCCAGGCTCGAGCCCCACTCCAAGATGGTACCCCAATCTCGAGCCTCAATCCAGGCTCATGCCCAACGTGAAGCTCGTACCCCAATTTCGAGCCCCAATCCAGGCTGGAGCCCAAATCCAAGATGGCACCCCGATCTCGAGCCCCAATCCAGGCTCGAGCCCCACTCCAAGATGGCACCCCAATCTCTAGCCCCAATCCAGGCTCGTGCCCAACGTTAAGCTCGTACCCCAATCTCGAGCCCCAGTCCAGGCTGGAGCCCACCTCCAAGATGGCACCCCATTCACGAGCCCCAATCCAAGCTCGAGCCCGACTCCAAGATGGCACCACAATCTCTAGCCCCAATCCAGGCTCATGCCCAACGTGAAGCTCGTACCCCAATCTCGAGCCCCAATCCAAGCTGGAGCCCAACTCCAAGATGGCACCCCATTCTCGAGCCCCAATCCGGGCTCGAGCCCCACTCCAAGATGGTACCCCAATCTCGAGCCCCAATCCAAGCTCGAGCCCGACTCCAAGATGGCACCACAATCTCTAGCCCCAATCCAGGCTCGTGCCCAACGTGAATCTCGTACCCCAATCTCGAGCCCCAATCCAGGCTGGAGCCCACCTCCAAGATGACACCCCATTCTCGAGCCCCAATCCAGGCTCGAGCCCCACTCCAAGATGGCACCACAATCTCTAGCCCCAATCTAGGCTCGTGCCCAACGTGAAGCTCGTACCCCAATCTCGAGCCCCAATCCAGGCTGGAGCCCAACTCCAAGATGGCACCCCATTCTCGAGCCCCAATCCAGGCTCGAGCCCCACTCCAAGATGGTACCCCAATCTCGAGCCTCAATCCAGGCTCATGCCCAACGTGAAGCTCGTACCCCAATTTCGAGCCCCAATCCAGGCTGGAGCCCAAATCCAAGATGGCACCCCGATCTCGAGCCTCAATCCAGGCTCGAGCCCCACTCCAAGATGGCACCCCAATCTCTAGCCCCAATCCAGGCTCGTGCCCAACGTTAAGCTCGTACCCCAATCTCGAGCCCCAGTCCAGGCTGGAGCCCACCTCCAAGATGGCACCCCATTCACGAGCCCCAATCCAAGCTCGAGCCCGACTCCAAAAAGGCACCATAATCTCTAGCCCCAATCCAGGCTCATGCCCAACGTGAAGCTCGTACCCCAATCTCGAGCCCCAATCCAAGCTGGAGCCCAACTCCAAGATGGCACCCCATTCTCGAGCCCCAATCCGGGCTCGAGCCCCACTCCAACATGGTACCCCAATCTCGAGCCCCAATCCAAGCTCGAGCCCGACTCCAAGATGGCACCCCAATCTCTAGCCCCAATCCAGGCTCGTGCCCAACGTTAAGCTCGTACCCCAATCTCGAGCCCCAATCCAGGCTGGAGCCCACCTCCAAGATGACACCCCATTCTCGAGCCCCAATCCAGGCTCGAGCCCCACTCCAAGATGGCACCACAATCTCTAGCCCCAATCTAGGCTCGTGCCCAATTTGAAGCTCGTACCCCAATCTCGAGCCCCAATCCAGGCTGGAGCCCAACTCCAAGATGGCACCCCATTCTCGAGCCCCAATCCAGGCTCGAGCCCCACTCCAAGATGGTACCCCAATCTCGAGCCTCAATCCAGGCTCGAGCCCGTCTCCAAGATGGCACCACAATCTCTTGCCCCAATCCAGGCTCGTGCCCAACGTGAAGCTCGTACCCCAATCTCGAGCCCCAATCCAGGCTGGAGCCCACCTCCAAGATTGCACCCCATTCTCGAGCCCCAATCCAGGCTCGAGCCCCACTCCAAGATGGCACCCCAATCTCTAGCCCCAATCCAGGCTCGAGCCCCACTCCAATATGGTACCCCAATTTCTAGCCCCAATCCTGGCTCGTGCCCAACGTGAAGCTCGTACCCCAATCTCGAGCCCCAATCCAGGATGGAGCCCACCTCCAAGATGGCACCCCATTCTCGAGCCCCAATCCAGGCTCGAGCCCCACTCCAAGATGGTACCCCAATCTCGATCCCCAATCCAGGCTCGTGCCCAACGTTAAGCTCGTACCCCAATCTCGAGCCCCAGTCCAGGCTGGAGCCCACCTCCAAGATGGCACCCCATTCACGAGCCCCAATCCAAGCTCGAGCCCGACTCCAAGATGGCACCACAATCTCTAGCCCCAATCCAGGCTCATGCCCAACGTGAAGCTCGTACCCCAATCTCGAGCCCCAATCTCGAGCCCCAATCCAGGCTGGAGCCCAACTCCAAGATGGCACCCCATTCTCGAGCCCCAATCCAGGCTCGAGCCCCACTCCAAGATGGTACCCCAATCTCGAGCCCCAATCCAAGCTCGAGCCCGACTCCGAGATGGCACCACAATCTCTAGCCCCAATCCAGGCTCGTGCCCAACGTGAAGCTCGTACCCCAATCTCGAGCCCCAATCCAGGCTGGAGCCCACCTCCAAGATGACACCCCATTCTCGAGCCCCAATCCAGGCTCGAGCCCCACTCCAAGATGGCACCACAATCTCTAGCCCCAATCTAGGCTCGTGCCCAACGTGAAGCTCGTACCCCAATCTCGAGCCCCAATCCAGGCTGGAGCCCAACTCCAAGATGGCACCCCATTCTCGAGCCCCAATCCAGGCTCGAGCCCCACTCCAAGATGGTACCCCAATCTCGAGCCTCAATCCAGGCTCATGCCCAACGTGAAGCTCGTACCCCAATTTCGAGCCCCAATCCAGGCTGGAGCCCAAATCCAAGATGGCACCCCGATCTCGAGCCCCAATCCAGGCTCGAGCCCCACTCCAAGATGGCACCCCAATCTCTAGCCCCAATCCAGGCTCGTGCCCAACGTTAAGCTCGTACCCCAATCTCGAGCCCCAGTCCAGGCTGGAGCCCAACTCCAAGATGGCACCCCATTCTCGAGCCCCAATCCAGGCTCGAGCCCCACTCCAAGATGGTACCCCAATCTCGAGCCCCAATCCAAGCTCGTGCCCAACGTTAAGCTCGTACCCCAATCTCGAGCCCCAGTCCAGGCTCGAGCCTGTCTCCAAGATGGCACCACAATCACTTGCCCCACTCCAGGCTCGTGCCCAACGTGAAGCTCGTACCCCACTCTCGAGCCCCAATCCAGGCTGGAGCCCACCTCCAAGATGGCACCCCATTCACGAGCCCCAATCCAAGCTCGAGCCCGACTCCAAGATGGCACCACAATCTCTAGCCCCAATCCAGACTCATGCCCAACGTGAAGCTCGTACCCCAATCTCGAGCCCCAATCCAGGCTGGAGCCCAACTCCAAGATGGCACCCCATTCTCGAGCCCCAATCCAGGCTGGAGCCCAACTCCAAGATGGCACCCCATTCTCGAGCCCCAATCCAGGCTCGAGCCCCACTCCAAGATGGTACCCCAATCTCGAGCCTCAATCCAGGCTCGAGCCCGTCTCCAAGATGGCACCACAATCTCTTGCCCCAATCCAGGCTCGTGCCCAACGTGAAGCTCGTACCCCAATCTCGAGCCCCAATCCAGGCTGGAGCCCACCTCCAAGATTGCACCCCATTCTCGAGCCCCAATCCAGGCTCGAGCCCCACTCCAAGATGGCACCCCAATCTCTAGCCCCAATTCAGGCTCGAGCCCCACTCCAATATGGTACCCCAATTTCTAGCCCCAATCCTGGCTCGTGCCCAACGTGAAGCTCGTACCCCAATCTCGAGCCCCAATCCAGGATGGAGCCCACCTCCAAGATGGCACCCCATTCTCGAGCCCCAATCCAGGCTCGAGCCCCACTCCAAGATGGTACCCCAATCTCGATCCCCAATCCAGGCTCGTGCCCAACGTTAAGCTCGTACCCCAATCTCGAGCCCCAGTCCAGGCTGGAGCCCACCTCCAAGATGGCACCCCATTCACGAGCCCCAATCCAAGCTCGAGCCCGACTCCAAGATGGCACCACAATCTCTAGCCCCAATCCAGGCTCATGCCCAACGTGAAGCTCGTACCCCAATCTCGAGCCCCAATCCAGGCTGGAGCCCAACTCCAAGATGGCACCCCATTCTCGAGCCCCAATCCAGGCTCGAGCCCCACTCCAAGATGGTACCCCAATCTCGAGCCCCAATCCAAGCTCGAGCCCGACTCCGAGATGGCACCACAATCTCTAGCCCCAATCCAGGCTCGTGCCCAACGTGAAGCTCGTACCCCAATCTCGAGCCCCAATCCAGGCTGGAGCCCACCTCCAAGATGACACCCCATTCTCGAGCCCCAATCCAGGCTCGAGCCCCACTCCAAGATGGCACCACAATCTCTAGCCCCAATCTAGGCTCGTGCCCAACGTGAAGCTCGTACCCCAATCTCGAGCCCCAATCCAGGCTGGAGCCCAACTCCAAGATGGCACCCCATTCTCGAGCCCCAATCCAGGCTCGAGCCCCACTCCAAGATGGTACCCCAATCTCGAGCCTCAATCCAGGCTCATGCCCAACGTGAAGCTCGTACCCCAATTTCGAGCCCCAATCCAGGCTGGAGCCCAAATCCAAGATGGCACCCCGATCTCGAGCCCCAATCCAGGCTCGAGCCCCACTCCAAGATGGCACCCCAATCTCTAGCCCCAATCCAGGCTCGTGCCCAACGTTAAGCTCGTACCCCAATCTCGAGCCCCAGTCCAGGCTGGAGCCCAACTCCAAGATGGCACCCCATTCTCGAGCCCCAATCCAGGCTCGAGCCCCACTCCAAGATGGTACCCCAATCTCGAGCCCCAATCCAAGCTCGTGCCCAACGTTAAGCTCGTACCCCAATCTCGAGCCCCAGTCCAGGCTCGAGCCTGTCTCCAAGATGGCACCACAATCACTTGCCCCACTCCAGGCTCGTGCCCAACGTGAAGCTCGTACCCCACTCTCGAGCCCCAATCCAGGCTGGAGCCCACCTCCAAGATGGCACCCCATTCACGAGCCCCAATCCAAGCTCGAGCCCGACTCCAAGATGGCACCACAATCTCTAGCCCCAATCCAGACTCATGCCCAACGTGAAGCTCGTACCCCAATCTCGAGCCCCAATCCAGGCTGGAGCCCAACTCCAAGATGGCACCCCATTCTCGAGCCCCAATCCAGGCTCGAGCCCCACTCCAAGATGGTACCCCAATCTCGAGCCCCAATCCAAGCTCGTGCCCAACGTTAAGCTCGTACCCCAATCTCGAGCCCCAGTCCAGGCTCGAGCCTGTCTCCAAGATGGCACCACAATCACTTGCCCCAATCCAGGCTCGTGCCCAACGTTAAGCTCGTACCCCAATCTCGAGCCCCAATCCAGGCTGGAGCCCAACTCCAAGATGGCACCCCATTCTCGAGCCCCAATCCAGGCTGGAGCCCCACTCCAAGATGGTACCCCAATCTCGAGCCCCAATCCAGGCTCGAGCCCGACTCCAAGATGGCACCACAATCTCTAGCCCCACTCCAGGCTCGTGCCCAACGTGAAGCTCGTACCCCAATCTCGAGCCCCAATCCAGGCTGGAGCCCAACTCCAAGATGGCACACCATTCTCGAGCCCCAATCCAGGCTGGAGCCCCACTCCAAGATGGCTCCCAATATCTAGCCCCAATCCAGGCTCGAGCCCCACTCCAAGATGGAACCACAATCTCTAGCCCCTATCCAGGCTCATGCCCAACGTGAAGCTCGTACCCCACTCTCGAGCCCCAATCCAGGCTGGAGCCCACCTCCAAGATGGCACCCCATTCTCGAGCCCCAATCCAGGCTCGAGCCCCACTCCAAGATGGCACCACAATCTCTAGCCCCAATCCAGGCTCATGCCCAACGTGAAGCTCGTACCCCAATCTCGAGCCCCAATCCAGGCTGGAGCCTAACTCCAAGATGGCACCCCATTCTCGAGCCCCAATCCAGGCTCGAGCCCCACTCCAAGATGGCACCCCGATCTCGAGCCCCAATCCGGGCTCGAGCCCCACTCCAAGATGGCACCCCAATCTCTAGCCCCAATCCAGGCTCGTGCCCAACGTTAAGCTCGTACCCCAATCTCGAGCCCCAATCCAGGCTGGAGCCCAACTCCAAGATGGCACCCCATTCTCGAGCCCCAATCCAGGCTGGAGCCCCACTCCAAGATGGTACCCCAATCTCGAGCCCCAATCCAGGCTCGAGCCCGACTCCAAGATGGCACCACAATCTCTAGCCCCACTCCAGGCTCGTGCCCAACGTGAAGCTCGTACCCCAATCTCGAGCCCCAATCCAGGCTGGAGCCCAACTCCAAGATGGCACCCCATTCTCGAGCCCCAATCCAGGCTCGAGCCCCACTCCAAGATGGTACCCCAATCTCGAGCCTCAATCCAGGCTCGAGCCCGTCTCCAAGATGGCACCACAATCTCTTGCCCCAATCAAGGCTCGTGCCCAACGTGAAGCTCGTACCCCAATCTCGAGCCCCAATCCAGGCTGGAGCCCACCTCCAAGATTGCACCCCATTCTCGAGCCCCAATCCAGGCTCGAGCCCCACTCCAAGATGGCACCCCAATCTCTAGCCCCAATCCAGGCTCGTGCCCAACGTGAAGCTCGTACCCCACTCTCGAGCCCCAATCCAGGCTGGAGCCCACCTCCAAGATGGCACCCCATTCACGAGCCCCAATCCAAGCTCGAGCCCGACTCCAAGATGGCACCACAATCTCTAGCCCCAATCCAGACTCATGCCCAACGTGAAGCTCGTACCCCAATCTCGAGCCCCAATCCAGGCTGGAGCCCAACTCCAAGATGGCACCCCATTCTCGAGCCCCAATCCAGGCTCGAGCCCCACTCCAAGATGGTACCCCAATCTCGAGCCCCAATCCAAGCTCGTGCCCAACGTTAAGCTCGTACCCCAATCTCGAGCCCCAGTCCAGGCTCGAGCCTGTCTCCAAGATGGCACCACAATCACTTGCCCCAATCCAGGCTCGTGCCCAACGTTAAGCTTGTACCCCAATCTCGAGCCCCAATCCAGGCTGGAGCCCAACTCCAAGATGGCACCCCATTCTCGAGCCCCAATCCAGGCTGGAGCCCCACTCCAAGATGGTACCCCAATCTCGAGCCCCAATCCAGGCTCGAGCCCGACTCCAAGATGGCACCACAATCTCTAGCCCCACTCCAGGCTCGTGCCCAACGTGAAGCTCGTACCCCAATCTCGAGCCCCAATCCAGGCTGGAGCCCAACTCCAAGATGGCACACCATTCTCGAGCCCCAATCCAGGCTGGAGCCCCACTCCAAGATGGCTCCCAATATCTAGCCCCAATCCAGGCTCGAGCCCCACTCCAAGATGGAACCACAATCTCTAGCCCCTATCCAGGCTCATGCCCAACGTGAAGCTCGTACCCCACTCTCGAGCCCCAATCCAGGCTGGAGCCCACCTCCAAGATGGCACCCCATTCTCGAGCCCCAATCCAGGCTCGAGCCCCACTCCAAGATGGCACCACAATCTCTAGCCCCAATCCAGGCTCATGCCCAACGTGAAGCTCGTACCCCAATCTCGAGCCCCAATCCAGGCTGGAGCCTAACTCCAAGATGGCACCCCATTCTCGAGCCCCAATCCAGGCTCGAGCCCCACTCCAAGATGGCACCCCGATCTCGAGCCCCAATCCGGGCTCGAGCCCCACTCCAAGATGGCACCCCAATCTCTAGCCCCAATCCAGGCTCGTGCCCAACGTTAAGCTCGTACCCCAATCTCGAGCCCCAATCCAGGCTGGAGCCCAACTCCAAGATGGCACCCCATTCTCGAGCCCCAATCCAGGCTGGAGCCCCACTCCAAGATGGTACCCCAATCTCGAGCCCCAATCCAGGCTCGAGCCCGACTCCAAGATGGCACCACAATCTCTAGCCCCACTCCAGGCTCGTGCCCAACGTGAAGCTCGTACCCCAATCTCGAGCCCCAATCCAGGCTGGAGCCCAACTCCAAGATGGCACCCCATTCTCGAGCCCCAATCCAGGCTCGAGCCCCACTCCAAGATGGTACCCCAATCTCGAGCCTCAATCCAGGCTCGAGCCCGTCTCCAAGATGGCACCACAATCTCTTGCCCCAATCAAGGCTCGTGCCCAACGTGAAGCTCGTACCCCAATCTCGAGCCCCAATCCAGGCTGGAGCCCACCTCCAAGATTGCACCCCATTCTCGAGCCCCAATCCAGGCTCGAGCCCCACTCCAAGATGGCACCCCAATCTCTAGCCCCAATCCAGGCTCGTGCCCAACGTGAAGCTCGTACCCCAATCTCGAGCCCCAATCCAGGCTGGAGCCCACCTCCAAGATGGGACCCCATTCTCGAGCCCCAATCCAGGCTCGAGCCCCACTCCAAGATGGCTCCCAATATCTAGCCCCAATCCAGGCTCGAGCCCCACTCCAATATGGTACCCCAATTTCTAGCCCCAATCCTGGCTCGTGCCCAACGTGAAGCTCGTACCCCAATCTCGAGCCCCAATCCAGGATGGAGCCCACCTCCAAGATGGCACCCCATTCTCGAGCCCCAATCCAGGCTCGAGCCCCACTCCAAGATGGTACCCCAATCTCGATCCCCAATCCAGGCTCGTGCCCAACGTTAAGCTCGTACCCCAATCTCGAGCCCCAGTCCAGGCTGGAGCCCACCTCCAAGATGGCACCCCATTCACGAGCCCCAATCCAAGCTCGAGCCCGACTCCAAGATGGCACCACAATCTCTAGCCCCAATCCAGGCTCATGCCCAACGTGAAGCTCGTACCCCAATCTCGAGCCCCAATCCAGGCTGGAGCCCAACTCCAAGATGGCACCCCATTCTCGAGCCCCAATCCAGGCTCGAGCCCCACTCCAAGATGGTACCCCAATCTCGAGCCCCAATCCAAGCTCGAGCCCGACTCCAAGATGGCACCACAATCTCTAGCCCCAATCCAGGCTCGTGCCCAACGTGAAGCTCGTACCCCAATCTCGAGCCCCAATCCAGGCTGGAGCCCACCTCCAAGATGACACCCCATTCTCGAGCCCCAATCCAGGCTCGAGCCCCACTCCAAGATGGCACCACAATCTCTAGCCCCAATCTAGGCTCGTGCCCAACGTGAAGCTCGTACCCCAATCTCGAGCCCCAATCCAGGCTGGAGCCCAACTCCAAGATGGCACCCCATTCTCGAGCCCCAATCCAGGCTCGAGCCCCACTCCAAGATGGCACCCAATATCTAGCCCCACTCCAGGCTCGTGCCCAACGTGAAGCTCGTACCCCAATCTCGAGCCCCAATCCAGGCTGGAGCCCAACTCCAAGATGGCACACCATTCTCGAGCCCCAATCCAGGCTGGAGCCCCACTCCAAGATGGCTCCCAATATCTAGCCCCAATCCAGGCTCGAGCCCCACTCCAAGATGGAACCACAATCTCTAGCCCCTATCCAGGCTCATGCCCAACGTGAAGCTCGTACCCCACTCTCGAGCCCCAATCCAGGCTGGAGCCCACCTCCAAGATGGCACCCCATTCTCGAGCCCCAATCCAGGCTCGAGCCCCACTCCAAGATGGCACCACAATCTCTAGCCCCAATCCAGGCTCATGCCCAACGTGAAGCTCGTACCCCAATCTCGAGCCCCAATCCAGGCTGGAGCCTAACTCCAAGATGGCACCCCATTCTCGAGCCCCAATCCAGGCTCGAGCCCCACTCCAAGATGGCACCCCGATCTCGAGCCCCAATCCGGGCTCGAGCCCCACTCCAAGATGGCACCCCAATCTCTAGCCCCAATCCAGGCTCGTGCCCAACGTTAAGCTCGTACCCCAATCTCGAGCCCCAATCCAGGCTGGAGCCCAACTCCAAGATGGCACCCCATTCTCGAGCCCCAATCCAGGCTGGAGCCCCACTCCAAGATGGTACCCCAATCTCGAGCCCCAATCCAGGCTCGAGCCCGACTCCAAGATGGCACCACAATCTCTAGCCCCACTCCAGGCTCGTGCCCAACGTGAAGCTCGTACCCCAATCTCGAGCCCCAATCCAGGCTGGAGCCCAACTCCAAGATGGCACCCCATTCTCGAGCCCCAATCCAGGCTCGAGCCCCACTCCAAGATGGTACCCCAATCTCGAGCCTCAATCCAGGCTCGAGCCCGTCTCCAAGATGGCACCACAATCTCTTGCCCCAATCAAGGCTCGTGCCCAACGTGAAGCTCGTACCCCAATCTCGAGCCCCAATCCAGGCTGGAGCCCACCTCCAAGATTGCACCCCATTCTCGAGCCCCAATCCAGGCTCGAGCCCCACTCCAAGATGGCACCCCAATCTCTAGCCCCAATCCAGGCTCGTGCCCAACGTGAAGCTCGTACCCCAATCTCGAGCCCCAATCCAGGCTGGAGCCCACCTCCAAGATGGGACCCCATTCTCGAGCCCCAATCCAGGCTCGAGCCCCACTCCAAGATGGCTCCCAATATCTAGCCCCAATCCAGGCTCGAGCCCCACTCCAATATGGTACCCCAATTTCTAGCCCCAATCCTGGCTCGTGCCCAACGTGAAGCTCGTACCCCAATCTCGAGCCCCAATCCAGGATGGAGCCCACCTCCAAGATGGCACCCCATTCTCGAGCCCCAATCCAGGCTCGAGCCCCACTCCAAGATGGTACCCCAATCTCGATCCCCAATCCAGGCTCGTGCCCAACGTTAAGCTCGTACCCCAATCTCGAGCCCCAGTCCAGGCTGGAGCCCACCTCCAAGATGGCACCCCATTCACGAGCCCCAATCCAAGCTCGAGCCCGACTCCAAGATGGCACCACAATCTCTAGCCCCAATCCAGGCTCATGCCCAACGTGAAGCTCGTACCCCAATCTCGAGCCCCAATCCAGGCTGGAGCCCAACTCCAAGATGGCACCCCATTCTCGAGCCCCAATCCAGGCTCGAGCCCCACTCCAAGATGGTACCCCAATCTCGAGCCCCAATCCAAGCTCGAGCCCGACTCCAAGATGGCACCACAATCTCTAGCCCCAATCCAGGCTCGTGCCCAACGTGAAGCTCGTACCCCAATCTCGAGCCCCAATCCAGGCTGGAGCCCACCTCCAAGATGACACCCCATTCTCGAGCCCCAATCCAGGCTCGAGCCCCACTCCAAGATGGCACCACAATCTCTAGCCCCAATCTAGGCTCGTGCCCAACGTGAAGCTCGTACCCCAATCTCGAGCCCCAATCCAGGCTGGAGCCCAACTCCAAGATGGCACCCCATTCTCGAGCCCCAATCCAGGCTCGAGCCCCACTCCAAGATGGTACCCCAATCTCGAGCCTCAATCCAGGCTCATGCCCAACGTGAAGCTCGTACCCCAATTTCGAGCCCCAATCCAGGCTGGAGCCCAAATCCAAGATGGCACCCCGATCTCGAGCCCCAATCCAGGCTCGAGCCCCACTCCAAGATGGCACCCCAATCTCTAGCCCCAATCCAGGCTCGAGCCCGTCTCCAAGATGGCACCACAATCTCTTGCCCCAATCCAGGCTCGTGCCCAACGTGAAGCTCGTACCCCAATCTCGAGCCCCAATCCAGGCTGGAGCCCACCTCCAAGATTGCACCCCATTCTCGAGCCCCAATCCAGGCTCGAGCCCCACTCCAAGATGGCACCCCAATCTCTAGCCCCAATCCAGGCTCGTGCCCAACGTGAAGCTCGTACCCCAATCTCGAGCCCCAATCCAGGCTGGAGCCCACCTCCAAGATGGGACCCCATTCTCGAGCCCCAATCCAGGCTCGAGCCCCACTCCAAGATGGCTCCCAATATCTAGCCCCAATCCAGGCTCGAGCCCCACTCCAATATGGTACCCCAATTTCTAGCCCCAATCCTGGCTCGTGCCCAACGTGAAGCTCGTACCCCAATCTCGAGCCCCAATCCAGGCTGGAGCCCACCTCCAAGATGACACCCCATTCTCGAGCCCCAATCCAGGCTCGAGCCCCACTCCAAGATGGTACCCCAATCTCGAGCCCCAATCCAGGCTCGTGCCCAACGTTAAGCTCGTACCCCAATCTCGAGCCCCAGTCCAGGCTGGAGCCCACCTCCAAGATGGCACCCCATTCACGAGCCCCAATCCAAGCTCGAGCCCGACTCCAAGATGGCACCACAATCTCTAGCCCCAATCCAGGCTCATGCCCAACGTGAAGCTCGTACCCCAATCTCGAGCCCCAATCCAGGCTGGAGCCCAACTCCAAGATGGCACCCCATTCTCGAGCCCCAATCCAGGCTCGAGCCCCACTCCAAGATGGTACCCCAATCTCGAGCCCCAATCCAAGCTCGTGCCCAACGTTAAGCTCGTACCCCAATCTCGAGCCCCAGTCCAGGCTCGAGCCTGTCTCCAAGATGGCACCACAATCTCTTGCCCCAATCCAGGCTCGTGCCCAACGTTAAGCTCGTACCCCAATCTCGAGCCCCAATCCAGGCTGGAGCCCAACTCCAAGATGGCACCCCATTCTCGAGCCCCAATCCAGGCTGGAGCCCCACTCCAAGATGGTACCCCAATCTCGAGCCCCAATCCAGGCTCGAGCCCGACTCCAAGATGGCACCACAATCTCTAGCCCCACTCCAGGCTCGTGCCCAACGTGAAGCTCGTACCCCAATCTCGAGCCCCAATCCAGGCTGGAGCCCAACTCCAAGATGGCACACCATTCTCGAGCCCCAATCCAGGCTGGAGCCCCACTCCAAGATGGCTCCCAATATCTAGCCCCAATCCAGGCTCGAGCCCCACTCCAAGATGGAACCACAATCTCTAGCCCCTATCCAGGCTCATGCCCAACGTGAAGCTCGTACCCCACTCTCGAGCCCCAATCCAGGCTGGAGCCCACCTCCAAGATGGCACCCCATTCTCGAGCCCCAATCCAGGCTCGAGCCCCACTCCAAGATGGCACCACAATCTCTAGCCCCAATCCAGGCTCATGCCCAACGTGAAGCTCGTACCCCAATCTCGAGCCCCAATCCAGGCTGGAGCCTAACTCCAAGATGGCACCCCATTCTCGAGCCCCAATCCAGGCTCGAGCCCCACTCCAAGATGGCACCCCGATCTCGAGCCCCAATCCGGGCTCGAGCCCCACTCCAAGATGGCACCCCAATCTCTAGCCCCAATCCAGGCTCGTGCCCAACGTTAAGCTCGTACCCCAATCTCGAGCCCCAATCCAGGCTGGAGCCCAACTCCAAGATGGCACCCCATTCTCGAGCCCCAATCCAGGCTGGAGCCCCACTCCAAGATGGTACCCCAATCTCGAGCCCCAATCCAGGCTCGAGCCCGACTCCAAGATGGCACCACAATCTCTAGCCCCACTCCAGGCTCGTGCCCAACGTGAAGCTCGTACCCCAATCTCGAGCCCCAATCCAGGCTGGAGCCCAACTCCAAGATGGCACCCCATTCTCGAGCCCCAATCCAGGCTCGAGCCCCACTCCAAGATGGTACCCCAATCTCGAGCCTCAATCCAGGCTCGAGCCCGTCTCCAAGATGGCACCACAATCTCTTGCCCCAATCCAGGCTCGTGCCCAACGTGAAGCTCGTACCCCAATCTCGAGCCCCAATCCAGGCTGGAGCCCACCTCCAAGATTGCACCCCATTCTCGAGCCCCAATCCAGGCTCGAGCCCCACTCCAAGATGGCACCCCAATCTCTAGCCCCAATCCAGGCTCGTGCCCAACGTGAAGCTCGTACCCCAATCTCGAGCCCCAATCCAGGCTGGAGCCCACCTCCAAGATGGGACCCCATTCTCGAGCCCCAATCCAGGCTCGAGCCCCACTCCAAGATGGCTCCCAATATCTAGCCCCAATCCAGGCTCGAGCCCCACTCCAATATGGTACCCCAATTTCTAGCCCCAATCCTGGCTCGTGCCCAACGTGAAGCTCGTACCCCAATCTCGAGCCCCAATCCAGGATGGAGCCCACCTCCAAGATGGCACCCCATTCTCGAGCCCCAATCCAGGCTCGAGCCCCACTCCAAGATGGTACCCCAATCTCGATCCCCAATCCAGGCTCGTGCCCAACGTTAAGCTCGTACCCCAATCTCGAGCCCCAGTCCAGGCTGGAGCCCACCTCCAAGATGGCACCCCATTCACGAGCCCCAATCCAAGCTCGAGCCCGACTCCAAGATGGCACCACAATCTCTAGCCCCAATCCAGGCTCATGCCCAACGTGAAGCTCGTACCCCAATCTCGAGCCCCAATCCAGGCTGGAGCCCAACTCCAAGATGGCACCCCATTCTCGAGCCCCAATCCAGGCTCGAGCCCCACTCCAAGATGGTACCCCAATCTCGAGCCCCAATCCAAGCTCGAGCCCGACTCCAAGATGGCACCACAATCTCTAGCCCCAATCCAGGCTCGTGCCCAACGTGAAGCTCGTACCCCAATCTCGAGCCCCAATCCAGGCTGGAGCCCACCTCCAAGATGACACCCCATTCTCGAGCCCCAATCCAGGCTCGAGCCCCACTCCAAGATGGCACCACAATCTCTAGCCCCAATCTAGGCTCGTGCCCAACGTGAAGCTCGTACCCCAATCTCGAGCCCCAATCCAGGCTGGAGCCCAACTCCAAGATGGCACCCCATTCTCGAGCCCCAATCCAGGCTCGAGCCCCACTCCAAGATGGTACCCCAATCTCGAGCCTCAATCCAGGCTCATGCCCAACGTGAAGCTCGTACCCCAATTTCGAGCCCCAATCCAGGCTGGAGCCCAAATCCAAGATGGCACCCCGATCTCGAGCCCCAATCCAGGCTCGAGCCCCACTCCAAGATGGCACCCCAATCTCTAGCCCCAATCCAGGCTCGTGCCCAACGTTAAGCTCGTACCCCAATCTCGAGCCCCAGTCCAGGCTGGAGCCCAACTCCAAGATGGCACCCCATTCTCGAGCCCCAATCCAGGCTCGAGCCCCACTCCAAGATGGTACCCCAATCTCGAGCCCCAATCCAAGCTCGAGCCCGACTCCAAGATGGCACCACAATCTCTAGCCCCAATCCAGGCTCGTGCCCAACGTGAAGCTCGTACCCCAATCTCGAGCCCCAATCCAGGCTGGAGCCCACCTCCAAGATGACACCCCATTCTCGAGCCCCAATCCAGGCTCGAGCCCCACTCCAAGATGGCACCACAATCTCTAGCCCCAATCTAGGCTCGTGCCCAACGTGAAGCTCGTACCCCAATCTCGAGCCCCAATCCAGGCTGGAGCCCAACTCCAAGATGGCACCCCATTCTCGAGCCCCAATCCAGGCTCGAGCCCCACTCCAAGATGGTACCCCAATCTCGAGCCTCAATCCAGGCTCGAGCCCGTCTCCAAGATGGCACCACAATCTCTTGCCCCAATCCAGGCTCGTGCCCAACGTGAAGCTCGTACCCCAATCTCGAGCCCCAATCCAGGCTGGAGCCCACCTCCAAGATTGCACCCCATTCTCGAGCCCCAATCCAGGCTCGAGCCCCACTCCAAGATGGCACCCCAATCTCTAGCCCCAATCCAGGCTCGTGCCCAACGTGAAGCTCGTACCCCAATCTCGAGCCCCAATCCAAGCTGGAGCCCAACTCCAAGATGGCACCCCATTCTCGAGCCCCAATCCGGGCTCGAGCCCCACTCCAAGATGGTACCCCAATCTCGAGCCCCAATCCAAGCTCGAGCCCGACTCCAAGATGGCACCACAATCTCTAGCCCCAATCCAGGCTCGTGCCCAACGTGAAGCTCGTACCCCAATCTCGAGCCCCAATCCAGGCTGGAGCCCACCTCCAAGATGACACCCCATTCTCGAGCGCCAATCCAGGCTCGAGCCCCACTCCAAGATGGCACCACAATCTCTAGCCCCAATCTAGGCTCGTGCCCAACGTGAAGCTCGTACCCCAATCTCGAGCCCCAATCCAGGCTGGAGCCCAACTCCAAGATGGCACCCCATTCTCGAGCCCCAATCCAGGCTCGAGCCCCACTCCAAGATGGCACCACAATCTCTAGCCCCAATCCAGGCTCATGCCCAACGTTAAGCTCGTACCCCAATCTCGAGCCCCAATCCAGGCTGGAGCCCAACTCCAAGATGGCACCCCATTCTCGAGCCCCAATCCAGGCTGGAGCCCCACTCCAAGATGGTACCCCAATCTCGAGCCCCAATCCAGGCTCGAGCCCGACTCCAAGATGGCACCACAATCTCTAGCCCCACTCCAGGCTCGTGCCCAACGTGAAGCTCGTACCCCAATCTCGAGCCCCAATCCAGGCTGGAGCCCAACTCCAAGATGGCACACCATTCTCGAGCCCCAATCCAGGCTGGAGCCCCACTCCAAGATGGCTCCCAATATCTAGCCCCAATCCAGGCTCGAGCCCCACTCCAAGATGGAACCACAATCTCTAGCCCCTATCCAGGCTCATGCCCAACGTGAAGCTCGTACCCCACTCTCGAGCCCCAATCCAGGCTGGAGCCCACCTCCAAGATGGCACCCCATTCTCGAGCCCCAATCCAGGCTCGAGCCCCACTCCAAGATGGCACCACAATCTCTAGCCCCAATCCAGGCTCATGCCCAACGTGAAGCTCGTACCCCAATCTCGAGCCCCAATCCAGGCTGGAGCCTAACTCCAAGATGGCACCCCATTCTCGAGCCCCAATCCAGGCTCGAGCCCCACTCCAAGATGGCACCCCGATCTCGAGCCCCAATCCGGGCTCGAGCCCCACTCCAAGATGGCACCCCAATCTCTAGCCCCAATCCAGGCTCGTGCCCAACGTTAAGCTCGTACCCCAATCTCGAGCCCCAATCCAGGCTGGAGCCCAACTCCAAGATGGCACCCCATTCTCGAGCCCCAATCCAGGCTGGAGCCCCACTCCAAGATGGTACCCCAATCTCGAGCCCCAATCCAGGCTCGAGCCCGACTCCAAGATGGCACCACAATCTCTAGCCCCACTCCAGGCTCGTGCCCAACGTGAAGCTCGTACCCCAATCTCGAGCCCCAATCCAGGCTGGAGCCCACCTCCAAGATGGCACCCCATTCTCGAGCCCCAATCCAGGCTCGAGCCCCACTCCAAGATGGCACCCCGATCTCGAGCCCCAATCCGGGCTCGAGCCCCACTCCAAGATGGCACCCCAATCTCTAGCCCCAATCCAGGCTCGTGCCCAACGTTAAGCTCGTACCCCAATCTCGAGCCCCAATCCAGGCTGGAACCCACCTCCAAGATGGCACCCCATTCTCGAGCCCCAATCCAGGCTCGAGCCCACTCCAAGATGGAACCACAATCTCTAGCCCCTATCCAGGCTCATGCCCAACGTGAAGCTCGTACCCCAATCTCGAGCCCCAATCCAGGCTGGAGCCCACCTCCAAGATGGCACCCCATTCTCGGGCCCCAATCCAGGCTCGAGCCCCACTCCAAGATGGCACCCCAATCTCTAGCCCCAATCCAGGCTCGTGCCCAACGTTAAGCTCGTACCCCAATCTCGAGCCCCAGTCCAGGCTGGAGCCCACCTCCAAGATGGCACCCCATTCACGAGCCCCAATCCAAGCTCGAGCCCGACTCCAAGATGGCACCACCATCTCTAGCCCCAATCCAGGCTCATGCCCAACGTGAAGCTCGTACCCCAATCTCGAGCCCCAATCCAGGCTGGAGCCCAAATCCAAGATGGCACCCCGATCTCGAGCCCCAATCCAGGCTGGAGCCCAACTCCAAGATGGCACCCCATTCTCGAGCCCCAATCCAGGCTCAAGCCCCACTCCAAGATGGCACCACAATCTCTAGCCCCAATCCAGGCTCATGCCCAACGTGAAGCTCGTACCCCAATCTCGAGCCCCAATCCAGGCTGGAGCCTAACTCCAAGATGGCACCCATTCTCGAGCCCCAATCCGGGCTCGAGCCCCACTCCAAGATGGCACCCCAATCTCTAGCCCCAATCCAGGCTCGTGCCCAACGTTAAGCTCGTACCCCAATCTCGAGCCCCAATCCAGGCTGGAGCCCAACTCCAAGATGGCACCCCATTCTCGAGCCCCAATCCAGGCTGGAGCCCCACTCCAAGATGGTACCCCAATCTCGAGCCCCAATCCAGGCTCGAGCCCGACTCCAA
The DNA here is from genome assembly GCA_023078555.1 of Ulva prolifera. Classification (NCBI taxonomy): domain Eukaryota; kingdom Viridiplantae; phylum Chlorophyta; class Ulvophyceae; order Ulvales; family Ulvaceae; genus Ulva; species Ulva prolifera. The sequence continues at coordinate 8,553,801 of CM041199.1, forward strand.
GATGGCACCACAATCTCTAGCCCCACTCCAGGCTCGTGCCCAACGTGAAGCTCGTACCCCAGTCTCGAGCCCCAATCCAGGCTGGAGCCCACCTCCAAGATGGGACCCCATTCTCGAGCCCCAATCCGGGCTCGAGCCCCACTCCAAGATGGCACCCCAATCTCTAGCCCCAATCCAGGCTCGTGCCCAACGTTAAGCTCGTACCCCAATCTCGAGCCCCAATCCAGGCTGGAGCCCACCTCCAAGATGACACCCCATTCTCGAGCCCCAATCCAGGCTCGAGCCCCACTCCAAGATGGCACCCCGATCTCGAGCCCCAATCCGGGCTCGAGCCCCACTCCAAGATGGCACCCCAATCTCTAGCCCCAATCCAGGCTCGTGCCCAACGTTAAGCTCGTACCCCAATCTCGAGCCCCAATCCAGGCTGGAACCCACCTCCAAGATGGCACCCCATTCTCGAGCCCCAATCCAGGCTCGAGCCCACTCCAAGATGGAACCACAATCTCTAGCCCCTATCCAGGCTCATGCCCAACGTGAAGCTCGTACCCCAATCTCGAGCCCCAATCCAGGCTGGAGCCCACCTCAAAGATGGCACCCCATTCTCGGGCCCCAATCCAGGCTCGAGCCCCACTCCAAGATGGCACCCCAATCTCTAGCCCCAATCCAGGCTCGTGCCCAACGTTAAGCTCGTACCCCAATCTCGAGCCCCAATCCAGGCTGGAGCCCCACTCCAAGATGGTACCCCAATCTCGAGCCCCAATCCAGGCTCGAGCCCGACTCCAAGATGGCACCACAATCTCTAGCCCCACTCCAGGCTCGTGCCCAACGTGAAGCTCGTACCCCAATCTCGAGCCCCAATCCAGGCTGGAGCCCAACTCCAAGATGGCACCCCATTCTCGAGCCCCAATCCAGGCTCGAGCCCCACTCCAAGATGGTACCCCAATCTCGAGCCTCAATCCAGGCTCGAGCCCGTCTCCAAGATGGCACCACAATCTCTTGCCCCAATCCAGGCTCGTGCCCAACGTGAAGCTCGTACCCCAATCTCGAGCCCCAATCCAGGCTGGAGCCCACCTCCAAGATTGCACCCCATTCTCGAGCCCCAATCCAGGCTCGAGCCCCACTCCAAGATGGCACCCCAATCTCTAGCCCCAATCCAGGCTCGTGCCCAACGTGAAGCTCGTACCCCAATCTCGAGCCCCAATCCAGGCTGGAGCCCACCTCCAAGATGGGACCCCATTCTCGAGCCCCAATCCAGGCTCGAGCCCCACTCCAAGATGGCTCCCAATATCTAGCCCCAATCCAGGCTCGAGCCCCACTCCAATATGGTACCCCAATTTCTAGCCCCAATCCTGGCTCGTGCCCAACGTGAAGCTCGTACCCCAATCTCGAGCCCCAATCCAGGATGGAGCCCACCTCCAAGATGGCACCCCATTCTCGAGCCCCAATCCAGGCTCGAGCCCCACTCCAAGATGGTACCCCAATCTCGATCCCCAATCCAGGCTCGTGCCCAACGTTAAGCTCGTACCCCAATCTCGAGCCCCAGTCCAGGCTGGAGCCCACCTCCAAGATGGCACCCCATTCACGAGCCCCAATCCAAGCTCGAGCCCGACTCCAAGATGGCACCACAATCTCTAGCCCCAATCCAGGCTCATGCCCAACGTGAAGCTCGTACCCCAATCTCGAGCCCCAATCCAGGCTGGAGCCCAACTCCAAGATGGCACCCCATTCTCGAGCCCCAATCCAGGCTCGAGCCCCACTCCAAGATGGTACCCCAATCTCGAGCCCCAATCCAAGCTCGAGCCCGACTCCAAGATGGCACCACAATCTCTAGCCCCAATCCAGGCTCGTGCCCAACGTGAAGCTCGTACCCCAATCTCGAGCCCCAATCCAGGCTGGAGCCCACCTCCAAGATGACACCCCATTCTCGAGCCCCAATCCAGGCTCGAGCCCCACTCCAAGATGGCACCACAATCTCTAGCCCCAATCTAGGCTCGTGCCCAACGTGAAGCTCGTACCCCAATCTCGAGCCCCAATCCAGGCTGGAGCCCAACTCCAAGATGGCACCCCATTCTCGAGCCCCAATCCAGGCTCGAGCCCCACTCCAAGATGGTACCCCAATCTCGAGCCTCAATCCAGGCTCATGCCCAACGTGAAGCTCGTACCCCAATTTCGAGCCCCAATCCAGGCTGGAGCCCAAATCCAAGATGGCACCCCGATCTCGAGCCCCAATCCAGGCTCGAGCCCCACTCCAAGATGGCACCCCAATCTCTAGCCCCAATCCAGGCTCGTGCCCAACGTTAAGCTCGTACCCCAATCTCGAGCCCCAGTCCAGGCTGGAGCCCAACTCCAAGATGGCACCCCATTCTCGAGCCCCAATCCAGGCTCGAGCCCCACTCCAAGATGGTACCCCAATCTCGAGCCCCAATCCAAGCTCGAGCCCGACTCCAAGATGGCACCACAATCTCTAGCCCCAATCCAGGCTCGTGCCCAACGTGAAGCTCGTACCCCAATCTCGAGCCCCAATCCAGGCTGGAGCCCACCTCCAAGATGACACCCCATTCTCGAGCCCCAATCCAGGCTCGAGCCCCACTCCAAGATGGCACCACAATCTCGAGCCTCAATCCAGGCTCGAGCCCGTCTCCAAGATGGCACCACAATCTCTTGCCCCAATCCAGGCTCGTGCCCAACGTGAAGCTCGTACCCCAATCTCGAGCCCCAATCCAGGCTGGAGCCCACCTCCAAGATTGCACCCCAATCTCGAGCCCCAATCCAAGCTCGAGCCCGACTCCATGATGGCACCACAATCTCTAGCCCCAATCCAGGCTCGTGCCCAACGTGAAGCTCGTACCCCAATCTCGAGCCCCAATCCAGGCTGGAGCCCACCTCCAAGATGGCACCCCATTCTCGAGCCCCAATCCAGGCTGGAGCCCCACTCCAAGATGGCACCACAATCTCTAGCCCCAATCCAGGCTCGTGCCCAACGTGAAGCTCGTACCCCAATCTCGAGCCCCAATCCAGGCTGGAGCCCACCTCCAAGATGGGACCCCATTCTCGAGCCCCAATCCAGGCTCGAGCCCCACTCCAAGATGGCTCCCAATATCTAGCCCCAATCCAGGCTCGAGCCCCACTCCAATATGGTACCCCAATTTCTAGCCCCAATCCTGGCTCGTGCCCAACGTGAAGCTCGTACCCCAATCTCGAGCCCCAATCCAGGATGGAGCCCACCTCCAAGATGGCACCCCATTCTCGAGCCCCAATCCAGGCTCGAGCCCCACTCCAAGATGGTACCCCAATCTCGATCCCCAATCCAGGCTCGTGCCCAACGTTAAGCTCGCACCCCATTCTCGAGCCCCAATCCAGGCTCGAGCCCCACTCCAAGATGGCACCCCAATCTCTAGCCCCAATCCAGGCTCGTGCCCAACGTGAAGCTCGTACCCCAATCTCGAGCCCCAATCCAAGCTGGAGCCCAACTCCAAGATGGCACCCCATTCTCGAGCCCCAATCCGGGCTCGAGCCCCACTCCAAGATGGTACCCCAATCTCGAGCCCCAATCCAAGCTCGAGCCCGACTCCAAGATGGCACCACAATCTCTAGCCCCAATCCAGGCTCGTGCCCAACGTGAAGCTCGTACCCCAATCTCGAGCCCCAATCCAGGCTGGAGCCCACCTCCAAGATGACACCCCATTCTCGAGCGCCAATCCAGGCTCGAGCCCCACTCCAAGATGGCACCACAATCTCTAGCCCCAATCTAGGCTCGTGCCCAACGTGAAGCTCGTACCCCAATCTCGAGCCCCAATCCAGGCTGGAGCCCAACTCCAAGATGGCACCCCATTCTCGAGCCCCAATCCAGGCTCGAGCCCCACTCCAAGATGGCACCACAATCTCGAGCCTCAATCCAGGCTCGAGCCCGTCTCCAAGATGGCACCACAATCTCTTGCCCCAATCCAGGCTCGTGCCCAACGTGAAGCTCGTACCCCAATCTCGAGCCCCAATCCAGGCTCGAGCCCCACTCCAAGATGGCACCACAATCTCGAGCCTCAATCCAGGCTCGAGCCCGTCTCCAAGATGGCACCACAATCTCTTGCCCCAATCCAGGCTCGTGCCCAACGTGAAGCTCGTACCCCAATCTCGAGCCCCAATCCAGGCTGGAGCCCACCTCCAAGATTGCACCCCAATCTCGAGCCCCAATCCAAGCTCGAGCCCGACTCCATGATGGCACCACAATCTCTAGCCCCAATCCAGGCTCGTGCCCAACGTGAAGCTCGTACCCCAATCTCGAGCCCCAATCCAGGCTGGAGCCCACCTCCAAGATGGCACCCCATTCTCGAGCCCCAATCCAGGCTCGAGCCCCACTCCAAGATGGCACCACAATCTCTAGCCCCAATCTAGGCTCGTGCCCAACGTGAAGCTCGTACCCCAATCTCGAGCCCCAATCCAGGCTGGAGCCCAACTCCAAGATGGCACCCCATTCTCGAGCCCCAATCCAGGCTCGAGCCCCACTCCAAGATGGTACCCCAATCTCGAGCCCCAATCCAAGCTCGAGCCCGAATCCAAGATGGCACCACAATCTCTAGCCCCAATCCAGGCTCGTGCCCAACGTGAAGCTCGTACCCCAATCTCGAGCCCCAATCCAGGCTGGAGCCCACCTCCAAGATGACACCCCATTCTCGAGCGCCAATCCAGGCTCGAGCCCCACTCCAAGATGGCACCACAATCTCTAGCCCCAATCTAGGCTCGTGCCCAACGTGAAGCTCGTACCCCAATCTCGAGCCCCAATCCAGGCTGGAGCCCAACTCCAAGATGGCACCCCATTCTCGAGCCCCAATCCAGGCTCGAGCCCCACTCCAAGATGGCACCACAATCTCGAGCCTCAATCCAGGCTCGAGCCCGTCTCCAAGATGGCACCACAATCTCTTGCCCCAATCCAGGCTCGTGCCCAACGTGAAGCTCGTACCCCAATCTCGAGCCCCAATCCAGGCTCGAGCCCCACTCCAAGATGGCACCACAATCTCGAGCCTCAATCCAGGCTCGAGCCCGTCTCCAAGATGGCACCACAATCTCTTGCCCCAATCCAGGCTCGTGCCCAACGTGAAGCTCGTACCCCATTCTCGAGCCCCAATCCAGGCTCGAGCCCCACTCCAAGATGGTACCCCAATCTCGAGCCCCAATCCAAGCTCGAGCCCGACTCCAAGATGGCACCACAATCTCTAGCCCCAATCCAGGCTCGTGCCCAACGTGAAGCTCGTACCCCAATCTCGAGCCCCAATCCAGGCTGGAGCCCACCTCCAAGATGGCACCCCGATCTCGAGCCCCAATCCAGGCTGGAGCCCAACTCCAAGATGGCACCACAATCTCTAGCCCCAATCTAGGCTCGTGCCCAACGTGAAGCTCGTACCCCAATCTCGAGCCCCAATCCAAGCTGGAGCCCAACTCCAAGATGGCACCCCATTCTCGAGCCCCAATCCAGGCTCGAGCCCCACTCCAAGATGGTACCCCAATCTCGAGCCCCAATCCAAGCTCGAGCCCGACTCCAAGATGGCACCACAATCTCTAGCCCCAATCCAGGCTCGTGCCCAACGTGAAGCTCGTACCCCAATCTCGAGCCCCAATCCAGGCTGGAGCCCACCTCCAAGATGACACCCCATTCTCGAGCGCCAATCCAGGCTCGAGCCCCACTCCAAGATGGCACCACAATCTCTAGCCCCAATCTAGGCTCGTGCCCAACGTGAAGCTCGTACCCCAATCTCGAGCCCCAATCCAGGCTGGAGCCCAACTCCAAGATGGCACCCCATTCTCGAGCCCCAATCCAGGCTCGAGCCCCACTCCAAGATGGCACCACAATCTCGAGCCTCAATCCAGGCTCGAGCCCGTCTCCAAGATGGCACCACAATCTCTTGCCCCAATCCAGGCTCGTGCCCAACGTGAAGCTCGTACCCCAATCTCGAGCCCCAATCCAGGCTCGAGCCCCACTCCAAGATGGCACCACAATCTCGAGCCTCAATCCAGGCTCGAGCCCGTCTCCAAGATGGCACCACAATCTCTTGCCCCAATCCAGGCTCGTGCCCAACGTGAAGCTCGTACCCCAATCTCGAGCCCCAATCCAGGCTGGAGCCCACCTCCAAGATTGCACCCCAATCTCGAGCCCCAATCCAAGCTCGAGCCCGACTCCATGATGGCACCACAATCTCTAGCCCCAATCCAGGCTCGTGCCCAACGTGAAGCTCGTACCCCAATCTCGAGCCCCAATCCAGGCTGGAGCCCACCTCCAAGATGGCACCCCATTCTCGAGCCCCAATCCAGGCTCGAGCCCCACTCCAAGATGGCACCACAATCTCTAGCCCCAATCTAGGCTCGTGCCCAACGTGAAGCTCGTACCCCAATCTCGAGCCCCAATCCAGGCTGGAGCCCAACTCCAAGATGGCACCCCATTCTCGAGCCCCAATCCAGGCTCGAGCCCCACTCCAAGATGGTACCCCAATCTCGAGCCTCAATCCAGGCTCATGCCCAACGTGAAGCTCGTACCCCAATTTCGAGCCCCAATCCAGGCTGGAGCCCAAATCCAAGATGGCACCCCGATCTCGAGCCCCAATCCAGGCTCGAGCCCCACTCCAAGATGGCACCCCAATCTCTAGCCCCAATCCAGGCTCGTGCCCAACGTTAAGCTCGTACCCCAATCTCGAGCCCCAGTCCAGGCTGGAGCCCAACTCCAAGATGGCACCCCATTCTCGAGCCCCAATCCAGGCTCGAGCCCCACTCCAAGATGGTACCCCAATCTCGAGCCCCAATCCAAGCTCGAGCCCGACTCCAAGATGGCACCACAATCTCTAGCCCCAATCCAGGCTCGTGCCCAACGTGAAGCTCGTACCCCAATCTCGAGCCCCAATCCAGGCTGGAGCCCACCTCCAAGATGACACCCCATTCTCGAGCCCCAATCCAGGCTCGAGCCCCACTCCAAGATGGCACCACAATCTCTAGCCCCAATCTAGGCTCGTGCCCAACGTGAAGCTCGTACCCCAATCTCGAGCCCCAATCCAGGCTGGAGCCCAACTCCAAGATGGCACCCCATTCTCGAGCCCCAATCCAGGCTCGAGCCCCACTCCAAGATGGTACCCCAATCTCGAGCCTCAATCCAGGCTCGAGCCCGTCTCCAAGATGGCACCACAATCTCTTGCCCCAATCCAGGCTCGTGCCCAACGTGAAGCTCGTACCCCAATCTCGAGCCCCAATCCAGGCTGGAGCCCACCTCCAAGATTGCACCCCATTCTCGAGCCCCAATCCAGGCTCGAGCCCCACTCCAAGATGGCACCCCAATCTCTAGCCCCAATCCAGGCTCGTGCCCAACGTGAAGCTCGTACCCCAATCTCGAGCCCCAATCCAAGCTGGAGCCCAACTCCAAGATGGCACCCCATTCTCGAGCCCCAATCCGGGCTCGAGCCCCACTCCAAGATGGTACCCCAATCTCGAGCCCCAATCCAAGCTCGAGCCCGACTCCAAGATGGCACCACAATCTCTAGCCCCAATCCAGGCTCGTGCCCAACGTGAAGCTCGTACCCCAATCTCGAGCCCCAATCCAGGCTGGAGCCCACCTCCAAGATGACACCCCATTCTCGAGCGCCAATCCAGGCTCGAGCCCCACTCCAAGATGGCACCACAATCTCTAGCCCCAATCTAGGCTCGTGCCCAACGTGAAGCTCGTACCCCAATCTCGAGCCCCAATCCAGGCTGGAGCCCAACTCCAAGATGGCACCCCATTCTCGAGCCCCAATCCAGGCTCGAGCCCCACTCCAAGATGGTACCCCAATCTCGAGCCTCAATCCAGGCTCGAGCCCGTCTCCAAGATGGCACCACAATCTCTTGCCCCAATCCAGGCTCGTGCCCAACGTGAAGCTCGTACCCCAATCTCGAGCCCCAATCCAGGCTGGAGCCCACCTCCAAGATTGCACCCCATTCTCGAGCCCCAATCCAGGCTCGAGCCCCACTCCAAGATGGCACCCCAATCTCTAGCCCCAATCCAGGCTCGTGCCCAACGTGAAGCTCGTACCCCAATCTCGAGCCCCAATCCAGGCTGGAGCCCACCTCCAAGATGGGACCCCATTCTCGAGCCCCAATCCAGGCTCGAGCCCCACTCCAAGATGGCTCCCAATATCTAGCCCCAATCCAGGCTCGAGCCCCACTCCAATATGGTACCCCAATTTCTAGCCCCAATCCTGGCTCGTGCCCAACGTGAAGCTCGTACCCCAATCTCGAGCCCCAATCCAAGCTGGAGCCCACCTCCAAGATGACACCCCATTCTCGAGCCCCAATCCAGGCCCGAGCCCCACTCCAAGATGGTACCCCAATCTCGAGCCCCAATCCAGGCTCGTGCCCAACGTTAAGCTCGTACCCCAATCTCGAGCCCCAGTCCAGGCTGGAGCCCACCTCCAAGATGGCACCCCATTCACGAGCCCCAATCCAAGCTCGAGCCCGACTCCAAGATGGCACCACAATCTCTAGCCCCAATCCAGGCTCATGCCCAACGTGAAGCTCGTACCCCAGTCTCGAGCCCCAATCCAGGCTGGAGCCCAACTCCAAGATGGCACCCCATTCTCGAGCCCCAATCCAGGCTCGAGCCCCACTCCAAGATGGTACCCCAATCTCGTGCCCCAATCCAAGCTCGTGCCCAACGTTAAGCTCGTACCCCAATCTCGAGCCCCAGTCCAGGCTCGAGCCTGTCTCCAAGATGGCACCACAATCTCTTGCCCCAATCCAGGCTCGTGCCCAACGTTAAGCTCGTACCCCAATCTCGAGCCCCAATCCAGGCTGGAGCCCAACTCCAAGATGGCACCCCATTCTCGAGCCCCAATCCAGGCTGGAGCCCCACTCCAAGATGGTACCCCAATCTCGAGCCCCAATCCAGGCTCGAGCCCGACTCCAAGATGGCACCACAATCTCTAGCCCCACTCCAGGCTCGTGCCCAACGTGAAGCTCGTACCCCAATCTCGAGCCCCAATCCAGGCTGGAGCCCAACTCCAAGATGGCACACCATTCTCGAGCCCCAATCCAGGCTGGAGCCCCACTCCAAGATGGCTCCCAATATCTAGCCCCAATCCAGGCTCGAGCCCCACTCCAAGATGGAACCACAATCTCTAGCCCCTATCCGGCCTCATGCCCAACGTGAAGCTCGTACCCCACTCTCGAGCCCCAATCCAGGCTGGAGCCCACCTCCAAGATGGCACCCCATTCTCGAGCCCCAATCCAGGCTCGAGCCCCACTCCAAGATGGCACCACAATCTCTAGCCCCAATCCAGGCTCATGCCCAACGTGAAGCTCGTACCCCAATCTCGAGCCCCAATCCAGGCTGGAGCCTAACTCCAAGATGGCACCCCATTCTCGAGCCCCAATCCAGGCTCGAGCCCCACTCCAAGATGGCACCCCGATCTCGAGCCCCAATCCGGGCTCGAGCCCCACTCCAAGATGGCACCCCAATCTCTAGCCCCAATCCAGGCTCGTGCCCAACGTTAAGCTCGTACCCCAATCTCGAGCCCCAATCCAGGCTGGAGCCCAACTCCAAGATGGCACCCCATTCTCGAGCCCCAATCCAGGCTGGAGCCCCACTCCAAGATGGTACCCCAATCTCGAGCCCCAATCGAGGCTCGAGCCCGACTCCAAGATGGCACCACAATCTCTAGCCCCACTCCAGGCTCGTGCCCAACGTGAAGCTCGTACCCCAATCTCGAGCCCCAATCCAGGCTGGAGCCCACCTCCAAGATGGCACCCCATTCTCGAGCCCCAATCCATGCTCGAGCCCCACTCCAAGATGGCACCCCGATCTCGAGCCCCAATCCGGGCTCGAGCCCCACTCCAAGATGGCACCCCAATCTCTAGCCCCAATCAAGGCTCGTGCCCAACGTTAAGCTCGTACCCCAATCTCGAGCCCCAATCCAGGCTGGAACCCACCTCCAAGATGGCACCCCATTCTCGAGCCCCAATCCAGGCTCGAGCCCACTCCAAGATGGAACCACAATCTCTAGCCCCTATCCAGGCTCATGCCCAACGTGAAGCTCGTACCCCAATCTCGAGCCCCAATCCAGGCTGGAGCCCACCTCCAAGATGGCACCCCATTCTCGGGCCCCAATCCAGGCTCGAGCCCCACTCCAAGATGGCACCCCAATCTCTAGCCCCAATCCAGGCTCGTGCCCAACGTTAAGCTCGTACCCCAATCTCGAGCCCCAGTCCAGGCTGGAGCCCACCTCCAAGATGGCACCCCATTCACGAGCCCCAATCCAAGCTCGAGCCCGACTCCAAGATGGCACCACCATCTCTAGCCCCAATCCAGGCTCATGCCCAACGTGAAGCTCGTACCCCAATCTCGAGCCCCAATCCAGGCTGGAGCCCAAATCCAAGATGGCACCCCGATCTCGAGCCCCAATCCAGGCTGGAACCCACCTCCAAGATGGCACCCCATTCTCGAGCCCCAATCCAGGCTCGAGCCCACTCCAAGATGGAACCACAATCTCTAGCCCCTATCCAGGCTCATGCCCAACGTGAAGCTCGTACCCCAATCTCGAGCCCCAATCCAGGCTGGAGCCCACCTCCAAGATGGCACCCCATTCTCGGGCCCCAATCCAGGCTCGAGCCCCACTCCAAGATGGCACCCCAATCTCTAGCCCCAATCCAGGCTCGTGCCCAACGTTAAGCTCGTACCCCAATCTCGAGCCCCAGTCCAGGCTGGAGCCCACCTCCAAGATGGCACCCCATTCACGAGCCCCAATCCAAGCTCGAGCCCGACTCCAAGATGGCACCACCATCTCTAGCCCCAATCCAGGCTCATGCCCAACGTGAAGCTCGTACCCCAATCTCGAGCCCCAATCCAGGCTGGAGCCCAAATCCAAGATGGCACCCCGATCTCGAGCCCCAATCCAGGCTGGAGCCCAACTCCAAGATGGCACCCCATTCTCGAGCCCCAATCCAGGCTCGAGCCCCACTCCAAGATGGCACCACAATCTCTAGCCCCAATCCAGGCTCATGCCCAACGTGAAGCTCGTACCCCAATCTCGAGCCCCAATCCAGGCTGGAGCCTAACTCCAAGATGGCACCCCATTCTCGAGCCCCAATCCGGGCTCGAGCCCCACTCCAAGATGGCACCCCAATCTCTAGCCCCAATCCAGGCTCGTGCCCAACGTTAAGCTCGTACCCCAATCTCGAGCCCCAATCCAGGCTGGAGCCCAACTCCAAGATGGCACCCCATTCTCGAGCCCCAATCCAGGCTGGAGCCCCACTCCAAGATGGTACCCCAATCTCGAGCCCCAATCCAGGCTCGAGCCCCACTCCAAGATGGCACCACAATCTCTAGCCCCACTCCAGGCTCATGCCCAACGTGAAGCTCGTATTCCAATCTCGAGCCCCAATCCAGGCTGGAGCCTAACTCCAAGATGGCACCCCATTCTCGAGCCCCAATCCGGGCTCGAGCCCCACTCCAAGATGGCACCCCAATCTCTAGCCCCAATCCAGGCTCGTGCCCAACGTTAAGCTCGTACCCCAATCTCGAGCCCCAATCCAGGCTGGAGCCCAACTCCAAGATGGCACCCCATTCTCGAGCCCCAATCCAGGCTGGAGCCCCACTCCAAGATGGTACCCCAATCTCGAGCCCCAATCCAGGCTCGAGCCCGACTCCAAGATGGCACCACAATCTCTAGCCCCACTCCAGGCTCGTGCCCAACGTGAAGCTCGTACCCCAATCTCGAGCCCCAATCCAGGCTGGAGCCCAACTCCAAGATGGCACACCATTCTCGAGCCCCAATCCAGGCTAGAGCCCCACTCCAAGATGGTACCCCAATCTCGAGCCCCAATCCAGGCTCGAGCCCGTCTCCAAGATGGCACCACAATCTCTTGCCCCAATCCAGGCTCGTGCCCAACGTGAAGCTCGTACCCCAATCTCGAGCCCCAATCCAGGCTGGAGCCCACCTCCAAGATGGCACCCCATTCTCGGGCCCCAATCCAGGCTCGAGCCCCACTCCAAGATGGCACCACAATCTCTAGCCCCAATCCAGGCTCATGCCCAACGTGAAGCTCGTACCCCAATCTCGAGCCCCAATCCAGGCTGGAGCCTAACTCCAAGATGGCACCCCATTCTCGAGCCCCAATCCGGGCTCGAGCCCCACTCCAAGATGGCACCCCAATCTCTAGCCCCAATCCAGGCTCGTGCCCAACGTTAAGCTCGTACCCCAATCTCGAGCCCCAATCCAGGCTGGAGCCCAACTCCAAGATGGCACCCCATTCTCGAGCCCCAATCCAGGCTGGAGCCCCACTCCAAGATGGTACCCCAATCTCGAGCCCCAATCCAGGCTCGAGCCCGACTCCAAGATGGCACCACAATCTCTAGCCCCACTCCAGGCTCGTGCCCAACGTGAAGCTCGTACCCCAATCTCGAGCCCCAATCCAGGCTGGAGCCCAACTCCAAGATGGCACACCATTCTCGAGCCCCAATCCAGGCTAGAGCCCCACTCCAAGATGGTACCCCAATCTCGAGCCCCAATCCAGGCTCGAGCCCGTCTCCAAGATGGCACCACAATCTCTTGCCCCAATCCAGGCTCGTGCCCAACGTGAAGCTCGTACCCCAATCTCGAGCCCCAATCCAGGCTGGAGCCCACCTCCAAGATGGCACCCCATTCTCGGGCCCCAATCCAGGCTCGAGCCCCACTCCAAGATGGCACCCCAATCTCTAGCCCCAATCCAGGCTCGTGCCCAACGTGAAGCTCGTACCCCAGTCTCGAGCCCCAATCCAGGCTGGAGCCCACCTCCAAGATGGGACCCCATTCTCGAGCCCCAATCCAGGCTCGAGCCCCACTCCAAGATGGCACCCCAATCTCTAGCCCCAATCCAGGTTCGTGCCCAACGTTAAGCTCGTACCCCAATCTCGAGCCCCAGTCCAGGCTGGAGCCCACCTCCAAGATGGCACCCCATTCACGAGCCCCAATCCAAGCTCGAGCCCGACTCCAAGATGGCACCACCATCTCTAGCCCCAATCCAGGCTCATGCCCAACGTGAAGCTCGTACCCCAATCTCGAGCCCCAATCCAGGCTGGAGCCTAACTCCAAGATGGCACCCCATTCTCGAGCCCCAATCCGGGCTCGAGCCCCACTCCAAGATGGCACCCCAATCTCTAGCCCCAATCCAGGCTCGTGCCCAACGTGAAGCTCGTACCCCAGTCTCGAGCCCCAATCCAGGCTGGAGCCCACCTCCAAGATGGGACCCCATTCTCGAGCCCCAATCCAGGCTCGAGCCCCACTCCAAGATGGCACCCCAATCTCTAGCCCCAATCCAGGTTCGTGCCCAACGTTAAGCTCGTACCCCAATCTCGAGCCCCAGTCCAGGCTGGAGCCCACCTCCAAGATGGCACCCCATTCACGAGCCCCAATCCAAGCTCGAGCCCGACTCCAAGATGGCACCACCATCTCTAGCCCCAATCCAGGCTCATGCCCAACGTGAAGCTCGTACCCCAATCTCGAGCCCCAATCCAGGCTGGAGCCCAACTCCAAGATGGCACCCCATTCTCGAGCCCCAATCCAGGCTGGAGCCCCACTCCAAGATGGTACCCCAATCTCGAGCCCCAATCCAGGCTCGAGCCCGACTCCAAGATGGCACCACAATCTCTAGCCCCACTCCAGGCTCGTGCCCAACGTGAAGCTCGTACCCCAATCTCGAGCCCCAATCCAGGCTGGAGCCCAACTCCAAGATGGCACACCATTCTCGAGCCCCAATCCAGGCTAGAGCCCCACTCCAAGATGGTACCCCAATCTCGAGCCCCAATCCAGGCTCGAGCCCGTCTCCAAGATGGCACCACAATCTCTTGCCCCAATCCAGGCTCGTGCCCAACGTGAAGCTCGTACCCCAATCTCGAGCCCCAATCCAGGCTGGAGCCCACCTCCAAGATGGCACCCCATTCTCGGGCCCCAATCCAGGCTCGAGCCCCACTCCAAGATGGCACCCCAATCTCTAGCCCCAATCCAGGCTCGTGCCCAACGTGAAGCTCGTACCCCAGTCTCGAGCCCCAATCCAAGCTGGAGCCCACCTCCAAGATGGGACCCCATTCTCGAGCCCCAATCCAGGCTCGAGCCCCACTCCAATATGGCACCCCAATCTCTAGCCCCAATCCAGGTTCGTGCCCAACGTTAAGCTCGTACCCCAATCTCGAGCCCCAGTCCAGGCTGGAGCCCACCTCCAAGATGGCACCCCATTCACGAGCCCCAATCCAAGCTCGAGCCCGACTCCAAGATGGCACCACCATCTCTAGCCCCAATCCAGGCTCATGCCCAACGTGAAGCTCGTACCCCAATCTCGAGCCCCAATCCAGGCTGGAGCCCAAATCCAAGATGGCACCCCAATCTCGAGCCCCAATCCAGGCTGGAGCCTAACTCCAAGATGGCACACCATTCTTGAGCCCCAATCCAGGCTCGAGCCCCACTCCAAGATGGCACCCCGATCTCGAGCCCCAATCCGGGCTCGAGCCCCACTCCAAGATGGCACCCCAATCTCTAGCCCCAATCCAGGCTCGTGCCCAACGTTAAGCTCGTACCCCAATCTCGAGCCCCAGTCCAGGCTGGAGCCCAACTCCAAGATGGCACCCCATTCTCGAGCCCCAATCCAGGCTCGAGCCCCACTCCAAGATGGCACCCCAATCTCTAGCCCCAATCCAGGCTCGTGCCCAACGTTAAGCTCGTACCCCAATCTCGAGCCCCAGTCCAGGCTGGAGCCCACCTCCAAGATGGCACCCCATTCACGAGCCCCAATCCAAGCTCGAGCCCGACTCCAAGATGGCACCACCATCTCTAGCCCCAATCCAGGCTCATGCCCAACGTGAAGCTCGTACCCCAATCTCGAGCCCCAATCCAGGCTGGAGCCCAAATCCAAGATGGCACCCCGATCTCGAGCCCCAATCCAGGCTGGAGCCCAACTCCAAGATGGCACCCCATTCTCGAGCCCCAATCCAGGCTCGAGCCCCACTCCAAGATGGCACCACAATCTCTAGCCCCAATCCAGGCTCATGCCCAACGTGAAGCTCGTACCCCAATCTCGAGCCCCAATCCAGGCTGGAGCCTAACTCCAAGATGGCACCCCATTCTCGAGCCCCAATCCAAGCTCGAGCCCGACTCCAAGATGGCACCACCATCTCTAGCCCCAATCCAGGCTCATGCCCAACGTGAAGCTCGTACCCCAATCTCGAGCCCCAATCCAGGCTGGAGCCCAAATCCAAGATGGCACCCCGATCTCGAGCCCCAATCCAGGCTGGAGCCCAACTCCAAGATGGCACCCCATTCTCGAGCCCCAATCCAGGCTCGAGCCCCACTCCAAGATGGCACCACAATCTCTAGCCCCACTCCAGGCTCATGCCCAACGTGAAGCTCGTACCCCAATCTCGAGCCCCAATCCAGGCTGGAGCCTAACTCCAAGATGGCACCCCATTCTCGAGCCCCAATCCGGGCTCGAGCCCCACTCCAAGATGGCACCCCAATCTCTAGCCCCAATCCAGGCTCGTGCCCAACGTTAAGCTCGTACCCCAATCTCGAGCCCCAATCCAGGCTGGAGCCCAACTCCAAGATGGCACCCCATTCTCGAGCCCCAATCCAGGCTGGAGCCCCACTCCAAGATGGTACCCCAATCTCGAGCCCCAATCCAGGCTCGAGCCCGACTCCAAGATGGCACCACAATCTCTAGCCCCACTCCAGGCTCGTGCCCAACGTGAAGCTCGTACCCCAATCTCGAGCCCCAATCCAGGCTGGAGCCCAAATCCAAGATGGCACCCCGATCTCGAGCCCCAATCCAGGCTGGAGCCCAACTCCAAGATGGCACCCCATTCTCGAGCCCCAATCCAGGCTCGAGCCCCACTCCAAGATGGCACCACAATCTCTAGCCCCAATCCAGGCTCATGCCCAACGTGAAGCTCGTACCCCAATCTCGAGCCCCAATCCAGGCTGGAGCCTAACTCCAAGATGGCACCCCATTCTCGAGCCCCAATCCAAGCTCGAGCCCGACTCCAAGATGGCACCACCATCTCTAGCCCCAATCCAGGCTCATGCCCAACGTGAAGCTCGTACCCCAATCTCGAGCCCCAATCCAGGCTGGAGCCCAAATCGAAGATGGCACCCCGATCTCGAGCCCCAATCCAGGCTGGAGCCCAACTCCAAGATGGCACCCCATTCTCGAGCCCCAATCCAGGCTCGAGCCCCACTCCAAGATGGCACCACAATCTCTAGCCCCACTCCAGGCTCATGCCCAACGTGAAGCTCGTACCCCAATCTCGAGCCCCAATCCAGGCTGGAGCCTAACTCCAAGATGGCACCCCATTCTCGAGCCCCAATCCGGGCTCGAGCCCCACTCCAAGATGGCACCCCAATCTCTAGCCCCAATCCAGGCTCGTGCCCAACGTTAAGCTCGTACCCCAATCTCGAGCCCCAATCCAGGCTGGAGCCCAACTCCAAGATGGCACCCCATTCTCGAGCCCCAATCCAGGCTGGAGCCCCACTCCAAGATGGTACCCCAATCTCGAGCCCCAATCCAGGCTCGAGCCCGACTCCAAGATGGCACCACAATCTCTAGCCCCACTCCAGGCTCGTGCCCAACGTGAAGCTCGTACCCCAATCTCGAGCCCCAATCCAGGCTGGAGCCCAACTCCAAGATGGCACACCATTCTCGAGCCCCAATCCAGGCTAGAGCCCCACTCCAAGATGGTACCCCAATCTCGAGCCCCAATCCAGGCTCGAGCCCGTCTCCAAGATGGCACCCCATTCTCGAGCCCCAATCCAAGCTCGAGCCCGACTCCAAGATGGCACCACCATCTCTAGCCCCAATCCAGGCTCATGCCCAACGTGAAGCTCGTACCCCAATCTCGAGCCCCAATCCAGGCTGGAGCCCAAATCCAAGATGGCACCCCGATCTCGAGCCCCAATCCAGGCTGGAGCCCAACTCCAAGATGGCACCCCATTCTCGAGCCCCAATCCAGGCTCGAGCCCCACTCCAAGATGGCACCACAATCTCTAGTCCCACTCCAGGCTCATGCCCAACGTGAAGCTCGTACCCCAATCTCGAGCCCCAATCCAGGCTGGAGCCTAACTCCAAGATGGCACCCCATTCTCGAGCCCCAATCCAAGCTCGAGCCCGACTCCAAGATGGCACCACCATCTCTAGCCCCAATCCAGGCTCATGCCCAACGTGAAGCTCGTACCCCAATCTCGAGCCCCAATCCAGGCTGGAGCCCAAATCCAAGATGGCACCCCGATCTCGAGCCCCAATCCAGGCTGGAGCCCAACTCCAAGATGGCACCCCATTCTCGAGCCCCAATCCAGGCTCGAGCCCCACTCCAAGATGGCACCCCATTCTCGGGCCCCAATCCAGGCTCGAGCCCCACTCCAAGATGGCACCCCAATCTCTAGCCCCAATCCAGGCTCGTGCCCAACGTGAAGCTCGTACCCCAGTCTCGAGCCCCAATCCAGGCTGGAGCCCACCTCCAAGATGGGACCCCATTCTCGAGCCCCAATCCAGGCTCGAGCCCCACTCCAAGATGGCACCCCAATCTCTAGCCCCAATCCAGGTTCGTGCCCAACGTTAAGCTCGTACCCCAATCTCGAGCCCCAGTCCAGGCTGGAGCCCACCTCCAAGATGGCACCCCATTCACGAGCCCCAATCCAAGCTCGAGCCCGACTCCAAGATGGCACCACCATCTCTAGCCCCAATCCAGGCTCATGCCCAACGTGAAGCTCGTACCCCAATCTCGAGCCCCAATCCAGGCTGGAGCCCAAATCCAAGATGGCACCCCAATCTCGAGCCCCAATCCAGGCTGGAGCCTAACTCCAAGATGGCACACCATTCTTGAGCCCCAATCCAGGCTCGAGCCCCACTCCAAGATGGCACCCCGATCTCGAGCCCCAATCCGGGCTCGAGCCCCACTCCAAGATGGCACCCCAATCTCTAGCCCCAATCCAGGCTCGTGCCCAACGTTAAGCTCGTACCCCAATCTCGAGCCCCAGTCCAGGCTGGAGCCCAACTCCAAGATGGCACCCCATTCTCGAGCCCCAATCCAGGCTCGAGCCCCACTCCAAGATGGCACCCCAATCTCTAGCCCCAATCCAGGCTCGTGCCCAACGTTAAGCTCGTACCCCAATCTCGAGCCCCAGTCCAGGCTGGAGCCCACCTCCAAGATGGCACCCCATTCACGAGCCCCAATCCAAGCTCGAGCCCGACTCCAAGATGGCACCACCATCTCTAGCCCCAATCCAGGCTCATGCCCAACGTGAAGCTCGTACCCCAATCTCGAGCCCCAATCCAGGCTGGAGCCCAAATCCAAGATGGCACCCCGATCTCGAGCCCCAATCCAGGCTGGAGCCCAACTCCAAGATGGCACCCCATTCTCGAGCCCCAATCCAGGCTCGAGCCCCACTCCAAGATGGCACCACAATCTCTAGCCCCAATCCAGGCTCATGCCCAACGTGAAGCTCGTACCCCAATCTCGAGCCCCAATCCAGGCTGGAGCCTAACTCCAAGATGGCACCCCATTCTCGAGCCCCAATCCGGGCTCGAGCCCCACTCCAAGATGGCACCCCAATCTCTAGCCCCAATCCAGGCTCGTGCCCAACGTTAAGCTCGTACCCCAATCTCGAACCCCAATCCAGGCTGGAGCCCAACTCCAAGATGGCACCCCATTCTCGAGCCCCAATCCAGGCTGGAGCCCCACTCCAAGATGGTACCCCAATCTCGAGCCCCAATCCAGGCTCGAGCCCGACTCCAAGATGGCACCACAATCTCTAGCCCCACTCCAGGCTCGTGCCCAACGTGAAGCTCGTACCCCAATCTCGAGCCCCAATCCAGGCTGGAGCCCAAATCCAAGATGGCACCCCGATCTCGAGCCCCAATCCAGGCTGGAGCCCAACTCCAAGATGGCACCCCATTCTCGAGCCCCAATCCAGGCTCGAGCCCCACTCCAAGATGGCACCACAATCTCTAGCCCCAATCCAGGCTCATGCCCAACGTGAAGCTCGTACCCCAATCTCGAGCCCCAATCCAGGCTGGAGCCTAACTCCAAGATGGCACCCCATTCTCGAGCCCCAATCCAAGCTCGAGCCCGACTCCAAGATGGCACCACCATCTCTAGCCCCAATCCAGGCTCATGCCCAACGTGAAGCTCGTACCCCAATCTCGAGCCCCAATCCAGGCTGGAGCCCAAATCCAAGATGGCACCCCGATCTCGAGCCCCAATCCAGGCTGGAGCCCAACTCCAAGATGGCACCCCATTCTCGAGCCCCAATCCAGGCTCGAGCCCCACTCCAAGATGGCACCACAATCTCTAGCCCCACTCCAGGCTCATGCCCAACGTGAAGCTCGTACCCCAATCTCGAGCCCCAATCCAGGCTGGAGCCTAACTCCAAGATGGCACCCCATTCTCGAGCCCCAATCCGGGCTCGAGCCCCACTCCAAGATGGCACCCCAATCTCTAGCCCCAATCCAGGCTCGTGCCCAACGTTAAGCTCGTACCCCAATCTCGAGCCCCAATCCAGGCTGGAGCCCAACTCCAAGATGGCACCCCATTCTCGAGCCCCAATCCAGGCTGGAGCCCCACTCCAAGATGGTACCCCAATCTCGAGCCCCAATCCAGGCTCGAGCCCGACTCCAAGATGGCACCACAATCTCTAGCCCCACTCCAGGCTCGTGCCCAACGTGAAGCTCGTACCCCAATCTCGAGCCCCAATCCAGGCTGGAGCCCAAATCCAAGATGGCACCCCGATCTCGAGCCCCAATCCAGGCTGGAGCCCAACTCCAAGATGGCACCCCATTCTCGAGCCCCAATCCAGGCTCGAGCCCCACTCCAAGATGGCACCACAATCTCTAGCCCCAATCCAGGCTCATGCCCAACGTGAAGCTCGTACCCCAATCTCGAGCCCCAATCCAGGCTGGAGCCTAACTCCAAGATGGCACCCCATTCTCGAGCCCCAATCCAAGCTCGAGCCCGACTCCAAGATGGCACCACCATCTCTAGCCCCAATCCAGGCTCATGCCCAACGTGAAGCTCGTACCCCAATCTCGAGCCCCAATCCAGGCTGGAGCCCAAATCCAAGATGGCACCCCGATCTCGAGCCCCAATCCAGGCTGGAGCCCAACTCCAAGATGGCACCCCATTCTCGAGCCCCAATCCAGGCTCGAGCCCCACTCCAAGATGGCACCACAATCTCTAGCCCCACTCCAGGCTCATGCCCAACGTGAAGCTCGTACCCCAATCTCGAGCCCCAATCCAGGCTGGAGCCTAACTCCAAGATGGCACCCCATTCTCGAGCCCCAATCCGGGCTCGAGCCCCACTCCAAGATGGCACCCCAATCTCTAGCCCCAATCCAGGCTCGTGCCCAACGTTAAGCTCGTACCCCAATCTCGAGCCCCAATCCAGGCTGGAGCCCAACTCCAAGATGGCACCCCATTCTCGAGCCCCAATCCAGGCTGGAGCCCCACTCCAAGATGGTACCCCAATCTCGAGCCCCAATCCAGGCTCGAGCCCGACTCCAAGATGGCACCACAATCTCTAGCCCCACTCCAGGCTCGTGCCCAACGTGAAGCTCGTACCCCAATCTCGAGCCCCAATCCAGGCTGGAGCCCAACTCCAAGATGGCACACCATTCTCGAGCCCCAATCCAGGCTAGAGCCCCACTCCAAGATGGTACCCCAATCTCGAGCCCCAATCCAGGCTCGAGCCCGTCTCCAAGATGGCACCCCATTCTCGAGCCACAATCCAAGCTCGAGCCCGACTCCAAGATGGCACCACCATCTCTAGCCCCAATCCAGGCTCATGCCCAACGTGAAGCTCGTACCCCAATCTCGAGCCCCAATCCAGGCTGGAGCCCAAATCCAAGATGGCACCCCGATCTCGAGCCCCAATCCAGGCTGGAGCCCAACTCCAAGATGGCACCCCATTCTCGAGCCCCAATCCAGGCTCGAGCCCCACTCCAAGATGGCACCACAATCTCTAGCCCCACTCCAGGCTCATGCCCAACGTGAAGCTCGTACCCCAATCTCGAGCCCCAATCCAGGCTGGAGCCTAACTCCAAGATGGCACCCCATTCTCGAGCCCCAATCCGGGCTCGAGCCCCACTCCAAGATGGCACCCCAATCTCTAGCCCCAATCCAGGCTCGTGCCCAACGTTAAGCTCGTACCCCAATCTCGAGCCCCAGTCCAGGCTGGAGCCCACCTCCAAGATGGCACCCCATTCACGAGCCCCAATCCAAGCTCGAGCCCGACTCCAAGATGGCACCACCATCTCTAGCCCCAATCCAGGCTCGTGCCCAACGTGAAGCTCGTACCCCAATCTCGAGCCCCAATCCAGGCTGGAGCCCAACTCCAAGATGGCACCCCAATCTCGAGCCCCAATCCAGGCTGGAGCCTAACTCCAAGATGGCACACCATTCTTGAGCCCCAATCCAGGCTCGAGCCCCACTCCAAGATGGCACCCCGATCTCGAGCCCCAATCCGGGCTCGAGCCCCACTCCAAGATGGCACCCCAATCTCTAGCCCCAATCCAGGCTCGTGCCCAACGTTAAGCTCGTACCCCAATCTCGAGCCCCAGTCCAGGCTGGAGCCCAACTCCAAGATGGCACCCCATTCTCGAGCCCCAATCCAGGCTCGAGCCCCACTCCAAGATGGCACCCCAATCTCTAGCCCCAATCCAGGCTCGTGCCCAACGTTAAGCTCGTACCCCAATCTCGAGCCCCAGTCCAGGCTGGAGCCCACCTCCAAGATGGCACCCCATTCACGAGCCCCAATCCAAGCTCGAGCCCGACTCCAAGATGGCACCACCATCTCTAGCCCCAATCCAGGCTCATGCCCAACGTGAAGCTCGTACCCCAATCTCGAGCCCCAATCCAGGCTGGAGCCCAAATCCAAGATGGCACCCCGATCTCGAGCCCCAATCCAGGCTGGAGCCCAACTCCAAGATGGCACCCCATTCTCGAGCCCCAATCCAGGCTCGAGCCCCACTCCAAGATGGCACCACAATCTCTAGCCCCAATCCAGGCTCATGCCCAACGTGAAGCTCGTACCCCAATCTCGAGCCCCAATCCAGGCTGGAGCCTAACTCCAAGATGGCACCCCATTCTCGAGCCCCAATCCAAGCTCGAGCCCGACTCCAAGATGGCACCACCATCTCTAGCCCCAATCCAGGCTCATGCCCAACGTGAAGCTCGTACCCCAATCTCGAGCCCCAATCCAGGCTGGAGCCCAAATCCAAGATGGCACCCCGATCTCGAGCCCCAATCCAGGCTGGAGCCCAACTCCAAGATGGCACCCCATTCTCGAGCCCCAATCCAGGCTCGAGCCCCACTCCAAGATGGCACCACAATCTCTAGCCCCACTCCAGGCTCATGCCCAACGTGAAGCTCGTACCCCAATCTCGAGCCCCAATCCAGGCTGGAGCCTAACTCCAAGATGGCACCCCATTCTCGAGCCCCAATCCGGGCTCGAGCCCCACTCCAAGATGGCACCCCAATCTCTAGCCCCAATCCAGGCTCGTGCCCAACGTTAAGCTCGTACCCCAATCTCGAGCCCCAATCCAGGCTGGAGCCCAACTCCAAGATGGCACCCCATTCTCGAGCCCCAATCCAGGCTGGAGCCCCACTCCAAGATGGTACCCCAATCTCGAGCCCCAATCCAGGCTCGAGCCCGACTCCAAGATGGCACCACAATCTCTAGCCCCACTCCAGGCTCGTGCCCAACGTGAAGCTCGTACCCCAATCTCGAGCCCCAATCCAGGCTGGAGCCCAAATCCAAGATGGCACCCCGATCTCGAGCCCCAATCCAGGCTGGAGCCCAACTCCAAGATGGCACCCCATTCTCGAGCCCCAATCCAGGCTCGAGCCCCACTCCAAGATGGCACCACAATCTCTAGCCCCAATCCAGGCTCATGCCCAACGTGAAGCTCGTACCCCAATCTCGAGCCCCAATCCAGGCTGGAGCCTAACTCCAAGATGGCACCCCATTCTCGAGCCCCAATCCAAGCTCGAGCCCGACTCCAAGATGGCACCACCATCTCTAGCCCCAATCCAGGCTCATGCCCAACGTGAAGCTCGTACCCCAATCTCGAGCCCCAATCCAGGCTGGAGCCCAAATCCAAGATGGCACCCCGATCTCGAGCCCCAATCCAGGCTGGAGCCCAACTCCAAGATGGCACCCCATTCTCGAGCCCCAATCCAGGCTCGAGCCCCACTCCAAGATGGCACCACAATCTCTAGCCCCACTCCAGGCTCATGCCCAACGTGAAGCTCGTACCCCAATCTCGAGCCCCAATCCAGGCTGGAGCCTAACTCCAAGATGGCACCCCATTCTCGAGCCCCAATCCGGGCTCGAGCCCCACTCCAAGATGGCACCCCAATCTCTAGCCCCAATCCAGGCTCGTGCCCAACGTTAAGCTCGTACCCCAATCTCGAGCCCCAATCCAGGCTGGAGCCCAACTCCAAGATGGCACCCCATTCTCGAGCCCCAATCCAGGCTGGAGCCCCACTCCAAGATGGTACCCCAATCTCGAGCCCCAATCCAGGCTCGAGCCCGACTCCAAGATGGCACCACAATCTCTAGCCCCACTCCAGGCTCGTGCCCAACGTGAAGCTCGTACCCCAATCTCGAGCCCCAATCCAGGCTGGAGCCCAACTCCAAGATGGCACACCATTCTCGAGCCCCAATCCAGGCTAGAGCCCCACTCCAAGATGGTACCCCAATCTCGAGCCCCAATCCAGGCTCGAGCCCGTCTCCAAGATGGCACCCCATTCTCGAGCCCCAATCCAAGCTCGAGCCCGACTCCAAGATGGCACCACCATCTCTAGCCCCAATCCAGGCTCATGCCCAACGTGAAGCTCGTACCCCAATCTCGAGCCCCAATCCAGGCTGGAGCCCAAATCCAAGATGGCACCCCGATCTCGAGCCCCAATCCAGGCTGGAGCCCAACTCCAAGATGGCACCCCATTCTCGAGCCCCAATCCAGGCTCGAGCCCCACTCCAAGATGGCACCACAATCTCTAGCCCCACTCCAGGCTCATGCCCAACGTGAAGCTCGTACCCCAATCTCGAGCCCCAATCCAGGCTGGAGCCTAACTCCAAGATGGCACCCCATTCTCGAGCCCCAATCCAAGCTCGAGCCCGACTCCAAGATGGCACCACCATCTCTAGCCCCAATCCAGGCTCATGCCCAACGTGAAGCTCGTACCCCAATCTCGAGCCCCAATCCAGGCTGGAGCCCAAATCCAAGATGGCACCCCGATCTCGAGCCCCAATCCAGGCTGGAGCCCAACTCCAAGATGGCACCCCATTCTCGAGCCCCAATCCAGGCTCGAGCCCCACTCCAAGATGGCACCCCATTCTCGGGCCCCAATCCAGGCTCGAGCCCCACTCCAAGATGGCACCCCAATCTCTAGCCCCAATCCAGGCTCGTGCCCAACGTGAAGCTCGTACCCCAGTCTCGAGCCCCAATCCAGGCTGGAGCCCACCTCCAAGATGGGACCCCATTCTCGAGCCCCAATCCAGGCTCGAGCCCCACTCCAAGATGGCACCCCAATCTCTAGCCCCAATCCAGGTTCGTGCCCAACGTTAAGCTCGTACCCCAATCTCGAGCCCCAGTCCAGGCTGGAGCCCACCTCCAAGATGGCACCCCATTCACGAGCCCCAATCCAAGCTCGAGCCCGACTCCAAGATGGCACCACCATCTCTAGCCCCAATCCAGGCTCATGCCCAACGTGAAGCTCGTACCCCAATCTCGAGCCCCAATCCAGGCTGGAGCCCAAATCCAAGATGGCACCCCGATCTCGAGCCCCAATCCAGGCTGGAGCCCAACTCCAAGATGGCACCCCATTCTCGAGCCCCAATCCAGGCTCGAGCCCCACTCCAAGATGGCACCACAATCTCTAGCCCCAATCCAGGCTCATGCCCAACGTGAAGCTCGTACCCCAATCTCGAGCCCCAATCCAGGCTGGAGCCCAAATCCAAGATGGCACCCCGATCTCGAGCCCCAATCCAGGCTGGAGCCCAACTCCAAGATGGCACCCCATTCTCGAGCCCCAATCCAGGCTCGAGCCCCACTCCAAGATGGCACCACAATCTCTAGCCCCAATCCAGGCTCATGCCCAACGTGAAGCTCGTACCCCAATCTCGAGCCCCAATCCCGGCTGGAGCCTAACTCCAAGATGGCACCCCAATCTCGAGCCCCAATCCAGGCTGGAGCCTAACTCCAAGATGGCACACCATTCTTGAGCCCCAATCCAGGCTCGAGCCCCACTCCAAGATGGCACCCCGATCTCGAGCCCCAATCCGGGCTCGAGCCCCACTCCAAGATGGCACCCCAATCTCTAGCCCCAATCCAGGCTCGTGCCCAACGTTAAGCTCGTACCCCAATCTCGAGCCCCAATCCAGGCTGGAGCCTAACTCCAAGATGGCACCCCATTCTCGAGCCCCAATCCAAGCTCGAGCCCGACTCCAAGATGGCACCACCATCTCTAGCCCCAATCCAGGCTCATGCCCAACGTGAAGCTCGTACCCCAATCTCGAGCCCCAATCCAGGCTGGAGCCCAAATCCAAGATGGCACCCCGATCTCGAGCCCCAATCCAGGCTGGAGCCCAACTCCAAGATGGCACCCCATTCTCGAGCCCCAATCCAGGCTCGAGCCCCACTCCAAGATGGCACCCCATTCTCGGGCCCCAATCCAGGCTCGAGCCCCACTCCAAGATGGCACCCCAATCTCTAGCCCCAATCCAGGCTCGTGCCCAACGTGAAGCTCGTACCCCAGTCTCGAGCCCCAATCCAGGCTGGAGCCCACCTCCAAGATGGGACCCCATTCTCGAGCCCCAATCCAGGCTCGAGCCCCACTCCAAGATGGCACCCCAATCTCTAGCCCCAATCCAGGTTCGTGCCCAACGTTAAGCTCGTACCCCAATCTCGAGCCCCAGTCCAGGCTGGAGCCCACCTCCAAGATGGCACCCCATTCACGAGCCCCAATCCAAGCTCGAGCCCGACTCCAAGATGGCACCACCATCTCTAGCCCCAATCCAGGCTCATGCCCAACGTGAAGCTCGTACCCCAATCTCGAGCCCCAATCCAGGCTGGAGCCCAAATCCAAGATGGCACCCCGATCTCGAGCCCCAATCCAGGCTGGAGCCCAACTCCAAGATGGCACCCCATTCTCGAGCCCCAATCCAGGCTCGAGCCCCACTCCAAGATGGCACCCCATTCTCGGGCCCCAATCCAGGCTCGAGCCCCACTCCAAGATGGCACCACAATCTCTAGCCCCAATCCAGGCTCATGCCCAACGTGAAGCTCGTACCCCAATCTCTAGCCCCAATCCAGGCTGGAGCCCAAATCCAAGATGGCACCCCAATCTCGAGCCCCAATCCAGGCTGGAGCCTAACTCCAAGATGGCACACCATTCTTGAGCCCCAATCCAGGCTCGAGCCCCACTCCAAGATGGCACCCCGATCTCGAGCCCCAATCCGGGCTCGAGCCCCACTCCAAGATGGCACCCCAATCTCTAGCCCCAATCCAGGCTCGTGCCCAACGTTAAGCTCGTACCCCAATCTCGAGCCCCAGTCCAGGCTGGAGCCCAACTCCAAGATGGCACCCCATTCTCGAGCCCCAATCCAGGCTCGAGCCCCACTCCAAGATGGCACCCCAATCTCTAGCCCCAATCCAGGCTCGTGCCCAACGTTAAGCTCGTACCCCAATCTCGAGCCCCAGTCCAGGCTGGAGCCCACCTCCAAGATGGCACCCCATTCACGAGCCCCAATCCAAGCTCGAGCCCGACTCCAAGATGGCACCACCATCTCTAGCCCCAATCCAGGCTCATGCCCAACGTGAAGCTCGTACCCCAATCTCGAGCCCCAATCCAGGCTGGAGCCCAAATCCAAGATGGCACCCCGATCTCGAGCCCCAATCCAGGCTGGAGCCCAACTCCAAGATGGCACCCCATTCTCGAGCCCCAATCCAGGCTCGAGCCCCACTCCAAGATGGCACCACAATCTCTAGCCCCAATCCAGGCTCATGCCCAACGTGAAGCTCGTACCCCAATCTCGAGCCCCAATCCAGGCTGGAGCCTAACTCCAAGATGGCACCCCATTCTCGAGCCCCAATCCGGGCTCGAGCCCCACTCCAAGATGGCACCCCAATCTCTAGCCCCAATCCAGGCTCGTGCCCAACGTTAAGCTCGTACCCCAATCTCGAGCCCCAATCCAGGCTGGAGCCCAACTCCAAGATGGCACCCCATTCTCGAGCCCCAATCCAGGCTGGAGCCCCACTCCAAGATGGTACCCCAATCTCGAGCCCCAATCCAGGCTCGAGCCCGACTCCAAGATGGCACCACAATCTCTAGCCCCACTCCAGGCTCGTGCCCAACGTGAAGCTCGTACCCCAATCTCGAGCCCCAATCCAGGCTGGAGCCCAAATCCAAGATGGCACCCCGATCTCGAGCCCCAATCCAGGCTGGAGCCCAACTCCAAGATGGCACCCCATTCTCGAGCCCCAATCCAGGCTCGAGCCCCACTCCAAGATGGCACCACAATCTCTAGCCCCAATCCAGGCTCATGCCCAACGTGAAGCTCGTACCCCAATCTCGAGCCCCAATCCCGGCTGGAGCCTAACTCCAAGATGGCACCCCATTCTCGAGCCCCAATCCAAGCTCGAGCCCGACTCCAAGATGGCACCACCATCTCTAGCCCCAATCCAGGCTCATGCCCAACGTGAAGCTCGTACCCCAATCTCGAGCCCCAATCCAGGCTGGAGCCCAAATCCAAGATGGCACCCCGATCTCGAGCCCCAATCCAGGCTGGAGCCCAACTCCAAGATGGCACCCCATTCTCGAGCCCCAATCCAGGCTCGAGCCCCACTCCAAGATGGCACCACAATCTCTAGCCCCACTCCAGGCTCATGCCCAACGTGAAGCTCGTACCCCAATCTCGAGCCCCAATCCAGGCTGGAGCCTAACTCCAAGATGGCACCCCATTCTCGAGCCCCAATCCGGGCTCGAGCCCCACTCCAAGATGGCACCCCAATCTCTAGCCCCAATCCAGGCTCGTGCCCAACGTTAAGCTCGTACCCCAATCTCGAGCCCCAATCCAGGCTGGAGCCCAACTCCAAGATGGCACCCCATTCTCGAGCCCCAATCCAGGCTGGAGCCCCACTCCAAGATGGTACCCCAATCTCGAGCCCCAATCCAGGCTCGAGCCCGACTCCAAGATGGCACCACAATCTCTAGCCCCACTCCAGGCTCGTGCCCAACGTGAAGCTCGTACCCCAATCTCGAGCCCCAATCCAGGCTGGAGCCCAACTCCAAGATGGCACACCATTCTCGAGCCCCAATCCAGGCTAGAGCCCCACTCCAAGATGGTACCCCAATCTCGAGCCCCAATCCAGGCTCGAGCCCGTCTCCAAGATGGCACCCCATTCTCGAGCCCCAATCCAAGCTCGAGCCCGACTCCAAGATGGCACCACCATCTCTAGCCCCAATCCAGGCTCATGCCCAACGTGAAGCTCGTACCCCAATCTCGAGCCCCAATCCAGGCTGGAGCCCAAATCCAAGATGGCACCCCGATCTCGAGCCCCAATCCAGGCTGGAGCCCAACTCCAAGATGGCACCCCATTCTCGAGCCCCAATCCAGGCTCGAGCCCCACTCCAAGATGGCACCACAATCTCTAGCCCCACTCCAGGCTCATGCCCAACGTGAAGCTCGTACCCCAATCTCGAGCCCCAATCCAGGCTGGAGCCTAACTCCAAGATGGCACCCCATTCTCGAGCCCCAATCCGGGCTCGAGCCCCACTCCAAGATGGCACCCCAATCTCTAGCCCCAATCCAGGCTCGTGCCCAACGTTAAGCTCGTACCCCAATCTCGAGCCCCAGTCCAGGCTGGAGCCCACCTCCAAGATGGCACCCCATTCACGAGCCCCAATCCAAGCTCGAGCCCGACTCCAAGATGGCACCACCATCTCTAGCCCCAATCCAGGCTCATGCCCAACGTGAAGCTCGTACCCCAATCTCGAGCCCCAATCCAGGCTGGAGCCCAAATCCAAGATGGCACCCCGATCTCGAGCCCCAATCCAGGCTGGAGCCCAACTCCAAGATGGCACCCCATTCTCGAGCCCCAATCCAGGCTCGAGCCCCACTCCAAGATGGCACCACAATCTCTAGCCCCAATCCAGGCTCATGCCCAACGTGAAGCTCGTACCCCAATCTCGAGCCCCAATCCAGGCTGGAGCCTAACTCCAAGATGGCACCCCATTCTCGAGCCCCAATCCGGGCTCGAGCCCCACTCCAAGATGGCACCCCAATCTCTAGCCCCAATCCAGGCTCGTGCCCAACGTTAAGCTCGTACCCCAATCTCGAGCCCCAATCCAGGCTGGAGCCCAACTCCAAGATGGCACCCCATTCTCGAGCCCCAATCCAGGCTGGAGCCCCACTCCAAGATGGTACCCCAATCTCGAGCCCCAATCCAGGCTCGAGCCCGACTCCAAGATGGCACCACAATCTCTAGCCCCACTCCAGGCTCGTGCCCAACGTGAAGCTCGTACCCCAATCTCGAGCCCCAATCCAGGCTGGAGCCCAACTCCAAGATGGCACACCATTCTCGAGCCCCAATCCAGGCTAGAGCCCCACTCCAAGATGGTACCCCAATCTCGAGCCCCAATCCAGGCTCGAGCCCGTCTCCAAGATGGCACCCCATTCTCGAGCCCCAATCCAAGCTCGAGCCCGACTCCAAGATGGCACCACCATCTCTAGCCCCAATCCAGGCTCATGCCCAACGTGAAGCTCGTACCCCAATCTCGAGCCCCAATCCAGGCTGGAGCCCAAATCCAAGATGGCACCCCGATCTCGAGCCCCAATCCAGGCTGGAGCCCAACTCCAAGATGGCACCCCATTCTCGAGCCCCAATCCAGGCTCGAGCCCCACTCCAAGATGGCACCACAATCTCTAGCCCCACTCCAGGCTCATGCCCAACGTGAAGCTCGTACCCCAATCTCGAGCCCCAATCCAGGCTGGAGCCTAACTCCAAGATGGCACCCCATTCTCGAGCCCCAATCCAAGCTCGAGCCCGACTCCAAGATGGCACCACCATCTCTAGCCCCAATCCAGGCTCATGCCCAACGTGAAGCTCGTACCCCAATCTCGAGCCCCAATCCAGGCTGGAGCCCAAATCCAAGATGGCACCCCGATCTCGAGCCCCAATCCAGGCTGGAGCCCAACTCCAAGATGGCACCCCATTCTCGAGCCCCAATCCAGGCTCGAGCCCCACTCCAAGATGGCACCCCATTCTCGGGCCCCAATCCAGGCTCGAGCCCCACTCCAAGATGGCACCCCAATCTCTAGCCCCAATCCAGGCTCGTGCCCAACGTGAAGCTCGTACCCCAGTCTCGAGCCCCAATCCAGGCTGGAGCCCACCTCCAAGATGGGACCCCATTCTCGAGCCCCAATCCAGGCTCGAGCCCCACTCCAAGATGGCACCCCAATCTCTAGCCCCAATCCAGGTTCGTGCCCAACGTTAAGCTCGTACCCCAATCTCGAGCCCCAGTCCAGGCTGGAGCCCACCTCCAAGATGGCACCCCATTCACGAGCCCCAATCCAAGCTCGAGCCCGACTCCAAGATGGCACCACCATCTCTAGCCCCAATCCAGGCTCATGCCCAACGTGAAGCTCGTACCCCAATCTCGAGCCCCAATCCAGGCTGGAGCCCAAATCCAAGATGGCACCCCAATCTCGAGCCCCAATCCAGGCTGGAGCCTAACTCCAAGATGGCACACCATTCTTGAGCCCCAATCCAGGCTCGAGCCCCACTCCAAGATGGCACCCCGATCTCGAGCCCCAATCCGGGCTCGAGCCCCACTCCAAGATGGCACCCCAATCTCTAGCCCCAATCCAGGCTCGTGCCCAACGTTAAGCTCGTACCCCAATCTCGAGCCCCAGTCCAGGCTGGAGCCCAACTCCAAGATGGCACCCCATTCTCGAGCCCCAATCCAGGCTCGAGCCCCACTCCAAGATGGCACCCCAATCTCTAGCCCCAATCCAGGCTCGTGCCCAACGTTAAGCTCGTACCCCAATCTCGAGCCCCAGTCCAGGCTGGAGCCCACCTCCAAGATGGCACCCCATTCACGAGCCCCAATCCAAGCTCGAGCCCGACTCCAAGATGGCACCACCATCTCTAGCCCCAATCCAGGCTCATGCCCAACGTGAAGCTCGTACCCCAATCTCGAGCCCCAATCCAGGCTGGAGCCCAAATCCAAGATGGCACCCCGATCTCGAGCCCCAATCCAGGCTGGAGCCCAACTCCAAGATGGCACCCCATTCTCGAGCCCCAATCCAGGCTCGAGCCCCACTCCAAGATGGCACCACAATCTCTAGCCCCAATCCAGGCTCATGCCCAACGTGAAGCTCGTACCCCAATCTCGAGCCCCAATCCAGGCTGGAGCCTAACTCCAAGATGGCACCCCATTCTCGAGCCCCAATCCGGGCTCGAGCCCCACTCCAAGATGGCACCCCAATCTCTAGCCCCAATCCAGGCTCGTGCCCAACGTTAAGCTCGTACCCCAATCTCGAGCCCCAATCCAGGCTGGAGCCCAACTCCAAGATGGCACCCCATTCTCGAGCCCCAATCCAGGCTGGAGCCCCACTCCAAGATGGTACCCCAATCTCGAGCCCCAATCCAGGCTCGAGCCCGACTCCAAGATGGCACCACAATCTCTAGCCCCACTCCAGGCTCGTGCCCAACGTGAAGCTCGTACCCCAATCTCGAGCCCCAATCCAGGCTGGAGCCCAAATCCAAGATGGCACCCCGATCTCGAGCCCCAATCCAGGCTGGAGCCCAACTCCAAGATGGCACCCCATTCTCGAGCCCCAATCCAGGCTCGAGCCCCACTCCAAGATGGCACCACAATCTCTAGCCCCAATCCAGGCTCATGCCCAACGTGAAGCTCGTACCCCAATCTCGAGCCCCAATCCCGGCTGGAGCCTAACTCCAAGATGGCACCCCATTCTCGAGCCCCAATCCAAGCTCGAGCCCGACTCCAAGATGGCACCACCATCTCTAGCCCCAATCCAGGCTCATGCCCAACGTGAAGCTCGTACCCCAATCTCGAGCCCCAATCCAGGCTGGAGCCCAAATCCAAGATGGCACCCCGATCTCGAGCCCCAATCCAGGCTGGAGCCCAACTCCAAGATGGCACCCCATTCTCGAGCCCCAATCCAGGCTCGAGCCCCACTCCAAGATGGCACCACAATCTCTAGCCCCACTCCAGGCTCATGCCCAACGTGAAGCTCGTACCCCAATCTCGAGCCCCAATCCAGGCTGGAGCCTAACTCCAAGATGGCACCCCATTCTCGAGCCCCAATCCGGGCTCGAGCCCCACTCCAAGATGGCACCCCAATCTCTAGCCCCAATCCAGGCTCGTGCCCAACGTTAAGCTCGTACCCCAATCTCGAGCCCCAATCCAGGCTGGAGCCCAACTCCAAGATGGCACCCCATTCTCGAGCCCCAATCCAGGCTGGAGCCCCACTCCAAGATGGTACCCCAATCTCGAGCCCCAATCCAGGCTCGAGCCCGACTCCAAGATGGCACCACAATCTCTAGCCCCACTCCAGGCTCGTGCCCAACGTGAAGCTCGTACCCCAATCTCGAGCCCCAATCCAGGCTGGAGCCCAACTCCAAGATGGCACACCATTCTCGAGCCCCAATCCAGGCTAGAGCCCCACTCCAAGATGGTACCCCAATCTCGAGCCCCAATCCAGGCTCGAGCCCGTCTCCAAGATGGCACCCCATTCTCGAGCCCCAATCCAAGCTCGAGCCCGACTCCAAGATGGCACCACCATCTCTAGCCCCAATCCAGGCTCATGCCCAACGTGAAGCTCGTACCCCAATCTCGAGCCCCAATCCAGGCTGGAGCCCAAATCCAAGATGGCACCCCGATCTCGAGCCCCAATCCAGGCTGGAGCCCAACTCCAAGATGGCACCCCATTCTCGAGCCCCAATCCAGGCTCGAGCCCCACTCCAAGATGGCACCACAATCTCTAGCCCCACTCCAGGCTCATGCCCAACGTGAAGCTCGTACCCCAATCTCGAGCCCCAATCCAGGCTGGAGCCTAACTCCAAGATGGCACCCCATTCTCGAGCCCCAATCCGGGCTCGAGCCCCACTCCAAGATGGCACCCCAATCTCTAGCCCCAATCCAGGCTCGTGCCCAACGTTAAGCTCGTACCCCAATCTCGAGCCCCAGTCCAGGCTGGAGCCCACCTCCAAGATGGCACCCCATTCACGAGCCCCAATCCAAGCTCGAGCCCGACTCCAAGATGGCACCACCATCTCTAGCCCCAATCCAGGCTCATGCCCAACGTGAAGCTCGTACCCCAATCTCGAGCCCCAATCCAGGCTGGAGCCCAAATCCAAGATGGCACCCCGATCTCGAGCCCCAATCCAGGCTGGAGCCCAACTCCAAGATGGCACCCCATTCTCGAGCCCCAATCCAGGCTCGAGCCCCACTCCAAGATGGCACCACAATCTCTAGCCCCAATCCAGGCTCATGCCCAACGTGAAGCTCGTACCCCAATCTCGAGCCCCAATCCAGGCTGGAGCCTAACTCCAAGATGGCACCCCATTCTCGAGCCCCAATCCAAGCTCGAGCCCGACTCCAAGATGGCACCACCATCTCTAGCCCCAATCCAGGCTCATGCCCAACGTGAAGCTCGTACCCCAATCTCGAGCCCCAATCCAGGCTGGAGCCCAAATCCAAGATGGCACCCCGATCTCGAGCCCCAATCCAGGCTGGAGCCCAACTCCAAGATGGCACCCCATTCTCGAGCCCCAATCCAGGCTCGAGCCCCACTCCAAGATGGCACCACAATCTCTAGCCCCACTCCAGGCTCATGCCCAACGTGAAGCTCGTACCCCAATCTCGAGCCCCAATCCAGGCTGGAGCCTAACTCCAAGATGGCACCCCAATCTCGAGCCCCAATCCGGGCTCGAGCCCCACTCCAAGATGGCACCCCAATCTCTAGCCCCAATCCAGGCTCGTGCCCAACGTTAAGCTCGTACCCCAATCTCGAGCCCCAATCCAGGCTGGAGCCCAACTCCAAGATGGCACCCCATTCTCGAGCCCCAATCCAGGCTGGAGCCCCACTCCAAGATGGTACCCCAATCTCGAGCCCCAATCCAGGCTCGAGCCCGACTCCAAGATGGCACCACAATCTCTAGCCCCACTCCAGGCTCGTGCCCAACGTGAAGCTCGTACCCCAATCTCGAGCCCCAATCCAGGCTGGAGCCCAAATCCAAGATGGCACCCCGATCTCGAGCCCCAATCCAGGCTGGAGCCCAACTCCAAGATGGCACCCCATTCTCGAGCCCCAATCCAGGCTCGAGCCCCACTCCAAGATGGCACCACAATCTCTAGCCCCAATCCAGGCTCATGCCCAACGTGAAGCTCGTACCCCAATCTCGAGCCCCAATCCAGGCTGGAGCCTAACTCCAAGATGGCACCCCATTCTCGAGCCCCAATCCAAGCTCGAGCCCGACTCCAAGATGGCACCACCATCTCTAGCCCCAATCCAGGCTCATGCCCAACGTGAAGCTCGTACCCCAATCTCGAGCCCCAATCCAGGCTGGAGCCCAAATCCAAGATGGCACCCCGATCTCGAGCCCCAATCCAGGCTGGAGCCCAACTCCAAGATGGCACCCCATTCTCGAGCCCCAATCCAGGCTCGAGCCCAACGTTAAGCTCGTACCCCAATCTCGAGCCCCAGTCCAGGCTGGAGCCCACCTCCAAGATGGCACCCCATTCACGAGCCCCAATCCAAGCTCGAGCCCGACTCCAAGATGGCACCACAATCTCTAGCCCCAATCCAGGCTCATGCCCAACGTGAAGCTCGTACCCCAATCTCGAGCCCCAATCCAGGCTGGAGCCCAACTCCAAGATGGCACCCCATTCTCGAGCCCCAATCCAGGCTCGAGCCCCACTCCAAGATGGTACCCCATTCACGAGCCCCAATCCAAGCTCGAGCCCGACTCCAAGATGGCACCACAATCTCTAGCCCCAATCCAGGCTCATGCCCAACGTGAAGCTCGTACCCCAATCTCGAGCCCCAATCCAGGCTGGAGCCCAACTCCAAGATGGCACCCCATTCTCGAGCCCCAATCCAGGCTCGAGCCCCACTCCAAGATGGTACCCCAATCTCGAGCCCCAATCCAAGCTCGAGCCCGACTCCAAGATGGCACCACAATCTCTAGCCCCAATCCAGGCTCGTGCCCAACGTGAAGCTCGTACCCCAATCTCGAGCCCCAATCCAGGCTGGAGCCCACCTCCAAGATGAGACCCCATTCTCGAGCCCCAATCCAGGCTCGAGCCCCACTCCAAGATGGCACCACAATCTCTAGCCCCAATCTAGGCTCGTGCCCAACGTGAAGCTCGTACCCCAATCTCGAGCCCCAATCCAGGCTGGAGCCCAACTCCAAGATGGCACCCCATTCTCGAGCCCCAATCCAGGCTCGAGCCCCACTCCAAGATGGTACCCCAATCTCGAGCTCCAATCCAGGCTCGAGCCCGTCTCCAAGATGGCACCACAATCTCTTGCCCCAATCCAGGCTCGTGCCCAACGTGAAGCTCGTACCCCAATCTCGAGCCCCAATCCAGGCTGGAGCCCACCTCCAACATTGCACCCCATTCTCGAGCCCCAATCTAGGCTCGAGCCCCACTCCAAGATGGTACCCCAATCTCGAGCCCCAATCCGGGCTCGTGCCCAATGTTAAGCTCGTACCCCAATCTCGAGCCCCAGTCCAGGCTGGAGCCCACCTCCAAGATGGCACCCCATTCACGAGCCCCAATCCAAGCTCGAGCCCGACCCCAAGATGGCACCACAATCTCTAGCCCCAATCCAGGCTCATGCCCAACGTGAAGCTCGTACCCCAATCTCGAGCCCCAATCCAGGCTGGAGCCCAAATCCAAGATGGCACCCCGATCTCGAGCCCCAATCCAGGCTCGAGCCCAACTCCAAGATGGCACCCCAATCTCTAGCCCCAATCCAGGCTCGTGCCCAACGTTAAGCTCGTACCCCAATCTCGAGCCCCAGTCCAGGCTGGAGCCCACCTCCAAGATGGCACCCCATTCACGAGCCCCAATCCAAGCTCGAGCCCGACTCCAAGATGGCACCACAATCTCTAGCCCCAATCCAGGCTCATGCCCAACGTGAAGCTCGTACCCCAATCTCGAGCCCCAATCCAGGCTGGAGCCCAACTCCAAGATGGCACCCCATTCTCGAGCCCCAATCCAGGCTCGAGCCCCACTCCAAGATGGTACCCCAATCTCGAGCCCCAATCCAAGCTCGAGCCCGACTCCAAGATGGCACCACAATCTCTAGCCCCAATCCAGGCTCGTGCCCAACGTGAAGCTCGTACCCCAATCTCGAGCCCCAATACAGGCTGGAGCCCACCTCCAAGATGGCACCCCAATCTCGAGCCCCAATCCAGGCTCGAGCCCCACTCCAAGATGGCACCCCATTCACGAGCCCCAATCCAAGCTCGAGCCCGACTCCAAGATGGCACCACAATCTCTAGCCCCAATCCAGGCTCATGCCCAACGTGAAGCTCGTACCCCAATCTCGAGCCCCAATCCAGGCTGGAGCCCAAATCCAAGATGGCACCCCATTCACGAGCCCCAATCCAAGCTCGAGCCCGACTCCAAGATGGCACCACAATCTCTAGCCCCAATCCAGGCTCATGCCCAACGTGAAGCTCGTACCCCAATCTCGAGCCCCAATCCAGGCTGGAGCCCAACTCCAAGATGGCACCCCATTCTCGAGCCCCAATCCAGGCTCGAGCCCCACTCCAAGATGGTACCCCAATCTCGAGCCCCAATCCAAGATGGCACCCCAATCTCTAGCCCCAATCTAGGCTCGTGCCCAACGTTAAGCTCGTACCCCAATCTCGAGCCCCAGTCCAGGCTGGAGCCCACCTCCAAGATGGCACCCCATTCACGAGCCCCAATCCAAGCTCGAGCCCGACTCCAAGATGGCACCACAATCTCTAGCCCCAATCCAGGCTCATGCCCAACGTGAAGCTCGTACCCCAATCTCGAGCCCCAATCCAGGCTGGAGCCCAACTCCAAGATGGCACCACAATCTCTAGCCCCAATCCAGGCTCGTGCCCAACGTGAAGCTCGTACCCCAATCTCGAGCCCCAGTCCAGGCTGGAGCCCACCTCCAAGATGGCACCCCATTCTCGAGCCCCAATCCAGGCTCGAGCCCAACTCCAAGATGGCACCCCAATCTCTAGCCCCAATCCAGGCTCGAGCCCCACTCCAAGATGGCTCCCAATATCTAGCCCCAATCCAGGCTCGAGCCCCACTCCAATATGGTACCCCAATTTCTAGCCCCAATCCTGGCTCGTGCCCAACGTGAAGCTCGTACCCCAATCTCGAGCCCCAATCCAGGATGGAGCCCACCTCCAAGATGGCACCCCATTCTCGAGCCCCAATCCAGGCTCGAGCCCCACTCCAAGATGGTACCCCAATCTCGAGCCCCAATCCGGGCTTGTGCCCAACGTTAAGCTCGTACCCCAATCTCGAGCCCCAGTCCAGGCTGGAGCCCACCTCCAAGATGGCACCCCATTCTCGAGCCCCAATCCAGGCTCGAGCCCAACTCCAAGATGGCACCCCAATCTCTAGCCCCAATCCAGGCTCGAGCCCCACTCCAAGATGGCTCCCAATATCTAGCCCCAATCCAGGCTCGAGCCCCACTCCAATATGGTACCCCAATTTCTAGCCCCAATCCTGGCTCGTGCCCAACGTGAAGCTCGTACCCCAATCTCGAGCCCCAATCCAGGATGGAGCCCACCTCCAAGATGGCACCCCATTCTCGAGCCCCAATCCAGGCTCGAGCCCCACTCCAAGATGGTACCCCAATCTCGAGCCCCAATCCGGGCTTGTGCCCAACGTTAAGCTCGTACCCCAATCTCGAGCCCCAGTCCAGGCTGGAGCCCACATCCAAGATGGCACCCCATTCACGAGCCCCAATCCAAGCTCGAGCCCGACTCCAAGATGGCACCACAATCTCTAGCCCCAATCCAGGCTCATGCCCAACGTGAAGCTCGTACCCCAATCTCGAGCCCCAATCCAGGCTGGAGCCCAACTCCAAGATGGCACCCCATTCTCGAGCCCCAATCCAGGCTCGTGCCCAACGTGAAGCTCGTACCCCAATCTCGCGCCCCAATCCAGGCTGGAGCCCACCTCCAACATTGCACCCCATTCTCGAGCCCCAATCCAGGCTCGAGCCCCACTCCAAGATGGCACCCCAATATCTAGCCCCAATCCAGGCTCGTGCCCAACGTGAAGCTCGTACCCCAGTCTCGAGCCCCAATCCAGGCTGGAGCCCACCTCCAAGGTGGGACCCCATTCTCGAGCCCCAATCCAGGCTCGAGCCCCACTCCAAGATGGCTCCCAATATCTAGCCCCAATCCAGGCTCGAGCCCCACTCCAATATGGTACCCCAATTTCTAGCCCCAATCCAGGCTCATGCCCAACGTGAAGCTCGTACCCCAATCTCGAGCCCCAATCCAGGATGGAGCCCACCTCCAAGATGGCACCCCATTCTCGAGCCCCAATCCAGGCTCGAGCCCCACTCCAAGATGGTACCCCAATCTCGAGCCCCAATCCAGGCTCGAGCCCATCTCCAAGATGGCACCACAATCTCTTGCCCCAATCCAGGCTCGTGCCCAACGTGAAGCTCGTACCCCAATCTCGAGCCCCAATCCAGGCTGGAGCCCACCTCCAAGATGGCACCCCATTCTCGAGCCCCAATCCAGGCTCGAGCCCCACTCCAAGATGGCACCCCAATCTCTAGCGCCAATCCAGGCTCGTGCCCAACGTGAAGCTCGTACCCCAATCTCGAGCCCCAGTCCAGGCTGGAACCCACCTCCAAGATGGCACCCCATTCTCGAGCCCCAATCCAGGCTCGAGCCCGACTCCAAGATGGCTCCCAATATCTAGCCCCAATCCAGGCTCGAGCCCCACTCCAAGATGGAACCACAATCTCTAGCCCCTATCCAGGCTCATGCCCAACGTGAAGCTCGTACCCCAATCTCGAGCCCCAATCCAGGCTGGAGCCCACCTCCAAGATGGCACCCCATTCTCGAGCCCCAATCCAGGCTCGAGCCCCACTCCAAGATGGCACCACAATCTCTAGCCCCAATCCAGGCTCGTGCCCAACGTGAAGCTCGTACCCCAATCTCGAGCCCCAATCCAGGCTGGAGCCCAACTCCAAGATGGCACCCCATTCTCGAGCCCCAATCCAGGCTCGAGCCCCACTCCAAGATGGTACCCCAATCTCGAGCCCCAATCCGGGCTTGTGCCCAACGTTAAGCTCGTACCCCAATCTCGAGCCCCAGTCCAGGCTGGAGCCCACATCCAAGATGGCACCCCATTCACGAGCCCCAATCCAAGCTCGAGCCCGACTCCAAGATGGCACCACAATCTCTAGCCCCAATCCAGGCTCATGCCCAACGTGAAGCTCGTACCCCAATCTCGAGCCCCAATCCAGGCTGGAGCCCAAATCCAAGATGGCACCCCGATCTCGAGCCCCAATCCAGGCTCGAGCCCAACTCCAAGATGGCACCCCAATCTCTAGCCCCAATCCAGGCTCGTGCCCAACGTTAAGCTCGTACCCCATTCTCGAGCCCCAGTCCAGGCTGGAGCCCACCTCCAAGATGGCACCCCATTCACGAGCCCCAATCCAAGCTCGAGCCCGACTCCAAGATGGCACCACAATCTCTAGCCCCAATCCAGGCTCATGCCCAACGTGAAGCTCGTACCCCAATCTCGAGCCCCAATCCAGGCTGGAGCCCAAATCCAAGATGGCACCCCGATCTCGAGCCCCAATCCAGGCTCGAGCCCAACTCCAAGATGGCACCCCAATCTCTAGCGCCAATCCAGGCTCGTGCCCAACGTGAAGCTCGTACCCCAATCTCGAGCCCCAGTCCAGGCTGGAACCCACCTCCAAGATGGCACCCCATTCTCGAGCCCCAATCCAGGCTCGAGCCCGACTCCAAGATGGCTCCCAATATCTAGCCCCAATCCAGGCTCGAGCCCCACTCCAAGATGGAACCACAATCTCTAGCCCCTATCCAGGCTCATGCCCAACGTGAAGCTCGTACCCCAATCTCGAGCCCCAATCCAGGCTGGAGCCCACCTCCAAGATGGCACCCCATTCTCGAGCCCCAATCCAGGCTCGAGCCCCACTCCAAGATGGCACCACAATCTCTAGCCCCAATCCAGGCTCGTGCCCAACGTGAAGCTCGTACCCCAATCTCGAGCCCCAATCCAGGCTGGAGCCCAACTCCAAGATGGCACCCCATTCTCGAGCCCCAATCCAGGCTCGAGCCCCACTCCAAGATGGTACCCCAATCTCGAGCCCCAATCCGGGCTTGTGCCCAACGTTAAGCTCGTACCCCAATCTCGAGCCCCAGTCCAGGCTGGAGCCCACATCCAAGATGGCACCCCATTCACGAGCCCCAATCCAAGCTCGAGCCCGACTCCAAGATGGCACCACAATCTCTAGCCCCAATCCAGGCTCATGCCCAACGTGAAGCTCGTACCCCAATCTCGAGCCCCAATCCAGGCTGGAGCCCAAATCCAAGATGGCACCCCGATCTCGAGCCCCAATCCAGGCTCGAGCCCAACTCCAAGATGGCACCCCAATCTCTAGCCCCAATCCAGGCTCGTGCCCAACGTTAAGCTCGTACCCCATTCTCGAGCCCCAGTCCAGGCTGGAGCCCACCTCCAAGATGGCACCCCATTCACGAGCCCCAATCCAAGCTCGAGCCCGACTCCAAGATGGCACCACAATCTCTAGCCCCAATCCAGGCTCATGCCCAACGTGAAGCTCGTACCCCAATCTCGAGCCCCAATCCAGGCTGGAGCCCAAATCCAAGATGGCACCCCGATCTCGAGCCCCAATCCAGGCTCGAGCCCAACTCCAAGATGGCACCCCAATCTCTAGCCCCAATCCAGGCTCGTGCCCAACGTTAAGCTCGTACCCCATTCTCGAGCCCCAGTCCAGGCTGGAGCCCACCTCCAAGATGGCACCCCATTCACGAGCCCCAATCCAAGCTCGAGCCCGACTCCAAGATGGCACCACAATCTCTAGCCCCAATCCAGGCTCATGCCCAACGTGAAGCTCGTACCCCAATCTCGAGCCCCAGTCCAGGCTGGAGCCCACCTCCAAGATGGCACCCCAATCTCGAGCCCCAATCCAGGCTGGAGCCCAACTCCAAGATGGCACCCCATTCTCGAGCCCCAATCCAGGCTCGTGCCCAACGTGAAGCTCGTACCCCAATCTCGCGCCCCAATCCAGGCTGGAGCCCACCTCCAACATTGCACCCCATTCTCGAGCCCCAATCCAGGCTCGAGCCCCACTCCAAGATGGCACCCCAATATCTAGCCCCAATCCAGGCTC
This sequence comes from Ulva prolifera, assembly GCA_023078555.1. NCBI lineage: Eukaryota > Viridiplantae > Chlorophyta > Ulvophyceae > Ulvales > Ulvaceae > Ulva > Ulva prolifera. The sequence goes on from CM041199.1 coordinate 8,595,260, forward strand.
GAGCCCCACTCCAATATGGTACCCCAATTTCTAGCCCCAATCCAGGCTCATGCCCAACGTGAAGCTCGTACCCCAATCTCGAGCCCCAATCCAGGATGGAGCCCACCTCCAAGATGGCACCCCATTCTCGAGCCCCAATCCAGGCTCGAGCCCCACTCCAAGATGGTACCCCAATATCTAGCCCCAATCCAGGCTCGAGCCCCACTCCAATATGGTACCCCAATTTCTAGCCCCAATCCAGGCTCATGCCCAACGTGAAGCTCGTACCCCAATCTCGAGCCCCAATCCAGGATGGAGCCCACCTCCAAGATGGCACCCCATTCTCGAGCCCCAATCCAGGCTCGAGCCCCACTCCAAGATGGTACCCCAATCTCGAGCCCCAATCCAGGCTCGAGCCCATCTCCAAGATGGCACCACAATCTCTTGCCCCAATCCAGGCTCGTGCCCAACGTGAAGCTCGTACCCCAATCTCGAGCCCCAATCCAGGCTGGAGCCCACCTCCAAGATGGCACCCCATTCTCGAGCCCCAATCCAGGCTCGAGCCCCACTCCAAGATGGCACCCCAATCTCTAGCGCCAATCCAGGCTCGTGCCCAACGTGAAGCTCGTACCCCAATCTCGAGCCCCAGTCCAGGCTGGAACCCACCTCCAAGATGGCACCCCATTCTCGAGCCCCAATCCAGGCTCGAGCCCGACTCCAAGATGGCTCCCAATATCTAGCCCCAATCCAGGCTCGAGCCCCACTCCAAGATGGAACCACAATCTCTAGCCCCTATCCAGGCTCATGCCCAACGTGAAGCTCGTACCCCAATCTCGAGCCCCAATCCAGGCTGGAGCCCACCTCCAAGATGGCACCCCATTCTCGAGCCCCAATCCAGGCTCGAGCCCCACTCCAAGATGGCACCACAATCTCTAGCCCCAATCCAGGCTCGTGCCCAACGTGAAGCTCGTACCCCAATCTCGAGCCCCAATCCAGGCTGGAGCCCAACTCCAAGATGGCACCCCATTCTCGAGCCCCAATCCAGGCTCGAGCCCCACTCCAAGATGGTACCCCAATCTCGAGCCCCAATCCGGGCTTGTGCCCAACGTTAAGCTCGTACCCCAATCTCGAGCCCCAGTCCAGGCTGGAGCCCACATCCAAGATGGCACCCCATTCACGAGCCCCAATCCAAGCTCGAGCCCGACTCCAAGATGGCACCACAATCTCTAGCCCCAATCCAGGCTCATGCCCAACGTGAAGCTCGTACCCCAATCTCGAGCCCCAATCCAGGCTGGAGCCCAAATCCAAGATGGCACCCCGATCTCGAGCCCCAATCCAGGCTCGAGCCCAACTCCAAGATGGCACCCCAATCTCTAGCCCCAATCCAGGCTCGTGCCCAACGTTAAGCTCGTACCCCATTCTCGAGCCCCAGTCCAGGCTGGAGCCCACCTCCAAGATGGCACCCCATTCACGAGCCCCAATCCAAGCTCGAGCCCGACTCCAAGATGGCACCACAATCTCTAGCCCCAATCCAGGCTCATGCCCAACGTGAAGCTCGTACCCCAATCTCGAGCCCCAATCCAGGCTGGAGCCCAACTCCAAGATGGCACCCCATTCTCGAGCCCCAATCCAGGCTGAGCCCCACTCCAAGATGGTACCCCAATCTCGAGCCCCAATCCAAGCTCGAGCCCGACTCCAAGATGGCACCACAATCTCTAGCCCCAATCCAGGCTCGTGCCCAACGTGAAGCTCGTACCCCAATCTCGAGCCCCAATCCAGGCTGGAGCCCACCTCCAAGATGACACCCCATTCTCGAGCCCCAATCCAGGCTCGAGCCCCACTCCAAGATGGCACCACAATCTCTAGCCCCAATCTAGGCTCGTGCCCAACGTGAAGCTCGTACCCCAATCTCGAGCCCCAATCCAGGCTGGAGCCCAACTCCAAGATGGCACCCCATTCTCGAGCCCCAATCCAGGCTCGAGCCCCACTCCAAGATGGTACCCCAATCTCGAGCCCCAATCCAGGCTCGAGCCCGTCTCCAAGATGGCACCACAATCTCTTGCCCCAATCCAGGCTCGTGCCCAACGTGAAGCTCGTACCCCAATCTCGAGCCCCAATCCAGGCTGGAGCCCACCTCCAACATTGCACCCCATTCTCGAGCCCCAATCCAGGCTCGAGCCCCACTCCAAGATGGCACCCCAATATCTAGCCCCAATTTAGGCTCGTGCCCAACGTGAAGCTCGTACCCCAGTCTCGAGCCCCAATCCAGGCTGGAGCCCACCTCCAAGATGGGACCCCATTCTCGAGCCCCAATCCAGGCTCGAGCCCCACTCCAAGATGGCTCCCAATATCTAGCCCCAATCCAGGCTCGAGCCCCACTCCAATATGGTACCCCAATTTCTAGCCCCAATCCAGGCTCATGCCCAACGTGAAGCTCGTACCCCAATCTCGAGCCCCAATCCAGGATGGAGCCCACCTCCAAGATGGCACCCCATTCTCGAGCCCCAATCCAGGCTCGAGCCCCACTCCAAGATGGTACCCCAATCTCGAGCCCCAATCCAGGCTCGAGCCCATCTCCAAGATGGCACCACAATCTCTTGCCCCAATCCAGGCTCGTGCCCAACGTGAAGCTCGTACCCCAATCTCGAGCCCCAATCCAGGCTGGAGCCCACCTCCAAGATGGCACCCCATTCTCGAGCCCCAATCCAGGCTCGAGCCCCACTCCAAGATGGCACCCCAATCTCTAGCCCCAATCCAGGCTCGTGCCCAACGTGAAGCTCGTACCCCAATCTCGAGCCCCAGTCCAGGCTGGAACCCACCTCCAAGATGGCACCCCATTCTCGAGCCCCAATCCAGGCTCGAGCCCGACTCCAAGATGGCTCCCAATATCTAGCCCCAATCCAGGCTCGAGCCCCACTCCAAGATGGAACCACAATCTCTAGCCCCTATCCAGGCTCATGCCCAACGTGAAGCTCGTACCCCAATCTCGAGCCCCAATCCAGGCTGGAGCCCACCTCCAAGATGGCACCCCATTCTCGAGCCCCAATCCAGGCTCGAGCCCCACTCCAAGATGGCACCACAATCTCTAGCCCCAATCCAGGCTCATGCCCAACATGAAGCTCGTACCCCAATCTCGAGCCCCAATCCAGGCTGGAGCCTAACTCCAAGATGGCACCCCATTCTCGAGCCCCAATCCAGGCTCGAGCCCCACTCCAAGATGGTACCCCATTCTCGAGCCCCAATCCAGGCTCGAGCCCGACTCCAAGATGGCACCACAATCTCTAGCCCCAATCCAGGCTCGTGCCCAACGTGAAGCTCGTACCCCAATCTCGAGCCCCAATCCAGGCTGGAGCCCAACTCCAAGATGGCACCCCATTCTCGAGCCCCAATCCAGGCTCGAGCCCCACTCCAAGATGGTACCCCAATCTCGAGCCCCAATCCAGGCTCGAGCCCGTGTCCAAGATGGCACCACAATCTCTTGCCCCAATCCAGGCTCGTGCCCAACGTGAAGCTCGTACCCCAATCTCGAGCCCCAATCCAGGCTGGAGCCCACCTCCAAGATGGCACCCCATTCTCGAGCCCCAATCCAGGCTCGAGCCCCACTCCAAGATGGCACCCCAATCTCTAGCCCCAATCCAGGCTCGTGCCCAACGTGAAGCTCGTATACCAATCTCGAGCCCCAGTCCAGGCTGGAACCCACCTCCAAGATGGCACCCCATTCTCGAGCCCCAATCCAGGCTCGAGCCCGACTCCAAGATGGCTCCCAATCTCTAGCCCCAATCCAGGCTCGAGCCCCACTCCAAGATGGAACCACAATCTCTAGCCCCTATCCAGGCTCATGCCCAACGTGAAGCTCGTACCCCAATCTCGAGCCCCAATCCGGGCTGGAGCCCACCTCCAAGATGGCACCCCATTCTCGAGCCCCAATCCAGGCTCGAGCCCCACTCCAAGATGGCACCACAATCTCTAGCCCCAATCCAGGCTCATGCCCAACGTGAAGCTCGTACCCCAATCTCGAGCCCCAATCCAGGCTGGAGCCTAACTCCAAGATGGCACCCCATTCTCGAGCCCCAATCCAGGCTCGAGCCCCACTCCAAGATGGTACCCCAATCTCGAGCCCCAATCCAGGCTCGAGCCCGACTCCAAGATGGCACCACAATCTCTAGCCCCAATCCAGGCTCGTGCCCAACGTGAAGCTCGTACCCCAATCCCGAGCCCCAATCCAGGCTGGAGCCCAACTCCAAGATGGCACCCCATTCTCGAGCCCCAATCCAGGCTCGAGCCCCACTCCAAGATGGTACCCCAATCTCGAGCCCCAATCCAGGCTCGAGCCCGTGTCCAAGATGGCACCACAATCTCTTGCCCCAATCCAGGCTCGTGCCCAACGTGAAGCTCGTACCCCAATCTCGAGCCCCAATCCAGGCTGGAGCCCACCTCCAAGATGGCACCCCATTCTCGAGCCCCAATCCAGGCTCGAGCCCCACTCCAAGATGGCACCACAATCTCTTGCCCCAATCCAGGCTCGTGCCCAACGTGAAGCTCGTACCCCAATCTCGAGCCCCAATCCAGGCTGGAGCCCACCTCCAACATTGCACCCCATTCTCGAGCCCCAATCCAGGCTCGAGCCCCACTCCAAGATGGCACCCCAATATCTAGCCCCAATCCAGGCTCGTGCCCAACGTGAAGCTCGTACCCCAGTCTCGAGCCCCAATCCAGGCTGGAGCCCACCTCCAAGATGGGACCCCATTCTCGAGCCCCAATCCAGGCTCGAGCCCCACTCCAAGATGGCTCCCAATATCTAGCCCCAATCCAGGCTCGAGCCCCACTCCAATATGGTACCACAATCTCTTGCCCCAATCCAGGCTCGTGCCCAACGTGAAGCTCGTACCCCAATCTCGAGCCCCAATCCAGGCTGGAGCCCACCTCCAACATTGCACCCCATTCTCGAGCCCCAATCCAGGCTCGAGCCCCACTCCAAGATGGCACCCCAATATCTAGCCCCAATCCAGGCTCGTGCCCAACGTGAAGCTCGTACCCCAGTCTCGAGCCCCAATCCCGGCTGGAGCCCACCTCCAAGATGGGACCCCATTCTCGAGCCCCAATCCAGGCTCGAGCCCCACTCCAAGATGGCTCCCAATATCTAGCCCCAATCCAGGCTCGAGCCCCACTCCAATATGGTACCCCAATCTCGAGCCCCAATCCAGGCTCGAGCCCATCTCCAAGATGGCACCACAATCTCTTGCCCCAATCCAGGCTCGTGCCCAACGTGAAGCTCGTACCCCAATCTCGAGCCCCAATCCAGGCTGGAGCCCACCTCCAAGATGGCACCCCATTCTCGAGCCCCAATCCAGGCTCGAGCCCCACTCCAAGATGGCACCCCAATCTCTAGCCCCAATCCAGGCTCGTGCCCAACGTGAAGCTCGTATACCAATCTCGAGCCCCAGTCCAGGCTGGAACCCACCTCCAAGATGGCACCCCATTCTCGAGCCCCAATCCAGGCTCGAGCCCGACTCCAAGATGGCTCCCAATCTCTAGCCCCAATCCAGGCTCGAGCCCCACTCCAAGATGGAACCACAATCTCTAGCCCCTATCCAGGCTCATGCCCAACGTGAAGCTCGTACCCCAATCTCGAGCCCCAATCCAGGCTGGAGCCCACCTCCAAGATGGCACCCCATTCTCGAGCCCCAATCCAGGCTCGAGCCCCACTCCAAGATGGCACCACAATCTCTAGCCCCAATCCAGGCTCATGCCCAACGTGAAGCTCGTACCCCAATCTCGAGCCCCAATCCAGGCTGGAGCCTAACTCCAAGATGGCACCCCATTCTCGAGCCCCAATCCAGGCTCGAGCCCCACTCCAAGATGGTACCCCAATCTCGAGCCCCAATCCAGGCTCGAGCCCGACTCCAAGATGGCACCACAATCTCTAGCCCCAATCCAGGCTCGTGCCCAACGTGAAGCTCGTACCCCAATCCCGAGCCCCAATCCAGGCTGGAGCCCAACTCCAAGATGGCACCCCATTCTCGAGCCCCAATCCAGGCTCGTGCCCAACGTGAAGCTCGTACCCCAATCTCGAGCCCCAATCCAGGCTGGAGCCCACCTCCAAGATGGCACCCCATTCTCGAGCCCCAATCCAGGCTCGAGCCCCACTCCAAGATGGCACCACAATCTCTTGCCCCAATCCAGGCTCGTGCCCAACGTGAAGCTCGTACCCCAATCTCGAGCCCCAATCCAGGCTGGAGCCCACCTCCAACATTGCACCCCATTCTCGAGCCCCAATCCAGGCTCGAGCCCCACTCCAAGATGGCACCCCAATATCTAGCCCCAATTTAGGCTCGTGCCCAACGTGAAGCTCGTACCCCAGTCTCGAGCCCCAATCCAGGCTGGAGCCCACCTCCAAGATGGGACCCCATTCTCGAGCCCCAATCCAGGCTCGAGCCCCACTCCAAGATGGCTCCCAATATCTAGCCCCAATCCAGGCTCGAGCCCCACTCCAATATGGTACCCCAATTTCTAGCCCCAATCCAGGCTCATGCCCAACGTGAAGCTCGTACCCCAATCTCGAGCCCCAATCCAGGATGGAGCCCACCTCCAAGATGGCACCCCATTCTCGAGCCCCAATCCAGGCTCGAGCCCCACTCCAAGATGGTACCCCAATCTCGAGCCCCAATCCAGGCTCGAGCCCATCTCCAAGATGGCACCACAATCTCTTGCCCCAATCCAGGCTCGTGCCCAACGTGAAGCTCGTACCCCAATCTCGAGCCCCAATCCAGGCTGGAGCCCACCTCCAAGATGGCACCCCATTCTCGAGCCCCAATCCAGGCTCGAGCCCCACTCCAAGATGGCACCCCAATCTCTAGCCCCAATCCAGGCTCGTGCCCAACGTGAAGCTCGTACCCCAATCTCGAGCCCCAGTCCAGGCTGGAACCCACCTCCAAGATGGCACCCCATTCTCGAGCCCCAATCCAGGCTCGAGCCCGACTCCAAGATGGCTCCCAATATCTAGCCCCAATCCAGGCTCGAGCCCCACTCCAAGATGGAACCACAATCTCTAGCCCCTATCCAGGCTCATGCCCAACGTGAAGCTCGTACCCCAATCTCGAGCCCCAATCCAGGCTGGAGCCCACCTCCAAGATGGCACCCCATTCTCGAGCCCCAATCCAGGCTCGAGCCCCACTCCAAGATGGCACCACAATCTCTAGCCCCAATCCAGGCTCATGCCCAACGTGAAGCTCGTACCCCAATCTCGAGCCCCAATCCAGGCTGGAGCCTAACTCCAAGATGGCACCCCATTCTCGAGCCCCAATCCAGGCTCGAGCCCCACTCCAAGATGGTACCCCAATCTCGAGCCCCAATCCAGGCTCGAGCCCGACTCCAAGATGGCACCACAATCTCTAGCCCCAATCCAGGCTCGTGCCCAACGTGAAGCTCGTACCCCAATCTCGAGCCCCAATCCAGGCTGGAGCCCAACTCCAAGATGGCACCCCATTCTCGAGCCCCAATCCAGGCTCGAGCCCCACTCCAAGATGGTACCCCAATCTCGAGCCCCAATCCAGGCTCGAGCCCGTGTCCAAGATGGCACCACAATCTCTTGCCCCAATCCAGGCTCGTGCCCAACGTGAAGCTCGTACCCCAATCTCGAGCCCCAATCCAGGCTGGAGCCCACCTCCAAGATGGCACCCCATTCTCGAGCCCCAATCCAGGCTCGAGCCCCACTCCAAGATGGCACCCCAATCTCTAGCCCCAATCCAGGCTCGTGCCCAACGTGAAGCTCGTATACCAATCTCGAGCCCCAGTCCAGGCTGGAACCCACCTCCAAGATGGCACCCCATTCTCGAGCCCCAATCCAGGCTCGAGCCCGACTCCAAGATGGCTCCCAATCTCTAGCCCCAATCCAGGCTCGAGCCCCACTCCAAGATGGAACCACAATCTCTAGCCCCTATCCAGGCTCATGCCCAACGTGAAGCTCGTACCCCAATCTCGAGCCCCAATCCAGGCTGGAGCCCACCTCCAAGATGGCACCCCATTCTCGAGCCCCAATCCAGGCTCGAGCCCCACTCCAAGATGGCACCACAATCTCTAGCCCCAATCCAGGCTCATGCCCAACGTGAAGCTCGTACCCCAATCTCGAGCCCCAATCCAGGCTGGAGCCTAACTCCGAGATGGCACCCCATTCTCGAGCCCCAATCCAGGCTCGAGCCCCACTCCAAGATGGTACCCCAATCTCGAGCCCCAATCCAGGCTCGAGCCCGACTCCAAGATGGCACCACAATCTCAAGCCCAAATCCAGGCTCGTGCCCAACGTGAAGCTCGTACCCCAATCCCGAGCCCCAATCCAGGCTGGAGCCCAACTCCAAGATGGCACCCCATTCTCGAGCCCCAATCCAGGCTCGAGCCCCACTCCAAGATGGTACCCCAATCTCGAGCCCCAATCCAGGCTCGAGCCCGTGTCCAAGATGGCACCACAATCTCTTGCCCCAATCCAGGCTCGTGCCCAACGTGAAGCTCGTACCCCAATCTCGAGCCCCAATCCAGGCTGGAGCCCACCTCCAAGATGGCACCCCATTCTCGAGCCCCAATCCAGGCTCGAGCCCCACTCCAAGATGGCACCACAATCTCTTGCCCCAATCCAGGCTCGTGCCCAACGTGAAGCTCGTACCCCAATCTCGAGCCCCAATCCAGGCTGGAGCCCACCTCCAACATTGCACCCCATTCTCGAGCCCCAATCCAGGCTCGAGCCCCACTCCAAGATGGCACCCCAATATCTAGCCCCAATCCAGGCTCGTGCCCAACGTGAAGCTCGTACCCCAGTCTCGAGCCCCAATCCAGGCTGGAGCCCACCTCCAAGATGGGACCCCATTCTCGAGCCCCAATCCAGGCTCGAGCCCCACTCCAAGATGGCTCCCAATATCTAGCCCCAATCCAGGCTCGAGCCCCACTCCAATATGGTACCACAATCTCTTGCCCCAATCCAGGCTCGTGCCCAACGTGAAGCTCGTACCCCAATCTCGAGCCCCAATCCAGGCTGGAGCCCACCTCCAACATTGCACCCCATTCTCGAGCCCCAATCCAGGCTCGAGCCCCACTCCAAGATGGCACCCCAATATCTAGCCCCAATCCAGGCTCGTGCCCAACGTGAAGCTCGTACCCCAGTCTCGAGCCCCAATCCCGGCTGGAGCCCACCTCCAAGATGGGACCCCATTCTCGAGCCCCAATCCAGGCTCGAGCCCCACTCCAAGATGGCTCCCAATATCTAGCCCCAATCCAGGCTCGAGCCCCACTCCAATATGGTACCCCAATCTCGAGCCCCAATCCAGGCTCGAGCCCATCTCCAAGATGGCACCACAATCTCGTGCCCCAATCCAGGCTCGTGCCCAACGTGAAGCTCGTACCCCAATCTCGAGCCCCAATCCAGGCTGGAGCCCACCTCCAAGATGGCACCCCATTCTCGAGCCCCAATCCAGGCTCGAGCCCCACTCCAAGATGGCACCCCAATCTCTAGCCCCAATCCAGGCTCGTGCCCAACGTGAAGCTCGTATACCAATCTCGAGCCCCAGTCCAGGCTGGAACCCACCTCCAAGATGGCACCCCATTCTCGAGCCCCAATCCAGGCTCGAGCCCGACTCCAAGATGGCTCCCAATCTCTAGCCCCAATCCAGGCTCGAGCCCCACTCCAAGATGGAACCACAATCTCTAGCCCCTATCCAGGCTCATGCCCAACGTGAAGCTCGTACCCCAATCTCGAGCCCCAATCCAGGCTGGAGCCCACCTCCAAGATGGCACCCCATTCTCGAGCCCCAATCCAGGCTCGAGCCCCACTCCAAGATGGCACCACAATCTCTAGCCCCAATCCAGGCTCATGCCCAACGTGAAGCTCGTACCCCAATCTCGAGCCCCAATCCAGGCTGGAGCCTAACTCCAAGATGGCACCCCATTCTCGAGCCCCAATCCAGGCTCGAGCCCCACTCCAAGATGGTACCCCAATCTCGAGCCCCAATCCAGGCTCGAGCCCGACTCCAAGATGGCACCACAATCTCTAGCCCCAATCCAAGCTCGTGCCCAACGTGAAGCTCGTACCCCAATCCCGAGCCCCAATCCAGGCTGGAGCCCAACTCCAAGATGGCACCCCATTCTCGAGCCCCAATCCAGGCTCGAGCCCCACTCCAAGATGGTACCCCAATCTCGAGCCCCAATCCAGGCTCGAGCCCGTGTCCAAGATGGCACCACAATCTCTTGCCCCAATCCAGGCTCGTGCCCAACGTGAAGCTCGTACCCCAATCTCGAGCCCCAATCCAGGCTGGAGCCCACCTCCAAGATGGCACCCCATTCTCGAGCCCCAATCCAGGCTCGAGCCCCACTCCAAGATGGCACCACAATCTCTTGCCCCAATCCAGGCTCGTGCCCAACGTGAAGCTCGTACCCCAATCTCGAGCCCCAATCCAGGCTGGAGCCCACCTCCAACATTGCACCCCATTCTCGAGCCCCAATCCAGGCTCGAGCCCCACTCCAAGATGGCACCCCAATATCTAGCCCCAATCCAGGCTCGTGCCCAACGTGAAGCTCGTACCCCAGTCTCGAGCCCCAATCCAGGCTGGAGCCCACCTCCAAGATGGGACCCCATTCTCGAGCCCCAATCCAGGCTCGAGCCCCACTCCAAGATGGCTCCCAATATCTAGCCCCAATCCAGGCTCGAGCCCCACTCCAATATGGTACCACAATCTCTTGCCCCAATCCAGGCTCGTGCCCAACGTGAAGCTCGTACCCCAATCTCGAGCCCCAATCCAGGCTGGAGCCCACCTCCAACATTGCACCCCATTCTCGAGCCCCAATCCAGGCTCGAGCCCCACTCCAAGATGGCACCCCAATATCTAGCCCCAATCCAGGCTCGTGCCCAACGTGAAGCTCGTACCCCAATCTCGAGCCCCAGTCCAGGCTGGAACCCACCTCCAAGATGGCACCCCATTCTCGAGCCCCAATCCAGGCTCGAGCCCGACTCCAAGATGGCTCCCAATATCTAGCCCCAATCCAGGCTCGAGCCCCACTCCAAGATGGAACCACAATCTCTAGCCCCTATCCAGGCTCATGCCCAACGTGAAGCTCGTACCCCAATCTCGAGCCCCAATCCAGGCTGGAGCCCACCTCCAAGATGGCACCCCATTCTCGAGCCCCAATCCAGGCTCGAGCCCCACTCCAAGATGGCACCACAATCTCTAGCCCCAATCCAGGCTCATGCCCAACGTGAAGCTCGTACCCCAATCTCGAGCCCCAATCCAGGCTGGAGCCTAACTCCAAGATGGCACCCCATTCTCGAGCCCCAATCCAGGCTCGAGCCCCACTCCAAGATGGTACCCCAATCTCGAGCCCCAATCCAGGCTCGAGCCCGACTCCAAGATGGCACCACAATCTCTAGCCCCAATCCAGGCTCGTGCCCAACGTGAAGCTCGTACCCCAATCTCGAGCCCCAATCCAGGCTGGAGCCCAACTCCAAGATGGCACCCCATTCTCGAGCCCCAATCCAGGCTCGAGCCCCACTCCAAGATGGTACCCCAATCTCGAGCCCCAATCCAGGCTCGAGCCCGTGTCCAAGATGGCACCACAATCTCTTGCCCCAATCCAGGCTCGTGCCCAATGTGAAGCTCGTACCCCAATCTCGAGCCCCAATCCAGGCTGGAGCCCACCTCCAAGATGGCACCCCATTCTCGAGCCCCAATCCAGGCTCGAGCCCCACTCCAAGATGGCACCCCAATCTCTAGCCCCAATCCAGGCTCGTGCCCAACGTGAAGCTCGTATACCAATCTCGAGCCCCAGTCCAGGCTGGAACCCACCTCCAAGATGGCACCCCATTCTCGAGCCCCAATCCAGGCTCGAGCCCGACTCCAAGATGGCACCACAATCTCTAGCCCCAATCCAGGCTCATGCCCAACGTGAAGCTCGTACCCCAATCTCGAGCCCCAATCCAGGCTGGAGCCTAACTCCAAGATGGCACCCCATTCTCGAGCCCCAATCCAGGCTCGAGCCCCACTCCAAGATGGTACCCCAATCTCGAGCCCCAATCCAGGCTCGAGCCCGACTCCAAGATGGCACCACAATCTCTAGCCCCAATCCAAGCTCGTGCCCAACGTGAAGCTCGTACCCCAATCCCGAGCCCCAATCCAGGCTCGAGCCCGACTCCAAGATGGCACCACAATCTCTAGCCCCAATCCAAGCTCGTGCCCAATGTGAAGCTCGTACCCCAATCTCGAGCCCCAATCCAGGCTGGAGCCCACCTCCAAGATGGCACCCCATTCTCGAGCCCCAATCCAGGCTCGAGCCCCACTCCAAGATGGAACCACAATCTCTAGCCCCTATCCAGGCTCATGCCCAACGTGAAGCTCGTACCCCAATCTCGAGCCCCAATCCAGGCTGGAGCCCACCTCCAAGATGGCACCCCATTCTCGAGCCCCAATCCAGGCTCGAGCCCCACTCCAAGATGGCACCACAATCTCTAGCCCCAATCCAGGCTCATGCCCAACGTGAAGCTCGTACCCCAATCTCGAGCCCCAATCCAGGCTGGAGCCTAACTCCAAGATGGCACCCCATTCTCGAGCCCCAATCCAGGCTCGAGCCCCACTCCAAGATGGTACCCCAATCTCGAGCCCCAATCCGGGCTCGAGCCCGACTCCAAGATGGCACCACAATCTCTAGCCCCAATCCAAGCTCGTGCCCAACGTGAAGCTCGTACCCCAATCCCGAGCCCCAATCCAGGCTGGAGCCCAACTCCAAGATGGCACCCCAATCTCGAGCCCCAATCCAGGCTGGAGCCCACCTCCAAGATGGCACCCCATTCTCGAGCCCCAATCCAGGCTCGAGCCCCACTCCAAGATGGCACCCCAATATCTAGCCCCAATCCAGGCTCGTGCCCAACGTGAAGCTCGTACCCCAATCTCGAGCCCCAGTCCAGGCTGGAACCCACCTCCAAGATGGCACCCCATTCTCGAGCCCCAATCCAGGCTCGAGCCCGACTCCAAGATGGCTCCCAATATCTAGCCCCAATCCAGGCTCGAGCCCCACTCCAAGATGGAACCACAATCTCTAGCCCCTATCCAGGCTCATGCCCAACGTGAAGCTCGTACCCCAATCTCGAGCCCCAATCCAGGCTGGAGCCCACCTCCAAGATGGCACCCCATTCTCGAGCCCCAATCCAGGCTCGAGCCCCACTCCAAGATGGCACCACAATCTCTAGCCCCAATCCAGGCTCATGCCCAACGTGAAGCTCGTACCCCAATCTCGAGCCCCAATCCAGGCTGGAGCCTAACTCCAAGATGGCACCCCATTCTCGAGCCCCAATCCAGGCTCGAGCCCCACTCCAAGATGGTACCCCAATCTCGAGCCCCAATCCAGGCTCGAGCCCGACTCCAAGATGGCACCACAATCTCTAGCCCCAATCCAGGCTCGTGCCCAACGTGAAGCTCGTACCCCAATCTCGAGCCCCAATCCAGGCTGGAGCCCAACTCCAAGATGGCACCCCATTCTCGAGCCCCAATCCAGGCTCGAGCCCCACTCCAAGATGGTACCCCAATCTCGAGCCCCAATCCAGGCTCGAGCCCGTGTCCAAGATGGCACCACAATCTCTTGCCCCAATCCAGGCTCGTGCCCAATGTGAAGCTCGTACCCCAATCTCGAGCCCCAATCCAGGCTGGAGCCCACCTCCAAGATGGCACCCCATTCTCGAGCCCCAATCCAGGCTCGAGCCCCACTCCAAGATGGCACCCCAATCTCTAGCCCCAATCCAGGCTCGTGCCCAACGTGAAGCTCGTATACCAATCTCGAGCCCCAGTCCAGGCTGGAACCCACCTCCAAGATGGCACCCCATTCTCGAGCCCCAATCCAGGCTCGAGCCCGACTCCAAGATGGCACCACAATCTCTAGCCCCAATCCAGGCTCATGCCCAACGTGAAGCTCGTACCCCAATCTCGAGCCCCAATCCAGGCTGGAGCCTAACTCCAAGATGGCACCCCATTCTCGAGCCCCAATCCAGGCTCGAGCCCCACTCCAAGATGGTACCCCAATCTCGAGCCCCAATCCAGGCTCGAGCCCGACTCCAAGATGGCACCACAATCTCTAGCCCCAATCCAAGCTCGTGCCCAACGTGAAGCTCGTACCCCAATCCCGAGCCCCAATCCAGGCTCGAGCCCGACTCCAAGATGGCACCACAATCTCTAGCCCCAATCCAAGCTCGTGCCCAATGTGAAGCTCGTACCCCAATCTCGAGCCCCAATCCAGGCTGGAGCCCACCTCCAAGATGGCACCCCATTCTCGAGCCCCAATCCAGGCTCGAGCCCCACTCCAAGATGGAACCACAATCTCTAGCCCCTATCCAGGCTCATGCCCAACGTGAAGCTCGTACCCCAATCTCGAGCCCCAATCCAGGCTGGAGCCCACCTCCAAGATGGCACCCCATTCTCGAGCCCCAATCCAGGCTCGAGCCCCACTCCAAGATGGCACCACAATCTCTAGCCCCAATCCAGGCTCATGCCCAACGTGAAGCTCGTACCCCAATCTCGAGCCCCAATCCAGGCTGGAGCCTAACTCCAAGATGGCACCCCATTCTCGAGCCCCAATCCAGGCTCGAGCCCCACTCCAAGATGGTACCCCAATCTCGAGCCCCAATCCGGGCTCGAGCCCGACTCCAAGATGGCACCACAATCTCTAGCCCCAATCCAAGCTCGTGCCCAACGTGAAGCTCGTACCCCAATCCCGAGCCCCAATCCAGGCTGGAGCCCAACTCCAAGATGGCACCCCATTCTCGAGCCCCAATCCAGGCTCGAGCCCCACTCCAAGATGGTACCCCAATCTCGAGCCCCAATCCAGGCTCGAGCCCGTGTCCAAGATGGCACCACAATCTCTTGCCCCAATCCAGGCTCGTGCCCAACGTGAAGCTCGTACCCCAATCTCGAGCCCCAATCCAGGCTGGAGCCCACCTCCAAGATGGCACCCCATTCTCGAGCCCCAATCCAGGCTCGAGCCCCACTCCAAGATGGCACCACAATCTCTTGCCCCAATCCAGGCTCGTGCCCAACGTGAAGCTCGTACCCCAATCTCGAGCCCCAATCCAGGCTGGAGCCCACCTCCAACATTGCACCCCATTCTCGAGCCCCAATCCAGGCTCGAGCCCCACTCCAAGATGGCACCCCAATATCTAGCCCCAATCCAGGCTCGTGCCCAACGTGAAGCTCGTACCCCAGTCTCGAGCCCCAATCCAGGCTGGAGCCCACCTCCAAGATGGGACCCCATTCTCGAGCCCCAATCCAGGCTCGAGCCCCACTCCAAGATGGCTCCCAATATCTAGCCCCAATCCAGGCTCGAGCCCCACTCCAATATGGTACCACAATCTCTTGCCCCAATCCAGGCTCGTGCCCAACGTGAAGCTCGTACCCCAATCTCGAGCCCCAATCCAGGCTGGAGCCCACCTCCAACATTGCACCCCATTCTCGAGCCCCAATCCAGGCTCGAGCCCCACTCCAAGATGGCACCCCAATATCTAGCCCCAATCCAGGCTCGTGCCCAACGTGAAGCTCGTACCCCAATCTCGAGCCCCAGTCCAGGCTGGAACCCACCTCCAAGATGGCACCCCATTCTCGAGCCCCAATCCAGGCTCGAGCCCGACTCCAAGATGGCTCCCAATATCTAGCCCCAATCCAGGCTCGAGCCCCACTCCAAGATGGAACCACAATCTCTAGCCCCTATCCAGGCTCATGCCCAACGTGAAGCTCGTACCCCAATCTCGAGCCCCAATCCAGGCTGGAGCCCACCTCCAAGATGGCACCCCATTCTCGAGCCCCAATCCAGGCTCGAGCCCCACTCCAAGATGGCACCACAATCTCTAGCCCCAATCCAGGCTCATGCCCAACGTGAAGCTCGTACCCCAATCTCGAGCCCCAATCCAGGCTGGAGCCTAACTCCAAGATGGCACCCCATTCTCGAGCCCCAATCCAGGCTCGAGCCCCACTCCAAGATGGTACCCCAATCTCGAGCCCCAATCCAGGCTCGAGCCCGACTCCAAGATGGCACCACAATCTCTAGCCCCAATCCAGGCTCGTGCCCAACGTGAAGCTCGTACCCCAATCTCGAGCCCCAATCCAGGCTGGAGCCCAACTCCAAGATGGCACCCCATTCTCGAGCCCCAATCCAGGCTCGAGCCCCACTCCAAGATGGTACCCCAATCTCGAGCCCCAATCCAGGCTCGAGCCCGTGTCCAAGATGGCACCACAATCTCTTGCCCCAATCCAGGCTCGTGCCCAATGTGAAGCTCGTACCCCAATCTCGAGCCCCAATCCAGGCTAGAGCCCACCTCCAAGATGGCACCCCATTCTCGAGCCCCAATCCAGGCTCGAGCCCCACTCCAAGATGGCACCCCAATCTCTAGCCCCAATCCAGGCTCGTGCCCAACGTGAAGCTCGTATACCAATCTCGAGCCCCAGTCCAGGCTGGAACCCACCTCCAAGATGGCACCCCATTCTCGAGCCCCAATCCAGGCTCGAGCCCGACTCCAAGATGGCTCCCAATCTCTAGCCCCAATCCAGGCTCGAGCCCCACTCCAAGATGGAACCACAATCTCTAGCCCCTATCCAGGCTCATGCCCAACGTGAAGCTCGTACCCCAATCTCGAGCCCCAATCCAGGCTCGAGCCCACCTCCAAGATGGCACCCCATTCTCGAGCCCCAATCCAGGCTCGAGCCCCACTCCAAGATGGCACCACAATCTCTAGCCCCAATCCAGGCTCATGCCCAACGTGAAGCTCGTACCCCAATCTCGAGCCCCAATCCAGGCTGGAGCCCACCTCCAAGATGGCACCCCATTCTCGAGCCCCAATCCAGGCTCGAGCCCCACTCCAAGATGGCACCACAATCTCTAGCCCCAATCCAGGCTCATGCCCAACGTGAAGCTCGTACCCCAATCTCGAGCCCCAATCCAGGCTGGAGCCTAACTCCAAGATGGCACCCCATTCTCGAGCCCCAATCCAGGCTCGAGCCCCACTCCAAGATGGTACCCCAATCTCGAGCCCCAATCCAGGCTCGAGCCCGACTCCAAGATGGCACCACAATCTCTAGCCCCAATCCAGGCTCGTGCCCAACGTGAAGCTCGTACCCCAATCTCGAGCCCCAATCCAGGCTGGAGCCCAACTCCAAGATGGCACCCCATTCTCGAGCCCCAATCCAGGCTCGAGCCCCACTCCAAGATGGTACCCCAATCTCGAGCCCCAATCCAGGCTCGAGCCCGTGTCCAAGATGGCACCACAATCTCTTGCCCCAATCCAGGCTCGTGCCCAATGTGAAGCTCGTACCCCAATCTCGAGCCCCAATCCAGGCTGGAGCCCACCTCCAAGATGGCACCCCATTCTCGAGCCCCAATCCAGGCTCGAGCCCCACTCCAAGATGGCACCCCAATCTCTAGCCCCAATCCAGGCTCGTGCCCAACGTGAAGCTCGTATACCAATCTCGAGCCCCAGTCCAGGCTGGAACCCACCTCCAAGATGGCACCCCATTCTCGAGCCCCAATCCAGGCTCGAGCCCGACTCCAAGATGGCTCCCAATCTCTAGCCCCAATCCAGACTCGAGCCCCACTCCAAGATGGAACCACAATCTCTAGCCCCTATCCAGGCTCATGCCCAACGTGAAGCTCGTACCCCAATCTCGAGCCCCAATCCAGGCTGGAGCCCACCTCCAAGATGGCACCCCATTCTCGAGCCCCAATCCAGGCTCGAGCCCCACTCCAAGATGGCACCACAATCTCTAGCCCCAATCCAGGCTCATGCCCAACGTGAAGCTCGTACCCCAATCTCGAGCCCCAATCCAGGCTGGAGCCTAACTCCAAGATGGCACCCCATTCTCGAGCCCCAATCCAGGCTCGAGCCCCACTCCAAGATGGTACCCCAATCTCGAGCCCCAATCCAGGCTCGAGCCCGACTCCAAGATGGCATCACAATCTCTTGCCCCAATCCAGGCTCGTGCCCAACGTGAAGCTCGTACCCCACTCTCGAGCCCCAATCCAGGCTGGAGCCCACCTCCAACATTGCACCCCATTCTCGAGCCCCAATCCAGGCTCGAGCCCCACTCCAAGATGGCACCCCAATATCTAGCCCCAATCCAGGCTCGTGCCCAACGTGAAGCTCGTACCCCAGTCTCGAGCCCCAATCCAGGCTGGAGCCCACCTCCAAGATGGGACCCCATTCTCGAGCCCCAATCCAGGCTCGAGCCCCACTCCAAGATGGCTCCCAATATCTAGCCCCAATCCAGGCTCGAGCCCCACTCCAATATGGTACCACAATCTCTTGCCCCAATCCAGGCTCGTGCCCAACGTGAAGCTCGTACCCCAATCTCGAGCCCCAATCCAGGCTGGAGCCCACCTCCAACATTGCACCCCATTCTCGAGCCCCAATCCAGGCTCGAGCCCCACTCCAAGATGGCACCCCAATATCTAGCCCCAATCCAGGCTCGTGCCCAACGTGAAGCTCGTACCCCAATCTCGAGCCCCAGTCCAGGCTGGAACCCACCTCCAAGATGGCACCCCATTCTCGAGCCCCAATCCAGGCTCGAGCCCGACTCCAAGATGGCTCCCAATATCTAGCCCCAATCCAGGCTCGAGCCCCACTCCAAGATGGAACCACAATCTCTAGCCCCTATCCAGGCTCGTGCCCAACGTGAAGCTCGTACCCCAATCTCGAGCCCCAATCCAGGCTGGAGCCCACCTCCAAGATGGCACCCCATTCTCGAGCCCCAATCCAGGCTCGAGCCCCACTCCAAGATGGCACCACAATCTCTAGCCCCAATCCAGGCTCATGCCCAACGTGAAGCTCGTACCCCAATCTCGAGCCCCAATCCAGGCTGGAGCCCACCTCCAAGATGGCACCCCATTCTCGAGCCCCAATCCAGGCTCGAGCCCCACTCCAAGATGGCATCACAATCTCTTGCCCCAATCCAGGCTCGTGCCCAACGTGAAGCTCGTACCCCACTCTCGAGCCCCAATCCAGGCTGGAGCCCACCTCCAACATTGCACCCCATTCTCGAGCCCCAATCCAGGCTCGAGCCCCACTCCAAGATGGCACCCCAATATCTAGCCCCAATCCAGGCTCGTGCCCAACGTGAAGCTCGTACCCCAGTCTCGAGCCCCAATCCAGGCTGGAGCCCACCTCCAAGATGGGACCCCATTCTCGAGCCCCAATCCAGGCTCGAGCCCCACTCCAAGATGGCTCCCAATATCTAGCCCCAATCCAGGCTCGAGCCCCACTCCAATATGGTACCACAATCTCTTGCCCCAATCCAGGCTCGTGCCCAACGTGAAGCTCGTACCCCAATCTCGAGCCCCAATCCAGGCTGGAGCCCACCTCCAACATTGCACCCCATTCTCGAGCCCCAATCCAGGCTCGAGCCCCACTCCAAGATGGCACCCCAATATCTAGCCCCAATCCAGGCTCGTGCCCAACGTGAAGCTCGTACCCCAATCTCGAGCCCCAGTCCAGGCTGGAACCCACCTCCAAGATGGCACCCCATTCTCGAGCCCCAATCCAGGCTCGAGCCCGACTCCAAGATGGCTCCCAATATCTAGCCCCAATCCAGGCTCGAGCCCCACTCCAAGATGGAACCACAATCTCTAGCCCCTATCCAGGCTCATGCCCAACGTGAAGCTCGTACCCCAATCTCGAGCCCCAATCCAGGCTGGAGCCCACCTCCAAGATGGCACCCCATTCTCGAGCCCCAATCCAGGCTCGAGCCCCACTCCAAGATGGCACCACAATCTCTAGCCCCAATCCAGGCTCATGCCCAACGTGAAGCTCGTACCCCAATCTCGAGCCCCAATCCAGGCTGGAGCCTAACTCCAAGATGGCACCCCATTCTCGAGCCCCAATCCAGGCTCGAGCCCCACTCCAAGATGGTACCCCAATCTCGAGCCCCAATCCAGGCTCGAGCCCGACTCCAAGATGGCACCACAATCTCTAGCCCCAATCCAGGCTCGTGCCCAACGTGAAGCTCGTACCCCAATCTCGAGCCCCAATCCAGGCTGGAGCCCAACTCCAAGATGGCACCCCATTCTCGAGCCCCAATCCAGGCTCGAGCCCCACTCCAAGATGGTACCCCAATCTCGAGCCCCAATCCAGGCTCGAGCCCGTGTCCAAGATGGCACCACAATCTCTTGCCCCAATCCAGGCTCGTGCCCAATGTGAAGCTCGTACCCCAATCTCGAGCCCCAATCCAGGCTGGAGCCCACCTCCAAGATGGCACCCCATTCTCGAGCCCCAATCCAGGCTTGAGCCCCACTCCAAGATGGCACCCCAATCTCTAGCCCCAATCCAGGCTCGTGCCCAACGTGAAGCTCGTATACCAATCTCGAGCCCCAGTCCAGGCTGGAACCCACCTCCAAGATGGCACCCCATTCTCGAGCCCCAATCCAGGCTCGAGCCCGACTCCAAGATGGCTCCCAATCTCTAGCCCCAATCCAGGCTCGAGCCCCACTCCAAGATGGAACCACAATCTCTAGCCCCTATCCAGGCTCATGCCCAACGTGAAGCTCGTACCCCAATCTCGAGCCCCAATCCAGGCTGGAGCCCACCTCCAAGATGGCACCCCATTCTCGAGCCCCAATCCAGGCTCGAGCCCCACTCCAAGATGGCACCACAATCTCTAGCCCCAATCCAGGCTCATGCCCAACGTGAAGCTCGTACCCCAATCTCGAGCCCCAATCCAGGCTGGAGCCCACCTCCAAGATGGCACCCCATTCTCGAGCCCCAATCCAGGCTCGAGCCCCACTCCAAGATGGCACCACAATCTCTAGCCCCAATCCAGGCTCATGCCCAACGTGAAGCTCGTACCCCAATCTCGAGCCCCAATCCAGGCTGGAGCCTAACTCCAAGATGGCACCCCATTCTCGAGCCCCAATCCAGGCTCGAGCCCCACTCCAAGATGGTACCCCAATCTCGAGCCCCAATCCAGGCTCGAGCCCGACTCCAAGATGGCACCACAATCTCTAGCCACAATCCAGGCTCGTGCCCAACGTGAAGCTCGTACCCCAATCTCGAGCCCCAATCCAGGCTGGAGCCCAACTCCAAGATGGCACCCCATTCTCGAGCCCCAATCCAGGCTCGAGCCCCACTCCAAGATGGTACCCCAATCTCGAGCCCCAATCCAGGCTCGAGCCCGTGTCCAAGATGGCACCACAATCTCTTGCCCCAATCCAGGCTCGTGCCCAATGTGAAGCTCGTACCCCAATCTCGAGCCCCAATCCAGGCTGGAGCCCACCTCCAAGATGGCACCCCATTCTCGAGCCCCAATCCAGGCTCGAGCCCCACTCCAAGATGGCACCCCAATCTCTAGCCCCAATCCAGGCTCGTGCCCAACGTGAAGCTCGTACCCCAATCTCGAGCCCCAATCCAGGCTGGAGCCCAACTCCAAGATGGCACCCCATTCTCGAGCCCCAATCCAGGCTCGAGCCCCACTCCAAGATGGTACCCCAATCTCGAGCCCCAATCCAGGCTCGAGCCCGTGTCCAAGATGGCACCACAATCTCTTGCCCCAATCCAGGCTCGTGCCCAATGTGAAGCTCGTACCCCAATCTCGAGCCCCAATCCAGGCTGGAGCCCACCTCCAAGATGGCACCCCATTCTCGAGCCCCAATCCAGGCTCGAGCCCCACTCCAAGATGGCACCCCAATCTCTAGCCCCAATCCAGGCTCGTGCCCAACGTGAAGCTCGTATACCAATCTCGAGCCCCAGTCCAGGCTGGAACCCACCTCCAAGATGGCACCCCATTCTCGAGCCCCAATCCAGGCTCGAGCCCGACTCCAAGATGGCTCCCAATCTCTAGCCCCAATCCAGGCTCGAGCCCCACTCCAAGATGGAACCACAATCTCTAGCCCCTATCCAGGCTCATGCCCAACGTGAAGCTCGTACCCCAATCTCGAGCCCCAATCCAGGCTGGAGCCAACCTCCAAGATGGCACCCCATTCTCGAGCCCCAATCCAGGCTCGAGCCCCACTCCAAGATGGCACCACAATCTCTAGCCCCAATCCAGGCTCATGCCCAACGTGAAGCTCGTACCCCAATCTCGAGCCCCAATCCAGGCTGGAGCCCACCTCCAAGATGGCACCCCATTCTCGAGCCCCAATCCAGGCTCGAGCCCCACTCCAAGATGGCACCACAATCTCTAGCCCCAATCCAGGCTCATGCCCAACGTGAAGCTCGTACCCCAATCTCGAGCCCCAATCCAGGCTGGAGCCTAACTCCAAGATGGCACCCCATTCTCGAGCCCCAATCCAGGCTCGAGCCCCACTCCAAGATGGTACCCCAATCTCGAGCCCCAATCCAGGCTCGAGCCCGACTCCAAGATGGCACCACAATCTCTAGCCCCAATCCAGGCTCGTGCCCAACGTGAAGCTCGTACCCCAATCTCGAGCCCCAATCCAGGCTGGAGCCCAACTCCAAGATGGCACCCCATTCTCGAGCCCCAATCCAGGCTCGAGCCAACTCCAAGATGGTACCCCAATCTCGAGCCCCAATCCAGGCTCGAGCCCGTGTCCAAGATGGCACCACAATCTCTTGCCCCAATCCAGGCTCGTGCCCAATGTGAAGCTCGTACCCCAATCTCGAGCCCCAATCCAGGCTGGAGCCCACCTCCAAGATGGCACCCCATTCTCGAGCCCCAATCCAGGCTCGAGCCCCACTCCAAGATGGTACCCCAATCTCTAGCCCCAATCCAGGCTCGTGCCCAACGTGAAGCTCGTATACCAATCTCGAGCCCCAGTCCAGGCTGGAACCCACCTCCAAGATGGCACCCCATTCTCGAGCCCCAATCCAGGCTCGAGCCCGACTCCAAGATGGCTCCCAATCTCTAGCCCCAATCCAGGCTCGAGCCCCACTCCAAGATGGAACCACAATCTCTAGCCCCTATCCAGGCTCATGCCCAACGTGAAGCTCGTACCCCAATCTCGAGCCCCAATCCAGGCTGGAGCCAACCTCCAAGATGGCACCCCATTCTCGAGCCCCAATCCAGGCTCGAGCCCCACTCCAAGATGGCACCACAATCTCTAGCCCCAATCCAGGCTCATGCCCAACGTGAAGCTCGTACCCCAATCTCGAGCCCCAATCCAGGCTGGAGCCCACCTCCAAGATGGCACCCCATTCTCGAGCCCCAATCCAGGCTCGAGCCCCACTCCAAGATGGCACCACAATCTCTAGCCCCAATCCAGGCTCATGCCCAACGTGAAGCTCGTACCCCAATCTCGAGCCCCAATCCAGGCTGGAGCCCAACTCCAAGATGGCACCCCATTCTCGAGCCCCAATCCAGGCTCGAGCCCCACTCCAAGATGGTACCCCAATCTCGAGCCCCAATCCAGGCTCGAGCCCGTGTCCAAGATGGCACCACAATCTCTTGCCCCAATCCAGGCTCATGCCCAACGTGAAGCTCGTACCCCAATCTCGAGCCCCAATCCAGGCTGGAGCCTAACTCCAAGATGGCACCCCATTCTCGAGCCCCAATCCAGGCTCGAGCCCCACTCCAAGATGGTACCCCAATCTCGAGCCCCAATCCAGGCTCGAGCCCGACTCCAAGATGGCACCACAATCTCTAGCCCCAATCCAGGCTCGTGCCCAACGTGAAGCTCGTACCCCAATCTCGAGCCCCAATCCAGGCTGGAGCCCAACTCCAAGATGGCACCCCATTCTCGAGCCCCAATCCAGGCTCGAGCCCCACTCCAAGATGGTACCCCAATCTCGAGCCCCAATCCAGGCTCGAGCCCGTGTCCAAGATGGCACCACAATCTCTTGCCCCAATCCAGGCTCGTGCCCAATGTGAAGCTCGTACCCCAATCTCGAGCCCCAATCCAGGCTGGAGCCCACCTCCAAGATGGCACCCCATTCTCGAGCCCCAATCCAGGCTCGAGCCCCACTCCAAGATGGCACCCCAATCTCTAGCCCCAATCCAGGCTCGTGCCCAACGTGAAGCTCGTATACCAATCTCGAGCCCCAGTCCAGGCTGGAACCCACCTCCAAGATGGCACCCCATTCTCGAGCCCCAATCCAGGCTCGAGCCCGACTCCAAGATGGCTCCCAATCTCTAGCCCCAATCCAGACTCGAGCCCCACTCCAAGATGGAACCACAATCTCTAGCCCCTATCCAGGCTCATGCCCAACGTGAAGCTCGTACCCCAATCTCGAGCCCCAATCCAGGCTGGAGCCCACCTCCAAGATGGCACCCCATTCTCGAGCCCCAATCCAGGCTCGAGCCCCACTCCAAGATGGCACCCCAATCTCTAGCCCCAATCCAGGCTCGTGCCCAACGTGAAGCTCGTACCCCAATCTCGAGCCCCAATCCAGGCTGGAGCCCAACTCCAAGATGGCACCCCATTCTCGAGCCCCAATCCAGGCTCGAGCCCCACTCCAAGATGGTACCCCAATCTCGAGCCCCAATCCAGGCTCGAGCCCGTGTCCAAGATGGCACCACAATCTCTTGCCCCAATCCAGGCTCGTGCCCAATGTGAAGCTCGTACCCCAATCTCGAGCCCCAATCCAGGCTGGAGCCCACCTCCAAGATGGCACCCCATTCTCGAGCCCCAATCCAGGCTCGAGCCCCACTCCAAGATGGCACCCCAATCTCTAGCCCTAATCCAGGCTCGTGCCCAACGTGAAGCTCGTATACCAATCTCGAGCCCCAGTCCAGGCTGGAACCCACCTCCAAGATGGCACCCCATTCTCGAGCCCCAATCCAGGCTCGAGCCCGACTCCAAGATGGCTCCCAATCTCTAGCCCCAATCCAGGCTCGAGCCCCACTCCAAGATGGAACCACAATCTCTAGCCCCTATCCAGGCTCATGCCCAACGTGAAGCTCGTACCCCAATCTCGAGCCCCAATCCAGGCTGGAGCCAACCTCCAAGATGGCACCCCATTCTCGAGCCCCAATCCAGGCTCGAGCCCCACTCCAAGATGGCACCACAATCTCTAGCCCCAATCCAGGCTCATGCCCAACGTGAAGCTCGTACCCCAATCTCGAGCCCCAATCCAGGCTGGAGCCCACCTCCAAGATGGCACCCCATTCTCGAGCCCCAATCCAGGCTCGAGCCCCACTCCAAGATGGCACCACAATCTCTAGCCCCAATCCAGGCTCATGCCCAACGTGAAGCTCGTACCCCAATCTCGAGCCCCAATCCAGGCTGGAGCCTAACTCCAAGATGGCACCCCATTCTCGAGCCCCAATCCAGGCTCGAGCCCCACTCCAAGATGGTACCCCAATCTCGAGCCCCAATCCAGGCTCGAGCCCGACTCCAAGATGGCACCACAATCTCTAGCCCCAATCCAGGCTCGTGCCCAACGTGAAGCTCGTACCCCAATCTCGAGCCCCAATCCAGGCTGGAGCCCAACTCCAAGATGGCACCCCATTCTCGAGCCCCAGTCCAGGCTCGAGCCCCACTCCAAGATGGTACCCCAATCTCGAGCCCCAATCCAGGCTCGAGCCCGTGTCCAAGATGGCACCACAATCTCTTGCCCCAATCCAGGCTCGTGCCCAATGTGAAGCTCGTACCCCAATCTCGAGCCCCAATCCAGGCTGGAGCCCACCTCCAAGATGGCACCCCATTCTCGAGCCCCAATCCAGGCTCGAGCCCCACTCCAAGATGGCACCCCAATCTCTAGCCCCAATCCAGGCTCGTGCCCAACGTGAAGCTCGTATACCAATCTCGAGCCCCAGTCCAGGCTGGAACCCACCTCCAAGATGGCACCCCATTCTCGAGCCCCAATCCAGGCTCGAGCCCGACTCCAAGATGGCTCCCAATCTCTAGCCCCAATCCAGACTCGAGCCCCACTCCAAGATGGAACCACAATCTCTAGCCCCTATCCAGGCTCATGCCCAACGTGAAGCTCGTACCCCAATCTCGAGCCCCAATCCAGGCTGGAGCCCACCTCCAAGATGGCACCCCATTCTCGAGCCCCAATCCAGGCTCGAGCCCCACTCCAAGATGGCACCACAATCTCTAGCCCCAATCCAGGCTCATGCCCAACGTGAAGCTCGTACCCCAATCTCGAGCCCCAATCCAGGCTGGAGCCTAACTCCAAGATGGCACCCCATTCTCGAGCCCCAATCCAGGCTCGAGCCCCACTCCAAGATGGTACCCCAATCTCGAGCCCCAATCCAGGCTCGAGCCCGACTCCAAGATGGCACCACAATCTCTAGCCCCAATCCAGGCTCGTGCCCAACGTGAAGCTCGTACCCCAATCTCGAGCCCCAATCCAGGCTGGAGCCCAACTCCAAGATGGCACCCCATTCTCGAGCCCCAATCCAGGCTCGAGCCCCACTCCAAGATGGTACCCCAATCTCGAGCCCCAATCCAGGCTCGAGCCCGTGTCCAAGATGGCACCACAATCTCTTGCCCCAATCCAGGCTCGTGCCCAATGTGAAGCTCGTACCCCAATCTCGAGCCCCAATCCAGGCTGGAGCCCACCTCCAAGATGGCACCCCATTCTCGAGCCCCAATCCAGGCTCGAGCCCCACTCCAAGATGGCACCCCAATCTCTAGCCCCAATCCAGGCTCGTGCCCAACGTGAAGCTCGTACCCCAATCTCGAGCCCCAATCCAGGCTGGAGCCCAACTCCAAGATGGCACCCCATTCTCGAGCCCCAATCCAGGCTCGAGCCCCACTCCAAGATGGTACCCCAATCTCGAGCCCCAATCCAGGCTCGAGCCCGTGTCCAAGATGGCACCACAATCTCTTGCCCCAATCCAGGCTCGTGCCCAATGTGAAGCTCGTACCCCAATCTCGAGCCCCAATCCAGGCTGGAGCCCACCTCCAAGATGGCACCCCATTCTCGAGCCCCAATCCAGGCTCGAGCCCCACTCCAAGATGGCACCCCAATCTCTAGCCCCAATCCAGGCTCGTGCCCAACGTGAAGCTCGTATACCAATCTCGAGCCCCAGTCCAGGCTGGAACCCACCTCCAAGATGGCACCCCATTCTCGAGCCCCAATCCAGGCTCGAGCCCGACTCCAAGATGGCTCCCAATCTCTAGCCCCAATCCAGGCTCGAGCCCCACTCCAAGATGGAACCACAATCTCTAGCCCCTATCCAGGCTCATGCCCAACGTGAAGCTCGTACCCCAATCTCGAGCCCCAATCCAGGCTGGAGCCAACCTCCAAGATGGCACCCCATTCTCGAGCCCCAATCCAGGCTCGAGCCCCACTCCAAGATGGTACCCCAATCTCGAGCCCCAATCCAGGCTCGAGCCCGACTCCAAGATGGCACCACAATCTCTAGCCCCAATCCAGGCTCGTGCCCAACGTGAAGCTCGTACCCCAATCTCGAGCCCCAATCCAGGCTGGAGCCCAACTCCAAGATGGCACCCCATTCTCGAGCCCCAATCCAGGCTCGAGCCCCACTCCAAGATGGTACCCCAATCTCGAGCCCCAATCCAGGCTCGAGCTCGTGTCCAAGATGGCACCACAATCTCTTGCCCCAATCCAGGCTCGTGCCCAATGTGAAGCTCGTACCCCAATCTCGAGCCCCAATCCAGGCTGGAGCCCACCTCCAAGATGGCACCCCATTCTCGAGCCCCAATCCAGGCTCGAGCCCCACTCCAAGATGGCACCCCAATCTCTAGCCCCAATCCAGGCTCGTGCCCAACGTGAAGCTCGTATACCAATCTCGAGCCCCAGTCCAGGCTGGAACCCACCTCCAAGATGGCACCCCATTCTCGAGCCCCAATCCAGGCTCGAGCCCGACTCCAAGATGGCTCCCAATCTCTAGCCCCAATCCAGACTCGAGCCCCACTCCAAGATGGAACCACAATCTCTAGCTTCTATCCAGGCTCATGCCCAACGTGAAGCTCGTACCCCAATCTCGAGCCCCAATCCAGGCTGGAGCCCACCTCCAAGATGGCACCCCATTCTCGAGCCCCAATCCAGGCTCGAGCCCCACTCCAAGATGGCACCCCAATCTCTAGCCCCAATCCAGGCTCGTGCCCAACGTGAAGCTCGTACCCCAATCTCGAGCCCCAATCCAGGCTGGAGCCCAACTCCAAGATGGCACCCCATTCTCGAGCCCCAATCCAGGCTCGAGCCCCACTCCAAGATGGTACCCCAATCTCGAGCCCCAATCCAGGCTCGAGCCCGTGTCCAAGATGGCACCACAATCTCTTGCCCCAATCCAGGCTCGTGCCCAATGTGAAGCTCGTACCCCAATCTCGAGCCCCAATCCAGGCTGGAGCCCACCTCCAAGATGGCACCCCATTCTCGAGCCCCAATCCAGGCTCGAGCCCCACTCCAAGATGGCACCCCAATCTCTAGCCCCAATCCAGGCTCGTGCCCAACGTGAAGCTCGTATACCAATCTCGAGCCCCAGTCCAGGCTGGAACCCACCTCCAAGATGGCACCCCATTCTCGAGCCCCAATCCAGGCTCGAGCCCGGCTCCAAGATGGCTCCCAATCTCTAGCCCCAATCCAGGCTCGAGCCCCACTCCAAGATGGAACCACAATCTCTAGCCCCTATCCAGGCTCATGCCCAACGTGAAGCTCGTACCCCAATCTCGAGCCCCAATCCAGGCTGGAGCCAACCTCCAAGATGGCACCCCATTCTCGAGCCCCAATCCAGGCTCGAGCCCCACTCCAAGATGGCACCACAATCTCTAGCCCCAATCCAGGCTCATGCCCAACGTGAAGCTCGTACCCCAATCTCGAGCCCCAATCCAGGCTGGAGCCCACCTCCAAGATGGCACCCCATTCTCGAGCCCCAATCCAGGCTCGAGCCCCACTCCAAGATGGCACCACAATCTCTAGCCCCAATCCAGGCTCATGCCCAACGTGAAGCTCGTACCCCAATCTCGAGCCCCAATCCAGGCTGGAGCCTAACTCCAAGATGGCACCCCATTCTCGAGCCCCAATCCAGGCTCGAGCCCCACTCCAAGATGGTACCCCAATCTCGAGCCCCAATCCAGGCTCGAGCCCGACTCCAAGATGGCACCACAATCTCTAGCCCCAATCCAGGCTCGTGCCCAACGTGAAGCTCGTACCCCAATCTCGAGCCCCAATCCAGGCTGGAGCCCAACTCCAAGATGGCACCCCATTCTCGAGCCCCAATCCAGGCTCGAGCCCCACTCCAATATGGTACCCCAATCTCGAGCCCCAATCCAGGCTCGAGCCCGTGTCCAAGATGGCACCACAATCTCTTGCCCCAATCCAGGCTCGTGCCCAATGTGAAGCTCGTACCCCAATCTCGAGCCCCAATCCAGGCTGGAGCCCACCTCCAAGATGGCACCCCATTCTCGAGCCCCAATCCAGGCTCGAGCCCCACTCCAAGATGGCACCCCAATCTCTAGCCCCAATCCAGGCTCGTGCCCAACGTGAAGCTCGTATACCAATCTCGAGCCCCAGTCCAGGCTGGAACCCACCTCCAAGATGGCACCCCATTCTCGAGCCCCAATCCAGGCTCGAGCCCGACTCCAAGATGGCTCCCAATCTCTAGCCCCAATCCAGACTCGAGCCCCACTCCAAGATGGAACCACAATCTCTAGCCCCTATCCAGGCTCATGCCCAACGTGAAGCTCGTACCCCAATCTCGAGCCCCAATCCAGGCTGGAGCCCACCTCCAAGATGGCACCCCATTCTCGAGCCCCAATCCAGGCTCGAGCCCCACTCCAAGATGGCACCACAATCTCTAGCCCCAATCCAGGCTCATGCCCAACGTGAAGCTCGTACCCCAATCTCGAGCCCCAATCCAGGCTGGAGCCTAACTCCAAGATGGCACCCCATTCTCGAGCCCCAATCCAGGCTCGAGCCCCACTCCAAGATGGTACCCCAATCTCGAGCCCCAATCCAGGCTCGAGCCCGACTCCAAGATGGCACCACAATCTCTAGCCCCAATCCAGGCTCGTGCCCAACGTGAAGCTCGTACCCCAATCTCGAGCCCCAATCCAGGCTGGAGCCCAACTCCAAGATGGCACCCCATTCTCGAGCCCCAATCCAGGCTCGAGCCCCACTCCAAGATGGTACCCCAATCTCGAGCCCCAATCCAGGCTCGAGCCCGTGTCCAAGATGGCACCACAATCTCTTGCCCCAATCCAGGCTCGTGCCCAATGTGAAGCTCGTACCCCAATCTCGAGCCCCAATCCAGGCTGGAGCCCACCTCCAAGATGGCACCCCATTCTCGAGCCCCAATCCAGGCTCGAGCCCCACTCCAAGATGGCACCCCAATCTCTAGCCCCAATCCAGGCTCGTGCCCAACGTGAAGCTCGTACCCCAATCTCGAGCCCCAATCCAGGCTGGAGCCCAACTCCAAGATGGCACCCCATTCTCGAGCCCCAATCCAGGCTCGAGCCCCACTCCAAGATGGTACCCCAATCTCGAGCCCCAATCCAGGCTCGAGCCCGTGTCCAAGATGGCACCACAATCTCTTGCCCCAATCCAGGCTCGTGCCCAATGTGAAGCTCGTACCCCAATCTCGAGCCCCAATCCAGGCTGGAGCCAACCTCCAAGATGGCACCCCATTCTCGAGCCCCAATCCAGGCTCGAGCCCCACTCCAAGATGGCACCACAATCTCTAGCCCCAATCCAGGCTCATGCCCAACGTGAAGCTCGTACCCCAATCTCGAGCCCCAATCCAGGCTGGAGCCCACCTCCAAGATGGCACCCCATTCTCGAGCCCCAATCCAGGCTCGAGCCCCACTCCAAGATGGCACCACAATCTCTAGCCCCAATCCAGGCTCATGCCCAACGTGAAGCTCGTACCCCAATCTCGAGCCCCAATCCAGGCTGGAGCCTAACTCCAAGATGGCACCCCATTCTCGAGCCCCAATCCAGGCTCGAGCCCCACTCCAAGATGGTACCCCAATCTCGAGCCCCAATCCAGGCTCGAGCCCGACTCCAAGATGGCACCACAATCTCTAGCCCCAATCCAGGCTCGTGCCCAACGTGAAGCTCGTACCCCAATCTCGAGCCCCAATCCAGGCTGGAGCCCAACTCCAAGATGGCACCCCATTCTCGAGCCCCAATCCAGGCTCGAGCCCCACTCCAAGATGGTACCCCAATCTCGAGCCCCAATCCAGGCTCGAGCCCGTGTCCAAGATGGCACCACAATCTCTTGCCCCAATCCAGGCTCGTGCCCAATGTGAAGCTCGTACCCCAATCTCGAGCCCCAATCCAGGCTGGAGCCCACCTCCAAGATGGCACCCCATTCTCGAGCCCCAATCCAGGCTCGAGCCCCACTCCAAGATGGCACCCCAATCTCTAGCCCCAATCCAGGCTCGTGCCCAACGTGAAGCTCGTATACCAATCTCGAGCCCCAGTCCAGGCTGGAACCCACCTCCAAGATGGCACCCCATTCTCGAGCCCCAATCCAGGCTCGAGCCCGACTCCAAGATGGCTCCCAATCTCTAGCCCCAATCCAGACTCGAGCCCCACTCCAAGATGGAACCACAATCTCTAGCCCCTATCCAGGCTCATGCCCAACGTGAAGCTCGTACCCCAATCTCGAGCCCCAATCCAGGCTGGAGCCCACCTCCAAGATGGCACCCCATTCTCGAGCCCCAATCCAGGCTCGAGCCCCACTCCAAGATGGCACCACAATCTCTAGCCCCAATCCAGGCTCATGCCCAACGTGAAGCTCGTACCCCAATCTCGAGCCCCAATCCAGGCTGGAGCCTAACTCCAAGATGGCACCCCAATCTCGAGCCCCAATCCAGGCTCGAGCCCCACTCCAAGATGGTACCCCAATCTCGAGCCCCAATCCAGGCTCGAGCCCGACTCCAATATGGCATCACAATCTCTTGCCCCAATCCAGGCTCGTGCCCAACGTGAAGCTCGTACCCCAATCTCGAGCCCCAATCCAGGCTGGAGCCCACCTCCAAGATGGCACCCCATTCTCGAGCCCCAATCCAGGCTCGAGCCCCACTCCAAGATGGCACCCCAATCTCTAGCCCCAATCCAGGCTCGTGCCCCACTCCAAGCTGGCACCCCAATCTCGAGCCCCAATCCAAGCTTGTGCCCGTTTCCAAGATGGCACCCCAATCTCGAGCCCCAATCCAGGCTCGAGCCCCACTCCAAGATGGCACCACAATCTCTAGCCCCAATCCAGGCTCATGCCCAACGTGAAGCTCGTACCCCAATCTCGAGCCCCAATCCAGGCTGGAGCCCACCTCCAAGATGGCACCCCATTCTCGAGCCCCAATCCAGGCTCGAGCCCCACTCCAAGATGGCACCACAATCTCTAGCCCCAATCCAGGCTCATGCCCAACGTGAAGCTCGTACCCCAATCTCGAGCCCCAATCCAGGCTGGAGCCTAACTCCAAGATGGCACCCCATTCTCGAGCCCCAATCCAGGCTCGAGCCCCACTCCAAGATGGTACCCCAATCTCGAGCCCCAATCCAGGCTCGAGCCCGACTCCAAGATGGCACCACAATCTCTAGCCCCAATCCAGGCTCGTGCCCAACGTGAAGCTCGTACCCCAATCTCGAGCCCCAATCCAGGCTGGAGCCCAACTCCAAGATGGCACCCCATTCTCGAGCCCCAATCCAGGCTCGAGCCCCACTCCAAGATGGTACCCCAATCTCGAGCCCCAATCCAGGCTCGAGCCCGTGTCCAAGATGGCACCACAATCTCTTGCCCCAATCCAGGCTCGTGCCCAATGTGAAGCTCGTACCCCAATCTCGAGCCCCAATCCAGGCTGGAGCCCACCTCCAAGATGGCACCCCATTCTCGAGCCCCAATCCAGGCTCGAGCCCCACTCCAAGATGGCACCCCAATCTCTAGCCCCAATCCAGGCTCGTGCCCAACGTGAAGCTCGTATACCAATCTCGAGCCCCAGTCCAGGCTGGAACCCACCTCCAAGATGGCACCCCATTCTCGAGCCCCAATCCAGGCTCGAGCCCGCCTCCAAGATGGCTCCCAATCTCTAGCCCCAATCCAGGCTCGAGCCCCACTCCAAGATGGAACCACAATCTCTAGCCCCTATCCAGGCTCATGCCCAACGTGAAGCTCGTACCCCAATCTCGAGCCCCAATCCAGGCTGGAGCCCACCTCCAAGATGGCACCCCATTCTCGAGCCCCAATCCAGGCTCGAGCCCCACTCCAAGATGGCACCACAATCTCTAGCCCCAATCCAGGCTCATGCCCAACGTGAAGCTCGTACCCCAATCTCGAGCCCCAATCCAGGCTGGAGCCTAACTCCAAGATGGCACCCCATTCTCGAGCCCCAATCCAGGCTCGAGCCCCACTCCAAGATGGTACCCCAATCTCGAGCCCCAATCCAGGCTCGAGCCCGACTCCAAGATGGCATCACAATCTCTTGCCCCAATCCAGGCTCGTGCCCAACGTGAAGCTCGTACCCCAATCTCGAGCCCCAATCCAGGCTCGAGCCCCACTCCAAGATGGCACCCCAATCTCTAGCCCCAATCCAGGCTCGTGCCCCACTCCAAGCTGGCACCCCAATCTCGAGCCCCAATCCAAGCTTGTGCCCGTTTCCAAGATGGCCCCCCATTCTCGAGCCCCAATCTAGGCTCGAGCCCGACTCCAAGATAACACCCCAATCTCTACCCCCAATCCAGGCTTGTGCCCGTTTCCAAGATGGCACCCCAATCTCGAGCCCCAATCCAGGCTCGAGCCCCACTCCAAGATGGCACCCCAATCTCTAGCCCCAATCCAGGCTCGTGCCCAACGTGAAGCTCGTACCCCAATCTCGAGCCCCAGTCCAGGCTGGAGCCCACCTGCAAGATGGCACCCCATTCTCGAGCCCCAATCCAGGCTCGAGCCCGACTCCAAGATGTCACCCCGATCTCGAGCCCCAATCCAGGCTCGAGCCCCACTCCAAGATGGCACCCCAATCTCTAGCCCCAATCCAAGCTCGTGCCCAACGTTAAGCTCGTACACCAATCTCGAGCCCCAGTCCAGGCTGGAGCCCACCTCCAAGATGGCCCCCCATTCTCGAGCCCCAATCTAGGCTCGAGCCCGACTCCAAGATAACACCCCAATCTCTACCCCCAATCCAGGCTCATGCCCAACGTGAAGCTCGTACCCCAATCTCGAGCCCCAATCCAGGCTGGAGCCCAACTCCAAGATGGCCCCCCATTCTCGAGCCCCAATCTAGGCTCGAGCCCGCCTCCAAGATAACACCCCAATCTCTACCCCCAATCCAGGCTCGTGCCCAACGTGAGGCTCGTACCCCAACCTCGAGCCCCAATCCAGGCTGGAGCCCAACTCCAAGATGGCCCCCCATTCTCGAGCCCCAATCTAGGCTCGAGCCCGACTCCAAGATAACACCCCAATCTCTACCCCCAATCCAGGCTCGTGCCCAACGTGAAGCTCGTACCCCAATCTCGAGCCCCAATCCAGGCTGGAGCCCACCTCCAAGATGGCACCCCATTCTCGAGCCCCAATCCAGGCTCGAGCCCCACTCCAAGATGGCACCCCAATCTCTAGCCCCAATCCAGGCTCGTGCCCAACGTGAAGCTCGTACCCCAGTCTCGAGCCCCAATCCAGGCTGGAGCCCACCTCCAAGATGGGACCCCATTCTCGAGCCCCAATCCAGGCTCGAGCCCCACTCCAAGATGGCACCCAAATCTCGAGCCCCAATCCATGCTCGTGCCCCACTCCAAGCTGGCACCCCAATCTCGAGCCCCAATCCAAGCTCGTGCCCGTTTCCAAGATGGCACCCCAATCTCGAGCCCCAATCCAGGCTCGAGCCCCACTCCAAGATGGCACCACAATCTCTAGCCCCAATCCAGGCTCGTGCCCAACGTGAAGCTCGTACCCCAATCTCGAGCCTCAATCCAGGCTGGAGCCCAACTCCAAGATGGCACCCCATTCTCGAGCCCCAATCCAGGCTCGAGCCCCACTCCAAGATGGTACCCCAATCTCGAGCCCCAATCCAGGCTCGAGCCCGTGTCCAAGATGGCACCACAATCTCTTGCCCCAATCCAGGCTCGTGCCCAATGTGAAGCTCGTACCCCAATCTCGAGCCCCAATCCAGGCTGGAGCCCACCTCCAAGATGGCACCCCATTCTCGAGCCCCAATCCAGGCTCGAGCCCCACTCCAAGATGGCACCCCAATCTCTAGCCCCAATCCAGGCTCGTGCCCAACGTGAAGCTCGTATACCAATCTCGAGCCCCAGTCCAGGCTGGAACCCACCTCCAAGATGGCACCCCATTCTCGAGCCCCAATCCAGGCTCGAGCCCGACTCCAAGATGGCTCCCAATCTCTAGCCCCAATCCAGGCTCGAGCCCCACTCCAAGATGGAACCACAATCTCTAGCCCCTATCCAGGCTCATGCCCAACGTGAAGCTCGTACCCCAATCTCGAGCCCCAATCTAGGCTGGAGCCCACCTCCAAGATGGCACCCCATTCTCGAGCCCCAATCCAGGCTCGAGCCCCACTCCAAGATGGCACCACAATCTCTAGCCCCAATCCAGGCTCATGCCCAACGTGAAGCTCGTACCCCAATCTCGAGCCCCAATCCAGGCTGGAGCCTAACTCCAAGATGGCACCCCATTCTCGAGCCCCAATCCAGGCTCGAGCCCCACTCCAAGATGGTACCCCAATCTCGAGCCCCAATCCAGGCTCGAGCCCGACTCCAAGATGGCATCACAATCTCTTGCCCCAATCCAGGCTCGTGCCCAACGTGAAGCTCGTACCCCAATCTCGAGCCCCAATCCAGGCTGGAGCCCACCTCCAAGATGGCACCCCATTCTCGAGCCCCAATCCAGGCTCGAGCCCCACTCCAAGATGGCACCCCAATCTCTAGCCCCAATCCAGGCTCGTGCCCCACTCCAAGCTGGCACCCCAATCTCGAGCCCCAATCCAAGCTTGTGCCCGTTTCCAAGATGGCACCCCATTCTCGAGCCCCAATCCAGGCTCGAGCCCCACTCCAAGATGGCACCCCAATCTCTAGCCCCAATCCAGGCTCGTGCCCAACGTGAAGCTCGTACCCCAGTCTCGAGCCCCAATCCAGGCTGGAGCCCACCTCCAAGATGGGACCCCATTCTCGAGCCCCAATCCAGGCTCGAGCCCCACTCCAAGATGGCACCCAAATCTCGAGCCCCAATCCATGCTCGTGCCCCACTCCAAGCTGGCACCCCAATCTCGAGCCCCAATCCAAGCTCGTGCCCGTTTCCAAGATGGCACCCCAATCTCGAGCCCCAATCCAGGCTCGAGCCCCACTCCAAGATGGCACCACAATCTCTAGCCCCAATCCAGGCTCGTGCCCAACGTGAAGCTCGTACCCCAATCTCGAGCCTCAATCCAGGCTGGAGCCCAACTCCAAGATGGCACCCCATTCTCGAGCCCCAATCCAGGCTCGAGCCCCACTCCAAGATGGTACCCCAATCTCGAGCCCCAATCCAGGCTCGAGCCCGTGTCCAAGATGGCACCACAATCTCTTGCCCCAATCCAGGCTCGTGCCCAATGTGAAGCTCGTACCCCAATCTCGAGCCCCAATCCAGGCTGGAGCCCACCTCCAAGATGGCACCCCATTCTCGAGCCCCAATCCAGGCTCGAGCCCCACTCCAAGATGGCACCCCAATCTCTAGCCCCAATCCAGGCTCGTGCCCAACGTGAAGCTCGTATACCAATCTCGAGCCCCAGTCCAGGCTGGAACCCACCTCCAAGATGGCACCCCATTCTCGAGCCCCAATCCAGGCTCGAGCCCGACTCCAAGATGGCTCCCAATCTCTAGCCCCAATCCAGGCTCGAGCCCCACTCCAAGATGGAACCACAATCTCTAGCCCCTATCCAGGCTCATGCCCAACGTGAAGCTCGTACCCCAATCTCGAGCCCCAATCCAGGCTGGAGCCCACCTCCAAGATGGCACCCCATTCTCGAGCCCCAATCCAGGCTCGAGCCCCACTCCAAGATGGCACCACAATCTCTAGCCCCAATCCAGGCTCATGCCCAACGTGAAGCTCGTACCCCAATCTCGAGCCCCAATCCAGGCTGGAGCCTAACTCCAAGATGGCACCCCATTCTCGAGCCCCAATCCAGGCTCGAGCCCCACTCCAAGATGGCACCCCATTCTCGAGCCCCAATCCAGGCTCGAGCCCCACTCCAAGATGGCACCCCAATCTCTAGCCCCAATCCAGGCTCGTGCCCAACGTGAAGCTCGTACCCCAGTCTCGAGCCCCAATCCAGGCTGGAGCCCACCTCCAAGATGGGACCCCATTCTCGAGCCCCAATCCAGGCTCGAGCCCCACTCCAAGATGGCACCCAAATCTCGAGCCCCAATCCATGCTCGTGCCCCACTCCAAGCTGGCACCCCAATCTCGAGCCCCAATCCAAGCTCGTGCCCGTTTCCAAGATGGCACCCCAATCTCGAGCCCCAATCCAGGCTCGAGCCCCACTCCAAGATGGCACCACAATCTCTAGCCCCAATCCAGGCTCGTGCCCAACGTGAAGCTCGTACCCCAATCTCGAGCCTCAATCCAGGCTGGAGCCCAACTCCAAGATGGCACCCCATTCTCGAGCCCCAATCCAGGCTCGAGCCCCACTCCAAGATGGTACCCCAATCTCGAGCCCCAATCCAGGCTCGAGCCCGTGTCCAAGATGGCACCACAATCTCTTGCCCCAATCCAGGCTCGTGCCCAATGTGAAGCTCGTACCCCAATCTCGAGCCCCAATCCAGGCTGGAGCCCACCTCCAAGATGGCACCCCATTCTCGAGCCCCAATCCAGGCTCGAGCCCCACTCCAAGATGGCACCCCAATCTCTAGCCCCAATCCAGGCTCGTGCCCAACGTGAAGCTCGTATACCAATCTCGAGCCCCAGTCCAGGCTGGAACCCACCTCCAAGATGGCACCCCATTCTCGAGCCCCAATCCAGGCTCGAGCCCGACTCCAAGATGGCTCCCAATCTCTAGCCCCAATCCAGGCTCGAGCCCCACTCCAAGATGGAACCACAATCTCTAGCCCCTATCCAGGCTCATGCCCAACGTGAAGCTCGTACCCCAATCTCGAGCCCCAATCCAGGCTGGAGCCCACCTCCAAGATGGCACCCCATTCTCGAGCCCCAATCCAGGCTCGAGCCCCACTCCAAGATGGCACCACAATCTCTAGCCCCAATCCAGGCTCATGCCCAACGTGAAGCTCGTACCCCAATCTCGAGCCCCAATCCAGGCTGGAGCCTAACTCCAAGATGGCACCCCATTCTCGAGCCCCAATCCAGGCTCGAGCCCCACTCCAAGATGGTACCCCAATCTCGAGCCCCAATCCAGGCTCGAGCCCGACTCCAAGATGGCATCACAATCTCTTGCCCCAATCCAGGCTCGTGCCCAACGTGAAGCTCGTACCCCAATCTCGAGCCCCAATCCAGGCTGGAGCCCACCTCCAAGATGGCACCCCATTCTCGAGCCCCAATCCAGGCTCGAGCCCCACTCCAAGATGGCACCCCAATCTCTAGCCCCAATCCAGGCTCGTGCCCCACTCCAAGCTGGCACCCCAATCTCGAGCCCCAATCCAAGCTTGTGCCCGTTTCCAAGATGGCACCCCATTCTCGAGCCCCAATCCAGGCTCGAGCCCCACTCCAAGATGGCACCCCAATCTCTAGCCCCAATCCAGGCTCGTGCCCAACGTGAAGCTCGTACCCCAGTCTCGAGCCCCAATCCAGGCTGGAGCCCACCTCCAAGATGGGACCCCATTCTCGAGCCCCAATCCAGGCTCGAGCCCCACTCCAAGATGGCACCCAAATCTCGAGCCCCAATCCATGCTCGTGCCCCACTCCAAGCTGGCACCCCAATCTCGAGCCCCAATCCAAGCTCGTGCCCGTTTCCAAGATGGCACCCCAATCTCGAGCCCCAATCCAGGCTCGAGCCCCACTCCAAGATGGCACCACAATCTCTAGCCCCAATCCAGGCTCGTGCCCAACGTGAAGCTCGTACCCCAATCTCGAGCCTCAATCCAGGCTGGAGCCCAACTCCAAGATGGCACCCCATTCTCGAGCCCCAATCCAGGCTCGAGCCCCACTCCAAGATGGTACCCCAATCTCGAGCCCCAATCCAGGCTCGAGCCCGTGTCCAAGATGGCACCACAATCTCTTGCCCCAATCCAGGCTCGTGCCCAATGTGAAGCTCGTACCCCAATCTCGAGCCCCAATCCAGGCTGGAGCCCACCTCCAAGATGGCACCCCATTCTCGAGCCCCAATCCAGGCTCGAGCCCCACTCCAAGATGGCACCCCAATCTCTAGCCCCAATCCAGGCTCGTGCCCAACGTGAAGCTCGTATACCAATCTCGAGCCCCAGTCCAGGCTGGAACCCACCTCCAAGATGGCACCCCATTCTCGAGCCCCAATCCAGGCTCGAGCCCGACTCCAAGATGGCTCCCAATCTCTAGCCCCAATCCAGGCTCGAGCCCCACTCCAAGATGGAACCACAATCTCTAGCCCCTATCCAGGCTCATGCCCAACGTGAAGCTCGTACCCCAATCTCGAGCCCCAATCCAGGCTGGAGCCCACCTCCAAGATGGCACCCCATTCTCGAGCCCCAATCCAGGCTCGAGCCCCACTCCAAGATGGCACCACAATCTCTAGCCCCAATCCAGGCTCATGCCCAACGTGAAGCTCGTACCCCAATCTCGAGCCCCAATCCAGGCTGGAGCCTAACTCCAAGATGGCACCCCATTCTCGAGCCCCAATCCAGGCTCGAGCCCCACTCCAAGATGGCACCCCAATCTCTAGCCCCAATCCAGGCTCGTGCCCCACTCCAAGCTGGCACCCCAATCTCGAGCCCC
Organism: Ulva prolifera; assembly: GCA_023078555.1. Classification (NCBI taxonomy): domain Eukaryota; kingdom Viridiplantae; phylum Chlorophyta; class Ulvophyceae; order Ulvales; family Ulvaceae; genus Ulva; species Ulva prolifera. The sequence continues at coordinate 8,634,946 of CM041199.1, forward strand.
AATCCAAGCTTGTGCCCGTTTCCAAGATGGCACCCCAATCTCGAGCCCCAATCCAGGCTCGAGCCCCACTCCAAGATGGCACCCCAATCTCTAGCCCCAATCCAGGCTCGTGCCCAACGTGAAGCTCGTACCCCAATCTCGAGCCCCAGTCCAGGCTGGAGCCCACCTGCAAGATGGCACCCCATTCTCGAGCCCCAATCCAGGCTCGAGCCCGACTCCAAGATGTCACCCCGATCTCGAGCCCCAATCCAGGCTCGAGCCCCACTCCAAGATGGCACCCCAATCTCTAGCCCCAATCCAAGCTCGTGCCCAACGTTAAGCTCGTACACCAATCTCGAGCCCCAGTCCAGGCTGGAGCCCACCTCCAAGATGGCCCCCCATTCTCGAGCCCCAATCTAGGCTCGAGCCCGACTCCAAGATAACACCCCAATCTCTACCCCCAATCCAGGCTTGTGCCCGTTTCCAAGATGGCACCCCAATCTCGAGCCCCAATCCAGGCTCGAGCCCCACTCCAAGATGGCACCCCAATCTCTAGCCCCAATCCAGGCTCGTGCCCAACGTGAAGCTCGTACCCCAATCTCGAGCCCCAGTCCAGGCTGGAGCCCACCTGCAAGATGGCACCCCATTCTCGAGCCCCAATCCAGGCTCGAGCCCGACTCCAAGATGTCACCCCGATCTCGAGCCCCAATCCAGGCTCGAGCCCCACTCCAAGATGGCACCCCAATCTCTAGCCCCAATCCAAGCTCGTGCCCAACGTTAAGCTCGTACACCAATCTCGAGCCCCAGTCCAGGCTGGAGCCCACCTCCAAGATGGCCCCCCATTCTCGAGCCCCAATCTAGGCTCGAGCCCGACTCCAAGATAACACCCCAATCTCTACCCCCAATCCAGGCTCATGCCCAACGTGAAGCTCGTACCCCAATCTCGAGCCCCAATCCAGGCTGGAGCCCAACTCCAAGATGGCCCCCCATTCTCGAGCCCCAATCTAGGCTCGAGCCCGCCTCCAAGATAACACCCCAATCTCTACCCCCAATCCAGGCTCGTGCCCAACGTGAGGCTCGTACCCCAACCTCGAGCCCCAATCCAGGCTGGAGCCCAACTCCAAGATGGCCCCCCATTCTCGAGCCCCAATCTAGGCTCGAGCCCGACTCCAAGATAACACCCCAATCTCTACCCCCAATCCAGGCTCGTGCCCAACGTGAAGCTCGTACCCCAATCTCGAGCCCCAATCCAGGCTGGAGCCCACCTCCAAGATGGCACCCCATTCTC